>JAHLJT010003656.1:53142826-53870326 GCA_031308135.1 Acheta domesticus
CGAGCTACTGAAAATGGAACACCAAAACTAATGCGAATGATACAATCATTAATTGACAAAAGCATGAATATCGATGTACCAAATGAGTGGAAAATAGTACACATCACACCTATCCACAAGAAAGGAAGAAAGGACATCTGCAAAAATTACAGGGGGATAGCAGTAACTAATACATTTAGTATGATATATGGGAGGATATTGAGAAATCGCTTAGAAGGGGAGTATGTGATGAACGAAGAAGAGGAACAAAGTGGCTTCGAGCAGGGCGCTCTTGTATTGATAACTTATTCTGTTTATCACAAGTAATGCAAAAGAATTGGCAAACGGGGAGAGAATTACATATCGTCTTCCTCGATATCAAACAATCGCATGACAATGTGCCAGTAGATAAATTATGGGAGGTCCTGCGACATCTAAATCTGAATAGTAGTCTTATTGCTGCAGTGAAAGAATTATATTCAGAGCAAGCAGGAATAGTGAAAGTAGGAAAACACTTCACAGAATCATTCCCAATCATGAAAGGCTTAACGCAAGGATGCCGCATTTTACCGACACTATTTAAAATCTATGTGATGAGGTTCTGCAGAAATGGAAAAGGAGTTGTGCGGGAATGGGAATACCGTTGGATATGTACTCTACTCTTTACATTTTACAGTTCGCTGATGACTTGGTAATCGTGGCGCACGACCAAGATGATATAGAATTTATGCTGATAAGGATTAGAGATGAATACGCAAAGGGGGAGCGGACACTCAACTTAGAAAAAACAATGTACTGGGCATTAAATAGTAATAATGAATACATAACTATGGGCGCAGAAAACAAAATTAAGAAAACTGAATAAATTAAATATTTAGGAGTAAAAATTGGGAAGCAGTTACTTTATGAGACAGAGGTTTTGGAACGGATTAAACAAGGCAGAAAACACATTGGTTCTCTGAATTCTATCCTATGGGACAAGAACATAAGTAAAAAAACAAAACTCATGATATATAGACTAATAATCCAAAGTGTTGGACTGTATGGTGCTGAGGTATGGCAACTCTCGGAACAAATAAGAACAAAGTCGAGGGTAAAGGAAATGGACTTTCTTAGAAGATCAGCTGGCATTTCAAGAAGAGAGAAAATACGTAATCAGAGAATTAAAGAGATCATGGGTTTGAAGAAGGATATACTGCACGAAATTGAAAGTAAACAACTGTTATGGTTTGGACACGTGCTGAGAATGCAGAGCAATAGACTTCCAAAGAAGCTTTTGGATTGACAACCGCAAGAAAGAAGGAAACGAGGCCGGCCGCGACCTGGTTGGAGAGACAACGTGGAGAAGACATTGGCTGATGACAGATACCTCCTGGGACTTGGAACAACAGAGAAGTGCGGAAGAAGTTAGGCGCCGTAAGATCCACATAGGGTCAACCAAACGGCTAAGAAGAAGAAGAAGTAAAGTCATGTATATATTTTTGCAAAAATGTTTATTTTCGCCAATTTTTGAAAAAGCAGTTTCAAATTCTCAGCACTTATTTTTGCAAACAACAACGGACGCCCCACATTCGGCTAATCTTTATTTCCAAACTCTTGTATTTAAGACGTTTCTCTGCCTCCTTGGTAGCGACGTTTTGATCGCAAGGTACAGCAACATCGACAAGTAAACACAATTTTTCCTCCAAATCCCGGATAACTATATCCGGTTTGTTTGCCGCTATCGTGCGATCAGTTTCAATTTGTTGGTCGTACAATATCGTACACAATCCAACAGACGTCACCGGTTTTATTGAGTGTTCGCACCACTTGGGGCATGTGTTTGGAACGTCGAGGGCGGTACAGATCTGCCAGTGGAGGTAGCTACAAACCCTGTCGTGTCTTTTCAAGTATTCGGTATTTGCTAGGATTGGACAAGCGGAGACAATATGATCAATGATTTCTACGTGTTCCTGGCAAATGCGGCATTTATCATCTTGGGAACTGTTGAGAACCGCTTTATCAGAATGTCGTGTTCTCAAGGCCTGATATTGGGCAGCTATTACAAGTGCTTCCAATTCTGGCTTCATTCTTCCCCTTTTAAGCCACATAAATGATTGGTCTTTATTGATCTGTGCTCTGTCCATTCGTTTCAAATATTGTCCATAGAGTGGTTTGTCTCTCCACGATTTCTTCAACATTTTTTGTGTCTCACATTTCGTGTTCAGAAGCATCGGAAGTTCAGTGTTTCTGTCATTCTGCCTGTCTTGCAGAGTCCTATTCGCAATGCTTCTTGCTACACTAATAATTCCTCTGTTTCCCATTCTTCGGTCAGATTTTATGACCTGCTTCATTAGAGGGTCATCTTGTTGGCTAACTACATACTTTCCCATTCCGACTATTGCGTTATGCCAGGAAGCCTCAATTTGTCTGAGGTCTCTTCCTCCTTTCTTACGTGACACATAAAGTTTATGTACATCAGCTCGAGGGTGGGAAACATGATGCATTGTTAGCAGTTTTCTGTTTTTTCGATACATGATGCGAATTTTTTGCGCAGTTCTTCTTCTTCTTCTTCTTCTTCTTCTTCTTATTATTATTATTATTGTTCCTCCAATTCACGACTGTAGATGTTATGAGTCGGTTGATTATAAAGAGTACCCCGGGTTGCAACCAGATTCGATTCTACTTAGCGCAAAATGTGGGCTGTTCCAAATAAAGTAATTTCTTGCACTACCCAATTTTTTGAATATTATTATTATTATTATTATTATTATTATTATTATTATTATTATTATTATTATTATTATATTATTATTTTATCAACCATTAACTATAGCCAATTTATCTTATTTCATTTGTTCAATATTGGTAATATGGTACAATTTAATTTATTGTTTGTATTTTTCTATTTTTATTTATTTATATTTTTTTACTGTACTGTTGATGATGTGATTGAAGTTTAAGATATTATAAATGTAAAAAAGGTTTTGATTTGTTTGTAATGGATAACATAATTGCTTTTTCGCCAATTCTACTCACATTTTACTTCATTTTATGGTATGTTATGGAACTAAATTTTTTAAGTAAATTCCAACTCTAATCAAGTAATGTAAAGTACTCATTTCAAATAGCCAGCTCATTTCATTTCATTTTATTTTATTTTGTATATTTTATGTTAATTATTATATTGTATTCATTTCAAGTAATTAATTTTTAACTGCTAAGGGAAGTACTAATAACAATACAGAAAATGAATCTAGTTACTGGCTTGTTCTGTATACTTGGGGACCAGTAACAGTATGAAATAAGTTGTAAACTCATTCCTCTCTGACAAGTGCAAAAAGCACTTAGAGAGGGAAGATAGTGTACTAATAAGAAAACATCCTGTACTTGGATTGAGTCGTATCGTGTACTTCGATTGTAAGTTAATAAGTTCAATTTCAATTTAATTTCCATTGTATGATTTGATTATTACATTCTAGTTTGAGCTTCTCATGTTTGTAATAGTGGTATTTTTCATGTTTGAAACAGAGGTCTTTATGGTGATGGCGCGTACAATGTACACTGCAAAAAGTATTTTCTGAAATAAACAATTATTATTATTATTATTATTATTATATTATTATTATTATTATTACTATAATAACTATTATGGACAAAGTTCTTTAAATGTCTTTTGGGTATTGATTATAGGAATTACGATAAAATTTCATAATTAAAAATTAAAATGAACAGGAAAAAACGGCATAAAAGAAAACTAGTGGGGCAGCAACGACACATCCTTTCTCGCATTATTTATAACTGCTCCGCTATATTACTACATACATATTTATACTAGGCTTATTACATAAATATGCAAAGGTGTTTTCAACCAGCAAAAGTTGTTTTCCGCCTCGAGACGCATGCCATTATGCTATACCACTACGCTATAGAAATGGCGTGACGTACGAACTCGGGCCGGCCCTTAAAATATGTAATTTTCTCAACCCAATATTTCCAATTTGTAATTTCTGCTATTTTGGAAAACACGGAGAGTTCGGCGAAAATCGGACTTGCACTGTATTTTTACCATCCTTTGATGCATACTAGGAAAAATTCGTAAAAAAATTTGGAGAGGTTTTTGACAAAAAAATAGAAATTGTCTACATTTCAAACAAAAGTTACATTATTGTTCCTTCAAAAAATTGTATATGATCTTTTTACGGAGTTAATTTATTATAACAGATATTGATTTTGTCTAAGGTAAAAATCTCAATCTTCAACTTTGTATTATTAAAATGTTAGCATTTTGCAATTTTCGAAAATATTGAATTTCAACAAAAATGGGGCTACCACCATATTATTACATTACACTACATTGCATTACACCATTTTTTGCCGTCCCTTGACACTTATAAGGAGAAAATTTAAAGAAAAAACTTGGAGCGGTTTTTGAGAAAAGATAGTTTAAAAAATTAAAATTGCCTACATTTCGCACAAAATTACACGAAAACGAATCATATTTTTGAAAAATTAAACATGATCTTATTTCAAGATCTATCGTTTAAGAACATATTTCATTAAGGAGAAAATCTCTTATCTTCAAAACAGTAGTAATAGCAAGACGCCCCCAAAAAATCGCACATTTGCAATTTTCGAAAAATCAGGGATTTCAACGATCATGTGTCATATACCAAAACTTGGGTATACAATATTTACGGCAAATGCTCGAATATAGGTGCATTATAAGGGAATAAATCAGATAGTCGCAGGTGGTTGCTAGGGAACCGGTAAACATGGGGTGGATATTGTGTAATTCTGGTGCGATAATAGTTAAATGACCGGATGTGAGAGGATTTCTGGGAACAACAATGAAAAGATTGTCTCTTGCGAGGAAGAAGACATCGGCTCGATCACTCTCTTACGGGATCGCGACGCGAAAGTTTGGTTGAGAAATAATTGCGTGTGACGAGCAATTTGGAACTTTAGAAATTGGAACTCTAACTTTCATAGCGAGAGAATGATAGGACTTTAGTCACAAACTTTAATAAGTCGTGTGATTTTGGGTAAAAACCAAGGGAAGACAGAAGTGTGGATACATATTAGAATCAGCGCCGTATAAATAGTTAAGTGGAGCTCGAGGCGAATAAGTTCGTGGGTAGGTGCACATCTGATGCACGAGATAGAAGTATTCGCGACAGGGACTTTATTAGGAAATATCGGCGATAAGTATTAGACAAGATAGTGGTAGCAAGAAAGAAGAGCGGACAACGCGGCGCCCAGAGGACCGTCATTAGAAGACGTACGTGGCGACATCTGAGAAGTGAGCTCTTGGTACCGTAAAACCTGATTAGACATTCAGTAAAAGGTCATGACCAAAATAATTTATCGAAGAAAATCAGTTGAATAAATCAATCTGTTACTGTTTTAATGAATATCAGATCACATGATTATTATGCAATCCTGCATAATCTGTAGCTAGCAATCTTTGCATAAACAATAACTTTCAGAGGTTTCTCGTCTTCCGTATGGCGGGCGGATCGAGTGGCCCATGCTGAAACTGGTAAGCAAATGGTAGATATTGGCAAATTACGAACCCATTGTATAAATTATTAATTTATTGAGCTGGCTATGGCAATCAAATTTTAATATCAGTAATCAATTAATGAGTTTGATAATAGCATGTCATCATTTTAATAGTTGGGTAAAGAGTATAAAAGTTGGGTAAAAAGTTGGGTGAATAAAATATATATATGGAGGAGATTTTAGTTACACATGAGATCTATACCATTCTCTTAAGTGCCTTTACGTTATCCGAGAACAAAGTTCAATTAGAAAATTTGGAGCCCATTTTGAGAAAATATTGAAAATGTTTTTGAGGCTTCATGTAAAGTATCTTCAAAAATCAAAATATTCGTGGGAATGTCGTAAATCCTCGAGTTCGTTCAAATCGATCGGGAAATATCGATTTTGCAGAAAATTGGCTGAACGGTTTAGGCGCTGGCATTGACCACAGACACGCGTTTTTCGTCAATCGGTTTTTCTTCATCAAGGACCCACAAAACATTGATTCCGGCTGCACCACCTGCTAGAGAAAATAATGTACTATATATAGGAACAGGATTTGTCTGCTCTTTCGCTTCCAGGACCCAGTATTCAGAGGTTTTCTGTAGAAAATTCGCTGTTTTCTGGCGCACAATTACAATACTTGCGAGAAAGTAAAATATCAAATTTCAATGGTTAATCTCTTTTTATACTCTTTACCCAAATATCAAATCTAAATGGTTAATCCAAGCCAGATTTTCCTTGGTCAGTATTGCGAAATAACTGTTGCTTTTAATGAACTCTACTATTGACTTTTACTTAATAAAAAAACTAGGCTTTACCTATGACTTTACCTTAAGCCTGTTTTAATGCTGGGTGTCTGGGTTTTACTCTGGAGAGAAGCACCGCCTAGGATGTCTTAGTGAAGAGGCAAGCAGCTAGGTACTACCTTCTTCATTCTACCTATTTTTACACGTCGTACCTATCAGTTATACATATTTTTAGATGTCATACGTTATAATATTCTTTCAGATGCTGGCAACAACATTTTTTTTTATTAGCGGAGGGGTAGTATAGAAGAATTCGTGTAAGAACAAGCCAAAGTGACAGTTCTCTAAACAAGTGAACATCACGTGTAATTCAGAAAAGTATCACTCCGCCGCGGCAGCTGTTCAGCCACGCCTCTTCGTAAAGGGTTTGTTTATGGCTCCCGTGAAAAGAACTAAATATAAGCAGAAGTCTAAGAGTTTCGCTTATCTATATGCACGTACGCGAGTCCTGGAAATATTGAAATTTAATTACGCGTGTGGAAAAATATATTAACTTACTCTCATATGAAGTAAAAGAAAACTGCTACTAAATAGAAAGAAAAATTATTTTCCAGGGGACTTTTTCTGTGAGTTTCACAGTGCAGCGAAGGGCCCATGCATTTTTGTAACGAAATGGCGTGAACATGGATTTCCCTTGCGACCACTCTGACGTTGCATGATTCGCAATGGCGTTATTATATAAAAAAATATAAAACGCAAAGCAGAGATCCACGAAACGCTCACAATCAGAGCTCGCCACCTTACAGAACAGGAGCCGGAAGCTCGTGGACCGGTACGCATCTTACATTCAAGACTCGGTTTTAAAATAAACTTAATGCTTATCACACAAAAAGTAAATTCCATATAATGTGTATAATTTTTTTTTACAGAAGAGCACATAGCACTGCACTTCCTAATTTCAATTATTTCTCGTGGGGAACTATATTTTCGTCGGACGAGGACATCACAAAAGGAAGCGTTGAAGCCATTTACAAGTTAGCCAACTGCAAACGAACGAATCGAGGAAGGAGAGTTCAATGGGATCAAGGACACAACGACATCAGAACCTTCGGGTATGTTGCCAGCACTTGCTGTCAAAATTGCTTGTTCTTTTATGAATCTCTCTTTACAAGGCGGAGGAGGTGATGACAATGTGACGTGGTGAGGATAGCGACGGCAGTTGTAGGGGTGTCGGCAGTCGTTGTGGCAATGGCGACGGCGTCGATGGGAACGGCGGCAGTGGCATGGGTGGTAGTTGTAGTGGCAACCACTTTGACAGCGTTGATGGAGGTGCGGGAGGCGGTGATGGTAGTGGTGGTGGCGGCAATGTTTGGCCGATCGTGAGTTCTGCTTGGCTGCATGTGCTCGCATGTCGGTTAGAGTAATTTCGATGCTAATGAAAACGGAAAATTGTCGGATGATTCAGAGCAAAACTCGGAAACATGATGGAATGCAAATGATCAAAATAGTAGGGACTGTCTCAGTGGAAAATTGATCATCCGAAGTAATTTTGTTTATGTTTCATTGCTTTAATGGCCTCTTATCATACAGCAACAGGAGAAAAAATAGGTAGTGAATACGAAAAAAATATAATATTCACAGAAAGAAAACTCAATTCACATATTTGAAAATATGGGGAATGCAGCCACTAAATGGTTTTGTTTTATGTAAACAGTTTTTATAATACGTCCGATTAAAAGACAAAAAAGTAAAGATCAGAAATACAGATACCTCATATCTAACATATTAATAGTCTTGTTAATGATATAAAAATTACTGAAAATATTTATATGCATTAGTAAAAACGTGTACAAGCGTGTAGTATATACTTTTTTGTTTTGCCCGCTAATAGGCCGCCATGGACCACGCGTGCATGCATCCTACCGGAACTCAATTTCATTATCTCGGTAGCAGGTGCATGTAATTTTTATTAAGGGATCAGCATTTGGCTGGATCCTATTTTATCCCCCAGGGTTGTTAGCCCTGGGGGTATGGAATATGGAATGATGATGAAAATGAAGGGTGATAGGACGACACACATGTACAAACATTCACAAACACATCCATGACAGAGGAGGGACTCGAACTAAGGATCCTTCCGTCCCAGATCGTCACGGCACTACTGCTTTAGTGATATCGGCTATCCGGATGAGCTATATAATCTTTTAGTATACAAGTAGACATTATTTTAAAGCATGAGTAAGTTTGAGAATCTTACGTAAAATTTAACCACACAAGTTCTTAGAATCTAAGGCATGGATAAATTGATGGAAATACTTTTTACTATATATTTCAATAAACATGCGGTTGGCGATATATTGAGCTTGCATGATGGGCTTTCATAAAATGTAGCAAGGATTTTAAGTAAGGAGAAAGCTATTTTAGAGTATTCGGTGACTAAAGCTTCGCATAACGCCGCTGGAAGATCCGTTGCTCGAGCGCGTCTTAATTCAGCGGAGTGCAGTGGGAGGGCGCGGGGCGGCGTCCATTGTATTCAGAGGCGAAGCGGCGGCGGCGGCGCCGGCAGATGCGGCTGCCCGCGCGCTGTGTTATTGCCCCATCTCGCGGAGACGCATAACGCACGCTCGGTCGCCCTCGCCCGCGCCCGCGCCCGCGCCCGCGCCGCCCCACGCGCCGCGTCACGCCCCTCCGCGCCCGCCCCACGCCCTCGGCCCGCGCTCGCCCCCGGACCAACAACGCCCCTGACCCGCAAACTGTTTCTGCCTCGGCTCCAGTCCTCGGCCCTTTTCACCTCTCGCCCACACTTAGCATTCGTCTGGCTCTGGCATGGCCCTCGCGTGGCCCTCGTCCGGCCCTCGTCCAGCCCTCGCCGGGCCAACGCCTGGTCGTCGCCTGGTCGTCGTCTGGCCCTCGTCTGGCCCTCGTCTGGCCCTCGTCTGGCCCTCGTCTGGCCCTCGTCTGGCCCTCGTCTGGCCCTAGTCCGGCTTTCGTCTGGGCTTCGCCTGGCACTCACCTCCGACCATGTTGGAGGCGTCTAAGATTTTGTTAGTTACCCAAGAACTCGAAAAAATCCAAAAACAATGAAACTGTTACGAATTTGACTGAAAAATGCAAATATTTGATTGTGTTATTTCGCCCATTCTCATTCTCCGCACATCCAGTGAATTCTCAGAAAAAATGCGTCGATGTTTACGACACGACTTCATGCGACATCAAGTATTTAAGGAAGAGGCTGGGCACAAGTAAAATTTGTTATTCACGTGCTGCGTTATGAAATAACAACTTTTTCTAAAAAAATATTCTGTTAATGTAAAGAACTGTTAAAATATATGTAAATATGTAATCTGCTGTTATTGCTGTTTTCGTGAAAAGTTTTTATTACATGAGAATATATAATGTGTTGCGCTGTCCTGCGAGAATATTTTATTTGTTGTTCTGGAGCAGCACGTATGAAAATGCTACTTTCTAGAAAACAATTTTGGTTTGGTTCAGAAGCATACTTGCTGCTAGAATTTATAATAATTTCACTGTACTTAATTAGGTAGATGTGTGCAAAGTGGCTCGTTAAGGGCAACGAAGTGCCGCATTTCTTCTTCCTCCGAATAATGAAATGAATTGAAGAGAATCGTTTGCGGTTTGTCGTTCGCTTGACTTCTCAGGTAATTATTATCCCTATTTCCACGGAAGCACATCGTGGCGATACTATTCTGGAACTGTGGGAGTGAATCATATAATTTGTAGAAAGAAAAATAGTATCGCTTGAGGGAAACAAATTATATCAACTTCATTGCAGTAGCCCAGACTTATTGATGAAGATTAATTGATGAGTGTCGTTTACGGCAAATATTTTTTTAAAACCACAAGTCATGATCAAATATTAACAAAACGTACTTTCTATGACTTCCACTCCCGAACAAATACGTTTTTTGGTGAACATGCCTCAATACATATTCTTGTTACAAATCGTAATTTCATTCTTCGTATCTTCTGATTTCTGGGGCTTTTGAGAGCAGCAGTTATACTTCATGCTTACAAGGGGTATTTCTCACATCACATCTGCTCACATACAAACTTTGCAGGCTCATCAGGGCAAGGCCAATATATCGCTGATAGCAACCCTACCCGTAAGAAAGAGAAAACAAAATACTTATGCTATCCTACGAATTTGGGGCACAAAAATTTCCTCGACAATTCAAAACGCCATAATATTATTTGTACAGTAAACCTTCGTTAACACGAACTCGCTTAACACAAATTTCGCCGTAACACGAACAAAACTTTGGTCCCGGCAAGGGATTACGACAATACGGATATTTATAATACTCGGATAGCACGAATTTTTATAACACGAAATCCGATAATTCGATCCCTTCGGATTCGTGGTAATGAGTTTACTCTAATTTTATATTGCATTTCACTAATTACTTATTACACATTCAAGACCACGTAATGTTGCTTAACACTTTCCCCTGGTGTATTTGTGTGTTGCGTACGCAGCGAAGTCGCCAGCCCGTCGCGTAGATGTAAGTCCCCAGCGCTGAACACCCAGTCCTAAGCGAGGAGCCCCGTCCGCGGGAGTTACGCAGATTGCGCGGGGCGTGGCGCGGCGCGGCGTGGCGCGGCGCGGCGTGGCGAGGTGAGGCGTGGCGAGGCGAGGCGTGGCGGCAGGAGTGGGGTGGCGTTCGTTGTCAAGGCGGTTGATAGCGGGCAGGCGGGCGGGCGGGGAGGCGCGCGCCCGTTGGCTGGCCGGGAGGCCCCGCCGCCCCCGCTTCCGCTCCCACGCCCCATCGCGTCACCGTGATTAGGGTTATGTAAATGGCCGCCGCGCCGAGCCGCGCCGCGCCGCCATCACTGCGCCTGCCCCGCCTCCGCCCCTGCCGCGCAGCGCGCTCGCCGCCCGCCGCTCGCCCGCCGCCTTGCGCTCTGTCTTGAGACGCTCGCCGCCGCGCTCCGCTGCCACTCGCGGCGCCCGAGACGGGCATCGGGCAACACGAAACGTTTAAGCTCTTCATCTTCGCCTCTCAATCTTCTTCTCCAAATTGTTCTCGATCTTCTTCGTCGTTTTCCTATTGTTCTTCTCGTTCTGTTTCCTCATATTTGTCGCTTTCTCCTTCTACGTATTCTCTATATATTTCATCGTTTTCTCTATCGACTCCTCCATCTTTTCTATTTCTTCTTCTCTGTATTTTTCTCTTTCTCCTTCTTCATAAATTTCTCTTTTTTCATCTCTAAATATTTCTCTTTCTTCTTCTCCATATTTTTGTTTCTTCTTCACAAACTCGATCTTCTTCGACGTTTTTTCTATCGTCTCCAACGTTTTTCGTATCGTTTCCTTCTCCATCTTTTTCTCTTTCTCCTCCTGCAACTTGCTCTCTATCTTATTTTCGTTGTTTCTATGGCCTTCTGCCATTATTTTAATCGTCTCCTCCACCATCTTTTTTCTTCTTCTCCAAATTTTCTCCATCTTTTCCTACTCCAACTTTTTCTTTGCCTTCTGCGACATTTTCTCTATCATCTTCTTCTCTTTACCTGTCTTCCCTTTTCACCTTCTCTCTTTCCTTATTTTCTTTATTCTCTTTCTCTTTTTTCACTTCTGCATACTCTCCTCGATCTTCTCCTTCTCGGTAGTTGCAAGAAAGAGGAGCTTTTGTGCACGATATTTTTTAAATTAATATTTGCACAAATGTGATTGAATCTTCATAGTTCATTATTTTAATTCTATTGAGTACCATTGTTTTTCGTTGACCTATCCGACTTAAAAGATAAAGGCAATGCGTACTGCTTATCAGTAAAGTTGCTCCTTTATTTAGATAAGAAAGCAGCACGATTTTGCATTTGCCGTATGTAAATTAAAAAGAACGAGCGTGCAATTTACGTATATGAGGTGCGTTCTTTCTGTATGCTGCACAAAATGCAATATTTTGAAGATATGGAAATAGTCCGCAATAAAGTCGAAACAACAAAAGAACAATTATATCTGCTGTCGCGCGAGAAGATTCAGTGACCTCCCACCTCCCCAAAAAAAGGTTCCCATATCGCTGATGTTGGACCGGAAGAAATATTTTCAAATAAAAAAGACATAATCACACGCCGAAACTTGTTCTTATCAATTTTACAACAGACATAACAATAATAAAAACAAACTTCGCAAATTTACTTCAAAGGAAGCATTTAAAATTCACTAGAGTGTAAAAGGAATATTATTCCATCTGTCTTGATAACATTAAATTTGAATATGATGCAATGGGAAGCGTGCTTATGAATAATTCAGTGTCGCATAAGCGTACAAAATATCCTCTTTGAGATTCAGGTCCATAAAACTTCACCAGATGGCCCACGCTGAGACAACACTGACAGAAATAAAAAACCTTAGCACACTAGAAACTACTTTATACGGAATTACGCGTGGAGAGTACAAACACAGTATTTTAGAAGTTTGATTTGTATTCAGGGAGTAAGCGTATTACATGTTTAGCAATGGTGAAAACCTGAAAAATAATTTCTGAGCGCGGGGTTTGCACTACAGTTGTTGCACTGCTCTAGAAGTATACAATGTAATACACCTTTCCTGTTAAGTTGGCATAGAATGAATTTAAATTACTATCGTGCCAACAGAACTAAATAATACTAAGACTAGCACCTGTTATAATGTTATAATATATTTAAATTTGACCAAATTGAAGTATTTTGGCATAAAAATGTGTTGAATACTACATTGCATTGACTCAAGAAATTCAATGTGGATCGTGAAGAACTAAGTCCGGAGTTTCGTCGCAAACTTGAAAATGAGATGCAAACCTCAACGAAGTTAAGTAGGTGGAATCGTGTAAATAGAAACGCAATGGAATTTGAAGCTATGTATGTCTTGACTCACAAACCTTCAAAACGACCCTCTAGTAGTCAGATCCTCGATTAACTAAAAGCTGCAAAGAAATGAGTATTATATCATGGTATTCCACCATGTTCTCTAGTCTTTGTGTAAGAGATAGTAACAACAAATTCTCCTTCTCGGAAATTATTAACTTCCAATTGCGAAATGGTATTTGTAACCGAATATGAGAGGAGAATTATTCTAATTACCATTTCTTGTTTTTCAAATTTTAATAGTTTTCATTTGGTATTATTTTTGGCGAGATCTTTCGTTTCTGCACTAGTTAGACATGATTAAGAAATGTTGAATTTTTTCCTAATTTCAATGAGTATTAAAAAAATATTTTAGATGATTCCTGCCAAAGATGATATACTAAGTTCTTACGTATTTCGACACCGGTGCCAATGACATTAGACGCTGATGCAACTTTATTCATCTCCATCATGTGGTCTTCCCGGAGAGACTGTGGAAGGGTCGGCCTCCGAGCGGTGTTGGAGTGCGGAACGGGCGGTGCTGGAGGCGGAAGGGTCGGCGTCAGAGGCGGGGGCGGGAGCAGGGGTGGCAAAGAGGGGGGCGGGGGCAGGGGGGCAAAGAGGGTGGTGGTAGCAGGGGGGGCAAAGAGGGGGGCGGGGGCGGCGGGCATCTCGGCTGCTATCCCATCCCGTGTGCGGTGTAACGAAGCGTGGAGCCCCCTCCAGCTCTGCCTCGTTCGCACTGCTCCCCGCTGCATGACTTCTTAATTAAACGATACCCCGGGCGCTGAACTTAGCCACCACTCGGCAGATCGTGCGTTTCTTGGAGTTAGAAATAGTGTAAGACACATGATCTTCTCCTAGTATTTATCACTCACGTATTTACAGTTAACAGACTGTGACTCTGAAGCAATATTAATTTTTTATAGGGAATAAAATTTATTTTGTGTTTGCGGATTTTTATTAATTCTGAATTTTAAAAGGAGTAAGAATAACAATACCGTCAGATATGTGGTCTTTGTGACTAATCCTAAAGATGTTCGTTTTAAAAATCCTGAAAATCATGTCTTTTTATCTTATGATATTTGATCTTGAAAATACTGTTCGAGATATTTCAGAATACACACATCACATTACAATCACAATTACAATACACACTACATTACTAGTTACAAATACTACACTAGCCACTTACTTTCCCTTAGCAGCCTAGCATCGTCAGCGCTGAGTCTGAAAACAAAGAATACCAGTGACTTATCAACTGGAAAGAGAAGATTTAAAATACGTAATGTATTGTCAAAGACATTATATCTTATTCAACAGATTGCAATCCAACAAATCAACCATCACCGCATTTTACGTCCTAAAATGCATTAAATACACATGTACAATATGTTAAATTAACATGATTCATTCTGATAAAAAAATATTATACTTTTAAAAAGTTCAACTGAAAATATATTTCATGCTATTTATTGTTTCTGAAAGATTTTACGTCATTCCGCACGATGCATTTTTGAAAAATTTGGAGACCTGTTAATGACAATATACATTATTGAGCAACGAGAAACTACCTTGAGAACCAAATTTGTTTCCAATGAACGCGCTTGATGAGAAGAATGAGATGAAAATAATTGTTTATTTTGGGCCTGTTGAAAATGTGCGAATTGTTTATACTACGTATTATATCTTTAACTCAATTGCATGCGTATTGTAATGTTTACATTGCACAATTTGGGTGTGTGCTTAACAATTATTCCAACACTTTTCTGGGGTGTGGGAACTCCTCTAACCACTTTGATTAAAGCTTTGATCGCGGAGGGGATTAAACCAGGTTTAATTGTGAAACGGAGAATTAATTTGTCAGGGCGGAATATACGAGCGCACTCGTCAAGGGCGCGGGCGGGCGAAGGCAACGGAGCGGAGGACGGGGAGTAAAAAATCCGCCCACGCTCCGACGGCGCTGCGCCCGGCCCGGGCGGCGCTGCGGGGGAAACAGGGGGCTGCGATGCTCCGGAGCTCCCTTGCAAATGAGCCTCGGTGGAGGTGGAAGGTGGCGCCTGAGCGTGGCGATGGTGAAGACGGAGGAAGGTTCGTGTAGCTTCTTCAGTTTGACGGCCTGCTCCAATGTGCAGCTCATCCGTGATGCTGTCCTCAGATGATTGTTTGGAATTGTTCCTGCGGGCGCCCCTTATGTTTGTCTCATTTGTGGGCGCCCGCGAGATTTAATCTTGACTTTGATGTTTGATTTTGAGTCTTCATTTGGCTGTTTTTCGATTGCTGTTAAGAAGTGATGAAATGGCGTTTTCCTTTTGTCATTTGCTCAGTTGGCGCACACTACCGGTATTTTTTATTATTAAGTTTTATTTATTTACATATATACAAGTTTTACATTGTGATATACCAAATGCGGGAGGACATTCGAAATTGAATAATTTAAGGCTTTAATGCTAATTTAAATTAGAATAAGGCACCGTAGTAACAGGTTACTAGGGAGGACACCGATGTTTAACATGTCACGATATTTGGTAAACGAGCACCGTAGAAACGGAGGTAAACAATTTCATGAGCCCATGGATGTAATGTAGAATCAGTCGAAAGATGCGTGTGTAAGAATGGAAATTTCGTCCAAGAGTGCACCTTGGTTAGAGGAGTGAATACCTAATAAGAATCCGTTGGTAGGGAATGTAAAACAGAATTTTGGACAATGAACACGAGTTTTCCTGGATTGAAGAACGAAAAAATTAGTTAGTGAGAGCTCAGATCTTATAGCGAGAGGATCATCTCTGAATTAGGGGGTGCGTGTTCGAGTTGAGACTTAGAAGATTTTTGTGGTCGAAAGTAGAGACTTGTAAAAATTTCGGAGATACAGTTCGGGAGTTTAACTTTTTTTCCCGCGAGTGAAAGTGGAACATTGAAACATTTTGGTGAAACCGTGCAATGACTTGGAGTATTTTCTTACTGATAGGGAGGAACTTTAAAGAAAATTGCCAACTTTAATTAGTTTTCACCAGTGACGAAGGTGAAGCACCAAGCTAAATGAACTTGTAATTATTCTGCCGAACAAGTGCTGATGGTGATATGGGAGGCTAGTACATCATGTGAATGGGAGTGACTTCGTGGCGTGCCGGAAGATACAAGACAAAAGGCATCAAGACTGGTCGAAGGTGATGGTGTGGAAATACGCGGCGTCCGAGCGAAGCATCCAACGATACAACAGGAAGAGAGCTCAGGTTAACGTTCGTACGAACAATTAATTTATTTCTCATGGTCATGACCAAAGTTAATAATTTTCAAAGGATGTTTAATTATAATAAATTCATACTGTTCTAGTGCGAAAGAAAGAACACAAAAAAAAAACTTGGTTTTTGATTGTGCAATCTGGCACATCATTAAACACTTTCAGGTTTTGTCGTTTTCCGTATGGAAGCGAGTCTACAGGGGGCAGATTGTGGTTGAACGATGAGGTAAGCCGAATTGTGCCCCTTGCATATTCGAACCCATGATAGAAGCACAACGTTTCAATAATAGAGAGATATATTTTGCATTTGATTTCATGTTTCAATAGTTTTTAATAAACTAATTAGAAACCACGAATTGTTTCAACATAGTTTTATAAAACCTATATTTATATTTAAAGTGATTGTTAATCTGACAATTTTCTAGCTTACATACTAACTTTTACCCACGTGGAAGGTATAGTGACTGTAGCATAAATGAGCCGTTGAGAACAAAAGTGGTGTAAGTAAAAAACATACTTTCCGGAAGAAGACATGTAAGCGAAAAATGCTATAAAATTATAATGCTTGGAAATAAATGATGTTAAGTGTTATAAGCGTGTTAAGGATATATTCTTTCAACTTACTACAGATATTTTGGACTGGTAGTAATTAACTATTTTGTTGACATTCACCACTTTTGCATACACAGTTTCTGAAAACTATCACATTCAAACAACTGGCATACACAATTTTTGTCTAAGAAAGTAATGTGATGGAAAAATAGGGTTTTGTCACGATTTTCAACCAAGTTAAAGAAATTTTGAAATTGTGATTTTGACCTGTGCACATATCACTAAAAGCGATTAAATTTTTTTGTAGATTCGTAGGCTTCCGCGGCCGGAGTCATTATGTTCTTGGCTGTCCGGGATGAGCCGCGTCTCAGTCGGTTTTACTGACGTTTCGGCCATCTTGCTGTGGCCTTCTTCAGAGCTATACTGCTGCCGAGAGGCTAGCGTGTCGCATAGATATAGGGCGGGGTGCAGGAGCTGATAGGTCGCAGCGGCGACCAATGGGAGGAGAGCAGGTGGCCCGCGATTGGCGGAGAGGGAAAGGAGCGATACTGTGAGACCTGATAATGTGGGGGGAGGGAGGGTGGTTGGAAAGGGAAGAGGATAGAAAAATGAACAGGATAGACATCTGGAAATTGCAACTGCGTGGTCGGAGACGGGAGAAAGGCCAAAAGAAACCGGGCGAATAAGCAGCCACGTCATTGGCCGGCCGCGGGGGTGTGTCTCCGTGGGGCGCGACCGTATTGGCGGGGAGCGCCGACCCGCCTCCAGGTGTTGCTAAGGCGGAGCCCATCATCTCTGTTGAGGTTTTCGGGCCTCCTGGAGATTTCCAAAGCCTCTTTGATCACACGAGGCCACCACCGGTCTTCAATAGATAGAGTGCGAGTCTCATGGTAATTGACGAGGTGACCGGTTTCGGCGGCATGTTGGGCTAAGGCCGATTTGTGGATGTTATGTAGCCGGTCATGTCGCATGTGTTCCCGCATCCGCTCTTCTACCGTGCGCCCGGTTTGGCCTATGTAGACAAGCCCACAACTGCATGGGATTTCATATACGCCGGCGTCTTGAAGTGGGTCCGGGCGGTCCTTCACCTGGACCAGGCTCCCTCCGATTTTATTGCGCGCATGAAAAACGGGGCGGATATCAGCCCTGCGCAGCAGTCTACCAATCTTGTCCGTGACCCCTTTGATATAGGGTAACCGGGCTGTCTTGCGGGGTGGACTGGAGGGCTCGTTCCGTTCACTCGATGTAGAAGAATCGAACCTCGATAGCGCACGATGTACGGCGGAACCGCTGTAACCATTGGCCAGGAAGGTCTCTCTGAGTAATGCTTTTTCCGACTCTAGGCTATTGTGGTCACATATCAGGGAGGCGCGGTGAGCAAGGGTGGAAAGGACACCCCGTTTCGTGGCAGGGTGGTGGTGTGAATCGGCATGTAGGTAACGATTGGTGTGGGTGGGTTTCCGGTAGACAGAATGGCCGAGAGTTCCATCAGGACGCCTGGTTACTAAGACATCCAGGAAAGGGAGCTGTCCGTTCTGTTCCGTTTCCATGGTGAACTTGATGCGCGGATGGATGTTGTTGAGGTGCGCGAGGAAGGTTCCGAGGGAATCGGTGCCATGGGGCCAGATGACGAATGTGTCGTCGACGTAGCGCAGCCAGAGCGACGGTTTTAAGTGCGCATTTTCTAAGGCCTGCTCTTCAAATGCTCCCATGAAAAGATTCGCTACCACAGGGGATAACGGTGAGCCCATAGCGGTGCCTTCTGTTTGGGCGTAGTACTCTTGCCTGTATTGGAAAAAGGTTGTCGATAGGCAGATCTCGGTGAGTTTGGCCCACTCCCTCGGAAGATGATGTCGTAAGAGGTTGTCTTCCACGATCTTGATGGCGTCACCGACGGGAACCATGGTGAAGAGGGAGGTGACATCGAAGCTGACCAGGATATCATCAGGGCCTATTCTAGTGGAGCGGATAAGTTCGATGAAATGTTTGGAGTTGAGGACGGAAGACGGCATATGGTCGGTGAGAGGTTTCAGTTTTCTGGCCAGGAAACGAGCTAAATGTTGGGTAGGTGAGTTGATAGCACTTACTATTGGGCGCAGAGGCACTTCGGGTTTATGGATTTTGGGTAGGCCATAGATGCGGGGTGTGCGATGGTTGTTGGCGAACTTCAGAGTTTTCTTGTCTTCGTCGCTGATGGAAGAAGCTTGATTTAAGCTGGACAAGACTTGTTGCCTCACCTTCCGCAAAGGGTTGTGGTCCAGTTTCCTGTAGGTGTTACTATCGCTAAGTAAGCTGGTCATCTTGGCGTGGTATTCGGCGCTCTCCATGATCACGGTGGCATTTCCTTTATCAGCAGGAAGAATGATGATGTCATCTCGCTGCTTAAGGTGTTTCAAGGCCAATCTTTCATCACGTGAGATATTGCAAGTTGGGGGAGTGGCGCGGGTTAGAATTGCGCTCGTATCCCGTCTAATATCTTCGGCAAGATCTTCAGGCAAGCCACGCAGAGCAGTTTCGACAGCAGCGATGACGTCGTCCGTCGGGATCTGCTTGGGGGTGACGGCGAAATTGAGCCCCCTAGAGAGTACGGTTGTGGTGGCCGTATCAAACGTTTCACTGGTCAGGTTGACTACAGTATTGCGGAGAATCTGTGACTCTGGTCGGGCGCAATCTTGCTGTAAGTTGGAGAATTTCTGCACCTGACGGCTTTTGGCGACGTCTCGGGAACTTTCAGCGTTGTTAAATGATATTCTGTCCAGTCTGTCCCAGTCATCAGAGCGTAGGGTGTGGCTAATGCTGAGGTGCAGTCTATAGAGTTCCTGCTCAGTGGCGGCGATATCCGCTCTTGTTTGATGGATGCGCTCCCTTAGTAGTTGATTGCTGGTGCGCCGTAGGATCCGTTGAGCAGCTTTCGTCTTGATATGATGTGAGACGTTGAGGAATTTGGGAATGACGTGGGAGTCGCGACACCGTAGTAGGAAGGCGAGTTGGCAGAGCCTCTTGGCACGAGTAATTCTCAGTTGGCTGAGTCGTCTGGTATTTTTGAATGTACGCTCCCCGTAGAGGTTCGTCAGGTAGAACCGACCATATGCCGTCTTCCGTCCTCAACTCCAAACATTTCATCGAACTTATCCGCTCCACTAGAATAGGCCCTGATGATATCCTGGTCAGCTTCGATGTCACCTCCCTCTTCACCATGGTTCCCGTCGGTGACGCCATCAAGATCGTGGAAGACAACCTCTTACGACATCATCTTCCGAGGGAGTGGGCCAAACTCACCGAGATCTGCCTATCGACAACCTTTTTCCAATACAGGCAAGAGTACTACGCCCAAACAGAAGGCACCGCTATGGGCTCACCGTTATCCCCTGTGGTAGCGAATCTTTTCATGGGAGCATTTGAAGAGCAGGCCTTAGAAAATGCGCACTTAAAACCGTCGCTCTGGCTGCGCTACGTCGACGACACATTCGTCATCTGGCCCCATGGCACCGATTCCCTCGGAACCTTCCTCGCGCACCTCAACAACATCCATCCGCGCATCAAGTTCACCATGGAAACGGAACAGAACGGACAGCTCCCTTTCCTGGATGTCTTAGTAACCAGGCGTCCTGATGGAACTCTCGGCCATTCTGTCTACCGGAAACCCACCCACACCAATCGTTACCTACATGCCGATTCACACCACCACCCTGCCACGAAACGGGGTGTCCTTTCCACCCTTGCTCACCGCGCCTCCCTGATATGTGACCACAATAGCCTAGAGTCGGAAAAAGCATTACTCAGAGAGACCTTCCTGGCCAATGGTTACAGCGGTTCCGCCGTACATCGTGCGCTATCGAGGTTCGATTCTTCTACATCGAGTGAACGGAACGAGCCCTCCAGTCCACCCCGCAAGACAGCCCGGTTACCCTATATCAAAGGGGTCACGGACAAGATTGGTAGACTGCTGCGCAGGGCTGATATCCGCCCCGTTTTTCATGCGCGCAATAAAATCGGAGGGAGCCTGGTCCAGGTGAAGGACCGCCCGGACCCACTTCAAGACGCCGGCGTATATGAAATCCCATGCAGTTGTGGGCTTGTCTACATAGGCCAAACCGGGCGCACGGTAGAAGAGCGGATGCGGGAACACATGCGACATGACCGGCTACATAACATCCACAAATCGGCCTTAGCCCAACATGCCGCCGAAACCGGTCACCTCGTCAATTACCATGAGACTCGCACTCTATCTATTGAAGACCGGTGGTGGCCTCGTGTGATCAAAGAGGCTTTGGAAATCTCCAGGAGGCCCGAAAACCTCAACAGAGATGATGGGCTCCGCCTTAGCAACACCTGGAGGCGGGTCGGCGCTCCCCGCCAATACGGTCGCGCCCCACGGAGACACACCCCCGCGGTCGACCAATGACGTGGCTGCTTATTCGCCCGGTTTCTTTTGGCCTTTCTCCCGTCTCCGACCACGCAGTTGCAATTTCCAGATGTCTATCCTGTTCATTTTTCTATCCTCTTCCCTTTCCAACCACCCTCCCTCCCCCCACATTATCAGGTCTCACAGTATCGCTCCTTTCCCTCTCCGCCAATCGCGGGCCACCTGCTCTCCTCCCATTGGTCGCCGCTGCGACCTATCAGCTCCTGCACCCCGCCCTATATCTATGCGACACGCTAGCCTCTCGGCAGCAGTATAGCTCTGAAGAAGGCCACAGCAAGATGGCCGAAACGTCAGTGAAACCGACTGAGACGCGGCTCATCCCGGACAGCCAAGAACATAAATTTTTTTGTGTTTCGAGATGCTTCTTCTGTGATGGGTGCAGGTAAACAAGAAGCTATTTCTTGGGAGCTCCTGGAAGCTATTATTTCGTCCCACCTGTGACTTACACCAAAATTGCATGCAGAGGTATGAACAACTTGTTGGCTACTTCTGCATTGTACTGGCCTCTAGCTAAGAAATATTGAAGTTTGACGGTTTGACTCGCACCATTTTAGCCCGCGATGGAACAATGTTTAAACCATGTACCAGTGCATCTAATTAAAATCTTCCAAAATTTGATTTACACCACATTTGCCCTCAGCGGCTCAAATGAGGGGACTGGTGTGATGGGGATGATAGTTGTGATTGCTGAGATAGATGTGGTGACGGTAGTGATAGGGATGGCGATGACTGTGTGTATTGTAAAGGGGGGGTTGAGGTGATAATCGTATGATGATGGTGAAAATGGTGATGAAAACGATGTTAGGTGGTTGGTTTAGTGATCAGCTGTGGTCATGATGTTAATAGTAATAACCAACCTGCAGAAACAAAAATGTTGCTGAATAAAGCCATATAAATGATTTTCCAACAATGTTTACCCCGGGTGTGGGCGCGCGGGTTCCTGAGTATCACTAGCAGCAAGGATTTTCTGGTGGCTTTCCAGGTTCAGGAATTGAAATAATATGGGCATGATTCCATGATTTGGGAAAATATCTTAAACGAAGGCATGCATTAAATACGGCAGAGTATCAGACAATAAGTGAAAATGAAAATTGTTTGATTATAGATGGAGAAATATAATCTAACCCAAAGGATAATTTTGGAGGCAAATTTATTATATAGTTAATTATACATATTATATAGTTATATTTATTATATAGAAGGGTGATATGAATGAAATGAGATGAGGAACAGTTGGAATTTCTGTTGAATTAATGAATCATCAGTATTACAAGATTCATGCGGTTTAAAAATATTTTCCAAATTTCCTGCATATCACATTTATCCTAGGGTGAATGTATATATTTATTTTGTATATTTAAGGTTGGAATTATTGTTTGTTTCCTTAGAAGTTTTCGAGTGATATTCCACAAAGTGGAATCCTTTATGTTTGCGTAACTGGTTTGACGGACTATATGATTTATGTGATTGAAATACAATAACTTACGTACAGTTTTTGTAAGATACTTTAGATTCGTTTTTAGATTTGGGGAACGATCTCTAAGCCAATAATTACGAACTTTTCTTTTGTGTAAAATTAATTTATGCACTGTTAGAGGGATAGGAGGTCGAGTATCAAGTTTAATTGGAGATGGAGTGATTAAATCAATAGTATCTAAAATAGAATGTTTTAAGAGAGAAATCATCATCATCATCATTGACAGCAAGGATTAGACCGTTAGAGCTGTTCCGCCTCATAGCTCATGCCATCTCTTCTACACTCCTACACTTCTTTTTCCACTTGGTGCATACTGAAGGAGAATTTTACTTAGCCTTTCTCCCGGCATTCTCAGGACATGATATTTCCATTTTTTTTAGATATTTCTTTATAATTTCTATTACTGGCTCAATATTTAATCCTTTTCTGATACCTACACTTTTTGTGGTATAATAGTGAATATCCTGCCACAAAACGAAGGAATCTCATTTCTGGAGATTCAATTCTCAGCAGGTGATCTGATGGTAAGGTCCAGCTCTCGATTCCATAAAGCAGTAATTGCAAGGCAATAACTTTGTAAAGTAGAGTTTCTTTTTGCATATTATGCTTTAGAGTTCGTTGTAACCTTCCACAGAAGTATGTGAAATTGTTTAGTTTTATTTCATCTCTTGATTTAATTAAAATTATATCCGAGATATTTAAATTCACTATTATTCTTTCGTTTATGAAAGTGTACGATACTATTCTGTTTTTCAAAATTTTTCCAATCCAAATAGATACTCCAGCCGATGCTCCCTACTTTTGAGAAACACCACGGTATATCATTATACAATTTTGTAATTCTGATGAGCCCTATAATTTGTTTTGGTTTCAGTAATTGCAACAATATCAATCCCAGCTTTGTCTAATTCCTGTTCTAATTAAGCTTCTTTATTTGAGAGAGCTCTAACATTCCATATTACCAATGTTAATATTTGTGATATTTGTTGTTTATTCGTTTCCTTTTTCTTTACATATGTTAGCGTACGAGAATCAGTCCATCACGAATATTTAAGAAATTTAGCGGGGTGATGTCCCCTGGCCCGTTGCAAGCGCAGCACAGGGTAAGGATAGTAATGGGGTTGCCATCTTAAAGCTTCTATCCCAGCTTCTCTGCGCATAAACCCCTTCAGAGGGGGCTGCTACTTCGGCTCCTTGAATCACTGTGATGGTCGCCTGGTTCCACATAGCCTCTTGGACCGTTGTAGTCTTCACATATACCCTGTACTGGGTAGCGATACTATCCCAGAAGAGTGAAGGAGAAGAAACGGATAAATTGTAGAGAAGAGGAGAAAAGGAGAAGAAGAATTCAAATTCGAGAATAAAGCAAACTAAGAAATGAATGACACCCTAGCCCTCGAAATCTAATAGCGCCGGGGTCGAAGATATAACAAGGGATCAAGAGATACCAAATAGAACAGATTATAGAAATGCAGCATAAGTAAGTGGAAGTAGTGCTGCAATAGTTTTGTGAACTTTCAGCTTTACCAAGGGATCATCAAGAGGAGGCGGTTTACTACCCCAAGAGAGAAATGTAATCATCAATTTGTTCCTAAAGGTGGAATCGAGGGAAGTCATTTAGAATTGAGAGTTTGAAAATATTCCCAATTTACTTTGAGAAGATTAAATGGATATTCATGTTTGTTGTAGGTTAAAGAAATAGAGAAGGAAAAAGTTAATGCTCGATGATCTGAAGGTAAAGCATCGTGAGCATTAGCTGTAAAATAAAAAGGTATGTTTTGTGATAATCCAAATTCAATTATATCTGGAAATATATTTAGAATATAGGAATAATAAGTTAGCGAGTCTTGGGTGTGAATATTGAGACTGTAATTATTTATGTCATTCAGCAGAGTTGATTCAGTGGTGTTATCTAGTCGACTTCCCCAAGAAGAATGTTTATCATTAAAGTTACCTGCAACAACGGTTTGGGGTAGTCGCTACTGACCTAGTAGTTGATGCGACCTTAAATAGAAAAAAGGGGATTTGATGCAAAAAAGGGTAAAATATCACCACGTCTATATATTTTATTTGGTTGCCTATAAAGCAAAGAAATGCAAAAAAAGTTAAATTCTTTGGCTTTTATTATTGCTCTTGCATTTTCAAATGCATTGCTAGAAAGAGATTTTAGTTGGTAATGTTCAATTGAGTCTTTAGTCGCGAGTGCTACTCCTCCTTTACGGCCAAAAGTAGTTATATTTTTTACGATCTGACCTGTATATGTAATAACCAGGAATATAAAATGTATTTGAAGGACAGAGTTTCTTGAATACATGCTATATCTACTTTATAGTTGTGGAAAATAAAAAAGTAAAGGTATTTTATTTTTAATTCTATTTGCATTCCATGAAAGAATTTTTAATTTTTGAGAAGTATCCATTTTCTTTTGAATTAACTAATTTGGTTAATAAAGTTTGAATTTGGTTAACAATTGATAAGACAAACGAATTTATTTGTTCATTAAATGAAGAGTTGTTATAAAGATTTTCTTTAACATTTTAGATTTAAAAGTATTATTTAACTGTGGTGGTGGGGAAGAAAAAGGTTTATTAGTGAAGTGAGTAGTGGTCTGATTTACGTTTGGTCTGAGATATTGATTGATTACTTTATTTGAAGGATTGAAAGGTATTTTTTTGTTTTAAAATGTTAATAAAAGTAGGGCATTTTTCACTAGAGGATGCGTAAGCTTTGTTACAATTTGCACATGCTTCTTCAGAAGAAATGCACTCCAAGGTAACATGATTTGCCGAACAGCGTCCGCAGCGTATACTTGCAGTTCTTCTTTGTATGTTCAAATGTCTGACAATTTCTGCATCTGACTACGCCAGGTCGATGTCTTCTTTCCTCGATTTGCATTGTGGCACTAAATAGTGATGACAGTTCGTATATTTTCTTGGTATCTTGGTTTTTCGCTAACGTGACCGCTACCAACGGCCATGGATTTTTCAACGCATCTGTTAGACGAATCACAGTGAGGGCAGGGAAATTCAGACGAAGTTCATTTAATATATCAAGATCTAAATAGCATGTTGGAACATTCCGTATGATGACTGAAATTGTTGCTTTCGTAGGATCATTGTAAGTATAGTATATTTTTTTCTGTCAATTTGCTTCTCAGTTGACAATAATCTTCAATTCTTCAGTATACAAGCACTTTCATGTATACTCCTTGAACTTTTTTTGAAGTTTGTTATGCTGTAGTATTTCTGTTAATTTGGATATTAGATCTGAATGGTTATTACAGTTGTGTATGAAAATTGGTGGTGTGGGAATGTTGTTTGTTATTAGTTTCTTCAACTGCTGCTTCTGTTTCTTCAGTAGACCTTGAGATCTGTTTCTTGTTGGTACGTTATAGGCGCTATGCGAAGAATCAAGTGCAGAGAAGCCACCACGTTGCCTTTTAGCGGGCTTTGGATAGCTTTGAATTTGTTCTGGTTGTGAACTTGAAATAAAATTATGGTTAAATGAATTAGGTCCATTGAGTTCACCAGTTATCCAGTTATATCAAAATTCATAGAAGTCTGCATGAGGAAAGAGTATTCTGCATGCTGAGGCCGATGTACACTATCAGCAGAGACTTTCTGATATGGATCACAGTAGTACACAGTTCGAAGGGCCGACGAGATAGCTTCAGATAATGGTGGTAGGTGCTGCATCTTGGGGGACCCAAGGTCTTCCCCACCCTTCCAATGTAAAGAACAGGTAAATTACTTTAAATGTTTGGCAGAATATATGCAATCACTTATAGAACAGTGTGGTACACCTCTTGTACCAATAGTCAGTTCTTTGCTTGAAATCAGGTAGTGAAGTATAAGATGAGGAGCCGAACGTGAACCGTCCAACACCTCAAGGCCACCTCCATTTGTTGAAGTATACTTATGTAAAACAAATTTAACTTTTCTTAAATTGATTAATATACTTGTATTATGAAAATATATTTATAATACTGCATTTATATCAGATTGTAAAATATTACCTAATATAATTTATTTTATTATAATTTTAGAATTTTAAAGTGTTTTCTTAGTACATAACAGTTTCTTACCTACACGTAACGAAAAAAAATTACATCATTCTATTCAATATGTGTAGCTTGCGTAGGTTCATTAAACACGAAGTTCATTTGAAAACGTTTTTCGAAAAAACAAATTGATAGAAATTAATTAATCACTTATTGATTCTAAACTCTTCATATGAACTAAATAAATACGCATTTATTAAAGAATAAAGTGTATTATTTACTGTTTACTTGTCCTTTTTACTGTTTACTCACTCACCCTGAGCCTCAATTAGTTACAAAACGTGACGCGGCTACAGCTAGGTTAAGGTAGCTGTCTATAAGAGAATGATGAAAAATCGCGAAATTTCGTTTTTCTTAATTTTTATTGCGTCGTATGCTGTGTTTTATTCTCTTAAATGGTTTAAACCATTTTCATGATTTATTCGTATGTAATCCAAGATTTGCTATAGAAAATGAACTAGAATAGTTATTCTGTGACTAAAAGTTTCAGTTTTATGAACTGGATTGTCAGTTTTATGAATAAATTTATAAACAATTATTTTTTCTCAAATAATCAAATCCTGACTTTTTAGTTTTTACATTCCAATGTTTACGTTGGCTTATTCTTTCAATTTTTTTAAAAGTTCCACAAATATATTTTTTTGTTTTACGCACATTTCTAGCGATTTGTATACAGAATAGAATTTGTGAGTGAAAGCGCTTCAAATGACTTCCAATAATGTTTTTCGAACACTCATTAGTTTTGTGTGGATAAGCTCTTCAAATCTCGCATTTTCAACAACACTTAAACGCTTAAACACTTAATTTTTTTCCGACTCGAAACTTTCATTGAAAATATCAACGAAAACGTCCTATATCGAAATTTGCAACGAAAATTTCGTTATAGTTCAAAATTTTATACTTCTATAATATTCTTCAAGTGATTTTTCGTTTCTGCCTTTAGGAAACCGAAACATTGAGCAATTTTGGAAAACATGTAGTTTAGGTGGCAATAGATGGCAGCTGGCAACAGGATGGGGCATGCCTCAAAAGGTAGCCCCGGATAAAGAAATTAGGAAACTAACTAGTAGGAGAAAGTCTTGGCCATTCTATAGCACAACTAGTTTATCATTGTATAAGGGCATTACGTCGTGAGGAGATAGCTTACAGCGTGAGAACAAAAATGTCGAAAATTAGTTTTCAGAACTTTATTGAATGAACACGTACTGCTCAAATTTTAATAAATGTTAAAAATATTAGTGTCTGTCATGTCAACTTACGTGAAATACATTTAAAATGTGTGCACATCATTGGAATATAACAGACATATATTATGTCCAGAGTACCTAATTTCGAGGAAACCAAGCTTGAAAGTTTCTTCGCTGCAATTACTTACAATTATTGCTTCCTGAAAAAAGTGTGATCCCTCATATAACGACATACCGTATTTTGTACACTAGGTATATATGAAAGAGTGGTCTCCAACAACGATATTAACTCAAATGTGACCAAAAACGCAATGCAATATTTGTGAACTAAGCCATAAATATATTCTATCACTTCCTTTTGTGTCATACTGAAAACCAACATTCGTTTTTTGTTGTATCCTCGAAGTAAATGACATTTAAGTAGGCGTAAGGAAAATAATAATAAAGAATTAGGTTCACTAGATGTTTCAAGCTAATTTTTCAGAAAAACGTTCTGAGAATTACAACAACACTTTCTGGTTTTCATTCCTTTCCCCTTCCCAAAGAATGAAAGAAAAAAAGCAACGTTTTGGGCTGCGGCCATTGATCACAAGGGCTATGGTCCCAAGAAGTGATGCGACATTGGCAACAAAACGTCGATATTGCCAAACATCGATGTTTAAAATTAGAACATTGATTAACTAAATGTCGATCGATAAAGATCGATGATGTTAAACAACAATGTTTTAAAGCTGATTGTAGTAACAATCAATATTAAATTCGTGCACAACAAAATTTAATGACAGCGCCAATGTATATTAATTTGTAAATAAAATTTAACCAAAAACAAAGTTAAAAACGCCTCTCTAGTGCGAAATACGAGGAAAGACGAAGGAAATAGGATATCAGGATCATCTCGGGGGAGGTTTAGTCTGCTCGATGAAGTGAAGTGAAAACCGCGATCGTTTAAAACGAATGTACACAGTTGTACCATCAGTTATTTCATATTGTAACTTTTGTAAAATTTTGATTATAGGAATTTATCATCCACAGACAAAACATCAAAAACCTAAAAACATCGAGCACAAAATATCGATGTTCAAAAACATCGAATTCAATATATCGATGTTTAAATTTCAAACTTTAAAACATCGATATTTTATAGCAACATGGATGTTTTGAAAACATCGGCATTGATGTCGCATCCCTAGTCGCCTACAGCGTATATACAGAGCCCAGGAATAATGATGTCTGAGAGAATGCACAGCGACCTGCGACTTGAGGGGGCAGCAGCGGCAGCGTCGAAAGCGGTGCGGGGCGGCGTGGGTGATGGCAGCGGGAGCAAGAGGGGGAGGGGGCGCGCGGAGAAAAACTGGAACGGAAGAGGCGAGAGAGATGGGCTGCCGGATGGGCGTGCAGGATGGATGGGTGGAAAGAGAAAGAGGGGGAGATGCTTATCGCTGCCATTAGGTGCGGCGCGGTGGCGGCGGCGGTAGCGGCGGTGCGAGAGGCGAACCTAGCGGTGCCGGGGCATCGGGGACAGACGGTCTGCACCCACGCCTCCGGGAACGCGTATGCAAACATCTTAATCGAAGAACGTTATTCACAACTATTCTCGTTAAAAAGCATTTATTTTAATTATGTTCTTAGGATTTCATTTCTGGATAATGCGGCGTCGACTGTTGCGAGCTTTTGGATTTGCGTTGACTGCGACTGTAGTGGTTTTGTAAAAGAATATGGTAACACAGACACAGGCACGCACAAATATACAAATCCACGCATCGGTAAATACGCACGTTAACTTTTACATAAATGATTCTTCAAGAGTTCATAAAAATTCATGGTTAAAAAGCGATTAGCGGAAAAGGAGATCCAAAATAGAAAGAAGGAAAACAATCACCAAATGGAAATAATAATAAATACAGAGTGTGATATCGCCTCTTTTATGCTCCACTTAAAAGACGTCATCGATACAAAACCCGTTAATGTGTTGCTATAGGTAGGAAATTACTTAAGATACCTGATTCAAAAGGATGTACGACGAAGAATGTGGAATTTTGTTGATTAGGCTGCAAAAAGATGCGTTTTTGCACCAGTTAAAAAGTCATCCATAGAAAACCCGTGAATGTGTTACTATTGAGATGAAATTACTTTGCAGACCTGATTCCAAATGATTTACGACGAAGAATGTAAAATTTTCTAGATGACACTAGAAAACATGTTTTTTGCACCAAACAGTCATCGACACAAAACCCAGTAATGCGTTCCTATTGGTAGGAAATTACTTTATGGCTTACTAGTTCATTGCTGTGTGTACGGACCTGAAACAAAATACGTAATGGTATTGCCCTTGTGGATATTTCTCATTCTTTATGCCCAAGCGGGTCATGTGAATACTTTATGACCCACTCTAATACCAATCAAACAAATTAACGTACCTGTGCGAGAACTCTTGCATGCAAGACCCTCCCTCTATTCCTTATTTTTCCATTTCCATATTAATATATATTATTCTTCAAGATCCTCTTATCCTCCGTCACGTGTTCTACGTATATGTCACTTTGTAATTGATAACAATATAATACACCCTGGTCAATCCAAACTACTCTTATTTAACTTTATTTACGAGCAAAGAGGTACACCCGTGTAATTCAATCGCACAGAATATCAAGTAGTTAGTAATTTCATATACAGTTGCGGATTCTACAGGCTCTGAACAGCTGGGGTAGAATCGAGAAGCGTTGAACCAGCAAAAATGTAATAGAATGGTCAAAAAGATCTCATCCTGTAGATTACATTTTGAGAAACTTTTCTTTGAAGACTATGTCAAAATTTTAGTTTTGAAGGCCCTAGAATGCTTCGTTTAGGAGTTGTTTAACGCTTTAGATTCAATAATCCTGACGTGCGTTACGGGATGCATGTTAGCAATTCCTCACGTCTCCGTGCAATTCTCTTTCTTTAGAGACCTCATTTGTAAAGATTGGTTGCGTGTGAGAGCCGCAAAAGGAAGGTATACTACTGAAACAATATAGGAGACAATACGTTTTTTATGAATTCGATTTAAGATACAAACAAATACACTAAATAAATGGTATAGTGCTCAAATAAGCAAAATAACTGATGTACGCTTCTTGAGTAGTAGAACTGATTGTAGTAAGATCTACCGTAAAATCTGTCTAAACAAGAACCTGTAGAAGCCGGAAAATTTCCGCGGCCCGTCAAGAGAAATGGTAATTTACACAGCATAAAACGAAATCAGTCCAAAGCAGAAACGGAACTCTTTTCATGTCCTGAAGGGGGGGGCCTTCGTAAAACGGAATTTCTGTTAATTTAATGCAGTTTGCAGAGACACGCGAGATGGCTTGAATTCACGCGTCTCCCTTCCTCGCGTTGACAATCGTAACCCCTTGACCAGAGCCGCATTGCTCAAGGCCATGCGAGGGTGTCGGATACACGTACTCTACTGTGACCATTGTGCGCTGAAAGAGTCTGCAAGAAGTTCGGGTGCAACCAGTGAGGTGGTGTGTTTTGATGCGTTTCGCAACCAGTTTGACTGAAAAAAATTGAATGATTGAAAAAAAAACTCTAAATATTAAAATTTGGCAACTTTGGAAAACCATTGAAAATGTGTTAGTAAGAAAGAAAACCAAAAAGCAAAAACTCTTAATGTTGAAAAAATTATATCATTTCAATGAACAAGTCGTGAAATATTTCCTTTTACCGAATTGTCAGAAATAATTATGTTTAATATTCATTTATTGGGGTTTTGTTCCGTAAAGAAGTTGTATATTAGTATATGTTTTATTTTTATAATAAAGTCATATTACTAGTTTCAGGAAATATCAATATAAAAAGTGTCATAAACGTACAACCTTGCATAAAACGAAAACCTTCCTAAACCGGAAAAAAATTTTGTCCCAATCGATTCCGGGTTAGACATATTTTACTGTATAAGGAACCTCGGCTAACATCCTCGAAATGTAATGAAATATTCTAAATAACATCTGGCAATAGTGGCAAATAATCTAAATGTACCGTTTCATTCGAGAAATTCACACTGTTATTTTCCATATAACTCCCAAATACACCATCATATTCATATATTTTTTGAAGTTTTACTGGAAACCACGGTCCCTGGCTTTGTTAGCTTTTGCGAGAATTTTCCCAGTAACTTCACAATATTCTTTCATTTTGTGTGAACAAATCAGTCCAACAACGATTACGCAAGTAATTAGATACACTCTTTTCTATTTATCTGACGTCATATTGTCAAATGACTATTGGATTGCGTCTTTTCACTTTAGACGCAAGAAAAATTACGAAATGTTTCGAAATCTCATTTCATTCAGCAATATAGTAGTAAACCATAAAGTTTTGTTTGTTCAGGCCAGAGGCCCTCTGATTTAGTAGTCGCCCTCGAGTCAAAAGTATCTACTTAACTCCCTAGATACATAAATAGACCTGATTCAAAAATATTTAAAACGACAATGTGGAATTTTGTAGATTACGTTACGAATTAATCGGCATGGGCACATACAATCTTCAATCTACACACATTAGGCCGCAACACGCATACATTTAGAAACGGTTTTATTCTAGGCCCTTTGAGACCAGTTTTTGGGCCTCACGGGGGCGCCTTAATTATGCTTGTTAACCCTAGAATGCATATGCAGAGCTCGAGGCTCTAAAGTTTTTTATTTCGCTTTTAATTCTGAACAGTTGCGTAACTGAGAGTTAACCCTCCGTGTAATCTTTCTTCTATATTTCTACTGTCTTTTTAGTAACTGGCAAACGAATTATTCTCAAAAGTTATATCGTTTCTAAAATTAGATTCTATAACGTCAATGCATATGCAGAGTCTTCAAGGCCCTGCATCTATTGCCTATTGTAAATAGTTATTTAAATAAATAATTATTTGCTTGATATTAAGAGTTGCATTTTTGAAATTATTAAAAATTGAAAACAATTTTATGAGTATTTCGCAAGAGCGTATTCCCACTTTCGTGCAGTTTCCGGGTCCATGCAACTTCGAATTATGGAAGATGTAGGCTTCCGTGTCTGGAATGAATTATTCTTGGCTTACCGGCAAACACCATGATTTAGACACAGTTGTCACTGTTTCACCCTGAAGTAAGTTGCAGTATGACATCTGAAACGTTGGGAACAGGTCGTGATCGCTAGGCCGTGGCGATTCCCGGTCAGCAAGCATTGTAAATTTTTGAAGCAGTAATCTACAATATTCAGCCTATTTGCACTTCCCATTATATGTTGAGGGAAGTCCCATTTTTTACTTTCCCGTACTATACGTATAGTACAGGGAAAGTTACGTAATGCTGCGCGAAAAAACGGCGGATTTTCGGCAGAAAAACTCTTATTACAGAGCCCTGGTAAAGAAAAATTGATAAATCCAGTTGCTAAATTAAGGAAAACTAGTGGTGCTATAGAACGGTACACACTTTCCCGTATTAGTTTTCTATTTCCTTGGGTCTTCGCTAGCTATTCGCAATTGCCACAAACTCTTTCTTGCCAGTTGTAATCTATCACCGCCAAAAGTACATTTTTTTGTCATTTCTTAATTTTTCGGTTTCGTATTGGTAGAACGGAAACATTAATTTTAGAATATTAAAGAACACAAAGACATAGTCATAAAAGGCAATTTTCTTTAAAAATTATGTGCCGTGTAAGAGAAAGTGGAGTTTTAGCGCTACTAAAAATGCGAAATTTAAAGCTCATTTTCACAGAAAATATTTGAATTTTCAAAATACTTTATTTGAAGTTATTTGAAGCATTTGGAAATATAATAATGTATACAAATGGCTGGTAATGTGCATATTAAATATGTGAGAGATCTTTCAAAAAATTACAGTTATATAATTTTTGAAAAAACAGAAATTATCTCAAAATAAACTTTACACTATACTAAAGAGTGTAATTAGCACTATCCGTTACAAAAGTTTGAAGAAAAAAATTGCAGCCATACATGAGAAAATGGCGTTTGAGCGTTTCTGAAAATACGGAATTTTGAGCTACTTTTCACAGAAAATGGTTGTGTTTTCGAGAAACTGTATTGGACATTATTTAAAGCACATGTACTCGTAAATATAATAACGTGAAAAAATCGCCGCTAGTGTAAATATTATCGACGTGAGAAACATGTGAACAAATTTACATTTTTGTAATTTTTGAAAAAAAACAGCCCATAGAGCAATATGGTTTTTATGTCATCTGATAGAGTACATTTACCACTATCCCTACTAAAAGTTTAAAGAAAAAATTGGAGCCGTTTTTGAGAAAATTTTGTTTTTGTAATTTTTTAAAATTGCACATATTCCACGCAATATTGCACGAAATCTACTAAAATTTTGAAAAACATTTTCTTGATCTTTATGAAAGAACTCAATATTCAGAACAAATTTCATTTGAAAAAAATCTCAATCTTCAATTTTGTAGTTGGAGAAAGACGCCGAAAATAATTCAAACTTTCACAATTTTCGAAAATTCAGAGTTATTCGTGAAAATCGGACCTGTGCCATGTTAATAAGTGTATTTTACTCTATTCATACACGAAATTTAAAGAAAAAATTTGGAGCCGTTTTTGAGGAAGGTTTGGAAATCCCCTGAGGGCTTCATATAAAATACCTCCAAATTTTGAAGAATCTTTTTCAAAATCTCAAAGCTTTGACTAAAATCAGATCGACCGGGGAATATCCCATTTTGGAAGAAATCGTACGTATGCTTTAGGCGCTAGCAGTGTTCACAGACGGACAGACGGACGGACGGACGGACGGACGGACGGACGGACGGACGGACGGACGGACGGACGGACGGACGGACGGACGGACGGACGGACGGACGGACGGACGGACGGACAGATGGACGGACGTTTTCCTTTCAATTGGTTGTTCGGTATCAAGGATCAATAAAACAGGGTTTCTGGCTACACCACGTGTTATTTTTTTTTCTTAATTTAGCAACTGGTATCCACTTCTTCGTTTTCACGGCCTGGCAATTAATTTTTTTCCGCCGAAAATTGGCCATTTTTTCGCGCCTCATTACATAACTTTCCCTATACTACGTATATCACTCCGTGTATACGTACGTATACGGGAAAGTAAAAATCTCCCAACTAATGGTGTAGCCAGAATACCTGTTTTGTGGGTCCTTGGTACCGAAAATCTAATTGAAAGCAAAACGTCTGTTCGTCCGTCCGTTCGTCCGTCCGTCCGTCCATCCGTCCGTCTGTGAACAACGCTCAACCGCGCAGCCGATTTTCTCGTAAATTTATACTCCCTGATCGACCTGACTGATCTCGTGGCCCCTTACATTTGAAACCGATATTTTAATTTTGAGGAATACTTTACATGAAGCCTCCCAGACATTTTCGCAATTTTCTCAAAAACGGCTCCAATTGTTTTCTTTAAACTTCTTGTCAGATTAGAGTAAAATACACTTATTAAAATGGCATATGTACGATTTTCACGGTTAACTTTGAAATTACGAAAATTGCGAAAGTTTGAATTTTATTCGGCGTCTTCCTCCAACTACAAAATTGCAGATAGGGATATTTCCTTCAAATAAAATTTGTTCTTGATACTGAGTTCCTTCTTTAAGGTCGTGTATGATAAATGTACTCCATAAGATAACAAACGCCTTATTGCTTTATTACTTTGTTTTTCAAAAATTCCAAAAATATATTTTTTTACTTGCCTCTCATGTCGTTAATACTTACATTAGCGGCGATTTGTTGACATTATTATATTAATGAGTACATGTCCTTTAAATAATTTCCAGGAAAGTTTCTCGAGAACTCAACCGTTTTCTGTGAAAACTAGCTCAAATTTCCGCATTTTCAGAAACACTCAAACGCCATTTTCTCATAAATAGCTACAATTTTTTCTTCAAACTTTTCGAACGGATAGTGCTAATTGCACTTTTAATATGCCGTAAATTCATTTTGGGATTTTTTAATTTTTTCAAAAATTACACAAATTATTTTTTTAAAGACTAGTGAGAACCCACGGTTTTAGAGACTAGTTAAATCGCACGGTTAGTCAAATTACCAAACTGTTTTGTGCTTAAATTTCGTTTTTTGTATTCCAGCATTATAAACGTCCTAACCTCAGTAAGATCACTAACCTCTCATATTTCAAGATTTCTATTCAATGTAGAAAATCACATGCTTATACATCCTACACTAAACTGAAACAAACAAAAATTCTTGAGATTGCAACATTCACTTGTCCCCCGCCACCGTACGACAGTGTATTTTTTTTCGAAAGATCGCGCAGCAATCAGAAATTACAAATCCCGAATTACTATTTTTTTTATAAATTTACGTATTTTTAACACAATTTTTCAATACGAATGTCCCCTGTGAAGCTGAAAAGAAACACGATTTTTCAATCCATTGCTTCTTTATACAGATCGGTCTCGTATGTGGCCCAATTTATTGAAAAGACCAAACAGCACTTTGAGAAATAATATATAAGATATCTCACATCTTTAATATGCACATTACCAGCAATTTGTAAACATTATATTTGTGTAGGTGCTTCAAATGACTACAAATGAAGTTTTTTGAAAACTCAGAACTTTTCTGTGAAAAAGAGCTTTAAATTTCGAATTTTTAGTAGCACTTAAACGCCTTTTTCTTAAAAACGCTATTTTCTTAAATTTTTAAAAGAAAATTTCCATTCAGGACAAGGTTTTTGTGTTCTTTAATATTCTAAAATTAATATTTCTGTTCTATCATTAGGAAACCAAAAAATTGGGCAAATGTAAAAAAATGTACTTTGGGCGGCGTTTTCTCAATGAAACGTATTTATCAAAAATACATCTTTAAATAAGGTCATGCATAATTTTTTGAAAATTCTAAAGATAATTTAAATATTTTTATAGTTTTTTTTATAATTTCGTGACAAATATAATAGCCCCTTGCAATTTACTGCACTTCGCGCAGCCGGATGCGTCGTAAATTAGAATTTTCAATTTTTTATATTAATTCTTTCTTCAGTTTTACATTCGACCTTTTGTTATACATTTACACATTAATCTTTAAAGAAATAATTTATTATCAAATATTGGAAATAAAGATTGCTAGCTCTCTATCGGCAGTATTGGGAGTATCGACATTGCAGGGAATGCAGTAATAGAATTCCGTTTCGCTGTCGCGAATTTCTGTGAATTACGTGTCATTGTTGTGACTTGATACAACTGTATGGTACTAGGCTTCTTTTTCCAACACAAGTTTACAAAACTTTTGTATTTATTTTTATGCAGTTGTAGAATTCACGTAGTTTTGATAACACTGCGTTGGAAACTGAGTTGTTTTCTTCTTAGTTGAATTGGACGTTTCAAATAATAGCTAAGATGTTAGTAGGACAGAAAGTGCAATATTTCAATCCAATGTAGCTCTTTCAAATAACACGGGAAAGTAAGTGCTGTTGTAGCACCACTAGTTAAAGAAGCAATACATTTCATGAAAATGAGCTGCTGCTGGAAAGCATGTGATCTACCTCCAAGAAGTCTAGCAAACACAACTAAGACGATACAATAATTATGTATAATTTGCAATTTTGATTTTTGATAACTAAAATTTGAATTTGTTTCACTGCCCAATTTACGCGTCTCGCAACGAGTCGTTGTCTTCAACAAGGACAAATTCTCGCAAGAATTGCTTTCTAATACTGATTACTACATACAACTCTACTGTGTTTCTCTTGGAAGTAAAAGGACATATCCTATTTTTTCTGAAATACACTCATAACGCTAGGTCTTTATGATGGAGCACACGTTTGATAGCCAGAGAGTTTCTTGTTACAGATGTTATTTTCTATTTCAGAACTATGTCTCAAACCTCTTTCAAGATCAAAGTGCGAAATATTCACTGGTTCGATGATGTAAAGGTTAGCGTATTTCGGACTGTTATATTTAAGTTCGCGGGTTCAAAATTATTCAAAGCCGTTAATTTTGAAAGGCGAAAATCTCCTTACGCCTTCCTTCAGGGGAGAGAGAAAAGCCGGCTTTCCCATGTTATATATCTTGCATGTGAAAGATCGTCAAACCTAAATGAGCTCTCTGAGCCTATTTCGTCGTATTAGGAGAACTGAAATTGCCTATTTCGTCGTATTAAGAGAACTGAAATTGCCCATTTCGTCGTATTAGGAGAACTAAAATTGCCTATTTCGTCGTATTAAGAGAACTGAAATTGCCTATTTCGTCGTATTAAGAGAACTGAAATTGCCCATTTCGTCGTATTAGGAGAACTGAAATTGCCTATTTCGTCGTATTAAGAGAACTGAAATTGCCTATTTCGTCGTATTAAGAGAACTGAAATTTCCCATTTCGTCGTATTAGGAGAACTGAAATTGCCCATTTCGTCGTCCGAGTGATACCTCCTTTCTCAGTCACACGGCGAAAGGAGCGTAGCGGAATTTGCGTGGTCAGGCGGAAGAGTAGATTTCATGGCCTGAGCCCCGCCACGAAAAATAAGGCATCATGGTCTTTCGCATTACCAGCAGGAAAATTGTAACATTAGCGTAAGTTCTAATTTGGAAGCTACTCTCTGTTAGGGGTGGTGATGGTGCGCACGTATTAATTGTAAATATTTGTGTAACTTCAATGTCTGTAAAAATCAACTAATAATGGTGAATATAAAACAAAGAGTTCAGCATCAAAACAAAACTGTTACGAAAACAAATACCACGACTTGTTTTCCGCGAAAATCACGAATTGAGTTGTTGCTTTGCTTTATTAGCATTAACCACCTTTACAAAATACGCGCGTTTTCCATTGGCCAACCATTCCACAGATGGCTCAAGTAAGCACAGAGAGATCAGATGGCAGTTCGTATGCTTGATGGGTCCGCGCGCCTGCAGGTTATGCACCCCACCGAGCAAGCGTGCGCGGCGCAGAGCGGCAGGCGCCGAAGCGGGCATGGTGGGAGGGGGGGCTGGTGAGGAGTGGGAGGAGGGTACAGGAGAGAAAGGGGCCGCACGATAAAGCTCTCGCCTTTAAAGAATAGCGAAAGACTGGTCTCGTAAAAGGGTAGTCGGGGTCAGGCAAATCTACGAGGATGATCTTGCTTCCAATGAAGTTAAAACGTATCGCAATCTTAATTCCGGTGCTCCAGTGTTATTCAAAATGTAGGCACAATTTAATTATCGTTTTAATAATACGACAAAGAAATAGATCTACAACGCTACGGTGTACGTATTTATCAATGGCTTATCAATTGTTTATCAATGGCCCCAAACCTTGGCTCCTTCAGTGTTTGGATGTATACATGGTCCATCCGTGTGTCCAAAACTTCCTGAAAACTGTGATGGAATACAAAAATGATATCTCTCTAATGGAAAACAATGTGACCAGACTGATACTATACAAATCCACCGAGGGATTTTCCAGGGTGATTCTTTAAGCCCTTTATTGTTCTGTTTAGCCTTGAATCTTCTGTCCACTCTACTAAATGCATCTAATTATCGCATCGCTCTTAAAAAAGGGAACTCAACCCTTTTTCGTGTCTCGCATCTTCTTTACATGGATGACCTGAAGCTCTATGCAGACACTGAGAATCATATGCGGCAACTGATTAGCGTGACGGATAAATTCACCGAAGACATCAAGATGAAATTCGGTTTGGATAAGTGCAGGAAGGTGAATATTATCCGGAGTCTAATGCAAGTTACAAATTCGGAAAATAATAATGAGCCAAAGATTGCCTTCATGGAACCCCATGAAGCATACAAATATTTGGGTTTCCAACAGTCACTACGAATTAAACACACTGCCACTAAGAACATACTAACAACTGAAGTGTGTAAACGATTGCATAATCTTGAAAACTCAACTCTCTGCTAGAAATCTTGTGCAGGCCATCAATTCAAATGTTATTCCAGTGCTGACATATTCCTTTGGCGTTATTAAATGTAACAACACCGACCTCGACAATCTCCAGAGGAGAATTCGAACTGCCTTGAATCTTTGTCCCAACACCTTCTTCATATGACTCAACACCGAAAACATCATTCCCATTCAAGTGTTGAGCTTTTTACCCTTCAAAGATCACAAGGAGGGCGAGTTGTTGTAGATCTCATAAACCTACATAGGTCTCAAATTGCAACACTCAGAAGATACTTCTTGGAACATTGTGGGAGACTTCAGAAAGCAGTGAGCGCAGTTGATAATAACTATAGTCCTCCGAACCTGAAAATGACTGATCCACCTGTTCAGTCAGTGAGTGAAACCGAAGAGAAGATAACCTCATGGAAAGCGAAGACACTGCATGGAAGGTACCCCCATGAGCTGAGCAAACCAGAAGTCGACATCTCTGCGTCGCACGCATGGCTCCAGCATGGGGATCTCTTTCCGGAGGCAGAAGCCTTCATGATAGCTATCCAGGACCAAGTGGTGCCAACTTTGAATTTTGAACTTTGAACAACAGAAAACACATTCTGAGAGATTGGACCATCCAATCCGACACATGTAGGAGATATGAGGCCGCAAGCGAAACTATCCAACACGTGGCAAGTGGATAGTTGGCACAGTATCGGCCACGCACAGTTGGAACAGTAAAAGAGGCATGATGAAGTGGCGAAGCAGGTCCACCAATTATTAGCAATTAAAACGGGCTTACTCGCCACTTCCTTGCCGTATTACAAATATGTCCCTCAGAATGTGCTTGAAAGTAATGAGCACACACTCTATTAGAATCGCTCCATTATCACTGACAGACAAGTTGGCGGCAATGGACCCGATATAACATACATTGATAGAAACCATCGGCAGGCTTTCCTTATTGATATATCAATGCCTAACACCCACAATATATCGGTAAAACATCAAGAGAAGATCCAGAAATATACCGATCTCGCCCATGAAATCGCTGCTCAGTGGAACCTCAGCAAAGTGGACAACTGTGCCAATAATAATATCAGCCACAGGAGTGATCCCGAAAATACACTTCGAGCACTAGAGTGTCTTCACTTGATTGCCAGACGTATATAAATATGCAGAAGGCAGTTATTTGAATACATGCAGTATTGTTAGAATCCATTTGAATCTTCAATAAAGCAACCGCACACCTGGCCATCATACCTGTGAGTGGTTTACTTACCGACCAGTAAAAACTGTAAAGCATAAAATAATAATAATAATAATAATAATAATAATAATAATAATAATAACCCCCTTAAATCTTGTAAATACTCAGTTTCAACCAGAGCACATTAGTTATGAAAGCCGGATGCAACAGTGGTGTCGAAAAGAGCTACATGGTAGACATCCCAATGAACTATCAGGCCAGAACATTGATTTTAGATACAGGTGGTTGACACGTGGTTTACTGTACCCAGAGACCGAAGGCTTTATGATAGCCATCCAAGACCAGGTTATCGCAACAAGAAATTACTTACGATATGTAATAAGAGACCCCTCCATAGTAAGTGATGAATGCAGAAGATGCGGTGCACAGCATGAAAACATCCAGCACATCCTTGCTGGTTGCAGTGTGTTGGCTCCCACTGCCTATAAAGTTAGACACGATAATATGGGGAAAATAATTCACGGACGACTAGTAAGAAAATACGGACTTGAGTCCTGTGATGTCCCATATTACAAATATCATCCTTCTACAGTCTTGGAAAATGAACAATGGAAGCTGTACTGGGACAGAAGCATTATTACAGATACAATTTCGAACAATAGGCCAGATATAATAGTTCTGAACAAGCTCAAGAAAACAGCCATGATCATCGATTTTGCAGTCGTCAACAATAACAATCTAGAATCTGTTCACAGCTTTAAAATTCAGAAATATGTACCGTTGACTCAAGAGCTTCGCCACCAATGGAAACTTGAGAATATCGGCATACTACCGATAATAATGTCAACCACAGGATTAGTACCAAAACACACAATGTATGCAATTCAAGTGTTGGAATTACCATTCTCATGCGTGGAACAAATGCAAAAAGCAGTAATACTGGATAGCTGCAGAATAGTAAGAGGATTTCTGGGATGTACGACTGATTGGGGCACGATTGATTGAAATGTCAAGAGTAACATTCGTTCGTGTTTTGTCTCAGCGAGACCGACCGAGCCTAGACCAGCAATGGTCAGGTGAATGTTCCTGCACATAGTGCAGAGAGTGAAAAATTCGGATAATAATAATAATAATAATAATAATAATAATAATAATAATAATAATAATAATCCTTCAATTAGAAAGCTATCTATCAAAAATTCAGAAATCTGTGATACTGGACACTTGCCATATTGTGAGGAAGTTCTTAGGAGACGAGATTGACTGATATCAACTCAACTGTTATACAATACGTCTTGAATCTCAATTCCGACGTATTGTCTCATGTCCAACAGTGTTGAGATTTTGTATCTTATAATAATAATAATAATAATAATAATAATAATAATAATAATAATGGATGGGAGCATGCAAATCCTGAAGTACTCATTTCCTCTGGAGCTCTAGGTTCAGGAGGGGAGGGGGATGAGCCCATGCAGAGCGGCTGCGCGGAGGGGCCGCGCGCGCTGAGCGTTGATCCTGCGGGGCCACGGCGCGGCGGAACCTGGCCGCGCACCCGCGCGAGGAGCGGCCAGCGGGGAATTGGGGGGGGGGGGCGCGGAGGAAGGGGAGCGCGCGCGCCAGTGGAACGGAAGATGGCGCGGGTCTCCTCCCACGATTTCCTCCGCTCAACCAGCCAGCGCTGCAGATCGTATCGCGCACAATTAGCCGTGCAGCGAAGCGGCGGCGGCGGCGGCGGCGGAGGCGGCAGAGTTCCCAGCCGGGGCAGTGGGCGGACGGCGGGTGGCAACGGCCGGTGGGCAGTGGGCAGGTGATGGTGGACGGGGCAACGGGGGATGGGCAGTGGACAGTCGACTATGAGTGGTAAGCGGTGCGCAGTGGGCGGCGGGCAGAGGGCGATGAGTAGAGGAGGGAGCAGTGGGCAGCGGGTGAGCGGCGGCGCGCCTGTGGACTGCGACGTTCAACTGCTGTAGGGGCGGCAACGAGGACATTAGATCAACATCGAAAGATAAGCCCTACTCCTCACACCCTAGCCTAGTATTTGAATTAAGTAAATAACAAAGAAAATGTAATTATAAACTATGTAAATGATGTGTCAATGTTAAACGAGTAAGTATCTTGTGAATCTAAAAATCAGTCATCGGAAACCAAGAATAATAAACTTCCATAGACTATGTAACTAGTTTAATGTACTAGTTTACTAGTTAATGTCCTACAATCTTACTAATTTGCAGAGCTGAGATATTTTCGTTAGTACCTCAGTAAAGTCAATTTTCCTTGTTATACTAGATCGTAGATACTTTCTGAGTATAAAGATTTGTTTATTACATGTATGAATACTTCTTTCCGGAATATCTGATCACTGGGTCTGATTTTTACGACTGTTGAGAGAAACATTCCCCTCTTCATTTCAACATCACTTAAACACAAGGAACACTAAATATCATTATTACCTCAAATTTGAAAGCAGAAATCCTGCTGTTTACGGAAGAAATGTGCACCATTTTATAAAAAATACTCGTAAAGAGATCCTTAAATACGTAATATAATTACGTAAATCCAAGAAACGAAATGTGTTACGCAAGAATCAGTACTGTTCGTTGTTTATTTTAAAGAATTGCTCACTAACGTTAACAAAGTGTATGGGAATGCAAATATTCTGAGAAAACAGTATTTTTAAATTACGATTTATTAATAAATAAGACCAGGCAAGTGTAATTTAAATTCATTTTCAATATTCAACTAAACTTATGTAAATAACAAGAAAGCTGTGTGGAACTTCCTTGAATGCAAGAGTGCAGGAGCATGCCCTGTTAGCCAGGCTCTGAGGGGGGCGGGGTGCTTTAAAACCGGAAACGGCGGAATGAGGGGCGGGCGCGCACCGGAAGCGGCGGCCGGCGTCCACGCGCTGCCCCCCTGCCCCCTGCCCCCGTGCCCCCTTCATCGCCCCCTCACCCACACCCCCTGCGAGGTACAAGGCGTAAACATGCGGCGACCCCTCTTCGCTGCGCAGGAATTCAGGCATTTGTTCAAACACACGTTCCGCTGGGAAGAGTGAAGGTTTGCATAACTTTGCCATTGGCTTGTTACGCTCGACGCTTACACAGACTATTCCACTCTCGAAATAATTAACACCAAAACATCAGTTAAGCCCCAGTGAGGTAGGGCATCTAAAAATATACCGCCTGCTCTATCCGATTTTCTTCCCCTCTTCATTTTCAACATCACAACAATACAAGGAACACTAAATATCATTATTATCTCAAATTTGAAAACAGAAATCCTCCTCTTTTCTCAACTGACCAATCATTAGTTACGGTATGTCGTAGGTAGAAAGCGCGAGTTTCATTATTATAATTAATATTTTACTCATTTTAAAACTATGGAAATAATTATATTCGTGGAATAGTCTTATCAAGCATTGAAAATGTCCAGATAATTTTCGTCGACGCTTTGCAATTCGGAAATTTATCAGAAATTTGGAACACAGGCGTGGAATGACCTATGACGAGATCTGGGAGTATCGCGAAGCAGGAAAAAAAACGCTGTTAACGGATAATGCTAGTTGATGTTTCTCTCCACAACCATCGGTTGGCCAAACAACGTGACCCTACGTCGCTTAACGTAATGTCGCCAATAGTTCGGTATCGACGACAGTTGATGCTTTTCGAACTTAATTGAGCCTCGCGAACAGATTGCCTGGTCTCAACGTCTCTAGGATGAGGGTCGGTTGTGAGACTGTTTTGAAAAATAGAGGTAGCGAAATCCGATTCTGGAAAGTTCACTGATCAGAAATGTTTAGTCCTACTGATTGAGAGTACGAGATCGGACTGAGAATTGTGGGGGTGGGATGGTGGATGATTAGAGAGGAGGGGCATCTATTAATATACAGGCTGGCGCACGAAATGATTCACTATTTGTTTCTTATATAATTTGTGAGCCGCACTAGATATCCAGTTGAGCATCTGAACAGCAGTAGCAGTAGAGATTGGAGAAACAAATGATTTACAAAATATTTCACGATACCGCCGGTAGGAGACTTGTTTATGTAACAATGGCCGACAAAGGAAGACTGACGACGTAGCAGCGATCGGCGGCTGTGTGTCTCTTCCATGAAACGAAAAATCTTATCGTGACTGAAAGGCGTTTCCGACAACAGTTTCACACATTATGGGTCCCTTGCAAGAGAACCATCGATAGATTATATAATCAATTTGGATTTCTTAAACAAGCTTTTCTACATGTGGATCATTTCACATAGGTTTCCAGGTCATTTCAATGAAGGACAATTTTAGCCCCCCAGTAGTTCAGATATCAACTTATGTAACTTGTTTCTTTGGAAGTACCTAAAGGGGAAAAATCGCAAGATGCCCACATGAATTAATGGAGCTTACAAGAATTATTCCTCAAGCATCACAGAAGACTTGTGTCGTGGGATTATCGCTAACCTCAGAGTTACTGCATTAGAACAATTCTCCAAAGGGAGTTTTCCATTGTAATTGTATGTTTCTTTGAGTTTGTGTTAATAATACATTTTTGATTTGACAAAAAATAGAGACTCACTTCATGCTTCTCCGTCGTCAAGTCTTCCTCTGTCTGCTCATAGCGGCGATATCGTGAATTACACGTTATTTCGTGTGTCATTTTTTTCTACAAGCTCTTCTACTATTGCTGTTGCGATACTCAACAAGGTACCTAGTGCGGCTCATAAATTATGTAAGAAACAAACGCTGACTCATTTCGTGCGCCATCCTATATGAGGACACTTCCGATCGCGGTTTTGAAACAAAAGGGCAAACAATTCCGAAAAGTTCACTGACCAGAAACTCTCAGACTTGCTGACCCAGGAGAGATGGGCGCAGCAACCGGGCCTGAGAGAGGTGGGGGTGGGGAGGATCAGAGAGAGAGAGCGCGGGGAGGGGAAGGAGAGGGGAGGGAAGGGGGACTTCTGGTAATTAATGAGGGTATTTGCGAGGGGTCCGGCTCGCCGGTGCGCCGCGCATTGTTCGCTTTTTCCTGCTCCCTTTTCCCGAGGCGCTGATGAATGTCGGAATCAAGGCGACAGTCGCGCCGCGAAATTCGCTTCCCGTGTCAGATTTAAGACCGCTGCGCTCCCGCGTTTTTCCTCCCGCGCCTTACGCTGTCCTTGGCGCGAACCGTAATTACTCTAAGTATCTCCCGTTGCGTCGGAAATGAAATATGTACTTCATGAACGCATGAGGGGAGAAACATTACGGGAAAGAAAACGCGGAGACGCGAAACGAAGATAGGAGAAAAGTCATCTTTGTTGTTTCTAAAAGGTTTTGATGGTGATGGAGCACTGAAAAGTTTATCATTTTACATATCGATGGAAGATATGATACAAAAGACGCTTTGAATAAACTTCAAAACAAAAACATGAAATGAAACCAAGGAAAGGGTATATGTATTTTTGAGTTGAGTATATAAAATTATGACTTAGCTGCCTAAAATAGATTCAATTCAACGTTTAAACATTTTTTAATTTCTTAAACTTTATTGAATGCACAGTTGTTAGAAGTAATGCGTTAATAACTAAATGAAGACAATGAAAGATGATACGAAGTTTGAGGAATAGAGAAAATGTAGCGTGGTTCCGGGAATAGAATAGTAACAATTACTTCTGCCATGACATGAAATTACGTATAAAGTTATTAAATGGTATAGATTCAGCGTTAATACGAAAAATGTTTGCAAACTACGCTGCAAAAGGTAATTTTCTTTATACTGTTATTCTTGGAGAATGTTATTACATATATAACTTTGTTTAGGCAGTACGATAGAGAGGGTGTTGTGAGGGATGAAAGAATGTGTAGTAGTACATGTAAGTTAAAATACATTTCATTTAATTTTCTAACCATTGCAAGTAATGGGAGAAAGTATGAATTATGTTGAGGTATCAAGACGTAGCTCTCAGTTTATTCATTCATCTGCAAGTGATAACTCGAAGCGACCAGGCAGAATTAAACTAATTATAGTTGTGGTCAACATTAAGCTGAAGAGCCAAATATTGCAACATCGAAAGACACTCAATGTTTCTTCTTGTGGGTTGTTCAATTAGTACGTAGCGGATGGTTTGGATGGCAACAGAACAGAGGATGAGCACTTCGAAAGGAGTGCACACAGAGGGACAGAATGGACATGGTCGCCTTGAAAGTTTTGATACGGACTTATGTATTAAAACATTTTTTCTCCGTAAAGACATTCATTCCCTGGTTTCCCTATCTTTAACTGAACAATTTGGGGAAGAGACTCACTAAACCATCTGGCAATACTCACTCGGTTCAACATCAAATGAATTGTATTGATCAATTGTACCAGTGTAAGTTATACTAGTAAGTTATAATTTCATTCCCCTTGTAGTATTATTTCTTTCTGTATCGTATGAAAATAAATAAGTTTTATGTATAAGAAGTTCGAGAAATGTAGAAGATCCCCTCTTGTTTTAGGCTCCCGTTCAAATTGCGCACTATTATTCAAACGATTGCAGGAATTTTTTTGCAGACTTTAAAACAGGTGTGAATAGTGGTGAGCAGAGGGGGACGTGAAACGGGCGACGTGCGACGGACAACGGAGCAACAGAAAACGAGTCACGGGTGACGAACCACAGGTGACGGGCCACGTTCGTCGGGCCATGGGCGACGGGCAGCGGGCGAAGGACAACGGGCGATGCGCCCAAGGGTTCGCGGCGACGGGCCACGAGCCACGGGCCACGGCGATGGGCTGCGTGCGATGAGTCACGGGCCACAACCAACGGATATCGGGCCACGAACAACGGGCCACGGGCCACGACCGACAGGCGTTAGGGCACAAGCGATGAGTCACGGGCCACAGCCAACGGATATCGGGCCACGAACAACGGGCAACGGGCCACGGCCGACAGGCGATGGGGCACAAGCGATGAGTCACGGGCCACAGCCAACGGATATCGGGCCACAAACAACGGGCAACGGGCCACGGCCGACAGGCGATGGGGCACAAGCGATGAGTCACGGGCCACAGCCAACGGATATCGGGCCACGAACAACGGGCAACGGGCCGCGGCCGACAGGCGATAGGGCACAAGCGATAAGTCACGGGCCACAACCAACGGATATCGGGCCACAAACAACGGGCAACGGGCCACGGCCGACAGGCGATAGGGCACAAGCGATAAGTCACGGGCCACAACCAACGGATATCGGGCCACAAACAACGGGCAACGGGCCACGGCCGACAGGCGATGGGGCACAAGCGATGAGTCACGGGCCACAGCCAACGGATATCGGGCCACAAACAACGGGCAACGGGCCCCGGCCGACAGGCGATAGGGCACAAGCGACGCGCGTCGTGTTGCATCTGGGAGGCGCCTCGGTCGGCGCAGCTAATTGCGTGCGTGTACCCGGCGCGGCGCTTTATACACTTTACAGCGCGTGAACAGCGCAGCCCCCCCCGCGCCGCCCCCGCCTTTGTTTACTACGCATTCATACGCGCCGGGAAGCTCCGTGTGAAAAATGGCGCCCGCCCGAGCGCGCGCGCGGCCTTTTAGTCACGCCGGAACAAGCGGCGCCCTCTCGGAACGCGGAACTGCTTCGAGAAAATGACGAAACGCGGATGTAAACACGTCGCGCAGCGGGAGGATAAACGCTCAGACGAAATGGGCGCGTTCGGCCACGCGAGGGAGCCGCTGAAATGTCCCGCTCACGTCGCTCATTTGCGTGGGAGGAGCGTGCAGGAGCATCTTCTCAGATGTCACATACAGCATCGTTCCTCCGTCACACGAAAACTTCTAGGCCGAAGCGAGGGACTTTCTCTGACAAGGGAGGGAGCAATTAGCGTTCCCGGGCGCGTCAGCTAGCATGGGCATTAGTTCCGTGAGTATAGAGCACGATAAAACCCAGGATTCGGCTCTTTCCACCTCCATTTGAACGTCAGATCCGATGCCTTGTACTCATCGACTTTGAAGGCGTTCTATGCTCAATTTCTCACTGTTCTCATGCCATGTGCAGTAGTAAACAGCCTGTAAGTGTACATTTCTGTCGGAAAGGGACAGGAGGGAACAATGAATAAGGAAAATTCGTGCAATCTATGGCCATTTTGTTAGGTTTCTGCTCCGACTGACGCCTGATATTGATTTGAATAACCATGAAAAGCTACCTATCAGAGCAGCCATTCACTAGACATCTTTCTCCAGAGTGGCAGTGGCTAGTGTCCAAATGTAGACCTTACACTATTTTACTCGGACCGCTCAGTCTGCGACGATTCAGTACTAACGTATATCGTGAGGTATCTAAGCCTCTGTTTCTATATCGATTTTATCTATCACAGAAGCTAGCCGTGGAAAATATATATTTAGTCAGAATTTGTTGAAACAAAACCCTACTAAAAATTTTAGGATTAAATTTATTCACATTCTATATTCACATTTTTACAGATAATACAAAATTTTCCCGAATTGTGCCAGGGATACCAATTTTTTTCTTAAGAAAACAAAGAGAAAAACGAGAGAATTTCTGATATTTGTATTATTTCAGAATTTGAAATTTTCTGAAGAAATTACATTTATTTGAGTGGACCACTACCAACTTAAATTCAGCTCTTTCATTAATTCATTATTTTGACAAAAAATTTTTGGTATATTTTGCCGAAACAAAAGTAATAAAGATAACCTAGTTTCCCATTCTCCTCTTAAAAGTAAATCTCATTTCTGCAAGAGAAGAGTATTGAAAAATTCAAAAAATATTCACATATGACAAATTGTGAATATTCTATCGGATTTAGACAACAAAAAGGGCTGTCCCAAATGCCTCACGGTGCTAATCATCACAATACGAAGTGCGATTGTTTTGAACAACAATGCTAATATACCCAAGTTTTGATCATTCCAGCATGTATTAAAACATTAAAAAAATTAAAATCTGAAATATTTTTATGTACTTGTCGGCATTCCTTAGAAAAAAACATTGATTGAAAAAGGCCCATACTAGGCTACTGAGCTATGAATTATCGACACCTGAATTCCACATTTGTGTTCTATTTATGAACAATATTACGAATGTTTTGTGATCAGGTTTAAGTCAGTGGATTCATGACATATCTTGATGGGCTCAAAATATTTTTATTTTTTACGGATACGTTATTGCTTTTTATTGCATTCGAAACGTACCTCAATGTACACTGTATAACTTACTTGGATCGAGATGATCGTGGTTAAGAGGGAAATATGCAGACAGTTGAATGATGCTACATATTCTCTAATGGACTGAATTATGAGGGAGAATGATGTCGGGTATTATGGAAGAGAAATATGGAAAAACAAAACGACAAAAACAAAACATCTAGTTAATTAGTAAATAAAGTAAATCAGAATCATTAGAATTAGGTAAAAAATAAAATCTGTATGAAGGTATCATTGGCGTTGACTGTTTCTAATGATCTTGGGCGACATTTCGTCGGGTCTCAGTCATTAGAACTCTTGTAACGCCCTTGGGACATAAATGTATATTACTTTTATGATCAGACTTTTAGTTTGTTTTTGAATGCTTTTCTGCCTCCCTTTGCAGCCCTAGGCCAAGCTCATATGTTAATCGGCGAGAGGGGGAACTTATGTGGTGGGAGGGGAAGCGCGCGAAGAGGGTAGTGGGTGCGGTGGGGTGGGGTGGGGTGAGGTGGGGTGGGGCGGCGCAGCCAGTAAGGAGATGGCGCGAGGGAGAAAGCTGGCTGCGGCCGCAACGAGACAAGCTAGCGGGAGCGGGGAGGTGGAGGTGGCTTTGGCGCCGGGGGCGGGGGCGGGGGCGGTGGTGATGGAGGGGGCCTTGGGTGATGATGGGGAGGGGCGAGGATGAGCCTGCGGCGGTGGCAGTAGTGCCGGCGATGGCTGCAGAGCGGTTTCCTCTGGTAGTAGTTATAATGACTGTGCTGGTTGTGAATGTAGATAACACTCTCCTCTCTAGGTTTACCACCACGTCGATCTATGTGGATCTACAGAGAACTGCCGACTGCCTTTGCACGTTATTCTGCTGTTGCTCCATGGTCATTCAAATCACATCATCACCTATTAATAAACAAACATTTATCTCAGACGAAAATGGTAGGAATTGAGTGTAATGAAGAAACAACCCGGCTCCTTCATCTTCGTTTATCAAATTAGTGAAGTTACGCTATTTTTGATTCTTGTAATTTCCCTCAATATTTTTGCTGTTTTGTTTTCTACCACAGTAATTATTAATATCATAATCATACTGCACAACCGTACTTACAAATATACAATCAAAAAATAAAATATTATTTTCTTCATATTACTGTAATCTTGGAAAGTAATTTGCTGAGAAGTTCGTGCAATAAATACTGAGAAAACCAAAAGTAATTAAGTTTATTATGCCCTAAACATAACACAAAAACATTACACAATTACAGTTTAATTAAATCTCTTTCGTAAACTAAGAAGAATAAAGGTACATATATCGTATGCCATTAATTTGTTAATTATCTTCATTTTCGTCTAATTCATTCATATTGACATTTTAAAAAATACATCGTGAAACAAACTGGAAAAACACTGCAAGAAATACCTCTTTAAAATTGTGCAAAGTCTTAGGTATGTTACATAAATGTATACTAATACAAGAGAGTTAAGTTATTTATACTTGAAAGTTTTCTACCAGACGTCGAGGAATATTTGTTCCACATCTAAAGTTTCACGTCAGAGTTTTTTAATTACTCTTCTGATTGCATGTACTGTAAAGAACTATAAAGAGCTTTTAGACAACATATTTTTTCAATAGAACTATGGAAACAAGTCTTGAATATTTTGTGAAATCCTTTTCAAAACAATTAGATTGTTACCAGAACGAGGAGGCGCAGACACGGATGACAACGACTGTATTCAATGTGGCGACCACTCACGCTGAGAAGTGGATCTTATTTCTGTCTCAAATAGTATTTTCCTTCCGGGTTGACCCTTTATTGACATTACAAGGTAATTTAACCTTGTTAACCCGGCTGACGGGTTGATATGAATATTCCTTCAATGTTCCCTGAGAAAACATGATAACACAAAATGGCAGGAAATGTAGCAAGTGATGTCTAAAAATTTCCAATTCAAAAATTAGAACGTCTGGCAACGAAATTAGAAACGTCTGGCAATGATAATGACCATTGTGAATTAACACAAGTTTCAGAATGATTTTAAATGCTTCAGTTCTTGCAGTTTTGATAGCTTTATATGTGTGTCCACAGTGGTATTATTATTATTATTATTATTATTATTATTATTATTATTATTATTATTAATCGTGATAACACTCTGACTGACTGTAACTGACTGTAAGTGACTATATGTGTTTGTAAATTTGAAAATACCCTTGGATTATCGAAACTAAATCCATTTCCTACAAATAACGTTAACATTAATTACGCCATAATTAAGCGCTTGATTAAAATATACTCGTATAAAATATACTCATTAATTTAATGAATAACATGTTCAAGTCACAATGGAAGTAATCTTTCATCCCAAGTGCGAAGACACCATGTTTTTACATATCTCGACTCCTTGTTGCGCCCTTCGGGATTAAAAGCATTCGCTCCACAATTCCACATCTGCGCTTCCGGGAAAAGGTTAACTGCGCTGCTTCGACACCGGAAAACCTTAAAGAGCGCGCGCCACGCGTTTCCTCTGTAATTAAACCCTTTTACCCCCCTTCGCCTCCTATGATAGCTCTACTCGGTGTGGGGAAAAGGGATTGCGGGGACATGGCCCCTCGTACGTCGAGTGGAAAATGAAATTCAAGGAGGGAACGTTTAGTTAAACGATATTGAATAACGAAAGAAATTCACGCAACAGTAAAATTATGGCACAAGTTAATGACACACAACGCGCTAATGTAAAGCACAAAACCTAATGTAAAGTCTGGGTTTAACTCTGAGATATAGATTTGCAAATGAGGACATAAGGGAAACATGTAAGGTTTTAGTAATACGTACAGAATTCATCAATGTAGAATTCGATTGTAGAAATGGTTATCGAGACAGAATAAGCTAATGTCTTTTCATTTTACAGAGTGTATGGTACAGTAGAGTATTACATCTCAATTTGATTTGGAATTATAAGACGTTTATTGTCATCACTAAGGCCATGGCTTTCTGTAAATTTAAGAACTTTTCACAGATATTATTTTGTGAATGGTAATCATGCAAATAAGTGAACAGTAATTATTAGTAGAGAAATGAAAGGAATGACGAGGCCTGAAATCTTAAAACCAGAATTAAAATGGCCTTTTTGCCAGTTAAATATCAGAAATACTTATGCAATATCTATTAGTATTTTCATCAGAACAAATAAACAAGCAGACGTCTGGGAAATAAATGTATTGTTTTTACTTAGGACTCTTAGAAGGGAGCTGTAATGCAATATCTGTAATGTTACATAGCAGACACACGAAAGGCAAGGGACAAATATCCGCGCCTAGAGTGAAATTCATAACTCCGACCCACTCACATATAGGTGTTTATTTAGAACTCGACTTAAATTCTGTATATGATTAAAATTAAATGCGAAATTAAAAAATACGGAGAATGGATAATGGAATGGATACAAGAATGTCCCTTCCTCTGAAAATTACTTTATTTTTAGTCGCATCAACAGCTAAGGTTATTAGCGACTACAATTATACAATTATAATTTTATCCATAATTATATTAACAAAAATGTCATTATATATATAATTAATATTGTATGGCAACATATATTTTACGTAATACTTAACTTAATTGTCTAATATCATCATATGTCATTAAAGATGTTACAATTTTCACAAAATTTGCTCAGTTGGTTCTGATATTTGGTCGAATACAATAAGGTATCTAAAGGTTTATTTAGATTAGTAAATTTACTTTCATTATTGAATTTAGAGCAGTTTTCTATTATGTGGTAAATTGTTAAATTAGTGTTATAAGTATCACAAAGTGGAGGGGGTGTTTTGATAATTAAGTAGAGATGAGTTAATTTTGTGTGGCCTGATCTTATTGTGGAGAGTGCGACTTATCCTTTTCCGTTGGGCTTTTTAGAAGTTGTAATATTAAAAAAGTTATTAATTTGGCTGTGGAGTTGACTTGCTTTACATTCTTTCCATGTGTTATTCCATTTCTGTGCCATGCATTTTTCTGTTGTTCTCAATTTATCATAGGTAGTATGCATGATGTTATGAATATTATTCTCCTTCCGTAGGTCTATTAATGTTGCAGAATTTTTCCCTGTTATGTCCTCTGGGATTTTAAGTTGAGGTGGAAGCCAAGCAACAATAATACTTATTCCAGCAGATTTAATATGGTAGTATTGTTCTTGAATAATTTTAGACATTTCAGTATTGGAAATTTTGTTGCAGGATTGTTGTATGACTTTCAAGGATTTTGTGAAAAGAATGGTTTTAAAGGAGAATAACTTTTCAGTAACTTTTAATGCAGTCAGAAAGGCATAGGATTCTCCTGAATTGGGACCGATGCTTTGGGGTAGAAGGTATTTGTAGGTAGTGTCAGGGGTGTGCACTGCGGTTTCAGGTCCTTGTTCCTTTTTCTGGCATTCGTTGTAAACTGGGCAATAATCTTTATATTTGAGCTCTTTTGTCAGTGTACTGTTCTGGCATTCGCCTTGTATTGATCGAAGCACCACCAATCCCAGCCTTTTGAGTTCTCCTTCAGGGACTTGTTGAATACGACCTAGTTATTGATTTGTGTTGAAAATCCATCACTGTCTGGACTCGGACACTCTGACCACCCGGTCAACGGTGCTGCCGAGGCATTGGGTAATCACATCAGGTCGCATGCGACAGACGGTTCCGAACTCGGGAGTCGCAAACAATACCCAAGCACGCACGCACTGCCAGGACAAAGACGCGACGCGCTTCTCTCACAACTTAGGCCAAACAATGCCTCGAGTTATGCCACGGCGGCGGCACCTTATCTCAGACAATACGACTCCATATTTCGGAAATGCAGAGTAGTTTCAAGGACGTTCGTCGACGCACGCGCAATAATGTGGGAGCGTTTTTAACATCTCCGACCCACTCTCTGCGCCGAACTGGGGCTAATTGGGGGCGCAACGACAGGAGAGGCTCCCAGGGAATAACAGAGCTCAGGGAGATAGGAGAATACGGTGTTAAGAATGCGACGGTGAACATCGACGTCTAGGGACATTGTTCTAAGACTTTGTTAACATCTGTTTCATTACGGGACAATTTGCGAGCGAATTGCTTGCTCTCACGGGCAGCATGTGTTAAGGTGCGATAGAATCGAGATTGCGTTGCCGATTAAATTCTTGCAGAACACAAAAGAATTTACTTTACGGATGTTTGCATTAGAAACGGCAGATTATGCAAATTTTTGGAACTTTGAAGGAAAAGTTGCAATAAGAGAACTCAGTAGGATTAACATGAGTTTTCTTACAATGCAATTAAAAAGGAAATTAAAATTATTTTTAAAAAATGTTAAAAATATTTTCGTGGTGGTTTAAATTCTTAAAGAAACTACTAGTGCTAAAACATTATGTACTTTCTGCCCGTATTTTAACGCACAATTATGCGAAAAGTACTAAAATTTTCAAAAACATTGTGCATGACCTTCTATCAAAATCTATTGTGGCCAAACTTACCCAGAGATCCAGATGAATAATCCCATAGGTTGGAGAGACAAATTAAATTTCTCTGCTGAGAAAAAAATTTAAAAAAGGGGATATTGAATCTTTTATGGAGTAAGAAACTTGTAATTATGAATGTATAAAATTAGCACAAAACCCTTTGAAAACAATACACAATTATTTCTAATATGTATCCAATTACAATTACCTTAACCCCTTATCTAGAAACACGTCCAGCGAGTTAACAACACCTGCCATTAGGTTCTCGCACCAATAATTCATGCCAACAAGTTACGATGAAATTCTCGTATGTTAACTCTGACACTAATAATTTCTCTTACATTCTCGTATTTTCCTTCTTTATGATCGTGATCTCTTTTTGAAATATTGATAATTCACAACACCTCTAGCGTGTGGCTTTCCCTACTTACGAAATCCTATCTTATATAAGGCAATGACAATAATAATAATAATAATAATAATAATAATAATTAGTTTATAATGCTAATGAAAACTTGCATTGCAAACATGAGCCTCAGTACACTTTAGATTGCATAAGTGCGTATAACACTTAATGTTACTCTTCCATTCATAACTTCTTTATTATGGATATTTACATTGATTTTTAGCCTGAAATTCACCTAAATCACCATCCTCCATTTCTTATAAAGTTATTCATGGTATGGTTACGTCTCGCTGTTGGCTCTACACTGCCCCATAATAAAAGTTATTATTTTGATCAGTGCGTCAAAGTCTTGAACTGGTGGCAGTGGCACGATTCGTGGCACCGTAGCATGCCACGAGCTCCTCTGCGCAACTAGCGTCGTGAAAGGAAACTATTAGCAGTAATCCCGCCGTTTTGCAATAGCGATGTGGTCGTCGCTTGTGGCGGGGTGATGAACTGCGTGGAGGGGTGATTTCGTCGTGCCACGGACTCCCGTTCGTGGCATCGACGTTGACAACACTGGTTTTGAAACTTGGAATCCCGTCTGTTGCTGTCCGTTGCGATGATTTCCCTCGGCTGCGTCCGCATGCGCTCGGGGCCGCTGTGCCGGAGGGGCTCGCGTCTTCCCACGGTACGTTGGCGACGCTGCCTCAGCCATCGGCTAGCCTAACAAAACACCTTGCCCGGCCTCCGGCACTATCATCCGAATTAAGTATAACACTCTTCTTCCATAGACGAAAGTGACCCATTTAGATGGCTCTACAGTATTATCATCATGATGGGTTTCCTTGGGGGGGATATAATCAGGGTGTTTCCAGTGATAGAGTGATGATGAGGAATGACGACTAGGATGATGGTGGGAGGTGGAAGGTGAGGTGGGAGTGGTGGGTGGTGGGAGGTGATCGTGGTATTTTTAAACCATCCCAGCATTCACATTATAACCGAGGGAAACGACGAAAATCCCCAGTCAGGATGGCCGGCACGGGGATCGAACCCCAGCCTCCGATTGCAAAGACAGCGCAGTATGCACTGAGCCTGTTTGCTCTGTAAACTTAACACTGCATAATGTCTAATAAATAACAGTTCTAGCTATTAATCAACTTTCAGCCATAGAACGCACTCTGTGTTCGGTGATTCTAGCAACCACACCGTATGCACTTGCAGTACATAAAATCATTCCTAATCATCAGAAATCAATATCAGTTACTCATTACAGTTCTCGTACGTCGCACAATAAACCAACTGTCTCATCCCTCTATACACATTTCAATCAGACACGTGGCGACCACTCGCCGTCGGGATTAATTACGCACATATCCAATTGTTTGTATTACTATCTGATTTTACTATCAAATTCTGCTTCACCTCGCCGTAGTCCGCATTCAAAAATGCCTATCACACCATTGTTATTTGCGCACACATCAGCGGTAGCATTTCTCGGTATTACGCACACTTGCAACGTGTCACGGCCATTCCGTCTGCGCTTGGTGCTCCGACTGCGTGTCTCCGAACGTCGCCTCCAACGGCGGCCTTGTCGATCCACGTCAATGTCTCGCGGGAGACCGGGCGCATGCCAGCCGCTCGCGAGGTTCACCCTAGCGTTCGGTAATCCAATATTTAGTTCCTCTGCATTTATTCAGAGACCATTGAGTCTCAGTATCTTTGAAGAACAAATTTCATTAAGGGAAAAAAGCTCTATCTTTAATATTTTAGTTGATGGAAGACTCCGAAAACATTTTGAACTTTTGCAGTTTCCGAAGAATCAGAATTTTCAACGATCATGACACCTGCACCATTCTCTTAAACATCTGTCACACTATCCAATGACAAAATTTATACAAAAACGATACAGGCATTTTTTTTGAGGCGAGGCGAGACGGGGCAAGTCGAAGCGGGGGCCGCGGGGCGAGGCGGGGCGGGGAGGGCCGGGCCGGCACGCGTGAAGCTGTGCGGCACTGGACCGCGTCGGCCGCGATGCGCGCGCGTCGCATCGCGTCGTGACGCGACGCGTCGCGTCGCGTCGCGGGCGCGTTCAGAAACCGAAAACGAGCCGTCCTCCCCGTCACGGCCGCGCCCTCCCGCGGAGAAACTCGGGCGGGGCGGCCGCCCTCGCTCGGAGCGCGTCCCGTCGCGCCGCGCCGCGCAGCGCCGCGTTTAACCCTGGGGCGTTTTTACACGCGCTCGCGCTTTCGCGACCCACTCTCACTGCCAGCGCTCTCTGGGAAAGGGACGGCGCCGATAGGGACGGGGAAGGCAGGGAAGATGGCGGAACCATATGGTGACGAGAGTGAGGGGTAGAGGCGGTGGTGAGAGTCAACGGGTGGTGACCGTAGTGGCAGTGGGGAAGGCAGTAGTGCAGGTGACGGTGGACGTGATGGTGATTGTGGTGACGGTAGTCGTGGTGGTGGTGGTGATGGGGATGGTGGGGATTTTGGGGTGGTGGCGGTGGCGGTGGCGATGGCGGTGGCGGTGGCGGTGGCGGTGGCGGTGGCGGTGGCGGTGGCGGTGGCGGTGGCGGTGGCGGTGGCGGTGGCGGTGGCGGTGGCGGTGGCGGTGGCGGTGGTGGTGGCGTAGGCGGTGGCGGTGGCGGTGGGGCGGTGGCGGTGGGGTGGTGGCGGTGGGGCGGTGGCGGTGGGGCGGTGGCGGTGGGGCGGTGGGGCGGTGGCGGTAGGGTGGTGGCGGTGGCGGTGATATTGGCGATGGCGGTTGCGGTGGAGGTGGTGGTGGTGGCGGCGGCGGGGCCAGGAGGGTAGAGCCAAGAGAAGGTGGCGAAGGTGATTGAGAAGCTTGCTGTTAGCATTGTCTTGAAAGGGATGCATCGGGGGTGCTGGCAGGAATGGTGATGGAGATGGTGACGAGTGATGTGATTTAAAGTGCATTACCAGGAGCTACGGGGGGCAATGAACGTAAACTCGAACTTAGAAAAAATTATTAGAATGAATGTCAAAGAAATCGTTTGGAATTTTGCATATATGAATTTGCCACCGATCTTAGGAAACTTCAAGAGCCAAAGAACCAAATTTAAAATGACGGAAGCCAGCTGGTGGATCAAAAGTATTATGCACACGAATCGGTGATTTGAAAAAGGAAATTAAGTCCTTGTTCTATAGTTTTGAGAAAAACGAAAAACTTCAAGGGTTGGCATCTGGGACAGTTACGTTCTACAACAGAAGTTGTAGAACTAGTCATTATTGATTGCTTCGGGTACTCAGTGTCTTCAAATTTTCCATTCTGTGATGCACAGAATCATTTTCTTAGCCTGGATATATTTTCTTTATAAAATAATTACGAACTATTCTAAAATATTTTTTAAAACTTTCTTTCTTTTTGGATTTACGAAACAATATAATCATAGAATAAATCTACAATGAGATGAATTAACATAATGTGCTATATGGACACGTAAAATACTCTTACCAAATGATTAATATCAGGATGTATTCACCATCAGTTTCCGCTTCAGTATGTGCCAATGTCACGACTTTCTGGTAGAAATGGAAATATTCATATGGGATATAATTTACTAATTTTTGAACATCGGTTATTTTTCTGTTAATTGAAAGAACATAAATGTTCTAGAAAGGCAAATCTGGTCGTGTATTTCCATTTGCCAAAATGAATTACTGGATAAGCCCACCAATATACTCACATGTCACGAGTTAACTAAAATATTCTCTATATATTTTAGCTTCTTGTACTTTGAAAGAGTCACACCAGGCTCACAATCAGACCAAGACGGCAAGAGACTTGGTTGTCTTCTTAAAATAGTGCGAAAATTCGACCACCAGGTTTGAAGTCTAACATGTTTTCAGTTTTATAACAACTGTTGCTGTGAATGCGTTTAGGAATATTATTATTAATCAGTGATAATGCAAATGTATCCAGAAATCTCTCAGTGCCCTCTACAATAGAAATTAGACCTGGAATTACTGTTCTTCTCAAATCATTAGAAGTTTTGGAACTCATACTTTAAATCAGAAGAACTCATACTTTAAATTGGGTACGTTTCATTTTTACATTGATCTATAACTTGAAGAATAACAAAGAAAATAATTATCTCAACTCTTTTTACAAAAAAAGTGGACTTATTTCCCTTTTAAAATCACCGTTTCATACGATTCCTCGAACAGTAAAACGCTGTTGTTTATGTAATTCCAAATTAAGTTGTTCTGTATTTTGAATTATTTAAATAATTATCGATTTTATGAAGTGGAGGAAAGAAGAAGAAGAAATATAAAATTTTGGGTAGTACAGTAATTGTATTGTTCATGATCATTATTATAGATCATTGTGGATTTTCTTTTACAACTAGAGTGCACAAGTGATAACATACGCTTCCAGTACATAATTTAAATAATACCTTAATGTTCGAATCCAAACCCTCTTTTTGTTCCCCACTTTTCCCAATTTTCATTAAAACAGTTTCAAATCCCATCCCGGATTCGCGACATACGATTACAAGAATTTCCGTATGTATTATTTCAAATCCATTTGAGTGAAATCACTTTACTAATCACTTTCCCACCGTCGAAAGCACATCGCGGGGGTGAGGGCGGCGGCGGTGACGGGAGAGTCTTGTTCGGTGCCGCCGACGGTGACGATCAGCCCCCGCCGCCCCCGCCCCCGCTCCGCCCGCGCTGCCCACACCCTGTGTCGCGGCCGCATTGTCCTGGACACGGCCTCCTGCACTTCACTGCCGTGCGATATTTCGCTCCTCCGCTTTTACGATGTCGCGTAATGGGAGTGAAAAGAGGCGCCAGAAGAAAGCGCTTGTCACTTTTATGGCAGAGATGACGGTGACGCCAGGTCGGCGAGCGGCAATGCAGCTATTCCCAGATCTTGCACTTTCGCAGGCGATGCTCCTTTTCATAGCGCTTTTGCAACTACGAAAGTGTAATCACTTACAAAGCACCGTGCGGCCCACGTGGCACGAAGATTCAAATTAGTTGAGTTGTTCATTATTAAAGATCACAAAATATAAAGGCTATAATTTTTTTGATAGCCCAAACATACACTTTTTAGTAAGCATTAATTGAATGTATTCCTGAACTCAAATAATGCTCTTCTTGTTAATGCTGTATTACATTACACTACGAAATTAAAAAGCAAAATATCAGGTGATGTTGAGAAATTATTGTAACTGGCCACACGTTTGACGATACATATCGTCCAAGCTCAGGGGAAGAAAAAAAAATTGAAGAGGCAACATGAGAGAAACTCTTAAAATTGTTTTGTGGTTGATAGTCTATTTTTGAAAAATCTATTACATTCGTTGTTGAGTTACAAAGAGGGCTGATTAAGCCAAATAATACTTTATCAAACGCGATTAATTCATTCCAAATCTTGTGGTCACAGCGACACTTCTTGCTCTTCATTCCGTCCGTTCGTAAAAAAATGTCACATAGGCCATTTTCCACCTCACTCGATGCGTCCTTAATATCACATCAAATTTAATCATTATCCAGGAAAAATTTTAATTACATTTCATAATTTTTTATTAATTATTTTAATTCATAATTAAGCAAATCAGACAATGACATTTAGTATCAAACTTTAGATTATAAAGATTTGACCCCTTCTACTTACCTAAGCTGTTCCCCATTTCGCTTACTTTTCTCCGAAAATATCATCTTTTTTTCGATCGTGTGGCTAACAAATTATTTTTGTTCATTCTGAATGAATAATTCAATTGTTTATCAGATTTATTATTTTGTAAGTATATAAAAATCAAATAATATGATGAAAAATACGTTTAATTCATTATTAATCTCTAAAAAGTACAGATTAACTCTACACTTTTTAGAACCCCAACAAAATTAATATTGCCTACCATGCCACAAAGTGAAAACTTATCCTTCATTGGAACGAAAAATCATAAACATGTGTGAAGTGACTAGCAATGCACAATTTCGGTCGTCTTTTAGCATTGAAATGCAAAACAATTCAAGTAAACGAGGATGAATTGTGCTTACTGAGATTACTTCATTGAAGAGAAAATGAACGAAAGTTTTTAATGGTCTCATTGAGAGATGAAAAAATACAGCAATAAAATAATTAGAATGTACAACTGCAATAAACACTGTCGTATATTGTGCGAGACCCAAGCGATAAGACATTAAAAAGTGAGGGACAAAGTCATATCCCCTAAAGCGGCATGAACAGTGAAAGACTGAACGAGATCATCTCAGAAGCAGAGACGACGGTTGTAAAATTAGCTGCTAAAATTATCTAACCATTTCAATTTTTTACTGAAAGTAATTATTTTGAGAGTTCTGAATGCCTTCTCCAATATTTTCAACGTACATGGACTTTGAGGACGTAGGTAAATGACTAAGCACATAAAGAATATTTATATTGGCAGCCCTCAATTTTTGTCATAATTATTGAAAAAGATCGTCGTGGCAATTTTTTTACTTGAAGTTTCAATGTATTTTATTGGGTATTTTCGAATTTCAGGGATCTTCGTTTACCATTTACTCTTCAATCAAAATTACTCGGCGAATGTAAATAAATAAATGTAATGGTGGCGAGACTCAGGCCATTGGGCCTGCTCTTCCGTCAGAAAATCATTCAAAAAAATACGTATGTTATTGGGAAGAAGGGTTTCTAAATTGTAAAATAAAGTGATAATGGTGAATATGTAATAATATTATCTTATCTACAAATCGGATAATCGCAAGTATACTTTATCTTTTCTCCATCTCTTTCCCTACTGACATTCTAGAAAGTTCTTCCATAGGACCTCTCCTTTTCTACATTATTTCTACCGAATTTTCCCTTCTACTACATTGATATACTTTCGATACATCCACCGCTCATCATTTCCCTGGATTCACTGTAGAATTGCATGTCCACGTCAGCTATCGCGTGGACCCGCAAGGGATTTGCAACTCTTGTACCTTATTGCTCGTTTGTCCTGTGCACAGGTACTATGTTTCAGATTTACCTATCTAGTAGTGAGCGGGATGTAAACTAACAAAGGTTGCATCCACTTTACTTTTTTCAGATATGTCACCACTTACGACACTTCAGCTGCTTCTTCGCCTTCACAATCCAACCCTGCTTCTTCAGCATTGAGTTTTAAATTTTTCACTAAAGTTGGTTCACTTCGCTACCTCCTCCTTACATACATATAGTAATATTACGTCTTTTTACATCGGTTGGCAGTTATGGGTCTTAAAATAAACACCTTTGTTATTTTATGTCATTTATTGATACATTTTCCACGTTCCGGGAACTCACTTTTTCTCATCATTTCCCTTCTACTACATTTGTGGTATACGATCCATCCAAATGTTTAGTTGTGCCTTTTAGAATGTTGCATCCTAGCTGGAAAGCCTTCTCTTCTTTCTTGTTCATTTCTTCGTTGCATTGTCGAATCCATGGTTTCTTGTAAGATGATATGAATGCTGAAGTCATAATTATACGTGTTTTCTAGGATGTACACGTAGATTCAGTTTTCATTAAAATTAGTTATCTTTGCTACCTTCACCTTTGCATTTATATAATAATATTACGTCCTTTTTATTTGATATCGATAGCCAGTTATGAGTCATAATGTCCTTTTATGTCAGTTATCAACAAATGACATAAAATAAGAAAGGTGTTTATTTTATGACCAATAAGTGGCTACCGATATTAAATAAAGAGAACGTTATATTACTATATATTTATTTTTAAAATTCTCCATTATTTATCCCCCCGTCCTGTGTCCGGTACTCTTTCATGTCTTATGTCACTTCGAAGCATTTCTCAACTCTGCCGTCATTTCGCTGTAGTTATTTTAAAAGCTGCGTTTTTGCGATGACATTGTTTCTTGTATTTCGGGTAGTGATGGAAGAAAACAGTTCCGCTCGCCAGATGGTTTTCTTATATGTACTACATTTGTGGTTTTGTAAAACTTGTAAATACATAGAGCATAACTGTGCATAGAGTGACAGATGATGAGAAAAGCATCGAGAAGGCAAGAACATGGGATGTTACAGTACTGTGTTGACATCCGCTTCGAGAAAGTGAAACAAAATAATAGAAATATCCGACCAGAGAAATCGGCATGTAGGTTTCTGAGTCGTGTATCTAAGGAGGCTCTTGAACCAAAATTTAAAAACTCTTGCTTGATACTGACCATTGCAAATGTACAATTATCAAACTTCAACATAATTAAGATACGAAATTAGATTCACTGCAAGTCACCCATATCTCTTTGTCAAAGAGAAACATGTGACTTTTGAAACAAAAGTCTAATGATATTCTATGTATAACGTTCTCGGACAGTTTAGTCTTCGATATTTTATTGTCGACCACTCCTCGAAAGAAAGTTTCATCAGGCAGTTAATATATTCTTTTCAGCAATTGAACTTCGTCATTCCTAAATAATGGCGAATAGAATCTCAAGACTCCCGGACTATGAAACTTCAGTTACGAACCCGCAATCACACTCTGACGCTTCCGATGGTCCCGGTTCGCTCTACCGCCCCGACTCCACACTTCTTCAACCCCGCCACGAGCACGCCCGGCCCATCCCGTGCCCGTCCGGCCCCACATCTCCGCCCTAGTCCCCGCCTCCGTTTCAGACCCCGTTCGCGCATCATTCACTTCACTGCCTTTCCCGACCGGTCACGTCCTTTCGTTCCCCGCTGTACCCTGCCCTACTCCGTCACGTCCCATCTCGTCTAGTCCCATCCTCTCCCGTCCCCTCCCCTCCAACCCCTACCCCTCCCGTCCAGGCCCGTTCCCTCCCGTTCAACCCTGTTCCCTCCTTCCGTCCCCTCCCGTCCATCCTCGTCCCCTTCCTTCCAGCACCGCTCCCTCCCGTCCAGCCCAGTCCCCTCCCCATCATCCCCTTCCCTCCCTTTCACCCCCTCCCCGTCCCACCGTCCAGCATCATTCCATCCCGTCCAGCCCCGTCCCCGTCCCTTCCCTTTTATCCCCTTCCCTCCCGTCTAACCCCGTCCCACCGTCCAGCCCTGTCCCCTCCCGTATAACTCCGTTCCCTCCTGTCCATTCCCGTCCTCTCCCGTCCAAACCCGTTCCCTCTGTCCAGCTCCGTCCCCTCCCGTTCAACCCCGTCCCCTCCCGTTCAACCCCGTCCCCTCCCGTTCAACCCCGTCCCCTCCCGTTCAACCCCGTCCCCTCCTGTCCAGCCTTCTTCCCCTGCCGTCCCCTCCCTTCCGTCCTGTTCGACTCCTCGCCCCGCCCCGTCCCGCCCCGCCACGCTCGCGCCTCCGCGCCCTCGTGGCGAGCGACCACGCGCGCCAAACGACAAAAAAGAAGGCCATTGTCTGCAGGCGACAGGTCGCGTTTGCTTGTTGTCGTTGGCGGCGGCATCCTCGTCCTGGTGGCGTGGCTGTTCTCCTCGTCTCCTTTTTGCTCTCCGCTTCTCGCCTTGTTGTTTCGTCCGCGGCCGCAGCAGCAACCGCACTTTCATTTGCATTGCGCGCGCGAATAAATTATAGAGCGTAGCAAATGGGACAGCAGCGTCGCCGTCGCGGCCGCCGCCGCCGCCGCCGCCGCGCGGTTTCACTCGCGTCACGTGCCGCCGTTAATTGCCGCTTCCCTCCCCCCCCTCCGACGCATCGCCCCTTCACCTCTCCTCCTCTCGCTTCGAACTCCGGCGCTGCCCCGCCGCCGCCGCCGCCTCCGAAGCCGACAAACGCTCCTCGTGCACATTGCGCTGTCAAGGAGCTTTCACAATGACTATTGTCAATCTGATTTTTCCACATACTTTTTTTTCTACAATCTTGATGAATTTGCACCCCACTGTATATCAACCTATGGGTTTGCAGAGTGACTGTTGCAAATCTCTTGTCCTTCCAGGTTTGTAAATTGAGATTAAATGGAATTTCTCACAGAGTCATAAAAACACTGAATTTGTATTTCGTAGATATATGATCTAAGAGGGTAAATATCTGAAAAAAGTTAAAATTCTTATTCAAATTTCAATGACTGCGATGTTTGTAATTAGTTGCCGTAATACCTTAGGCCCTACTGCGATCATTATTGATATTCCACAAAAAACTCTCCGATTCTGAAAAGCATGATCATTTGTTTATTAAATAATTATACAGTGAAATCAATCTTAAAATATCGTTGCCAGTTACGGCAGAAATAGACCGTTAATTAAAGTGGCCGCTTAATCTTTGTTACGAGGTTATGGAGAGCATAGATTGGATGTACAGATTCTAATAGTTGTAAAATAAAATGTGTTTTCAACAAAATCATTTTAATTGCCTTCAATTATACAATGCAACATAAACTACAAACTGCACTTTAATAAAATGAGCGTTTAGAGAATAACAATAAAATGAGCGTACTGATTAGTATATATGAGGTGGTACCAAACCAAGTGCATGAGTACTGTAGGTTAAATCACAAACTTTTCAGAGACAAGAATGTCCATATTTACATTTGATAAATGAACGGTTGCACTATACAAATAAAAAGCAATTTTCATTGATATCAAGCAACTATTAATACTTCTAATTGTTGCTGCAAGAGCATTTAGGTTATTTGCATAATTTTGAATTAATGATTATGCAAATAAACCTCATCAGACGGCGTAAACCACGGTTTGCACAGAAAATATACATATAAGATGGAGCAAAGTAAGCCTTCTAAGCGTGACGTCACAAATATCGCCTCCAGCGCCGAGTAATATAGTTGGTATTGGATAATATCGATAGACGCCGGACCAGTAATAATGTAATAGAAGGTCCAAGAATATCTTATCCTGTGAATTACGGTATGAGAAACATTTCTTTGAGGTCTTTGGCCCCAATATTTCAACTTTTAAGGCCCTAGAAAGCGTTGTTTAGGAGTTATTTAACTAAATAGATTTTGACAATACTGTCGAGTGTCGTGGATTGCATTTGAAATGAATATTTAGATGCAATTTTTCAACAAATTCTTTACATTTCTAAAGCCAAAATGCAATTATTCACTTTTCCGTGAAGTTATCTTTCTTTCGAGATGTCATTTATAAAGACTGGTTGCTTGTAAGAGCCGCAAAAAGGTATGTACACTACTGAAATAATACAGGGGACGATTTTAAAATTGTATTACTTTTGTGTTTTACAAAACTTAAATATGTCAGCACGTTTTCTCGCTGAAGATTTGGTCGGTTTTAGATTCTCACATAGTGTCAACATCCCTGTATAACATATATTCCATTCCCACCAAACTACAAGCGAATTGCACTTGAAAATGCAATTATCCCTGAACCACAGGGGTGCACCACGAATAGTTCGCGGAAGACCGCCAGATTGGTTTCGCACACGCCGTTTATTTCGTCAGTCGTTATCATGTTCACCTAGCAGGGAAAAAGAGATTAGAGAACTTCAAGATTTTCATTGTTGTTTCATTGTACAGATATTGACTAAAATCTTTTTTTCCCTAATCAGAAATTAATTTTGTCAGAAGAGCGACTCTAAATGTCACTGTCCTCCGTAATCTGACGATACGTCCTGTACAGGAAGATATTGTTTAATCGACCATTTCCACCTCTTATTCTATTAGAGCGGTAATTTCTTCTCCATATTTGAAGTTCAAAATCGCTAGAGGCGACCGCTTAAAAACGTGGCCAGATGGACGCCCGAAGAGGGAATTCTTGCATACGTCTTATGGAAAATGACCACAAGACAATGACTGCTTATTGAGGTGTCCGCTTAATCGAATAGGCCGTTTGATCAGCTTTCACTGTATTTCATTAATAAGGGTAAGCCTGATTACCTCCTACATCAAGCACTAAGAACTAATGATCCAGGTGCGTGAATATAATTGTTATATGATACACTGGATTGTAACATACTCGTCAATTGTTACAAATATTTAGTCAATACTTACTATATTTCAGAATAAGATATTCTTCAATTAACAACTCGGCAGAAAATGAATTCATTGCTAACCGCTTTACTCATAAATATTGCTGGATGATGGTTTTCATCTCCATGTTAATACATGTGAAGAGAAATATTGTGCAGTATTTTATAATATGCTTTTTAGAACTTAGTGGCATTTACAACGGTATCTTTAAAAAGTGAATATACGTACTTTTGTCAAAAAAAATCTTTTCAGCTGCCTGTATTTAAGTTAACCCGTTTTGATATTGTATGACACAATATTTTTGTAATATAAAGGAAATGTAGTATTGAAAAACGGCCAAAATGTTTAAATAAATTATGAATAAAAGTCCTCCATATTATAGCAAATCTTCTAAACAGATAGTAATCTATCTCTAACACGTCTGTAATCTTTATTAACCATTAGATACCGTCTTACCAATAACAAAAAATACTACAACGTGATATACAGACAGTTTGTGAATCTGAAAGATTTTCGTAAACAGTATTTTCTACAAACTCACGTTGGTCACATGATGACTCACATCAGGCAATCTCTCTTTGCATTCTCAAATCCGACCGAGGCATTAACATGGCACCCGTTTCCCCTGAAGTCCGGAGCGGCTGGGCAACGGGAGCCGTCGATAGCAGAGCAGCGTGGCGGGTGCGCGCGGGGCCAAGGTGAGGGCGAGAGGTGCGGCCGCAGTGATACGTGACGGCGGCGGCGAGGGGCTGGCCGTTCAGGGTCCGTCGATAGCCGCCGGAGGCCCCGTTGCGCGGGCGCTGACTCACGCTCCCGTGAAACGGCTCCCGGGGCGTCGCCGCCCTCCGCCCTCCGCCCTCGCCCGGCTGCCCGGGGAGCCTTCCTGTCGCCGCTGTTCCTGCTGCTGTTTCCTGATGGAAAATTTTACCAAAACATCGATACATCGATGTTTCGATATATCGCTAAAGGGTTTTCGATGTCGATGTCATCGACAATAAAATATCGATGTTTTAAAAACATCGATGCATTTTTGCCATCCCTACTCCACGGACATCGCTTCGTCCGCCCTCCGTCGCCTGTCCCTGCCGTCCCGTCCACACCCCTCGCCCACACCCTCGCCCCCACACTCCTCACGGTTTCCCCCAGCCACGTCTCCTCCCGTCGCCGTCCCCGTATGCGGCTACCCTTCCACAGCCCCCGAGGTCTGCTCTGCCTATCTTTCCTGTTCTCGTTGTCCTTATCTGTTGTTCCTTGTCTGGTTATTTAGTGTTCGCTGGTACGACGATTGCTATGACCACTAGTTCCATAAGTGAAATGTAATAATAATAATAATAATAATAATAATAATAATAATAATAATAGTGACTTTATTTATGTGGCGAGACTCAGGCCATCAGGCCCGCTCTTCCGCCTAACCACGTAATACATACATATATAGATAAAAATTGAAACAGTACATTTAGTAAATTAAATAAAATACAACTTAGATATGTCTTGCCCCTGGGCTCACAAAGTGAAAGTAAAAAACACAACGTCCCAGCATTTACCTTAAAAATGCGTATTATATATCATAATTCGGGTGCGGTTTTTAATGAAATGTCATTTTTTCACTTTAGAACAATGCCGTTTGGTATAGAAATTAATTTTTTGTTATGACAAAGCGAAATGACCCATTTTCATACGACTTTTTTTGCATTCTTCGTCGATTACGACTGATGATTCATTTTTTTAATATAATTTTTAATGCATTTTTTGCTGATTTCATTGCTTTTAATATCATTTTAATGCAATCTACTTGCTTCAAACAATATTTACGAGATGCAACAAATGTTCACCACAGAACTCCTGAGTAGCCTATTCGATTTCTTTGCTCATATATTGTCATGTCAGCTGTTATGAGTACTATGTAATTTAAGGTTCCCGTGGCTCCTATCGGCGACATTGTCAATTCGGCCGATTTCGCGATAAATAAAGGCAGATATTTTCTTTTAAAGAACAGTCCAAACCAAAATTTTGCCAGCTGAGTTCATTTGAACAAAAGGAAGAAGCCTCGATTACATCTCCAACAGCTTGAGTTGTTCGAATGAAGTGGTTTTGATAAATATTTTTTCTTTGTTTTTAGGGCATTTTAAAATATTTTAAGAGCATTTTATTAATCATTTTTGGCAATGTTTTCGGTCATTAAAAACCGCCCCCTAATCATGATTGGTATATAATTATATCTCGGGAAGTGGTGGTGTTACTCCCTTGTTGGAACTTCACTCCAGCGCTGACCTACACGTGGGATCGGGGTGTTTCCCTTTCCAAGCATCGACACCATCGGGGCCCTGCTCCAGACGGGACAAACTCTGTGCTCTCGACGTGTTGTAGCGTATGTGTTGTGGCGTGTAGTGTAACGCATGCAAGTGTAAGTGTGTGTGTAAAGGGAGGGAAGGAGAAGAAAATGAGGGAGGAAAGAATGCGTGCTGTCCGTGACCTGTTTTTTTTTATAAACCTCCGGATTTCGCCCGGTGTTGATCGGAGAAGCCACGGAAAACTACCTATTACGGCAGCCGGTCGCTAGAATTCTCCTCCCGAGTCTTGAATCCCAGAATCCCTCCGTCCGCGACGACAGGTGGAGCTGGCTCTGCCCTGCATGACGCGCCACTTTCGCTCCCCCCCTCGGCAGCAGCCGACGCAATGCAGGACAGCCGCCGCGGCGCGCGCGCCCGCCGCCGGAGGACGAGTTCGAACCCTGAACCCCCGTGACAGGGGTGCGGTGAACATCGTGGATAAGGTGGAAAGCTAGAAACCCATCTAACGGCGTTGATCCGTGTCCCCTATCTGTAACTGAAGTTTTGGTACTTCCATTCGTCATCAATGAGACTCAAGAATGATGTGCTTATGAGAAGATGATAGTGATTAGGATGATAAGGTGAGCGGAAGGTGAAACGGGAGAACATCGAACGGACAAAATACGAGGACCTGCTTTGTGCGATGCACATTTCAGAGGGATTTGTTGGAAATCAAACCCAAACCTCATCGATAGAAGGGATATACGCTAGCGGTTTCATACTAGGAGCCCCATTGCACCATTCATCATTTATTTCTTCAGAATATCATCTAATCTACTCATTAACTGATTCACTATCACTAATACGTTGGAAGCCTCAAGTACTCGTACAAGAATCATACTTGGAATAACAAACTGTCAGACCCTCTTATCTTCGCTTCCTTAATGGTTTATGTACAGGTTCATCACAAGAGTGTTGTTTCTAAAATTCTGTATAAAAGCATTTTCTGCACACGCGCACGCATGTGTGTGTGTGTGAGCACGCAGCCACGCACGTATCCACGCACATTTAGTCTACCCCTACATTTTTGGATACAGAAATTTTGAAACGGAACAAGGAATTGGGTACTTGGTCTTACTACACAAAACGAGAGGGATTCTCCGACTCTTTGGCCTCAGAGGTATTTGAATGTGGGGATGCTGACGATGCAGCCTGCGTCGGTTTGGACGGCGTTCGGAAGTGACGCTCCGCCGAGTTTCCGGCAGATCGGCGGCGGCGGTGGCGGCGGCGGTGCGCGTCGGAAGCTCGAATTAGGGAGGCGACGGGCGTCTGGCGGGCCCTCGACGCCGCGCCGCGCCGGGCGGCGGGCGCATCCGGGGCCCGAAGGCCGAGGGGCCGCCACGGGAGGCGGCGGCGGTGGCGGCGGCGGCGGCGGCGGCGGCGGCGGCGGCGGCCGCAGCCGGAGCGAAGGCCCGTTTTGCACCATCCACCTCGATATTCATTTACAATCAAATGCACTTTCAAATAAAGTATTCACATTATTGGCCATAAAAATTATTTCAGTGTAATCTATCTCTACTTCATTATTAGCTACTCCTTGACCTGACATAATACAAAATCAATGGTAATGACATTTTATACTCTCCACTTGATAATCTTTCTGACGGCGGTATATAAACGGACGACGAAATCAAGTCACATGACTCGTGTATTGCCAATTACAGGACAGATTCCTCTCAAATTACAAAAATGCCGGTAATTTCTTTGGGTTTCAAGACCCTCAGATCCACATTCCACATAATTCATAATAAGGTTCTAGGGTCATAATAATCCTGCTGAAGAATCTAGTAGATTTCGCTTAGACAGAACAATCGGTTGATTTAGTCCACATCTACCACTGCCATTGTTTCTGCAGCGACTCTCCGGGGAGGTGCTAGGTTTCAAGTCGCGGCGTCAGTAGATTCTCGATACTAGTTCGACAGATAGGTCGAATTCAGCTGCTGTCTGGAGGAGATTTCTCGGTAGTATTCCCCAGTTTCTTCAATCGAAAGCAGGTGAATGTTGGGCGAGCATCTTAACACACACGGGCCGCGAGCGAATCCTCTCCTCTTTCTCTCTTTTACACACGCACTTCAATACCACACATGCCGGATGATCAGTCGGGAGCATTTCCCGGTAAGGGCGGTTCCCCGTTAGGGTGCGTACCTAGAGGAGGAAATCCCCTCCAAGCCGATGGATAGGGCTGCGCCGGGATCTCACCATCCAGCAGGAGGGGGCACTGGGATAAAACCCTCTCTACGGGACTAATCCAAGCCATTGACGAGCCCAGAAACAGGAAAATAAGCAATCAAGTGGCCAGAACACGGTGTTCGGGTGTCGAGTGGTGCCGCGATCAGACCACTCGCCCCCCCCCCTCATCTGGGATCGGGCTTCGAATTCTCAACCTTCCATGCCAACCTTGTGGGGTTCTCCCGTTTCCCAATCACCTATTCATTAAATCGTTTCGCCATTCATTTTGGCCTTAAGGGTACGTCATAGAGAAGAAGTACACAAAAAGATGACCAACGAATCTGGACGAGATAAATAATTTTGCTTTATATTTCTATTTCTGCGTCTAATTTGACAACACTTCTAGTTGCACTCTGCAATAACTCAATATTCGACATGAGATTGCAAGATCTTTGACATGAGATTTGCAAGATTTTTGGTTCGAGTTAAGATACTACTTTATGTGTAGGTAACTGGGGTTTTCAGCCAAAATAATTGTTAGTCCATGTGGTCCCATTCAGGTCAATTATTAATCAATCACCACCAATATCACGAAATGTCAAAACTAATATTAGAAGATAACGCTAAACCAAAGACGCGGATGCGGCGGCTTCGTGTTGCGATATGCGATATTCAACTTTTTGAAACTAGCGCTACTTGCGACAGACAGACGAATTATTTGCATTCCAATTTCGTACACTGCGTGTAAAACGCCTTCATTTCTTCATTGAGTTTTTGTGTCTTTCTGTTAAATGAATACGCCGCACACATAAGGATTGTGTCCACTTTCCACCAAAAATTGGATGGTAATTGTACCATGTAAAACAGGTTTGTTGCACGAGTCGAGTACATCTTTAATATTTCGGCTCGCACATTCCTCTGTTACTTTTCGAGACATATGGGTGTATAATTTAGAGACGATAAAATGTTTTCTTACGAAATTCCACGAAAGTTACCACATATTGTAATACCACGAATGTTGTTAACCATCAACCAGAGAATTGCCTTTATGAGGCAATAACCTGAGGTCTGAAGAAAACAATTCGTCTCAAAAAAGGCGAGAAACATTCAATTTATTCTGAAGTTTCCTTAAAAGTTAAGCATTACTCTTGGGTATTTACTGCTAATCACAGTAACATGCACGTCTTGTGTACGTGAGTTTTAAATACTACATTATTAAACAATTAATATTTGTCAAGTAACATAAAAAGAAATAAATTCAGCATTCTCTTTTACAAAATGTGGTCTAAAATACCTTTTAAAAAATATTGTCTAGGTATTAAGAGAAGAGCTGAAGCATTGTAATTAGAAAAGGGGAAAACGTAAACAATGTTTAAATGCTATCTAGTGTGTTTTCACAACTGTTTTGGAACTCGTAAGTACTGGCTAATTCTTCGGATTCCGATTCTTGTTCTGTGCTTGGTTTATATCCTGAGTTATCAGCGAGTGTGTCACATTTGCCGACACTTGCATCGCTTGTCTCGTAATTCTCTTCAATTTAGCTTCTTATAATTTCCTAAAAGTCAGGATCAAGAACAGCGATTCGCAATTCGCAAACGAAGGGGAAAGATGTATGTACCACTAAATAAAATAACAGTACGTTCTAATGTTATAATTGAAAGTACATAATGTTTAATATTGCTCATTTACTAATTACAAATAACAATAATTAAAAAACACTATTATCCGAAGCATAGTCATTCCAGATAAGTGACTGAGAGTTCATACCTTTCACTGCAGAATTGCTGGAAATATATCCATTCCATTTTACTCAATTCGAAGCATTGAATTGCTTAATTTCTCGTCTATTTCTACACGTGAAGATTCACCGGAACACTTCATATTCCATTTAATATAGTGTTTGTTTCCACAGGACATGCGGAATGCCAACAATACACGCACATGGTCAGGGAGTCCAGAAAAGGGATCGGAAATGGTAGCGAGGTCGGGAGCGGAAGCAGAACGGACGGGCGGTTGCGGGAGCGAGAGTGAGATAAGGGGCGAGGATGGGAACGGGGGCAGCAACGGAGAGAGCGCGGTAAGAGGCAAGGGCAGGATACGGAGAGGGAGCGGAGTCGTGGAGCGGGTGAGATTCAAGGTTTTTGGCGAAAGGGCACCGCCATTGGTGATGGCATGTGTACTTAATAGGTGTTAGTGGTGGTGCTCGTGGTGGCGATGATGGCGATGTCAACAACGGCGGAGGTGACGGTGGAGATGGCGGAGGTGATGGAGGCGGTGAAGGTGAAGGCGGAGGTGATTGAAGTGATGGACATGGCAGAGGTGATGGAGGTGTATGAAGTGATGGAGGTGACTGAGGTGATGGAGGAGGCGAAGGTAAAGGCGAAGATGGCAGAGGAGATGGAAGTGATGGAGGCGACGAAGGTGAGGGCGAAGATGGCGGAGGCGATGGAAGTGAAGGACGTGGAGGCGGTGAGGGAGAAGGCGGGGTACACTCCGGGGAAGCGGTGGCGATGCGGTGGAGGAGGCAAAGCTGGCGGAGGGGAGCGATGGCGACCTGGTAGCGGAGGAGTGAAAAACGCTTGCCATCGGCCGTGGAGGGCGGGGCCACGGCCGCCACAAATTGGACGCAAATTGCGAGGGGCCGCTGTCTCCGACTAATCAAATGTTTATTTACTAAAGTGCTGCCTGTGTAGGAGCGTAAGTGAGTGAACTCTAAAAGGTAGGAATCGATGGAGTCTTCTAGGAAAGTGTGCCTTCCCATCAATCCAATAACCTCTCAGAATTACCAGATGACCTACAAGACTTTGATGGCATAATACTGTAGACTTAACATCGAAATTCTTCATTCTTTTCATCGTGGATTGATGTATTCTTCATGGTCTAGTTTTACACTCCTCTGATATTCATTGTAGCTGAGATTTTGATCAATTATTTCGCGGCTTTGTACTAACTTTCCGCATTACAGCTGTGAAACCGAGTCCGTTCTTCGGGTTTGTCATATTCTGTTTTTCGCGTCAAAAATTTCATCGAAAAAAATGTTTTGGAAAGACTTAAAGATATTAATTTCAGCTACGATGTTACAATAATATCCATTATACCGTTGGATATGAATTATTGTTTTAGATTTATTTGCAAATTAAAAGTTTTCGAATCGTCACATACATTAATTTAACCGTTTTATTTTATGGGAAATTATTACAATGTAATATCTGAAGTGCGCAAATTAAATAATTGCTTCAAAGCTGTTGTAACATCGCCAGCAAACTAAAAACAATTCGAATACAAGATTCATATTCTTGTGACTGATATGGTACACAGAAGAAATGGATCTTTCCGTCTTTATTTGTGCGGTATTTCACAAATACTGATGCATGTTACATTGACAAAAATTCATGGAGATCAATAATTACATTTGCAAGTAACTATTTTTTTCTCAAATATAAAGAATGAGTCACCGACAACCACAAACTCATGTCTAGATATTTCTCCCATCGAGGATGACCAAAGATATGAGACTTTCTATTAAATTCTCTTTTACGACAGCGTTGTGGGTGGGAGGGCGACACACTCAATCATATTAATCACGCAATATCATTGAAATTACATATTTTTCAATGTTTCGTGAATTAAAGCTGGTTAGAAGTGACAGAACCTTGAAAAGTTTTATCGAATTGCGTATTAGAAAATTTGCACGAAAGGTGTCTGAGTGAGTCTCCTTTAAATCTCCACCATCATATTCAATTAAATTACCTTTAAATTTGAAAATTCTAACTTACTCAGAAGTCTACAAACAATGAAAAGAGATTTGAACGTGTACGGTGCAAGTTACATATATTTTTGTTGTGCACTCACACACCTTAAACCAATTATTGCTGTATTGTTTATCGTCGGTCACGTGAAGTTTCCTCTTAGTAGACCGGTAAAATCTATTTGCTAGACTAGTTCGCTAAACATAGACAGATGGGATGCGCAGTAACACGTAGAACACTGTTCAATACTTTATGGCAATTTACGATCCCTGGTGATCAATAAACAACAGTTATGAGTCCGTATCAATGTTTAAATTTCCTATACGAAAGTAGTACTAGTATGTCCTCGGCAGAAAGACAGTTTTGGCCTCGCTTGATTACTGTACAGAAATGGCTAAATAGAGGTAAGTTGCACATAAAATTTAAAAAGCGCGTATTCATCTCGAACGAAACGAAAATGATTCAACTTCGGTTCCACCACTATCCACCTAGGCTACTAAACACCCCGTCCAAAATCCTTCACATTTCGACTTTTGTACATAAATTATTTTCAAAATGTAAGGAAAGCTGGATATATCCGATTCCAAACATCGGTTTTTGTACACGGAGTACCGTAAATTATGTGGAAATACTGGCAAATGAAGATGCGAGGTGCAGGACGTCGTGCATCCAGCGCTTTCCTTCGCCTCTTCATCAGCGCAAAACGCAAGCGCCAGCGAGTGCGCGAAGGGAAAATGGCGCTCGTGACATTTTCCATGCGGTGTGAACACATCTATCACGAAAAGTGGACTTTCTCCCGGGCAGCTCGCGTGCCAGGCCAAGGAGCCCGGCGAAAGGAAGCGCAAAGGCCGCGGCAGCAGATGGCGCGACGGGCGCGGGAGGGCGCGCTCTGCGGCCGACACTCCAGCAGGAGAAGGCGCCTGCAATTGCTCAATGGCAACACCATCCCGCCTCAGCATCGTGGCCCGGATCTTAGTATTTGAGTCACAGTCTATCTCCCTCTCTCTCGCTCTCTCGTCCTCGCTCTTTCGCCCTCTCTTTCTCGCCCTCTCTCTCTCGCCCTCTCTCTCTCGCCCTCTCTCTCTCGCCCTCTCTCTCTCGCCCTCTCTCTCTCGCCCTCTCTCTCTCGCCCTCTCTCTCTCGCCCTCTCTCTCGTCCTCTCTCTCTCGCCCTCTCTCGCCCTCTCTCTCTCGCCCTCTCTCTCTCGCCCTCTCTCTCTCGCCCTCTCTCCCTCGCCCTCTCTCCCTCGCCCTCTCTCCCTCGCCCTCTTTCCCTCGCCCTCTCTCCCTCGCCCTCTCTCCCTCGCCCTCTCTCCCTCGCCCTCTCTCCCTCGCCCTCTCTCCCTCGCCCTCTCTCCCTCGCCCTCTCTCTCGCCCTCTCTCTCTCTCGCTCGCTCTCGCCCTATATCTCTCGCTTGCTCCTCGCTCTCTCGCTCGCTCTCTCGCTCTAGCTCTCGCTCGCTCTCTCTCGCTCTCTCATATAAGTGCGGGCTCACACACACATACATCTCTTACACATACATGCACTACACCGCCACGGTCAGGAGCTTAGATCATGTCGTGCCGGGGACAATGCCCTGTTGGGAGAGGTTCTTAGAGAGCGACACCCTGCAAAGCACCGCGTAGGTTGGCGCAGGAGCTCGTGATTCAGTGGGGAAGGCCACCGCCACCTTCCAGAACGTATCTATCACTGATGACTCCACAACAAATCTATCAATACGATCAATGCCACACGAATGGTGGAGCTATGCTTTGGGGCCAAGGGACACATGCGATCAATTCTTTCTTATGATAGTCTCCTTTTTTCGGTTTACTCTCTCCCTTTCCCACTCTCTCTCACACACACTCACACACATACACACACACACACACACACACACACACACATATACACACTTGCATGCTTACACTGTCGCATGTCGCGTGTTGTTCCAGATGGGGCGATGCCCCACTGGAGGAGATACTAGGAGGCGAAAACTTTATAATTAATGCTGGCTTGCACGTATATAAGTGACGTAGGTTGTTAATAAAAGTGCGAAATAAAAGTGCATACAAATAATAAGTCAACCGAGAAAAATGAAGTCGAACTGTGGATGGCTGTAGCACAGTACACATTTTCCGTATTACTCTAGTTTACTACTTATCTCTCTCTTTCGCCCATACAATCAAATTCTCAACATCTAAGTAAAAAATCTTTCTCAACATTTAAGCAACATATCTTTCCTCAATCACACTGCTGAGTGATGAATGTAACGGAGAGAAAGAGAACGCCCGTACACTCGACAGGATCTCCGATAACCCGGAGACAAGGGACTATGCAATGAGGTAATTAAACTTCGAGAATCCTGACGTATCCAATTTGTGCACAGGAACGAGACGTGAATTTAGGTAGCCGTCACGAGGCAATTGCCTTCGCGGGCCCTTCCGTCGGCCGCTCCCCAATAAATAATCGCCCTCCTCAACCAAGATGGCGGCGGCGGCAGCTGGCGCGGCGGCGGTGCGGCGCGGCGGCAGTGGCAGCGGGTGGAGAGGCATTTGATTATTCATTAATCGCGCGAATTAAGTTTTATGACCTTTCGAGTGGCAATAAATCGTGCCGCGTGTTGCGGCGGAAAAGCCGAGAGGCGGCAGGTAGGGGGTGGATGGGAAGATGGCGGCGGCGGTGGGTTCATTAATTTCCCTGAAGAGACGCTGCTGTCCGTCCGTCCGACCGCCGCGCCACAGCCGCCGTCAGTCGGGCGGGCGGGAGGTTCGCACTTCCGGCCGAGCGGCGCCGTGCGGAGGTCAGACGCACAGTCGGCGGACGGATGGACAAACGGACAAATAGGACGGATCGGAATGGGGGGACGGACGGGTGGATGGACCGGCCAACTGACAAACTGACACACGAATCAATGGGCGAGGGACGACTCAATGAACGTGAAATGAACGTGAATCGAACGGACCCGACTGCCGGATCGACTGACGAACGAACCAACTGGCGGATCGAAGGGTGGACCGACGGCAGGACAGACTGGCAGACCGAGCGGCTGACCGACGGGCAGGCCCACGAGCAGGCCGACGGGCAGATGGACCGACGGCTGGGAGGACGGTGTGGGAGATTGTTTGTGCGAGATAGAGATAACAATATAGTTTCGGTTTCGGTCAGTAAGAGGAGCTACAGTGGGAAATGCCCATACGCAACGTCCTACACGTCCTACGATCGTGTGGTAAACAGTAAGTGTAGAATTAATGAGTGTGTCTTGTCTATTTAATCAGAAGTCAATAGCTGCTTTAACAATTAAAATCAACTACTGCATTGAAGTTCTAGAATACTATTATTACATGGAATACCTCAAAAGAATCAAAGTGAAAATATCTTTGTTCTAGGGTGCGAAGCTCTGTATATCTGAGCTGGAGAGAGTTAAGAAATGAAGCAAGAAAAAATGTGTAGTGTAGGAAAAGGCTGTTGAAGAGAATAATACTACGATTATCAGCAAATATACAAATACATTATACAAATATCACTACGCTGCGGATTTATAGGCATGAGAAACTGTAAAAATAGGCAGGCAAAGTAGGCATTTAAAAACGTAAAATAGGCATTTAAATAGGCACTAAATTTTTTCTTATCCTTATTAATGTTCTTGTGTATAAAGCTTCTGAAGAAAATGTAATACCTTATCTTCATGGAATGTTCGCTTTCATCATTATTCTGGCAAATCCTTGTAGAAATCATTTCTTGTGAGGTTAATTTGGACTAAAAAGGGTTAATCGCAATCGCTGCTTTTTAATGTTTGCTGAGGCTACACATATCTTTTTTCTCACCTTCAATTTAAATATAATTGAAAATATTGTATTTTTTTATATAGCCATGCATAACACAAATGCAACTAGTGGTGCTACAACAGTACAAATTTTCTCGCATTATTTCTAAAACTATTTCAAAATTTGCAATTTTAAAAAAATTAGAGACAACGAAAATGAAATCTGCGTCATTCTTTTAAGCAACCCTTATTCTATTCGTGGGAAAAAATTGAAGAATATGGTAGCGGTTTTTGAGATTTTTTTATAACTTGCATTAATTTCAAGTAGAAATTACGCAAAAAACACTCATTCTTTTCAAATTATAGATAATGTTTTTTTAAGATTTGATTTTTACTTTCCCTATACGTACGTATACATGGAGTGATATACGTAGTATAGGGAAAATTACGTAATGCTGCGCGAAAAAATGGCCACGGCGGAAAAAATTGATTGTGAAAACGAAGAAGTGGATAAAACCAGTTGCTAAATTAAGAAAAAAATCCCCTGACATGTGGTGTAGCCAGAAATCCTGTTTTGTGGGTCCTTGATACCGAAAAAACCAATTGAAAGGAAAATGTCCGTCTGTCTGTCTGTCCGTCCGTCCGTCCGTCCGTCTGTTGGTCCGTTTGTGAACACTGCTAGCGCCTAAACCATACGTACAATTTCTTCCAAAATGGATATTCCCCTGTTGATCTGGTTCTAGTCTAAGCTTTGAGATTTTGAAAAAGATTCTGAAAAATTTGGGGGTACTTTACATGAAGACCCCAGACATTTTCAAAATTTTCTCAAAAACGACTCCAATTTTTTTCTTCAAATTTCTTGTAAGAATAGAGTAAAATACACTTGTTAAGGTGTCATAGGTCCACTTCACGGATAACTCTGAATTTTTGAAAATTGCAAAAGTTTAAAATGTTTTCAGCGTCTTTCTGAAACAACAAAATTGAAGATAGAGATACATTGTTTTGAAAAGTTTAGTAGTTTTCGCGCAATATTGCGTACAATATATGCAATTGTAAATAATTACAAAAACCAGATTTTCTCAAAAAGGCTCCAAATTTTTCTTTGAGCTTTTGGTAGGGATAGTGGTAAATGTACTCTATCAGATGACATAAAAGCCATAGCTCTATCGGTTGGTTTTTTCAAAAAATTACAAAAATATAAATTTGTTCACATGTTTCTCAGGTCGATAATATTTACATTAGCGGCGATTTTTTCACATTATATTTACGAGTACATGTGCTTTAAATAATGCCAAGTAAAAGTTTCTCGAAAACACAACCGTTTTCCGTGAAAAGAAGCTCAAAATTTCGCATTTTCAGAAACGCTCAAACGCCATTTTTTCATATGTGGCTGCAATTTTTTTCTTCAAACTTTTGTAACTGATAGTGCTAATTACACTCTTTAGTATAGCGTAAAGTTTACTTTGAGTTATTTTTTGGTTTTTTTCAAAAATTACATAATTGTATTTTTTTTAAAGATCTCTCACATCTTTAATATGCACATTACCAGCAATTTGTAAACAATATTATATTTGTGAGTGTAAGTGCTTCAAATAACTTCAAATAAAGTATTTTTAAAACTTAAACATTTTCTGTGAAAATGAGCTTTAAATTTCACATTTTTAGTAGCGCTAAAACGCCATTTTCTCTTAAACGGCACATAATTTTTAAAAGAAAATTGCCATTTATGACTAAGTTTTTGTGTTCTTTAATATTCAAAAATTAATGTTTCCGTTAAACCAATAGGAAACCGAAAAATTAAGAAAATGACAAAAATGTACTTTTGGCGGTGATAGATGTCAGCTGGGAAGAAAGTTTGTGCAATTCCGAATAGCTAGCAAAGACCCAAGAAAACTAATACGGGAAAGTTTGTGTCATTCTGTAGCACCACTAGTTAGAATAGATTTCATTTAAGACTAAAATCTATGTATTTCAATATTTTACTTTTGCAATGTTAACTTTTATCAATTTTTGAAGATAGAGTTCGCACACGAATAGCACTGGCAATTTTTATACTGCTCTTTGATTCATACGAGGAGACAATTAAAAGAAAAACAACCTTTTGGAGCCCTTATAGGGAAAAATGTCATAATTCGAAGTAAAATATAAGCCTACTACCAGTGATTTTTGCACGTGTTTCGTGATTCGAAGGTGGCACGAAAACTGAACAATGATTTATCGATAGTTGTTCGATTTCTCTTAACTATACAAGATAAAAAATGTTCAATTTTTTTGTATTTTTGGTTAAAAATGATTGCATTTTGGTCAATAAATACAAGAATAGTCACTATTTATGCATTTAAACACAAAATAGGCGTTTATTAGTGAAATAGGCATTTATAGGCACTATAAAATTTGCATTTAATACTCCTAATGTCTCAAAATGATTAAGTAAAACAAAATATTGCGTTTTCATTTGAAGGGAATAAATAGGCACAAATCCGCAGCTTAAATATCACTATCTACTAAATGTAGAAATGTTTCAAAATTTCGTGATCGAAGAATGTAAAAAAACAGGTAAAAACAATGCTTGTTGAAGTAAAATATTGTTTAAGAGCAATCCGACCTGATATTATTTACTCTAGTAAATATCGTAGAAAATAGAATGATGAAAAGGCACCTTGATGGGGAGTTTGTAGGATATAATGGAATGATGAAAGCAAAATTTGTTCCAAGATTAATAACCAGACGGAGTTGAGATATTTCCGAATATTTTCTGAAAAAATGTAGTGAAGTGGTAAGAGAGAAGGAAAGTAACCTACCAACAGGAAGAGTGAAGGAGAGCAAAAAGGGAGAATGAGAAGCAAATCAAGAATAATGAATGATTTAATATTGTATGTAATCAGATCTACATTTATTCCCTTACCAACATTCGGAGAGAATATATGTATACAAGATGTGAAAAACTGTGAAAGTTGTGAAATTTGTATTTGAAGAAAATAAGAAATTAATATTGAGATCAATGTGTCAAGAGAATAAGCTTTACAAAAAGAACAAGAACATCATAAGCCAGATGTAAATATGAAACTATTAATACAAAAATGTTTGTGATACCGACACTTGGCAGTTTGTAATTTCCAATAACAACAATATTTATAATAATAATAATAATAATAATAATAATAATAATAATAATAATCCAATAGATTATTAAATTATGTCAATCGGGTTTGCCACGTGGTTTTTGAGAGACAGAAAACCTTAAATAATTTGTGAAAACCATTATTTTCATTTACCAGTTGTTGAAACAAAAGTTTTTCTTAATGATATACAAATCCCTAAAACATTAATAAAATAGTTTTCTTCTCTTATTGCCTGGCAATACACTCTGAGGGAGGCCACAATATGTTGGTCGAAATTTCAGCCATCACGACAGAGACGAGGCTCGTCCCGAATTGCCTAGACAATTTAATCTCCGGCCGCGGAAGCCTACGTAATCTTATAATTTTCTTCTCCTTCGAAAAGCTTTGGACCTAGCCTGCTGTGTCTCAGATTGATAATGCAATTTTGACCGACCGCTTGGCACTTCCTTTCTGCAGCAGATCTAAAATCAACGACGTTTTCTCCTGTCACCCATTTTTCGTTCCTCGATTGATTAGTGATTCCGGGTGCGTCAACGGCTAAGATAAATAGTCCTGTAAGTGTAGTGCGTGTTTTACTCGGGAGGTGACGGTGATCTTTCCCCTCTAGATGGTGAGATCCGACTCCTACCGACCATCGGCTACCGGGGTTTCCCCAACCACGTATCTTCCATCTGCGGGGCACAGCCCCAGCCTGGGCAAGCTCTGATCTCCGGACCGGTCTCTCAGAGCATGTGCTAGTCTAGTGCATGTAAGGGTGAGTATGTGAGAGTAAGGACTGAAGATAGGAGAAGGAAGAGGGAGTAATGATGGCACATGGTCCGTGGCCCGGGGGTATTGCTCCGGCATTCGCCTGGTGTTGGTCGGGGAAACAACGGAAAACTACCGATCAGAGCACCGGCCACTAGGATTCTCCTTCAGACAGCAAAATAATTCGACTTAGCTACTTGGATAGCGTCGAAAATCCTGCCACCGTCAGGACTCGAACCCACAAATTTGGGGTCAGAGGCACTGCAGTGGCATACTTTGATGCTCTGAGACACCTCTCCAGGTTTCTTGCTTCTTGCTTTAGCCACTTGTTTTGATATTTATCGGCGCTATCGAGAACGCAGCGAAAACAAGAGAGAAGACCTCATGCCGGTTCGACTGAGGCAAGACGCGTGTCTCCTATTCTCAGAACGATAGAAATTCGCCCGGGAGAAGGGGCCCCCTTGGTCACCAGGAGCTGCCTTGAACAGCGGTAAGTTTTCTCCTAGGTTGGCGGCACGATTGCTCCAGGAAGCAGAGATGGGTACATGCACCCCCAACGCCGAAGTGATGACGTAGCACCGAGGGAATGGCAGCCTACCTGGGAAAATGTCGTGCCTACCGACGGCAGAGAGGTTGCCAGCCCCAACGTCGTGTTTATCTTGCGCAACACCCGTAACGCGGCAAGGGGACACTTTGAACCACAGAAAACCTCTTAATACTTCGAGTACTTTACATGCTCCCTATCAGGAACAAGTGACAAACTATACTAACTCCCGGAGCCGACAGGTTAACTTTCGCTAAATTGAAGTTGAACTAACCAGTCTCAACGAGTAGATACCATCCATCTTGACAATAGTTTTCTCTACAATTCATTTAACAAGTACTTGCTTATTTTTCTAATACTTCCATTCTGAAGACATTTAAACTGAATTACACAAATAGAAATATCATTTTAAAATCTAATGCAAAATATATAATAATGATAATATTAATAATATTAATAATAATAATAATGATTATATACGTCTGCTATATTGGTTAATAATTGTAATGTTTTTAACCTTGATAAAACACTGTTTTTATATAACAATTTATTTATTGTTATTGTTATATAGACGATTCGACCCTCTTTGCAAAATAATCTAAAAAATAATGAGAGTTTTGTTTGTACGATGGAGAAATTAACGATACGATTGTGACACATATAAGAAAATTGTGAAATATTTGTCACAATTTTATTGTTAATTGCTCCATCGTTAACAAAAACTCTCAAATTTTTACATTATTTTGAAAAAGACCCCAAATATGGTCGAATCGTCTATTTAATAATAACAATAAATAAATTGTTATATAAAAACAGTGTCTGTTTTATGAAGGTCAAAAAACCATTACAATTATTTTAATAGTAATAATAATAATAACAATAACAATAACAACAACAATGCTTTGGGGCTAGCACTCATACTTGCAGAATTCCGCTCTCAGCCCTAGCGTCGATCCCAGAGCGCCGCACGCTAGGCGGACATCAAAACGAAAAACAAGCGGAAGAAGAAAACCCCGACTAATGACCCTGCGAGGGGAGCCCTGCCTCGCGCTCTCACGGCGGCGGAGGAGGCGGAGGCGGCGATGGCGCGAGGCCCGCGGTCAAAACTGACAAAGAGAGAAAACGAAACGAACAAGAAAACGGATGGCAAAATGTCAGAAAATTATATAAATTAGAAAAATGAACTTTTCTACGATTAAATGAGAAAAGATACGTAATGGTTGAAGCCTCTCATTGTACTTTGAGAAATATAAATCACTAGTTATTCCGGAATGAAGATTACGTGTACATTAAATCAAAGTTTTAAACGTGAGTGGTACGTAACTTGGAATGGTCAGGTTCTGAACTGGGCAGGCAATCATATATCAATTTTGCTAAACATTCAGTACCAGAAATCCTGAAAATCGTACGATTAAACATCAAAAACACCTTCAGTGTTTGAGATAAAATAATTGAAATCATCTTCGTCAACTTATTCATAGAGCCGTTTTTTGACGGCTTTGCCGTCATCATTAGTCTAGAAATACATAAAATAAATACCAAATCTTAAAAAAAGTAAGAAACAAAAAGATAATACAATACAATTAATATAAATAATGAAATTTCCACCAATCAATTTAACTATACATATACTTCTACCTTTTGCACTTTCTAACCACGTTTGCCATGAAATGATAGTAAACGGGAGAGCCAAACTTCCAAAAATGAAACAGAAAGGCCTTGTTTTGTTACTTGCAACGTGCAAAACGTAAGTAACAAGATGCTTATATACGTCTGTTGTATTGCTTATTAATTGTAATGATTTATTGACCTTAATAAACAGGCTCCGTAATTGCTTATAACAATTTGTTTATTATTATGCATGACGTTTCGACCGTATTTGGGGTATTTTTCAAAAATCTTGTGTCCAGGTTTGTTAACATCATAAATAAAGAGGTAGCATTTTAATGAAAACTTGGAGTTGTGTCTTAGTAGTTGTCCAGATGATGCTTACGACTTGACCAGCTTTTTATACCAAGCGACAATTTTTATTAAAATGCTACTTCTTCATTTATGATGTTAACGAACCTGAACACTAGATTTTTTGAAAAAGACCCCAAATAGGGTCGAAACGTCGTGTATAACAATAAGTAAATTGTTGTAAACAATTATTAAGTCTGTTTATTAAGATCAATAAACCATTACAATTAGTAAGTAACAAACATCAGTGGGGCGGGAGCACTGTGCGGCGGGGGGCCGCGCGGGCGGGAGCGAGGGCCACGGCGGAGGGTGTTTGGGGCGGGGGTGGGGGCGGGGGCGGGAGTCCCCGGAGCGCGACGGCGGCGACAGGTGCGCGGGGGCAGCGCCCTGCGTGCGAGGAGGGGACGGGCGGCGCGCAACCACCGCTACCATTGTCCATTTGCGCTCTCTAATTGGAACGTTTAACCGTGTCAATCCCGCTTCGTGGCGAGAAGTGGTTTCAAAGTTTCGGAGCTTGTTTTCTGTTTGTCATATTTTATTTTGCAATTTGTTTGCGAACAAACATTTGGCAAACTTGCATTAATTTGTGTATACTAGTACTTGGGAGGAGTAAAGCCCATTGATCGTACCCCACTAATATTACATTATTAGCAGTTAACAAGCTGCACTAAACATATTTGATAAATATAAAGTAATAAATATATACTATAATACATAGAATATAAAATTTCTGAAATGAACAATTTACAGTCGATATACAAGATTTAAAGTACGATGTCGTTGAAGTCGTCTGGTGGTGTCACGGTTGTCTACAAAGTTGATCGCTAGAATATTGAGATGGCTATGTAGTCGTTGTAGGTATTTTGCACTGGTCTTGTTGATTTCTTCTTTTATTGCTGGGATTGTAAGTCTCTAGGTATTGTTGCGTTCATTATATATCACGGTACATTACAAATTTTCTTAAGCTTACGGACTGGAAGCGTTGTAATATTTCAATGTTAGAATTTTGAATTGTTCCTTAAGTTGTATGTCATATGTCCAGACCGGTTTTAGTATTGCTGTGTACACATTGCTGTGCTGTTTTCTGGGTTGATGGCCCCCATCTCGATCAGATTTTTCGTCCAGTTTCCCTGATCCTTGAGCAAATGCTGAGATGGTCCCTTGTTTTGCTTCTGGGCATAAATGTAACTTCATTATTTGTGCACGTCTTCTGAATTTCAGTGGGAAATACAGTTATTCAAATTATCGTTTTCCATGTTATCGCGGCAAAAAGTATTATTCTTTCATGAAGAACATGAGGATTCAGGGCAGGAATTTATAGCTAATTTACCTTTGAAAATATATTTTATTACATAGAAGCGAATATTTTGTCAACAAAACTCGAAAAAAAACCCTCTCTTTTCTGTATTCAAAATTCGACTAGAATATAGTTTAGGATACAGATCACAGAATTATGAAAACATGCACAAAATTCACTTCTCCCCATAGCTCGTCACACACAGTTTTAAACTGTTTTTGACGTAAATAAATAAATAAACAATTACTTTGTGCTACTTTAAAGACGATTTTCTTCCCAGTAGCCAGTTTAACCTTGGAACTTGTTGCGTATTTCAAAAGATCTCCTATCAATCAGCATAAACAAATGTCCAGACAAAATATCAATAATCAAGGCCGCAACAATTTTTTTGTTGTCCGTTCAGATGAATGTTTTAAATTGATGCTCATTTGTCAAGATCAAACTCGCATCGTTTTTCGCATTATAGTAAACCCTCATTAAGACGAATTCCAAGGGACCGAAATAATCGGTATTATATATTTTTATAATCGTGTTATAAAATTTCGTATTAACTTAGTATTATAAATGTCCGTATTATCGTTCCCTTGCTTGGACCGAAGCTTTCTTCGTGTTACGGCGAAATTCGTGTTAAGCGAGTTCGTGCTAACGAGGGTCTACTGTATGGATAACGAATATTCACAAAATATTTCGTATTTGAAATCATAAAATTCAACGTGAAATGAATTGTAGTTTCCAGTACGTCAACCCGCCATATATTCGTGGCATTCTCACTTGATCTCTAGGTAATAGGTAACTAATATTATAATAGTACTATAATAAAATAACTAGCACAGGTGTGCATTATGAATCAAGACGGGAAGAGAAATGAAGAGTGAAAAGTCTAATTAGGCGAGATACTTCTTGACAATTAACGAGGTGGTTTAGAGCTCAGTGGTCGACTCAGATCACGCGATTCGCGACATGCGTGTTACGCAATCTTACTAGAAATTCATCTATCTGATATCGAACACAAGGCGTCATCAGATTGGACGACGAAGGGTTAGTTGGCGGTTGCTGACGGGTATATATACACAGAGGACGTTTTTTCTATGAAATTTAGTGTTTATGACTACCACATGGTTTATCCCTCAAAGTTACAGTCACAATCGCCATTACCTGGTGCACACGGTGCTACCTCTTGCGCGGGGTAAGACTTGGTATTCATTCTATATAAGGATATGTATGTGACGTAAGATGTAGAATGACTGCTGAGGGTATAAAGAAATACGTGAAATGCGAGATAAGATGTTGAAGTTCGAGTGTGTGTCAGAAGTATTGCGACGTTCAGGTTTTCAGTAGCATTCCGGAGTCTCACTAGCCGAGTTCTCGTCTCCGTAACGTCAATTAAGGTGACTCCACACTTATGGCATTCCCCGAGCAGCAAGCTACTGTTCGCCCAATCCCCAAACAGCTGATCGACGAATGTTCGCTCTCTTTGATACGTCCAAAAGACCGATACGCGGTGGGTAGGGCAAGCGTCGAATGTTCGTCGCTCATCAAATAGCAAGCAACTCATCCACAGCATTTGCGTTTGGTGTCTTGAGTCGCTCGCTACTCGTCGAATGCCGAAAGTGTGGAGCCAACTTCAAGGTGCACTTCATTCGCCGATCAGCGAGTTACGTGCTCGCCCGATCCCGACCAGCTAATGAGTTCGGCGAATGTTCGCTCCCTTTGATGGGCCCAAAAGACCGATACGCGATGGGTAGGGAAAGGGTCGAATGTTCGTCGCTCGGCAAATAGCAAACAATTTATTCACACCACCTGCATTTGGTCGCTGAGTCGCTAGTCGCCGAATGCCGAAAGTGAGGAGCCGCCTTTACGCAGCCGCGCGCGGGGTCTTGTGGGGGGGGGCGGGGCGGGGCGGGGCGGGACTTTGGGGCCCCCGTGTGGCGACCGGAAGGAGCGCGGCCGCCGGCCGACTTCCTCGCGGCGCCCCTCCTCCCATCTCCGGCGCGGCGGCGCATCCGGCCCACAGCCGTTACTCACCGCGCCGACGCCGACGCCGACGCCGACGCCGACGCGGGGCCCGCCTGCGTGCCTGGGATACGCGCCGCCGACCCGCCACGGCTATCTGCATCTGGGGCCGGCACGTCCAAACACCACTGCTCCCGGCTCAAGGGTTCGATGCTGCGCGTCATTCTGGTGGCAGTGACATCGCCACCACCATCATCATCCGACCCGCCACCACCACGAAATGACCTCCCTCGAAATGACGATCCCTTTGATCCATTATGCGGTGTATATCGAACCCCGTATCGAAGGTAATACCATGCTATAATGTGCCAGTAAAAAATAAACATATATTTCTGACCCAATACCCTTCACGGTTTGGGTCCACTTTGAACAGTTCTACCTAAAATCAGTATTTTCTGTGATATATGATTGTAATAATGTAGACAATTCATGGATATCAATTGGCAACATACATTCTGATGCATTTGCACGAAACCGTATGTCCCTGATATTCTTTTAACTTCCCGCCGGCCGGTGGAAGGGAGGGTCCTCTCCATGCCCGGCTCCATAAATGCGATCTTCGCTCACATTCGAGTATTTCTTCGTTTCCAGAAGCGTTATCTTTTTCAGTCGCTAATTTCATGAGTGTTGTGCATGTTGTAATCCTGGAGGTGGCGGTGATTCACCCCCGCTGGAGCGGGAGAGTCGGCGCCGAACGGCTCGTCACCCTGTGGGGTTTTCTTGTCTCCACGTATCTCCCCCAGTGATGCAGTCGGGACAAGCTCTAAGCTCCTGACTTCAGCAACAAGCTTCGATGGTGAGTTCGCCTGCAATATGACAACCGTTTACACGTCTGTGTCGCTTACCAGGAGCTCAAGGGTTCGATGGAGGAATTTCGACGTTAACTACTAGGTCGAATCCAGCCGCTGAGTGGAGTAGAAAACTGGTTGCCTGCTCTAAAATGCCGTTTTCTGTTGTTTGCTCCTATCAATACCAGGTGAATGCCGAAGCAGTTCCCTAACGGTCCACGGACCGCACGCACTAGTTAAAACGGTCCACGGACCGCACGCTATTTTTTCCTTGTTCCCTCCTCTTCGACACACTTACATGCGTTACACTTCAACATGTCGGGAGACCAACCGGAAGCTAAGAGCTTTTCTCACCTGGGCGATGCATCTCTGGAGGAGATAGCTAGATGGGAAAGCCAGGAAGTCCACATGTAGTTAGGTGCTGTCTCACTTTTACAGGCAAAGAACTTCGCCATCCGCCAGTCTATAACATTCACTCCGTGATGCGCGTCTACGCGAAAAAAAATAGTCTATGCCTACTCGTGAACAACGCGTACACAACGTACACTGTGTAGACAACGGTAATTTTTTTGTGGGGCAGCGGTGAACGTACGAGGGCCATGTTCCGCCCCCAAAGCCAACATTTTTTAATAATAATTAAATATTAATAAATTGGGTATACTTTTTACATGCAATTTACCTAAAGGAATACTACATATTGATTGGACCACATCCAAAGAAGTTCTACCATTAAGAATAGACATGTTTTTAAATTTAAAGTTAAGATTGTTTTGCTTTGAAACTATTTATGGGATCGGCATAATATTCTGCGCACCGAGTTGGTGGCCCTATGCTTGAAGAAAAAGAGTCGGATGCGGGGAGATCTAATGTGCAAGTTGAAACAAGTTCTTACTAGTTTCTTGAGATGATTACGGAGGTGCAATTTTTTATCAGGAGTAATTTTGTTTGACTTACTGAATCGAAAATAAAAGTTTTAATATTATATTTCCACACGCTTCTACTGTTACTACTTATTATCAACTTCTTTGGGTAATTTGATGTGAAAAAATGAATAGTCTACGCAGATTACGTTGTCTACGTATCCTTCACATAGAAAGAGTCATACTTGTAGATTTCGTGTAGAAAACACGCCTAGATGTAAAATTCTAGTCTACGGCACAACTCTACATTCACCACACTAATGGACCAATGCCCAAAGCATATGTCGCGCCCAGAAACTAGAAATACTAACTCACTCACTCTCTTTAGATAAAATAACATAATAGCTTTATTTTTAATTTTGTTAAACCATCATAACATTTTATTTTTATCTTAGTTTATTCTTCGAAGTAAAATTCACACGCGAGTTGCATACCTCAGAGTGATCACACTCCTAGCCCATTGTACACTATCTGCTGACCAAACTACACAAGAGAAAAGCATATATTACTAGAGCTGATGACTGCAGCGTGCTGAAGTGACCAAGTTTTACACTTACACACAAGAATGTATAAAGGAGACTAATATCAGTAGTCGTAGAAAGTAATAAATAATTTTATGAAAATCGTCATATATGAAAAAACCGAAGATGTTATTTTGTAACATTCTACTTATGTGGCTTTTAGTTTCGAAAGAAGAAGTTTAAAACAAAATATTTTTTGGGAACAAAACATAGATACTTTTGCAAAGGCAATTTTTTTATTGGGAACCTATTCAGAAATGTGTTCCACTGAGTGATTGGGGCTTTCAGATACGCATCAGTGTTCAGTTATGATTACGTGTGCATACACGCAAGAGGTGGGGTCTACAGACTTGTCAAAATCTTGGAACGACGAAAGACGGCAATTTTTACGAATGTGTTTGCGCCCCTCTGCATTTTTAATTATCCACGCTGCGATTCCCTGAGCCCGCGTCAAGTGACATGCTCTCTTTTTCCCAACGCACGCAACTTTTTCCTTCCCTCCAATCAGTCTCTGCAGCATCGTCGCTAAGCACTGTTCCTTTGCGATTGATTGGTGTTTCCGGGCGCTCCAATTGCCAAGATCATTAGTCCTTTAAGTGTAATGCAGGTTCTTATCGCGGGAGGAGGGGGCGATCTTCCTCCCGTGGATAGCGAAATCCCACGCTGACCTACGAATCAGCTAGCAGGATTTTCTCCAACCAGGTATCTCCCAACAGCAGGGCACCGCACCAGCCAGGAGGTGTATGGTGATATTCCGAGGTGACTGGCAGAACAGTGCATGTAAGTATGGGTGTAAGGGATGATGATACACCAAGGACGCCGAAAATATCACGCAGGGTCCATGGGTAGTTTTTTAGGTTACTGCTACTGCTCCGACGTTCGCCTGATGTTGATTCGGAGAAACCGTGAAAACTACCCATTAGAGCCGCCGGACGGTAGAACTCCCTTCCGGTTAGAGGCACGGTAGTGACATCAGGTGATGCCCTGAGCCACCTCAACCAACCGAATGGACTTAGAACGAGACAGACCTCCGGGATGGAGGCCCTCGGGAAGGAACTGCTTACCACATGCAAGGCACGCCCTTTCGTCCGGCAGCGCTTCTAAACGCCTTGATCTCTCTCTCTCACTCACTCACTCTCTCTCCCCCTCACTCTCTCTCTCTCTCTCGGCAAACCACAACACACGACCGACAAATCTCCCGCGCAAAGAATGTTCCTCTTGTCATTCTTCAAGACTTATTCCATTACACTATAAGTCTGCGCGCCCCGTTATGCCAAAGTCAGACCAGTAGGCCACCTTGTGAGAGGATGCATCTGGCATCAAGGTCGGGAGAATGCAAGGACTCTACTCTGAGGTTTCCTTTTCCGGCTTCCAGAGGCGCATTAAAACCAAGGATTTGCTTAATGTGCAGTCGTAGTCGCGTACCATGACAAAGATAGGGATCTCCCTACTGTTAGCACGGCTTACATATTTCTGTAAAATTCCCCGGTGCCAGGGAAGCTATATACTGCTGCAGACCAACAATATAACGGCAAAATGCCTACAAATCATATGATCGTGTTTTATGTAAAGTTTTGATGTTCTAAGGATTAACTTTCATTTGAAAATTAAGAATTTACGTTGATTTACATATTCTAAAAGGCAAGTGGGTGAAGCAAGTGAAATAACACAACTTCGAGACTTTACGTAACTTAGGATATGTTTATTATGTGTCAATAGTGAATTAATTAGTAATTGAAACGTGACAAATTAAGAATGAATAAGTAAAAATCTGTCAAGTTCATAAGCACATATAAATATATTTACTGTCAGTTCCTTTCTTATTCAGACGGCATTACGCTGCTTCTTTGTATGTATTGTTTTTTCACGACATCGAAAAACATACATTTCTTCCACTTTTCGATTTACATTCGTTTTAGGTGTTGTTCATGACGATACCTAGGTAGTCATGTCTTCGGTTTCTTTTAACCATTTGACCATCGTCCATCAGAAAAAACTTTGAGATGAGTTATCTTGCCCATTCAGAATTTAGAAATTGATGTCAGACCACTCCAAAACTCCAATGTAAGCTGCTTCTTCTCTTAGTATTGAGAAAGCTACGCCTGGTAGCTGCATAGATTCCCCAGTGAGGCAGTTGCAAGAGGAGGGAAGACACCCAGCGCTGATAAAGTAATAGAGGATTACTCCGCGCTCAACGCCCAACCAAGGGCTTTCGAGACGCGTTGCGCAAAGACGCAACAAATGAATTAAAAAAATAAAAAAAGCTAAATATTAATTTTTATAGTGTTATAAAATGATACAACATTGTTTTCAAAATAAAATTATTTAAAAATTAATGTGCTAAATTCTACCATCTCTGCCCATTAGGGTGTCCCTTATATTGCCCAAAAAGTTTTTTTGCGAAATTTTTGAGCTCACACCCTCAACATTTTCCATTCGGTCAAATTTACTCAAAAATAAAATTTCATCTCAATAGGTCGATATTAACCCGTGCCGACTTGAGCGAGAAATTTAAATGTTAGGGATTATTGGTTTTGTTGGGTTAAGTCAATGGAAAACTACTGATACATTTTTAATATATGATTTTAAATTACAATTTAATTCATTTTCACTCTTTAGACTGTTCTGATTTTAACTTTTCTAGTGGGTACTTTTTTTCAGTGTTTCTTTCTTGCAATATGCGTACAGTGAACGATGATCTTGAATAACACAACAAAATTGCATTCGCTCCTTATCTACATTCAGTAGTCCATGAAAATCTTGCATTAATTCAACAGGCCTTTCAGCGCAGTCATTCACAGCTTTCAACTTTATAAATAACCTTTTAGCTTCTGCATATGAAGAGTTGCTTTTTGTGGTCAAAGGACAGTTTTGAATAAAACTAATCGAACTTCAGGCAAGAGAATAGATATCTGCTTTTGGTTGACAGAAAGTCGGCAATTTGCTTCATTGAAATGAAGAAAAAATTGAATTAGGAGATGTATTGAATGTTAAGACGAATTAATAATTAGGAGTTGCATTAATAATTAAAGAACGATTATCGGTATAAAATTGCGCATACCATGTTATTCTTCATCCAATTCTTTACAAAAAGGAAATTAACACTCTACCATGTGCAGATTTCCTCAGGCTAAATTTGCTACCATTTTGATTTGTACGTCTGGTTCATCAGAGAGTACTATAGACAATTCTTCTAACAAATATTACATACGGTGTCTAAATTGTTTTGAAGTTGCTTTTGAAGTCGTGGAATCTATTCTTTCATGCGATTTTAGAAATTTTATAAAGCATCTTGATAATGAGCTTTTACAGCTCCACTGCCCTAAAAGCACGGATTGACATAATCAGTTAAATCAACAGAGAGGCATTATTTAAGGAATTTTTAATTACACAAGATAGTTTATATTTTGATCTGAGCAAAAACATTTTAAATATTAAATATCTCTTGCTATCTATCGAGCTCGATGCATTGCCCCAGGAAGATGTATCTAGTTTGTCACATTCATAAAAGTCCAACATTTCTTTAATTTTTGACTCATTGAAGAACACTTCCACGTTCTCTTTGTCTCTTTGAAAATTAATGGCATTAACACTTTCCCAGTTTTCCTTAAAATGCTAAAAAGGTGGCGTCAGGATTACTTGCTACATTACGTATTTCATATTCAAACACACATTGTAAAATAAGATTTTATATATGTGACGACGGCACGGAAAGGTCAATGCTCTGTCCAAATTTTCTTCAAGAATGACGTATACTCCTTCAAAACGTCGTGTTTCATGCAGTTGTATCACATCAAAGAATGTGTAATCTTTTTTCTTCTTGTAATGTTTTTTGTCTCGGCCTTTCTTCTTTATCCGCGAGATGTTCGTCTAGTCCTGCAAGATAGCTTTTATATCCTGGCTCTCTCTGCCGAAATAAAAACATCCTTTCTTCTCCCAACGTAATCGTTTGTAAAGTATTCGGATGTGCAATATCAAATAGATTGTTCAAATTCTTTCTAAACTCCTCTTCAAGACGCTTAAAATATCTTCTCACTTGTTTGCCGCTTTTATAATTTTCCTCACCCCGAATAGTACAAGTTAATAAGTTCTTGCGAACAATGCTGATTAACTCTTTTCGGGATTCTTGCTTTCTTCCAAAATATCATTCTCTCACGAACCACAAGTTTAGCGCTTGCACTAACTGATTATTTTACTTCCTATGTGTTATAAAATAAAACTTCAAGCACTAGTTTGATAGTAAATTGTGTCCAGTTATTTGGTATTTTATATTAATAATTAATATTATATATTAAAACCACACGTTCTTCGGCACTGCATATTTCACTTACATATGATATTCTGTTAGATTAGCGACCTGTGAACATGAGGGACACGATCGATTAAAATTCATGTATTGTTGTACTCGGGCCTGACTCAGCGGTTGGTGATAGCTCTGGACATGTTCGACACGCGAATTTGCGCTCAAGTCGGCACGGGTTAGAATGCCCCGATCTCAACAAAATTTTGTATAGGCATGTTTTAAGGTCATTCGAACAAAATTGGAGGGTGAGCGGTCAAAAATTTGGAAGTCGGAAAATAAGGGACACCCTACTGCCCATGGCTCCCATCCACCACGGAGCCCAACAAGACATTCCATTGGAGTGCCCAGGGTTGCCACGGGGGTATAACGGAGAGTGGTATAGCTTCTCACCAACATTCGCAGGGGGACACCACGACACCTTCCCTCACCCTGGAGTTCAATAAAAGGCTTTATTTGAGTTCTGTCTCTCTAGAAGAGGCCAAGGCAAAGCGAATGTTGAACTGTTGTAATGTTGCAAAGAGTACGTAACAACGTACTCTTAGAACTGAAGGATGAAATGTTGCACCAAGAAAAAATGGGAAACGAGCCCCCCATACGCCAGGATACTCATTCCCGACGCGGGTCGCCATGCACGGCAAACACGTAGGTGGGCGTTCAGCACACAGAGACGGCCAGTGAAGAAGAATTAAGGGGGTGATAAAGTCTAAAGGTAATATATAAAATGGAGATCCATAAGATGGAAAGTATAGAAAAAACGATGAGATCCTTTTCTGCATTCCCCGTGAGGTCGTGGACCAGCCAACCTTGCTGAGGAACTCAACAAGCTTTTGGCTTGCGGTTAGGATTCTAGACAACGCAATACATGGGTATGAGGAGTGAGAACTTGGGAGCATATCACTGCAAAGTGTTTCGTGAAGCTTAGGTTTGCAGTTCAGGTTATTACAAGACATTGGACAGGAATTCTGATTCATTGAAAGCTCATATAAATCATGTCAGGATCGTTGAGCTTTCATCTACAGATTTAGATTATTATATAACACCATGAAGTCTGTATCATCAAACTATCTGATATCCCATCAAACATTATTCGATGAATCGCTGTGATCAATGTGATCATCGTGAAATTTCACCCCTTTCAAAGTCAATGTCCTAAACATTTTGACCGCAGGGTCTTGCCAGACTTTTGGTTCTCGATTCATGTGAATTCAAGTATACAAGATACGACAAGATGAAGTCTGATCGCATGCCAACTGAGCATCAGGTTATTATAAAGTAATCCAGGGATCAGGTTTGATATCTCATGGAATACGAGCAGTTTGTCAGACGTGTTCTGTCAAACTGTCAGATCACAGTTTCGGTCAATAGACAGGGTGCCGCTCAGGCCATGAAGCCTGACCTTGATTCCTAATGGAGTACAAGACTTTGACCGAAGCGTCTTGTCAAACTTTCGGTCTGCAATTCTGGTTACTACACACGACAACACCCAAGCACGGTGTCTATCCGCTTGACAGCTCTTGTGCCCCGAGAAGCTTTCGGCGCGCGGGCTAGGTCGTTAGGGCGGGCGCCACTCGGCCGAGAGGCCTGACCACTTGACAGCTCATCGCCGCGAACAATACGTGCGCCGGGCTGCTTCCCGCGCGTGCGGCCGCGCGGTGGCCGGGAGGCGGGGGCGGGGGCGGGGCGGGGGCACCGGCGGAGCGGCCCCCACCTGGTGCGGCAGGTGGCGGCGGCGGCGGCGGTGGTGGTGCAGCTGCGCTCCGCCGCCTCCGCCGCCCCCACCGCCCACGCGCCACGCGCCGCCTCCGCGCCCAGGCCCACCCGCCGCCGTCGACGCCAGCGGCCTCCAGTACCGGGCAGTTCGATGGCGAAACTGATGGCGCGTGCAGGGTTTAGGTTGGAGCATGATATCTCAAGGAGCCCACACTCGCACCACAATTTCACCCATACCGTTTCAACCGTCCGTTTCAACCGTTCTGTTTTAACCGGTCCGTTTCAACCGGTTCGTTTAAACCGTTCCATGTCAATCGTTCCGCTTCAACTTGTCAGTTTCAACCGGTCCGTGTCAACCAGTACGTTTCAATCGGTCTGTTTCAACCGGTCCGTTTCAACTTGTCCGTTTCAACCGATCCGTTTCAATCGGTCCGTTTCAACTGTTGATTTACCCCTCCTGGCAAATACGAGATTCTATGGCCAGAAGCCTGAGGATAAAACTAACATGAATCACATTTGTCAACTCCTGATTTTCATGGGGATTCGTACGCATTATTACCAGTGGACTGAAAATCTTTATGCGTGACCCTCTTCCCAGAACGGTGCTCTGTAAGAGTCTTAGCCCAGACCCCTTATTCAAAACTGGGCGCCTGTGGGAGACTTACACACGAGATGCGCAAGCACGGACGGACAAAGGAACGCGTATCGCGAGCGGGCCTGGGCCCCACATGGGTGTCATTGTTGCCAAATGCGGCGCATTCTTCTTTGCAGATAGTGGTCAAGGGATTGACAAGGGAAATTGTACAATTGTAGTGACAAACGAAAATTTGCAAAACCAAAACACAACACTGCAAGAAAATACGTGGGGGAGCAACCACAAGAGAACAACTGAAGCGCGTACCTTCCTAACCTGATTCGGTACCAGAGCACAGTACTGAGACGGTGCAATTAACTTAACCAATCTCTCCTCAGGAAAATAAATGAATTCTTCGGATGTAAACAATATTATCTATTCGTAAATACACATAAGCAGGCCTCGTATTCCACCATGGGGTTGAGAAGTGATTGGTTTCTCGTAACATCCACGTGTGATCTAAACATCACCCTCTCCATTAACTTTTTTTTTCATCCTTGCCTTTTACCGTTTCTACGCAGTCAGTGCTAATTGGGGCGGGTTCGTTTTTATTATTTTTTCGCACACTCTTTTTGACGATGATGATTGATCCAACTGATTTGGCGATGATTTTACGGGCGAATGCCCTTCCTGATGCCAACCATAGGGGACACACAAGCTCTTCGACCACACACACAATCACGAAGTACACACAACCATGCCCGAGGCGGGATTCGACCCCATGGGCTCTTCAGTTCAAAGGTCGTTGAGGCCCTTGAGTGATTATCTAAATGTAGCGATAATGACAATGATAAGGTGAATGATGGGGCAATGGCGGAATGAGGCAAAATAAATGGCAGAAATTTAAAAAACCCGTCATGATGGCACTTTCATCACCTCAAATTTCACGTTGTTCGGTCGAAGGACGATCCCCAGCGCAGCGGAGGAACTCAAATTCGCGAGCCTCCACGCAACGAGTCCACCCCACTCTCCCCTCACGCATTCACCTGCTCGTTATTATTCAATCACCCGACCATCCTTCATGCACTGGAAGGCAATGCTGAACTACTATTATGATAATATAGCATCGAAGGCTTGGACGGTCGTTGTCAATAAGAATAAAAGTTACAAACATTCGAAACATAACTGTACAAATACAATTTAATGAAAAATTATATTCCTCATTTAATTATTACAAGTTGTTTAATAAAAACATTATCTGGAATGGTCCACAGACACTTTCTAAACCCTAGGGGCATACTATGCGTCCAATAACGGCGCTGAGTGTAAACTAGTAAATGAACAAATGTTACATTCTTCTACATCCTATATTTTTCAACTCATTATCAGTCTCAGAACATTTCTATACCTGGGCACCTGGTATAGAATCCTGGGCAATGAAAATAAATTTGTAAGAGTTTCTACAAAATTGTAGGGATTAGTAAGTGAAGGTTAAGAAAACTATTCATTTTTGTTTATTTTAGTAATATACATTGCCCAAAAAAATATCTCCACTCACCCATTTCAATTTATCGCATTCTCTACAACACGTAGGTGATAAAAACAGTTTTCTACAGAATTAGTAGTATTATTGATAAGCATGACAATAGTTCACTCTAAATTTTCTTTATCCGCAAATTTTCTTTAAGATATTGATGCAGTGTGTCAGACTAAATTATGAAATACGACTACAATCCTCTAATGGTGATAATTACTCGAATTACTGAGAGTACACCGAGAAAGTTCTTTTTTCATGAAATACAAATAAAAAAAATAATACTGTGATTTTGAGGACTATTGAGTATTTAGCAAATGAAATTGCAATGCCGATGTCAATGGTTTTGTTAAACTAATATGAAAATTTAATATTAAAGTGTCGTGTCACGTAACACTCGTGAATTGCTTCATTTGAATCTTTATTTACAAGCTAACTTGATAATATTTGCACATGGAACTGACATGAGGCGAGCTCACAAATAAAATAATTGCAGCAATATTTAATACTGAATAATTTTGTACTTTACATTTTATTACAATGGTTGTCTGAATATTCTAAACCTAGGTAACAGCCGTTTTGTGTTTCCGCGTGCAGTCACACTGGAAATTAAATTAACTTCAAAATTTTAAGGAAGTACCAGATTCGATAAAAATTGTGTCTCACGGGCTGCAAAAATACTACTATATTTCACTGTTTCATTGATTTGTTTTTGACACAAATACGCATCGTCTGCTTAAAAGAAAGAAACAAAGAAACTCAAAGTATGTAGTTTTGTATTTATAATTTTGTGAGAACTGGCATTTTAAAACTCTTGGTAATGGCTTTGTGAAGAAAAAAAATTAATCAGCATTAAAAACAATTTTACTCCACCGGTTTTACGATCGACGTTTTATTTCCAACAAATTTTGTACATTTCGATGCGTGATTGCTATCAGGCGAATAATGCTCGCACAGTTTCTTCGTATGCGGGCATTTTATACCCGCACGTCTACAGTTTACGACACTCCGTATTAGTACATGCTGAAGGTCTCATTAGTCACATTAAGCAGATATTAGTTTTCACCTAATGTTACTTGGAGCAAGACGCTAAAAACCTAACAATAAATTCTAATTTCCGGAACCACGCGAAAAACTAGTCTAACAGCCACCCTATTTGACTATGTACTGAGTGTCCAGAAAGAAACAGCGTCTGTTTGAATTCAAATGCATAGAATTCGATTGATCAAACAAACAATAATACTCACATGGAAAGTAACTGGATTTAAACAAACGTATGTATGAAATTTTAGTTTTCAGACTTTTGCAAATCTCTGATTGTGCCGGTGAGATCGTTTTCCCCATGAGAAAAAGATGCCAATGCAAAAGTATGAACTACAAATGCAGGAGAGAACTTTCAAAGCAGGGCTAAAACTAATATGCTACAACAGCACGTACTTTCTCGCATTATTTGTAACTTTTCCACAATACTATACTGCCACATGCACCTGCAAAAGTGATTTCAACCAGCAAACATTTTCTTCGACACCGAGACTTTCACTCAGGTCGATAAATAAATTCCATAAATTGCAATCGAGACGGGCGTACAGAGATCTATTTTAACGTCAATCTATATTTCGGTATCAAGGTCCCACAACACATGCATACTGACTGTAGTCAGAATGCATGTGTTGTGTAGTCATTGTGTAGACACAATGTGCTAGAAGAAGCAATTTACTACATTAATCCACTTTTTCCGTACCAAGGCCCAACAATAAGTTATTGTGCAGAAAAGTTCGCCCTTTTCCAACGCACGATTACAATACTTTCTCTTCTCACGAAAAGTGGAAAAGTAAAAAGTGGCGGTGGTGATGATAATGACGCTGGTTAGTAGTGTGGCGACAAAGACGCTACCGGTGGTAGTGAGCGGCTGCAGCCGTAGAGTGCGCGATGGAGGTGGTTGCGTGGTGGCGGTGGGAAGAGGGTCCCACGTGGGCTGAAATAGTCCCTTTGGCTCGGCCAGGGGGCGGGGCCGGGGGCGGAGCAGGGGGGCGTAGGGCGGCGCTGGCGCTGGGGCGCTGGCAGAACCCCAACTGGGTCTGCGCTCGGCGTGGCGCGGCGCGGTGTGCTCGCGGCCCCAGCTCCTCGCACGCGCAGCGCGGAGCCCCGCGTTTCCACGGAATCCCTCCATTTCGAATCCGATTCGCACTCTTCATTAGCTTAAGTACGCGTGGGATGAATGCATCGAAGAACACGGCGCTTGCACACTGCTCAATGACGCACGAAAAATGAAAGACGGAAAACGTGGGAGAGGAAATTTTATGTCATCTACTAAGACCAAATATGATGTTCAAGCCAGTTCCCTTCTCAGACACATTTTTGATAGAACATGTATTATGTGTATGTGTGTAAAATATTCCATAATTATTTTGTCCTGCACTTACAAAATATGAAATTGTGAGAGTCTTTCCACAAATATAGTAATGTTATTTTTCAATAATTTCTGCAATTACGTCACGTGTCTGCTCAATTAGCAAGAGCAAGTTACTCATTTAAACGTACGTTACAATAATATTGCATTTTACTGATGCAAACTAATGATCAAATTTAATTTTTTTAAGTAGAATTATGTTTTAATACAGATAATTATAAGTACAAGATCCACCAAAGTCATTTTCGTTTCTACTCTGCTTCAGCAAGACCTATCTAAGGGCTACCTTTTGAATGACTAAACATGGAAGATTTTTCCAGAAGCAAAAATTAAGTTTTGCATTGCTTCAAGCATTTGTTACCCTTCCTTAACAAATGAGTTTTGAGGAAATCTGGAAACTAGTAAAGTTTCACATATGGAGAAATGGGTGTAAATTGAAATGTTCCGTTGGAACGAGTACCTGGCGGTAGGCCTGCGTTTTATACGACCTTTGAAACGGCTTTGAAGCGGCTATGATGATGTGAAGATGTTTTCGAGAAGAGAATCGATATTTGACGCCGATCAAATCACAATATTACAAAAAATTTGAAGATTGCTGAGTCTGGACGTCATATTTTATTTTGCACGAAAATGGAATTCGAACTATTCTCGACAAATTTTAAGACGTTTTTTCTATTTCTGAATTGTTAGGAATATATGTTGTACTCTTTAGGTAAAAGATCAAATGTACGACTCGCTTCAAGTAATCGAATTTGTCAGCGGAGACAGATGTTGCAAATAACATTTTAGCGGATGTATCTTTGAAGGATAAAGTCTGTAATTACCATGCTTTCTATGAAAATCACGTAAAGACCGTCCATGTAAATGGAATCCTCTTTTGCACGACCACGTAACTAAACACTAAACATCCATTTCAAACATCACAAATGCCGATTGTGCGATGGCGCACACGTGGGAGAAATAACGAGATCCCGAGCGCGCGCGCGCCCTCAGGCGGCTTGCTGCACCGCCGCGTTGGGCGCCATCCATTTCACCCGAGATCCGCCTGTGATCACGCGCCTTCGCGGCCCGTCTCCAGCCAGCCTTGATGTCCAAGCACGCGTCCCGGCGTGCACAGCCGCCTCCGTTCCCTTCCCCGCCTCTTGCCCGGCCGCCGATGCCCAACCCCACCCTCGCCAACGTCTCCGCCAACGACTCCGTCTCCGCGCTCAGCCAGCCTTCCTACACCCCACCCGAATCCCGCCCCCGCCCAGTCGCCGTCTCCGTTCCCGGCCACCGTCACTACACCCGACCCCAACTTCCCGCCCACTCGAGTTCGCGGTCCTTCTCACCGTCCCCACCACCTCCGACACCTCTCCCGGCCAGCGTTCTTACACCTGAACCAACCCCCCCACCCCAATCCCACCCCCGCTATCGTCCCCGCCCCGTCCGTGCCTCCGTTCCCACATCCAACCCCGCTCCTGACCCCAATCCATCACCTGCACCCCCACCCACCCGCCCCACCTCCCGCAACCACGTCCCGCCGTCCACCGTCACCGCATTTCCATCGCCGCCGGTGTTTCTTATTTATTTATCCCGCAGCCTCCGTCGCGACCGCGGTCGCGCGCGCGGCGGCGGCGGCAGCGTTTTATTTATATCTGGCAGCGACGGCGGCGGCGGCGGTGGTGGCGCCGCGTCCCGCTAAATAAAATCCGGCGTCTGCTTCTACGGCGGCCGCCGGCGGCGGCGAGGTGCGGTGCGGCGCGGCGCGGCGCGGCGCGGCGCGGCGCGACGTCGCGGCGTGACAGGTGAGAGGTCGCGTTCGCTAGGTAATTGCGCCGGTCGCCGCTACAGTCGCACCTGCCGGCGCCCGTCGCGCCGCTCGCGACTGCGCCGCCTGCGAAAAAGCCGCTGCCCGGGGCCGCTGGGAGAGGAGCGCGCCGCTTCACACGGGACGCGTTTATTTTGGGGCGGTCCGCGGCCGAGGGGTCAGCGGGCTGCCTTTGCCACTTCTGACGTTGGTCTCGCACACGTAGAGGACGAAAGCGAATTTTCAAACGGAGCGAGATTCAGTTTTCTTACAACGGATTCCCACCACCTCACTCTTCATGATAAATAATCAAGCAGGTAATTATTTTCCCAATAAAAACGGCGATTAAATACCTTCGACTTCAATGAAACACGGAACCTGTCGAAGTCACATAACAATAGCTAATAACACTCACATCAATGTATTAAATTGTATAAATTCATAAATAGAAATCTAAATTATCAATTTATTCAGTGTTAATTATTTTAAAACGTGTTATTCAATTTTCTTTAACATATGTGTGTCCAAAATGGGGAGGGACAGCTAAAACTAATTCTCAAAAACTGAAAATAATCCATAAAAATCATTGGGTATGTCCCCACGGTTGGTGCGAAATGACGAAATTTTAAAAGCATTATCAATAAGACCTCTAAAAACTTGGGTTCTTAAACTTTCATCATCTTTTATTCTTCTCTTACATCTTGTATGGCCCCTCACTTCCATGCTTTTGGTGTAAGAAATGTATTACGTTCAATATTACTTGATTTGAATGATTTTTAATAATATTATGATTGTAGTAATTGTAATTTTTGTTCAGATATTCAATCCATGTTAGTTATTAACATTGATTCGTAATTATAATGTTGGGAGTCCATAAGTAAAGCCACAAACGTAGCTCGAAAATGCAATTTTTTTTAAGAAACATGAGTTCCCTATGCTCTGAGTGAGTCATATTTCTAGGCACGTCAACTTCTGCACCCATCAGTCTCATTAATGTAGAGATATTTCTATGCTAGAAAGTAGCGGTGTTCCTCTCCTGCTCGAACGGGAGATCCTGTGCAGACCAACCGTCGACTCGCGAGATTTCCCACCTCCCGGTATCTCCATTAGGGGGCGCCTCAGCGAGGACGAGCTCTAAACTCCCGACTTGTCTCCAGACATGAGCGGTAACGCAGTACATATTAGTGAAAGAGGCAAGGATACGATAAGGAAGAGAAAGGAAATATCGCATGGTCAGTAGCCCATTTGTTAGGATATTACTCCGGCATTTGCCTGGTGTTGATCACAGAAATCACAGATGCTACCGATCAGAGCAGCCGGCTGCTAGAGTTCTCCTCCAGACAGCGACTGCATTCGACTTCGCTATATAGCTGGTCGAAAATACGCCTCCACTGGGACTCGAACTCAAGGACCTTCCTGTCTGAGTCGCTGCAGAGAGAGCGGCAATGTTGCCTCTGAGCTAAACGCATCCAGTCTCTACGCTGCGAATGTTATACAAACTAACATGACAAAAATCGCAAAAATTGCGAAGTCTTTAAACTATAAATTAATTGATAGCTAATATAAAATATTATCATATAAAATATGATGGCTAAATTGAAATATTATTTTTAAATTTCTCCATTGAGTAATTACAAAAGTGTGGATTATAATTATAAATGTTGAGCTGTATTCAAGAAAAATATATCCTACGTTATCTGTTGGCAATTAATTGAAAACGATTTACTTTTATAATTTTAAAATTAATCCATAAAACCAACCGCATATTAACCAACTTCATTGATGTTGGTAATAATATCCACACATAAGCTTATTTAGGTGAATGAATAGAACTATAAATATAACATTTTAATTATTTTCATGGAAAAATATATTAGTTACTTAAGTTATTAATTACAGTAATAAGTTTTCACTATTGTTTCAATTCTCCTACAAAATATCCCATTCAATTTTAAGAATTTTGATTGTAATCGGTGATAGCTCGGATTCAATTCTAACTTTTTCATTAAGATCAGTATGTAGCGATACAATTTATTACGGAAATCATTGTAAGTAATAATATGTTCATGTTTGCCGTAATCAGTTCAATATGGATTTAATTTATTTAATAAGAAATGTAAGAAGTCACGAACAAAAAGTATATATTTGGACCTCCAATAAGTTTATCTTTATCGTCTAATTAAAACACCTTATGGAAAACAACTAAGCTATTCTTTAAAATAAACTTAAAGCTAAGAGAATAAAATTTTGTTTCGTTGACTGTCTTGTCGCTTATTCGGATTACAGCGATAAAGTTTCGCATTTGCCAATCGGAGAAAGCATCAGGGACAAATTTCTATGGAGACAGTGTCTGTCGTAGCTCTTCCCGGGTGTTGGCAGCTCTCCACGCCACGAGGTCTCGCTGAACGCCATGCGGTCGGGAGCTGCCACGTTCCAACTGCCCGCTCGTCTCTCGCTCTTGAACGCTCCACGCTCTCTGCTGCAGGCAATTTACTGAAACTCACCCACTTTCTACGGCATCGTATCCACGTCGTTCATGGGTTCAACACGTACTATTTCAACTGTTTACAAAATCTCAACAATAATGTAAATCGTGGTTAGACTCTTACGATGAACAATGGCGATGCAACAAGAAGTCTTTATTATTCAAATAACAAACGTGTACAAAATTGTCTAATGAGAATTATTATTAATATTTTCGGCGAAAATTTCTAAATTAAAATATTATTTATTGAGAAAAAACACAATTGTGGTCGAAGGTGAACTCTTTTTATTCATATGACACATGATTACCTAAAACTTTTTCCACAAAAAAAGACAAAAATTCACTTAAAAACCTCAAATCACGGTGAGTTAATTAAATATTTATTTCCTCTAAAAACGCATTCATCTCCATTTTTAAATTTAAACTTATGTGGCGCTCCTGACTTCGGGAAAAATGCAAGCACGCGACAATTTCGAGTTATGGAAGTGAAGTAGTTCTCCCTTCACTCCGAAAGGCAAACTCACTATTACTATCAGTAAGAAGTCCGAGAAAGAAAAAATTATGCAATGCAACTGCCTTATATGTATGCACAACCCCTGATAACACGTGCCTACGTATGAGGGAGTTGCATTGTATAATTTTGCTTTCTTGCCATGTATGTATGCACGTGTTATCAGGCATTGTGCATATATATAAGGCAGTTGCATTGCATAATTTTGCTTTCCTGGACTTCGATTAATAAATGTAAGGTAATAAACTATTGTGTAGTTAATGGGCATACTTGTGAATATTCTAAGCGTTCTTAAGCGGATTACATACGAAATATTTCTCTGAGTACCAATTATTGCATCGTCTTATGTCATGTTCTGTAATTCCTCTGATTTATTTCAATTGTTTCGTTAAGCATAAATTAGAGAATTGATGTTTTAAGTTCCTACTTTGCATTTCTAACCTTTTTTAGTAACTAAACTTTTCCAGTGATCACACCATCTCATAATTTTCACTGACTACATAATGCAGTTGAAGTTTCATTTAGCTCAGTTGTGTCCTATAACACAAGATTTTTTTCGGTATACAAGGTATCTCCGCCAATGGGGCGCTGCGCCTTCCAGGCAAAGCTCTAAGCCTCCAATTGGTCTTCAGACTGTGTGACAGTGCTGCGCCTGCAAATGTTAGGAGTCTATGTAGGGGGAGAGAGGCGTACAAGGACGCGGAAGGGACAAACCGCGCGCGATCCGTGGCTCATTTTTTAACTTACTTCTCCAGCGAAGCACCCACGGAAAGCTACTAATGAGAATAACCAGCCTCTAGAATGCTTACCCAGACAACTGCTGAATTCAACCTAGGTACATAACTACCTATCGAAAATCTACTAACTACTACGTAACTAAAGTTAGATTTTTATTTCTTGGCGTATGAGGGTCTATCATCTCAATGGAATATCTCACGGCATTTCGTGTCTTTCTCGGTCGTGCCGCTAGATGGCGCACGATCGCTAGCCCTGCTCGAGACGGTCGCGACCACGCGCTGCACGACCGAGAAAGACGCGAAATACCTTGAGATATTCCATCGTGAAGACATGCCCCCATGCGCCAAGAAATAAAATCCCAAGTATACCTATCGAAAACACAAACTACCTTCGAAAACGGTACTAACTACCACCGAAAATCCTTCTTCGGCGGGACACGCCCCCTAGAGGGCCTCGCAAGAGGCAACAGTTGCTGCCCTGGAGAACGCCTGGCCCTTTTCGGGAGCACCGCGGGGTGCCTCGCAGCGCCCGCCGCGGGCGAGGCGCCTGGGCGACGTCTGGGCCAAACGCACGCATTCCGCTAAATTATCCAAAGGCGGGCGGGCGAGCGGGCGCGCGTGAGAAGCGAAGGCACGTGCTGCCGCCCGCCGCGCCGCCCCTCCCCGCCCATCCCGCCCCGCCCGCGCCGACGCAGAAAGCAACTATTTCGGGGAGATCGAAATCATTAATGAAACGCTTTCAAATTATCCTTGAAGCGCAAACAAGAACAAAACGCCCGCCGCGAGGTGATATGTCACCAAGCAAAAGTAGAACTTTCGGAAGCCAAGAATGCCGGCGGCGTTAAAACTCCCTTCAAGCCGGTGCCAAGGTATATAACGGGAATACAGGTCGATTTTGATTTTCTTCGAGAAACGGCACGGTGGCGCGCTGGGAGGCGCCAGAGAGAGCGAAGGGGGGGAGGCAGTAGTGGTCGAGGTGGAGATGTTGGGCGGTGATGGCTAATAGCGATGGTGGAAGGTGAGCAGCGGTGATGTTGGTGGGTAGTGGTGGTGCGAGACGATGATGTGCAGGGTTGGTGGGGGGTGCTAGTGGTAATTGTAGTGGTGGGTGTGGTGGTGATAATAGTAGCGTAGTGCTTGTAGTACATAGCGGTAGGGAATAGTGATAGTGGTTGTGGGTGTGCGCGTTGTAGGGAGAGTTGTGGTGTTAGTGGAATGTGGTGGTAAAGGTGATGGTGGGTATGGAGATGCGTGTGGTGTTGCAGGGGATGGTGTTGTGTGTGGTGGGGGAGGCAGGGACGATGAAGATGGTGAAGGATGCTCCAACTCAGGAGACGGGAGTTGGAATTGGAAATGGTAATGGAGTTAGATGGGCGCCGCATGGTGATGGGTAGTGTTGATAGTATTCTTTTCGGAGAAGTGATGAGAAAGAGTTACGAAGTTGTGAGGAATGAGTTACGTCCGCTGCTTATGGTGATGACGGCTCAGATGTGAAGTAGTGGCCACTATGAGTAGGCGACAATAACGAAAAAGATTATTTGATAATGATTTCTATATGAAAATGTTTCAGAAATATTAAAAACTTTAGATAATTACATAAAAAACTATGTCCAAGAAAATATACATCTAAATTTTATTAATCGTGTTTATCTGAAACTGAACAATGCTCTAGGTGAAGAAGAACGGAAGCGGCAGATGAACGGAAACCGTGCTATCCGAAATACAATGCCGAGGTTTATCAGGCTTGGCAAGAATTGTAGAAATAAGTTCTGGTAATGAATGCGTCATATTGAAGGACCTGTTGTGTAGCACCAGACATCGTGCTTCCATCGCAGATACTTGAGTTCAAATCCCTGTCAAACCATGTGGAATTTGTGGTAAAAAAAGCTGTTTCGTGGGTTTTTCTCTGGGTTCTCCTATTTCCATTGCTTCTCATTCCATCATTGCTCCATCATTAAGAACAAAAACCACCCATCCACGCCAATCCAAAGGGCGTGGGCACAGATACTGTAATAAGAAAGGATGTAATATGTTTGTAGTTGGCGTCAGGAACGGCATCCGGCCGTAAAAACATTGCCAAATCTGTATAAAAATGGAGTGGCGGAAAAATTAAGCACCCATTAGCACTGACCCCGTAGTAACGAGAAAAAGGAAAAAGAAGAAAAAGAAGATATGCAAGAACTATATTTGCAGTAATACTACTACTCAGAGCTTGTGTAAAAAATGTTACAATGTACTTAAAAGTAGTACGTGAAATAGATATTGAAATTCTAGCACTTACTCATTATTTAATTAGCATTATAAATTTATTATAAGTGATAATTTATGAAACCCTTTTTTTACTTTAAAATACAATACCGGAAGTTGCGATCCAAGACTAGATCGAAACTTCCAGTTCAGGACATGACATGACCCAAAACTCAACTCCACGAGTTTATATTTAAACAATATTATTGATCCCAGATTGATTAATTGTTTAATTATAATTAATAAATTAATAATTATAATTATTGCTTTTCCGGGCGCGTCAACTGCAATGACAACAGTCACCTTACCGAATTACACGTTATTTCATGAGATTCGTCGCCATCGAACCAAAGGCCTGCGGGCTGTCCCTCCTCTGCTATCACCAGCAGCGGGAGCGGGCCAACGCCTCACCCGCGACAAGCACTCGTCTCCCGACATGTATAGCAGAGAAATGCATATACGAGTGAGTGTGTATGTGTGTGTGTGTGTGTGTGTGTGTGTGTGTGTGTGTGTGTGTGCACGCGCGCGCACACACAAGGCAAGAGGAGGGAACAAGATTCAAAAAGGGAAGACCGCACGCGATCCGTGGCTTATTTGTTAAAGTACTTCTCTGGCATTGATCGGAGAAACCAAGGGAAACTACCATTGGGAGCAGCCGCGGCGACCAGACGCCTTCTCCACGCCGCGCCTAAATTCCTCTGAGATATGACTCCTCCGAGCGTTACAAAGCGTCTACATTGCGAGCCTCTGAACAGTAGGCAGAGCAAATTGGATGCAGCACTGCCCGGAGCGGAAATGACGGCGGGGAAAAGGCCGGAGAGCGGGAACGAGGCGCTCCGTGGGGGCGGGGCGGGACGGGGCGGGGCGGGGCGGGGCGGGGCGGGGCGGGGGCGGCTGGGATCGAGGTCGCGGCGGCCGCCACGGGGGCACGGAGGGTGATTAGGCGCAAGCTGCGCAAGTGACAGAGGACTTCTACCGCGGCGGGGGTGGCGGGGGCGGCCGCGGTGACGCCCCACTTGCGCAGAGGCGGGAACCGAGTGAAGAAACGCCCCGTCTCGCGACGCCCCGCGACGCGCGGACGGCGCCGCGGCGTCTCCGACGCAGGGGCGGTGGCGAGGGAAAACTCCCCTGACGCGACGCGCCGCGTCGCGCCGCGCCGCTCCCCATGACACGAAAACAAGAGTTTCTCGAAAACGACATCGCGGGCTGCCAGCGCGTGGCGCGGGCGGAGGCCGAGGAGAAAAGGCGACCGCTTGAAGAAGACAAAAAGATCGTTTTATTTTTTACTGATGTGTTACAGATTGACAATACCTTCTATGCGGAGTTCGATATGCAATACATAACTTATATTACTTGAATCGAGAGGATCGTGGTTTCGAGAGAAATATGAAAACAGTTGAATGATGTTGCATGTTCTATTATGAAAGGGAATTATGGAAGGGAAATATGAAAAGACAAATCGAGTCAAGTTAACGTCTAGTTAATTAGCAAATAAAATCCATTAGGTAAAAAATAAATGCTTGTATGTGCTACAGGCGTTAACTAGTTCTAATGATCGCGGGAATTTGCCGCTCGATCATTAGGACATTTACAATACCCTTGGTTCATAAGTAACTATTAATTCAATCAAATTAAAGTGTTAAATGTAACAATTTGTTTTAATAATACATGCAACTGGTGCTTTAGGCAGCAAGCAAACGCTTATTAATCGAGGTCTATCGCCATTTGGAGTATTAACGAATGAATTTAGCTACTTAATATTAAAATTAAATTGTTCTAAATTGCTCTAGCACTGCTCACACATACTGTGGGAGTCCACAAGACAAATAGCACCACGAGCTACGCGCAGGTAATTAAATATCCTAAGCAGAAGTTCGTATTAACGTATCTTCTTAAACATTTCCAGTTAAATTTCAAGAGGTATTCTACATTATGTACATGCAAGTGAGTCGGTAATAAAAGTTTTATAACATATAAAAATAATTTCTAAAATTGTATTTGTTTATTGAAAATTGAATTCTAACGTCTATTTACCTTTTCAAAGTTCAAACTTAAAAAAGAATCCTAAAAATCACTGCGTACACTCTCTAATACTTTCACAATTCTTCTGTCCGCTGTTCCTCTCACCCGAAACCAATTGCCAAAAGTTGCTTATCTCCATTTCAGCAATGGTTTAAACTCATTTCTTGATCCACTAAACAATGTGACATTCTCAGGAGCCTACACGTATTTTTCTTAGGAATTTTGTTAGGTTTGCTGTTCATATTACAAAAGTTATTATATTTGAGCAATATTGAATATAAATTTGGCTATTTTAAGTTCAATTTACTGTATAAATCGTATCTGAGAACATTATTTACTATAATTATTAGAATGATCAAAAAGCAGAGCAGAGAATAAGTTGTTTTCAAATAAACTACTAGAGTTTTGTACAATGCTTGAAGTACAATTCAAAGAATTTTCCATAAAAAATTGTCATTAGTGAAGGTAAAGTTTGGAGGAGAAATGTACAATATCAAATACGTCGATCAATCATAATATTGCAATCTATCGCATAAATGCACGCCTGTTGAGGACTGTCTAATGTATGAGACACCCAGGCATTGGGAAGCGAAGAAAAGTATAAGACATTTATCAGGATAATGTATAAATTAAATCACTCTTGAAATATTTTTCAACATTAATATCCATGGCCAAAAAGTTCTATTTTAGTTACTTAGTAACTTGCGTACGGTTAGATTCTGTGACTGAGACAACTGGACCTTCCCGTTCCCTTTTTGTGAACTATTCCCTCTTTATCTACGAACATTGGAAATCACGAGCCGCCACTACATCTGTTTTTCTTTTCAAGAAATATTCTTGAACTCTCGATTACACGTAGACTCAGATGCTGTGCATGGACCTCATTTTCTCTTTTCTGCGGAGCTGCTCTCTTTAACACGAAAACAAGAGTTTTCGGAAGACAGGCTTGAGCTTTCCTCGAGATAGTATCTTAGCGAACAAGTCATTACCACGAGCTGCACACCTGACAGTGTGTGCTCAAAAGAATTTGTATTTTGTACTACTTCACCTCTCTCACATAAGTCTTAGTGTTGATCATTCAGCGCGTGAAAAAAAGCTTTACGTTTTACAAAAACATTATCTTGAACATGATTTACATTAAACAAATATTCAATATATTACATTATCTTTATTATGATGCCGGTCTATAAGCTTTACAGCCATACCTGATGTGGATGAATGATTTAATGTTATATTAAGAATGAAGGTAGAATGGAGGAGAATGTGAGAGAAAGGGAAAACTGAAGAACTAAGAACAGATCTGCCGTGAGCCTTGTTGGTTCACCAGCAATTCCACATGAATCGAGAGAAATTTGAACCTCGGTGCACAGGTCAGCAGTCCCAGGCGAGCGGTCTCGCACGCACGGCACTCACCGACAACTAGTAGGAAAAAGATCTTCGTTCTCTGTCGTGTCGTGAGAGTGTGGGTGTGTGTTTGTCGTACATGAGTGTCTACTACGGGCATCACCTACTTTAGTAATTAGTAAGTGTATAGCAGCCTCGCGGCAGCTCTTGGTCAGCGTGCTCGCTTTCCGCTACGCGGTTCCGGATTCGATTCCCGGTCGACGCAAGACTACAGTGTGCGTTTTCCTTGCAATGTTACAGTATATGTTGCTGTGAGACAATGAGATCACTTCTCACGTTGAGAAGACCGGAACACGGCGTGTGGATGTCTACGTGCCTACGCACACCCTTAACCCATGACCGCGAGGCAGGGACGTCGACGTGAATATGTCGAAAAGTGATCTGATGGATTCATTATTTAACCACAAGTGTAGAGCCAGGAATTTACTTACAGAAATGAAGCCGACTCGGGAACAATACAGGGAGCAGGCGACCATGAAAGGACGAGTTGTTCGCTGTTCATGTTAGAATAAGAACTCTGTGAGTTAGAATGTGACACTTAATTTGAAAAAAAAAATATAGAGACTAAGAACTTTGCACTTGAAATACAAATCACTCTGACTCAGTGAATTTTGAGTTGCATCTTATTCAAGCAGTTGCACAAGTTTTAAGAAGTCAAGAGATCACATTGCCAAAATATTGTTTTAAAAAATTCAACCTATTGAATAGACGATACAATGCTGTATGTTTTACCAGTGCGAGACACTCCTAAAAATACCTCGTAGGAGTGTCTACTTACGCAAATTTTTCAAAACATTTTAACAACAATGCAATGTTTAATGCAGCCAGAATCAGTGGACAGGCCTTCACAAAACTGAAGAAGGGATGTTAATTTTCCTGCTTTATCATCCAGTCCAGTTAGTACGTACTAATAACAGAGGCGCAGAAACACAAATGAAGAAAACATTAATTCTATGGGCGATAATTGAGGAAAACTAATTGTAGCAGACAAATAAAAATTAAACCGAAAGATAAAATAATTTCGAGGAAATACTGAAGTTCTTGAAATCATTTGCTCACGTCCAAACGCACTTAATGTGATTAATCTGAAGTATGCTCATTATTATCGGTAAAAGAGATAATTTGTAGTGGAAATCTGAAGCGTTGAATGTTAAGTAAATTTTGAGAAGAAACAGACATATAGACAAATTAGATGTGAAATAATGTGACACTAATTCAAATTCAATTCAAAATAGTTCATTTCAATATAAAACAGTCAAGCACTCATGCTTTTTTGTATACAACTTATTTTGGATAAGAATTGTAGAGGTTAAAATTAAAACGTACATGAAATTTTTTTAATTTTTATGAAGCGGTAATTTTGAAATTACTGACTCATTGAGCAAAAACCAGGTGTGGCCAAAGGTATTACTACAAAAGATAGTACCGTCAGACGGGGTGAAATATGTCACATTTTAAGGTTTTTAACCTTTGGAAGCCGTATTTATCGAGATAGTAGCTCGAAAAATTTACATATATTTTCTTTTAACGTCATGTTTCAATTTCTGCACGTAAATCATTTATACCTTTGGCTAAATGGTAGATATAGTTCTTATGTGTGGCACAAATCACCTCATCAAGTGAGGTGAGATTGTGCCATACAATATTTTAGCCTCTAATCAATAGACAATTCAATTTGGTACATTTTTCCCTCAAAACGAAATAATTTTAACCTATATGAAGTTAAAGAAATGTATGTATATTCAAATCAATCACTATGTATCCACATTTATTAACACCATTTCAAAATCGATGTTTCATGTCTATAGAACACATGTTAGACTTTCCAATTCTTTTAGGTGGAGCAATCATTCTCTTCATCTTATTTCTGAAATATAAAATTTCATCTGATTCCTCAGACTATAATCAATGCTTTCTGATTGTTTCCATTGCTGCAATCGTGGCCTCACCTGTTGTCTCAAAATTTGAGAGCATTTTGCCATGAGGAAAAGCGACCACTGTACTCAACAATCACGTGATCACCACCCACAGCTTGAAGAGATACAGTCGTAGTACCATTATCTTCCACACTGGTACTATATGACCGGGGGGTTTCAAGGATATTCTCAAGTGAACCCAAGGATTCTAAATTTTATACCTTCAGTTGTTTTGGCTTGACCCGGGGGCTTACTATTTCTTTTTACTTGTGCTGCGCATCTGTCTTTCACAACGTTTTCTGATGTAAATATACACCGTGGCTGGAAAATGCGATATACACAGAAAGAGTCGGTCAGAAGCGATGGCATAATCTCACCCCGTGAAGTGTTTTCGTTTTAATCTTTACGTGATAACTCACGCAAACGGTAAGATAAACAAACGTTGCTTTCGGTGTGTTTTCTCCTAATATATAGTTATTGACATATTAACTTCCCTCGACACGGTCAGCATTCACTAGAGTCCAGTAAACAAAACGATGTCAACAATACTCGATAAATCTACACTAATTACGCACATTTATCAGGGAACTTGGCGCTAAAATTAATAACTTTTATAAAGCAAGACTTTTCGGGCTCATCATTCTAGTTATTTGTGCAAGTTGGAAACAGGGAAGTTGCGATATAAGCCAAAAGGATTCCTGCATGTCAAGAAATGGAGTCTGACAAATTCTCACTTCATCTGGCACAGTCTCTCTCTATATTTGTCGGAATTTCAAATATGGACATGTGGAACGAGAATTAGTTAAGATTATCAGCTAAAGAACTATCCTATAATAGAAAATCCCAAGCTATCTTATAATAGAATAGGTAGACTTGTTGAAATTCACACATGAACACTACATTTGTAATACAGGGGCCACCTATTGACTAGATACATTCACTGGTTGCGGGAAAGGGTAAAAAAGTTTAAACTGATTAGCCCCATAATCAACGGCCTGATAAATCATCTTATTCTCCTTTGTTCATTGGGATAGTTCTTGTAATACATTTTGAAGGCTACAATATCCGTAAGATATACTGACTTTTTGTAGACAGAAACTGTATCAAGTTTTTTCATTATAATAGTTACGTAGAAATAACAATTATTTCAATTTTAATTCATTTGAAATTTTCAATAATTTTACATCAATTCTTCATAATTTGACAATAAAAATTTGTGTAGTTGGAATTCAAATGCATTGAAAATTTCAATTCAATACAAAAATGGCAAAATATTCCAAAAGACAAATTCTTTTGTTATATGTGTGAATGTTTTAGGAACTCAAATGTTTTCCAGCGATTTTAATCGCCAATAACGTTCCAAATTTTGCGTTGGTGAGAATGTTCTTGTATCAGCGCTGATCCAATGAGCGACTGACCGTAATACTCCTCTCTTTTTGTTCTCGTTCCAGTGATTGACTCGGGAAAAAGGCACTTCAGGTAGTCGAGCAGTTGTAAATTTTTTCTTTTTCTAGGAGATAATTCGATTTAATCTAAAGGCCAAAAACGCTGACTTTTTTACGAGTATATCGAATACCCTGTTTCTTTACTTATCTGTAGTTCTATTTTAAATAAACAGCAAACAAAAATTATTATATTAAACACTTCTTGTAAGAAACTTATGAACTTTATTGTCTTATTCTAGAATTGGCCTCATTGTCCTAGAATGTAGACCGATGATTAATGCTTAGATCGTAGAACAAAAATCAATTGTTAACATAATGTGGGTAAAATAAAACTGTATGTAATTATGAAGAACTGAGATAGCTTCGTTAGCATTTCAAAGGCTGGCTATTACATTACATACACATTTCAATACACTCAAGAAATGATTTATATTTCATTTCTCGACTAATTTGTACTGTACAAAGATTTGCTGTTTCCATCAAGAAATATTAGCATTGTACGTTTTGAAATTCTCCCAGAAAGATTTTACTGGCAATATAAAAACACATAATCTTGTGCAAATGGCTTCCCATTGTACACGTTTCCAACTTAAAAAGCTAAAACGATGTTGCCGTGTGATAACGTTTGCGTAAGGCACCAAGAATGATACTCAACGGCCGGTTTCACCACTATTACTTAAAATTTTAAGTTCGTCTTAAGAATTTTAAGGTAGACTTATGAGACGTTTCCGTTTCACCATACCCTTTAAGGCGAATTTAAACTATGTTTTTAAATTTAAGCATACCTCTCAGCTGCACTTATGCATTTTGAGTCACGCTTTACATCACAAAAAGAGTTATAAGGCAACCGTATTGTGTAGTATTGCTTTTGATAGTGATCGCTGCGACAATTGAGAAGACGAAAGCTTTTAGAAGTCTTCTTGTAGGCCGAGGTGGATCTGTAAACGGTCCGAATATTTAGAAAAGCTCGATGAAAGGTATTTTGACACCCGATTTCGCCTTTTAAAGATCACTACACTGCATGTTTTGGAGCTCATTGAAGGCCGACTGGACTTTCCAAGTTTATTCCATTGTTAATTATTAACGAAATGAACATTTTGATATTTTGGTTCATAATTGTCATACAAGAATCAATTTTGTGTAACAAGCGTTTAGTAGGTTATGTTTACATGGCCCCGTATCTACTTTCAATTTCCACGTTTTACATTCAGTAATTTTTATTGCATTTCTTTTTCACCTTAACCTAATCCTCTCCACACCTTTATTCAATGTTTTTTATATTTCATCTTGTAGTTCGTTGCGTTAAAATCGCGTTCAATGTTCCTCTATTTATCATATTTTATCGGTTTGTTGCTCCATTTGAAACTTTATTTACTATAATAGAAATGTACTTTCTCATACATTCGATTAGCACTTACTTCTCCGACAATGAATAGTTCGCAATCCTCTCTCCTTTCCCCATTACGAGAAATCACTAAAAATAACCTCTTTTCACCAGAGTACGAGGCAAAACCAAAACAAAGTTGGTTATAGTCACGATTCGTTTCACCAGGGTTCAGCATCGTCAACCAACTCTCGGATGCATTTCAGATATACTTCACTAAGCATTTTTTCAAAGAAGATGGTGATATGACGAACAACAAAGCACGACTTAAAACGCGTCTTAAAATTAAGAATGACTTTACTAAGTCATACTCAAAAAGTATTTGGTGAAACCGGCCATTACACACAAAGCGTGTGATGATACGGACGAAATTTGGAAAGCGTCAGTTTACTTTGCTGACGGGAATATATTTACGAAGTATAAGTCGTCGCACACAGCTTAATATATCTGTTCATAGCTGATATTAAGTGGACTGAAGGCAATTTTAAATTTATCCTATCTTTCCTCCAGTGTACACGATACATATTCTTTAATAAGTAAGTTTACAGTTTCAAAACAGTTTGCCCGATAAATACTCTGAGGTAAGGAACGAGTCTTGAAGTATAAAAGCAACAATTTTATCTTTTATCGTGACAGCATTACTAAAACTTCGGACAAATACTTTGCTAAAGAAATTTCTCGTTATTCGCAATTAACTCCTAACATTTGGCAACTGAATATTTGTAAAATCAATACAGTCACTAATTCTTCGGAAACTAATTCAGTATGCATGACTGCCTAATCTTCTGATCTTTCCCTCCTGGTCTTACTCCTCCCATGATGATGATGATCATGATGATGAAGGGTGCGACAACGCGTAAGGCAACTGGCGTCAGTTTATCAGTATCAGTATCATAAGACCATGTAACAGCGTGAAAGCTAAAATATTTTTAAAATTCAAAGGGAATTTCGTAAAGAGACCCGAATGTGGGTAGTTATTACTTGGGTTGAAGCAAAATATCTGCCAGAAAGAGGATCAGATAAACACTGAAAAGTTGATGCCAACCATGTTAATTAGCACATCATTCGTTTTTCAGATTAAGCTATAAATTCAATTTTCCCTTAGGAAGATAAAAAGCTCCCCTTCATCGGAATTTGTAAAATGCATTTCCTTTATTTTCAGAGCAGTTCCTAAATATTCGCTCTGCTTCGTTTTCTCGTGATCAGTCATTTGTGAAGAGCGACTGGCGCCTTGGAAACAATCAGGGAGTCCTGGGTCCAGTCGCTGGGGTGCGGCGAGATCCGATGTCCGGTTCAGACGTTTTGGACCATGACGCGGCCAAGAACACTAAGATGAGAAAATCAGCGGGGGATTCATATAATAAAAAATATAGTTTGGCTAAATGAATACCGGCCTTCAAAAACGTTGTAATCTTCAAAACGAAAAATTTGTGACACACGACTTTTCTCCTCCATTATTATCACATTTATGCACCCGTCGGTCTCGTGGCGAAATTAAAAAAGAGAACAGGCACTTAATGTTCATGTTTGCCAACATAGTTTCCTACATGCCTTATTCAGATCACATACGACATTTATGTGAAGAAATGCAGCATTCCAGAAAAGTGAAGGTTAAATCGTTTTTGCCGGCAAGTATTGAAATAACAATTATTTCTATCCTCCAAATTCTCATCTACGAGTTGTCCAACGCAATATTATTCATCTCCTCCTCATTATCTGTACTATTTCCCACGTTTATATTACAGATTGCCAAAGAACAAAACATCAATAACAAAGCGAGTCAATGGACACCTGCAGCAACAAATCATATGGCAATGGTGGGGGTAAACAAGAACATTTCGAAGTGTCCTGATGATAAAAAAGAGAGAAAATATAAGCAATGTTGAGTAGAAATGTACAGTGTTTTGGTGTAACGATTGCTGTTGGCGATATTCAGTTGACACAGAATGTCTAGGATACATCCATCGAATATCGAACCTCCCGGAATTCGAAGCATCAGATTCGAAACCGCAACCTCACATGATTTCCAAGCCTGTAATTTGAATGGTTAAATATATTCATAGACCTCGATAGTTCAGCAAACCGTTGCCTCTGAAGAATCAGTGAACGGGAGGTCGTTGAGTAGTATTGATGGCCGCGGATTTTCGTCACAGTTGGTCTCCCTGGGTCAAGTTCAACCACTCTCGGGAGAAGAATTGTAGCTCCCAATGATCTCATTGGCTTATCGATTGTTTTTCCTGTTTTATCCAATCATTTCTGAGGTAATGTCGGCATAGTACCTTAACAAAGCGGCGACAAACCGCGCGCGAACTTCCCTTTCTCATCCTTGTCCCCCTCACCCCTCACACACAAGCCCTACCGCACGCGACGAGAGAGCAGCTTCAAGCACGTCCCGGCTGTGGCGATGATTCACTTGAGGAGATCCCTGGAAGAGGAAACACCGCAAGCGGGTGGGTCGCTGGATCTCACGATTCAGCATTGAGATATTATTACTACATTTACGGGACACGCTGCCAATGTAGTTTACGCGTACGTAAACAGTACTCACACTTTCACTAAGTTAATTTATTTCACTTTTTTTCAGTTATTTGGGTGAATGAAATTTCTTGTGGTCTTTACATACATCGATGTAATCAACTACGTTCCAACATGGCTCCACCAGTGATGAGATCCGACACAACTGACGACGGAACGACACCGGAGATAAAGAGAAGGATCAGGTGAGGGTTAGGGCAGGGCGAGGACGGGGCGGGGACAGTACTCTGGAACATCGATGGATTTATGATCCCATGGCAGCGATCAGTGGGGCATATGAACCCGTTGGGCTACGTATTAAAATATTTGCAAACATTCTTGTGATCACATTTTGAAGGCCACTAAAATTTGGTATTGACTACATACAAATTATTTCAAATAATTTACGATTGCCTATTTTATACTATATTGGATGTACCAAAATTTCATTTTCGAGCAGAAATTGGAAACGAAATACAAATCATTTGTCAGATAAAATTAGAGAATATGATATCAATACGTACATAATTAAATTTGTTCAAATAACTGGTCGCTCCGACCGAGATTCGAGAGTGCAATTATAGCTTATAGATAGGCTTCATGAGTGCAATTATCGCTCCATGTATATGTATATAATTGCCACCTTTCCCGTCACCTTGTTGGACGTGATTACGCTCAGATGTTCCGCAGTCGTAAAGATATCCAAATTGTGACCATGTTACTGAGTAACATTGCTGCCGCATTGTAACTCAGTATCATGGTCACAATTTGGATCTCTTTATGATTGCGGACAATTATAAATAAGTACATATAAAAATGAAAACAAACTTTCTGAATTGTAGGTCTCTGTCACACAACGCGCCGCCGACGCTTCGCCCTGGGCGGTGGCGGGGGAGCTGTGTTCGCGTGGGGCCGCGCTCGCTGCCACCGTCGCCGCCGCCTGACCCGGATCCGCCGCCGTGGCTAATGCGGCGTCGTTAGTTTCGGCTGCCCCCGCCGCCGCCGCCGCCGCCGCCGCCCCCGCCGCCCCCTGGCCCGCTCGTCGCCAGAGCGCCGCCGCAGATTCCCAGGCGGATGGGGGCGGAGGCGAAGGCAAGAGCGGCGCAAGACGCGGCGACCCCTCGGCCCGAGGAAAGGGGGGGGGGAAATGCGCCGGAGAGAGCTCGGGGCAAGCTCTGGCCGCGAGGGACTAAGGTTCGAGTCCCGACAGTGGAGGGTTTTTGACGCTAGCTAGACAGCTTGGTCGAATGCAGCGCCGCTGTCTGGAGGAGACTTCTAGCGGCCGGCTGCTCTCATCGGTAGTTTTTCGGGTGGTTTATCCGATCAACACCAAGCGAATGTGGAAGCAGTATCCAAACAAACAAGCCATGAACCGCACGCAACCTTTCCTTCCTTTTCCTTGTCCTATCATCACCTCTTACGTACCCACTATGACACATCCATGCACTATACTACCACACATGCTCGGGAGCGTAGAGCTTCTCCCGGGCGGTGCCCCGCTGGTGGGAGATATCTGGTTGGGGAAAACTCCGCAAGCCGACGTATGTCAGCACTGGATCTGCCCTTCTACGGGGGAAGATCAACGCCACCTCCCGCAATAGAAAACATGCTCTACATTTGCGGGACTAATCAACTTAGCAGTTGACGAGTCCCGAATCAATCAATCAATCAATCAAGGGGCAGGGAATGTGGGTGTGGATCGGCCGAGGTGAAGGGGGAGGCGGAGACTGGTGAGGAGTGACAGTGGGCGCAGACGGGCCTGGTGCGAGGATATGGGCAAGAGCGAAGCAGGAACAGAGAAAAGGCAGGGACAGGAGACCGGGTTGTTGATGGAAAGGACAGAACTGATCTTAAAGCTGCACGTATACCGTCAAGCGCCCTTTGCTAGACTGGTTAACGCAGGTTGTAAAGCTGCTGCCGCGGTATTCTTCTCTCAACCTGCCCCATTGGGGAAGAATGCGAACGTAGCATTCACCAACAGCAGAAACCAGGGTTATGAGCGGGTCCTGAAGGTGACTGAAGAACCTTAAGGACAAGTCAGGTCAATCATCACAACACTGCTGCTCAAAGCAAATTTGCAGAGATGACTCTAAATGATTTTGTTATCCCTGTGACCTACCTAGAGATGACGCACACCACCATAAGATACTCCGAGCCTGCTGTTTCTTGTTTGCACGTAGTTACACTATTTTGTATTTTCAAAAGGGCTGGTTTTCATTCAATGCTCTCTCCGTTCAGGCAATTATACTTTTATTATATTTTTGAATTAAAAGTTTCCCGGTGAGTCGGTGGAACATCTTCGTTTTACTATCAATAATATTTTTTATTCATTAAAGAAAGATATTAATTGCGAATATTAGGAGATGAAACAAACTACGCAAATATATCGATGAAGAAAAACATTTTTTATCCATCAGGAAAAATTAATAGCACTATTCACTCTAATGGACGGGTCAGGTCATGATTGTAATACTCTGAACGTTTTTATTACAAATTACCTCACAAACATATCTAATATATTAATTCTATGATACCTGTTGGGATAATTTAGTGTACATGACGTTTTTAGATTCTACGTAATTTTGGTGAAGGTATAATTGAAAGGACTGAAGTTTCTCTACGCAATCAAAAATATACTCAATGAAGTAGTCCGGTAATAACTCACATTATTTTCAAACTTGCTCAAAAGTTATTTTGTAGACAGAACTCTTTGTTGAAGTGTCATTTGTAACAGTCACTTGAAAATGTCGAATGCTCTCCCGCTCTTGATGGAATAAATAAAAATATAGATGAAATTTCTTTATATGTAACTGAAAAGGGTGTCTGTTGCTTTTTCATGTTAGAGGATGGCATTTCTTGGCCCGTACAACCACATTTCTCCTCTCGCCTGCCTCATCACTTTCGCATCTACCTTTAGCTCTGCCTCCACCCTCACTTTTAAGAGCGAGGACGTCTGGGACGAAACTACAGCGTTGGCAGCGCAGCTATGCTTCAACAGCGTCTCTGGATACCTCGTTATTGCCCCTTAAACGCTTCGCAATTTGTCTTCTGTAATGCCCTAGTGACAGCACAGTCGACGAAGCGAGAACACCGCAGTGATCTTTATAAACCTTCGTTTCTGAGTTTAAACGACGGTAACACTTTTCATCTTGTTTACGGAACGCATCTAAAGGTTGAACTAAATTTACTGAAGGCACCCCCAATTTTTTTTATAATTGTTATTCCTGTAAATCATAGATAAATAGTTAGTGCGACTGTTACTTTCTGAGTGATTCAATTAGGAAAATTACCTTAGGCAATTTTTCCTTCGTCGTAAAAATTTTACAATTTCAGCCTTTCACAAAACCAGACGTAACTAGCAAGGTGAACATTTGATAAAAATTAAACAAAAAAGACAGACTGTGTTTGCTCTGCAGGTTCCTATTTTTAATGGATGGATACTCTAACATAACTAGGGAGGTTTTCTCAACTAGCTTTTAGGCAATGATACTCTGAAAGATTACGGTAGATAGAAGATGAAAATAAAAAAGACAGAAATATAAACATTTAGTTCGGCACTCACGGGTAAGCTGTAGAGCTTACAGCATTTTTGCTTTTGCACAAAAGCTGAGAGCTGAAATAGAAAAGAAAAAATAAGAAGGGTCGATTGAAAACAAAGAAGGAAATTATTAAAGCTAAAATAAGCTGTAATTTATTATTAAATAAGACTTTTATAATATTATTAATAACATTATATAATATAAATAAAATAAGTTAATTCCTGGTACTACTGAACACAAGATGCACCAAGCAGAGATATGGCCTAGGGCAGGCTTCAATATAGCTACGATGTGACTTGGCAGAGAAACACTTCATAAGCAGCTGCTTCATGAATGATACAAAGAAGAATGATAATAAACTGTCATTCATATCTGTCTCTTTCTCCAAAGTACCTTAAGAACTTGCGTTACAGGTAGGTCAGGAAGAGAGCCTGCTACCTTGCCAAAAGAAGCGATGATTGAGTGCACAGTTGTCTTCGCTGTCATTACTCTCTGTCACAATCCTTAATAGAGCTAGTAAGCGCATTATACCTCATCATCTATAACCTAGAAATATTACCTGTATTTTTGTGATTAGGTGATATTATTTTGCCTACCAAGGAACGCAGGAACACAACATTAGTTCAGCATCGTTTAAAGAGGATGCAATGAAAAGTAAATGAGTACCAGAAATAAGTCATTCGTTTTCTTCTGCTTTTTGATAATATAGGTTGAATTGTCATAAAATTATCAACTGTTTCCCTACAAACAGTAGGTTATTGTATAAACCTTACTAATGATCATAACTCAAAATTTGTAATTGCGATTCAGTATAATAAGTTTTTTCCGTTTAATGTTCGTTTATATTATTTGTTATTTACAACTCCTAGCCTTTCAGCGAAAAAAGAACTTTCACTTCCAATTTCCTTAGTCCATTTACGAGTGGTGATCATATTTTACATTTTGAAATGTGAATTTGATATTTTGAAATGCAGTGGACATAAGCACTTCAAAATTGCTAGATTGACGGCCGCAAAAAAGTATGACAAGAACATTTCTCTAGAAACTTTTCAAATGTTGCATGCATGGTGGGAAAATAAGAGACGAAGTCGTTTAATCGTGAATTAGGGGTTCGTAGTATATTGGTAATCTTCAATCACGATGCATCGAATTTTGGAGAAATATTTTGGCTTAATATTAAGTAATCATATAAAATGTAATATTGAAACAGAAAAGTAATTCATTTCATTGTATACCTGTTAAATAAATAAATTAAGTAATCAAAGACTGTTGAAAGTTTTCGAAATTAAACGAAACATTGAACTCATTAACACACATTTGTAAGAGAAAATCTACGAATATATCCAATTCATGTCCATTTTTTAAGGAGAGTGATTAATTAATATTTTATTCCAGGATAAACAAAAACTGTACGATATAACATGTAAATATAACAAAAAATAACCCCCAAAAGTGTAAATTAAAATGGACAAATATGGAAACAAACGAGTTTTTTTCAGATTTCGTTGAAGAGAAAAAACAAGCGACTATTTTCAAGGTGGTGAAGGGAAAAACAATCGAAAGCGAAGAATGCTCTTATTTCCATTTCTAGGTTAATGTTTTAATATGTTTCCCTTCCTGGTCGTCTTTCGAGCTAATTACAATCGTTCGAACAAACGAACCACACAACTACAGGGACTAGTCTTAAAACATACTTCAACAACACCGTTACAACAACATTACCAGAAGTAATGTTTGAGTATTGCAACAATGGCAACCAAATACAGATGCCAAATTTTTCGAACTGCCTCTATATCAATATTGCATACCTGAAACGAAAGCACAAACCTGAATGCGGTATAGTGTATCGAATTACTCGAATTTGGATTTAGCGTTTTTGTTCGAGGACATTACAAATAGCGAAAAATAAATTACGCCCCGGGGCGGGGCGGTGAAGCGGGGCGGGGCGGGGGGAGCGGGGCAGGGTGGGGGGAGCGGGGCGGGTGGAGCGGGAGCGGGGCGGGGAGGGGCAGCGCGGCGCGGCGCGGCAGGCGGGAGATGGGCAGGCTCGGGGCTCGTGGCCGTCGGTCGTCCGGCTCGTGGCGTGGCGTCGTGCTCAATCAGGCGGGCTGCGGCGGGGAATTATCTCGTGCGGAAGAGCGAGTGCCGCCGCCGCCGCCGTGACGTCGCGGCGGAAAAAGCGCGCGGACAATACGCGACGCGTGTCTCGTAAATCGCCCCGCGCGCGCTCGCTCGCGCCGAGGAAAAAGCGACGGCAGCCGCCCGCCCCCAGGCGGCCCCGAGGCGGCCCGCCGGCGACTCCCACGCTGCTACCAACTGCACAGCCACGAGCTGTCGTCTGCACAGCCACGGCGCTGCTTCTGCTGGAGTCGGTTTTGAAGGCTTTATATTGCGGCTGCAGCTCCGTCAGCATTGCCGTCGCCCTCTCCCAAACCACTAAGCACCGTCTGCTATCTCCTAATCAACTTCATTGCACACCCTAACACATCGCATCTCCCAACTAATGCAACATACATACTGATACTGATATCTCCCTCGCTACTACCAATTGCAGAGCTAGGAGGTGTCAGTTCCACAGTTTTGTAGGCTTCATTTAGCTCCAACAGCTCCACAATCGTTGCCATTGCTCTCTATCAACTGTTGTGCCAACAACAAACAATACCCTAACAAACGGTTAACGAACCAGGCGCGATAATTCCTTCCTCTTTCTTATCCTATCCTCACCACTTACACAAACACACTAACATACACTTCACTACCACACATTCTGGGAAGCTGGTCAGGGGCTTAGGGTTTGTCCCGGCTGGGGCGGCGCCCCGCGTGTGCAAGATGCATGGTTGGGAAAAAAGGCTCGTCGACAGTAGGTCGGCGCCGGATCTCTCCATCCGGCGGGAGATCACCGCCACCTCCCGATGAAAAATATGCACTGCACTTACTGGACTCTGGAACCTCATTAGTTGACGCGCCAGGAATCAGTAATAATCAATCAATCATTGAAACAGTTTGTCTCACCTTCTACTGAAGTCCGGTGAATATCCAATCCATCTCATCACCCAAACAGCCAACTCCGTCGCTCCCGTGTTGCATGAGCCATCTTTCACCTACAGCTCTATTATCATTGTCGCTGCATTATTTCAACTCGTCGATAGCCGCTCGCGTCCCAACACCATCGGTACTCCCTCTGGTATTGCTAACGCTGCAACTTTCAGCAACTATCACTTTTTTCTCAATACATTTTCCACCACTGACGCATTCCAACCATCAAAAACACATGTTTCCTAAAATTCTTCCAGAATATCCTAGAGGCTAAGAACTGTGATAATTGATTTGTAAGGAATAGAATGAACAATTTATCATCTTTGTAGGTTAAGTTACCCAAAACGCGTTTTCGTTACTTAAAAGAAATTAGATGGATAGATCTGCAAAAATGATGTTTCCCGTCAGCCGACCAAAAAGTGTAGAATGACACTTCATTTGTCTCGATTAGTAGATCGAAAGTGGTCTAACCATGAGCGATGGAGAGACGGACTGACTGACTGACTAACTGACGGTCAGATTGACTGACAGACTGACAGTCTAGGGTAGACGCAGGATACTGGATTATTACACACGTACGAATAAATAATTTCTTGATGTTTTTGGGTCGTAAGTTGAAGGATAGGGCTCCTTTGACGCGAACCTTATTGACCAGAACCTCGTCTTCCTTAACTTTTACCTAATCGTCCACGTCTTTCTCCTCTTTTCTCTCCACTACACCTCATCCTCATCTTCAACCTTCTCTTCGACCTATATCTCATCCAACAACTTATCTTCTAACATTTCCTAAAACTTATTCCTAATCTTACTCCTCACTTCATTCTCCATCCTCCATTCCCGACCACATCTTCTGCTCCTCTCATTCACCTCCTCCTCCTCCTCCTCAACCTCTCCGGACTTCTCCAGCTCCGGAGACAGCCAAAGCGCCGTCGGCGTCGTCGCGCGACTGCCCAGCTGTCCCGCGCGGTAAAAAGGCCTGTCTCTTACCCGCAGCGCGCAATCAATGGCGGGCCGATCCATTAACCATCTAAACGGCATGTCGGTCCACGCAGGAAAGCGGTTGACGCCTTCACAGTGGGCGAGCACAGGACAATGCCGGGCGGCGGACGCGGCACGCACTCGCGAATCGCGCGGACGCGCACGCGCACGCGTGCGAGAACGCCGCCATGCGTGACGCGCGCGTGCGCCGCCGCCGCCGCCACGTCGGCGGAGCGCCGATGGCTCCCTGCGATTCCAGACGCCGCTGCTTCTTGGAAGGAGACGTCGCGTTGGATCCGGAGTGACTTGGCCACTGGGGGCCGACGCCGGCCCGAAACAACTCCACTCGATTTATAGGGCCTTTGAACTTAGCTTTTAAACACGTCAGGAAAACTACCCATATTATAACTGTGGGACAAAGTTCTTTTCAAACAAAATGGTCAGTAAATCGGTGTTATGCACAAAATTGAAAGGGCTAATTTAAAAGCTTATATAATTTATATGATAAACACTGGAAAATGCTAAAGAACCAATATTACATTACTTGTTGTTTATTCACTAATTAAAGAGAATTTGCTTACCATTAAATTTGCATTAAAATGATCGAGATAAAAATTTGTAAAAAAGTATCAATTTATCTTTAAAGCAATTATTTATTTTTATTATCTAGTTAATTATATTTAATATTTAACATTTAAAAAAATTGGTTTCCAAGTAATGCAAACTATGTAACAAAAAAACGAACTTCCTTTGGAGTCTCACTACACTTCTAAAGAGACGTTTGGACATTCGTTGATTGCTTAATTGTTAGTGCTTCCGCGCGCGCCAACTACTAGGGGTATTAGTCCAGTAAGTATAGTGCAGTTTTTTGTCGGGTGGCGGTGATCTTCCCGTGCTAGATGGCGAGATTCGGCACTGACCTACCGTCGACTAGCCGGGTTTTCCCCTACCAGGTATCTCCTACTAGTGAGGCACCGCCCCACCCGGGACAAGCTCAAAGCCTCAACCTGTCTCTCGGCATATGTGGTAGTGTAGTGCACGTTAGTGTGTGTGTGTGGGGGGGGAGGATAGGACAAGGAAGAGGTAAGAAAAATCGCGCACGGTCCGTAGCCCGTTTGTTAGGGTACTGCTCCGGCATTCACCTGCTGTTGATCGGAGAATCCACGGAAAACTACAGATCCGAGCAGCCGGCCGCTAGAACTTTCCTTCAGATAGTGACTGAATCCGACCTAGCTGACAAGCTAATGTTGAAAATCCTGCTGCTGTCGCGACTCGAACCTAGGACCTCTCGGTCACAGACACTGCAGCGGTATCTGTAGATGCACTGAGCTACATCAGCCGATTTGGACATTCATGATCATTGTGATTCTCCTCATTGCCATGTGGTCCAGGGAGAACAAAAACTGTGTTGAATCTGTGACTGTCTGTATCAGATGCACTGGCATGCATATCCCAGTAGTACTGGAATTACGCAAAATTCATCGGGAATTATTTATGTGCTGGTTAGATTTTGTTGCAGTCCATCAGAATTCTCTATTAGCTTAGATGCGAAATTGAGGCATATAGATACTGCAATCCTTCAGAATTGTCTATTCGAGCAGAGACATTGAGACACCATAATTACCATCACACGCCATAATACAATTGCAATGGTTGACTGACTTTCATTATACTTAGGATTTTATTTCTTGGTGCGTGGGGGCTTGTCTTCACCATGGAATACCACACGGTATTTCGCGTCGTTCTCGGCCGTACCGCTAGGAGTCGCATGATCGCCATCACTGCTCTATACATTCACGTCAATACGTCAATGTGACAAGGGGACAAAACAGGACAATGGGGACAAAACGGGACAAAGGAACTAAATAGGAAATGGGAACCAAATGGGACAATGAGACCAAATGGGACAAGGGACCAAATAGGACAAGATGGACAACAGGATAAAATGAGCCAAGGGGTAACGGGAAAAGGGGGACAAATGGGACAAGTGGGACCAATGGTACATGGGGACAAAATGGACGAAATGGGAGAAAGGGATAAGGGCCAAATGGGACAAAAGGGACATATTTATCCAAAGATTTATGAATACTCGTACAGTCTAAAACCAAGAGTTCGCTAAAATATGTTTAATGGACTCTGGAGCATTTTAACGCTTCTTGCTATGGACGCGTTGCTTGGATGGGTGTTTGCTCAGGAGCTAAGTGCGTGTTTACCGATGTACATTACAAAAAATATATTTTATAATGTACATTCGTAACTTTATTATGTTACACAAATTATTAATTATATCATTCAAATAAAATTCACATCATTCCAAATCTTATCACACAGTAAGAAAGAACCTAGGTTCATTTACTACAGTCATTTCTTATGTGTTCGCAATTTGAACAATACGCTAAATGCAATGTGAGTATGACCACTTCTTTTGTGTACTCCTATTTCTCCTATACTTGTATGTGACTTGGGAATCATTTGTCTTAAAAGTAATAAAATGTTTGTACGAGTTCCTCAGTCACTTTGAAGTAATCATAATACTTTCATAATAATGCGAGAAGTTCATATGCTCTCCATATAAATGGAAATGAATTTCTCAGTCATAACAATAAAACGAATATTTTTTATGCTAAGCAAACAATTCACATAATGAACTTCCTCAACTTGGCATTTGATAATTGACTACATCGAAGTGCGACAAAGGGCAGTATGCGGGCGACAAGAAACGTACCGACATGAAGAATACATTTCCAGTACTCGTTGCTGTTTATGAGACTGTGCACTTGGTCAAACAATGTTAGTTACATTGTAATTAAAAATATTTCAAAATAACAAAAACCTTTAATTGTCACATGATGGTACAAAGAAAATGCGACTTTTATTCGCCCTATATAACCAAACTATTTAAGAAGTACTTTAGATAATCAGTTTTAGATATTAAGTATAGTTATTTATGTCACGAGTCCTTTGAATGAGTCCTTAAAGACTAATAGAAGACGAGTTATATACAATGTTTTTTTGTTATTTCTATTTTATCGCTTATTCAAAAGGAACTTTTACCACTCTCATCAGTTCAGAATTGCTATTACTCTCATATTTCTGTAGCAAAGGTTGGTGGTACTGGATGATTTGTTTGTGATCAAACTGTTGAATGCTTTTTCTGCTCATGTAAGCTGATTGTGAAACAATTTCTGGGAATTTCGAAGTATCAGAATATATTTTCGTGTTAGATGATATTCTAGAGGTAGCAGAAGCAGCAAGTTCTACTTTGATGCCTTCTAAATCCGTAACCACTTGTGAGTAGCTTATGATTTATTTTGTGGTTGGAGAACAAAAAAGAATGTTCGAGGCATTAACGAAGAGATAATGATAGCACACTACTTTCAATATATCTGCACTAAAATAATTTTAAAAAAATTGTTTATATTTATTTCCAAAATTTGAGCTTTGTGTTAACTTCATATTTGTCTCAAGATTTATGAGCACTGATAAAATCTCAACCCGCAAGTCCGCTAAACATTTTTAATGGAGTAACGAGCATTTTAGTGGCTATTGCTATGAACGCGCTCTGAAAATGTTGTTTAAATGGTTGGTTGATAAGGGACTAAGTGCGTGTTTGTATGTATGTACTTGGTGCGACAGCCCGTGAACGGGCTCCTGCCTCGCGACCATGGGTTAAGGGGGTACGTGTGGTTAGCAGGTAGATATTCCCACACCGTATACCGGTCTTCTCAACCTGAGAAGTGAATTTTCTCAGCGTCACACAGCAAAGTATACAGGGACAGTGCAAGGAAAACGCACACCATAGTCTAGTCTTGCCTCGACCGGGAATCGGACCCGGGGCCGCGTAGTGGAAAGCGAGCACCAAGAGCTGCCACGAGACAAGTGCGAGTTTACTAACGTAAATAACAAAAACAAACTTTCCAAGAATTAAACGATTTGCGGCAAAACGCAATGGTTTTTACGTATTTGTTACCATGATTTTACAAATAGTAATCAACAAATTACTCATCATTCTCTTGCAAAATCCGTCTCTTCATGATCTGCAAATTTCCTACCTCCAAAAATAAGGCTTTTCGGAACTTAAGAATTTGAAAAAGGAATTACAATATTTTTATCAAAAGGAGAAATATTCAAAGCCTAAAACAACATTTTCGAACATTTTAATGTTTGGTTTTATTGTTTAAACATGTTTACATACCATCATGTCACCAATTAAATTCATGACAGAACGAAGGTAAAAGTACTCAAGGAACACTTTTTAGAAAAACTTAACTTCCTTGTGAGCTAATAAGCACTACAGTGAACAAATAATGAAGGGCGAGCAATATTTACGCAATGATTTACAAAAAATTATAGAAAATATAGTACGTGATGTAATTTCAGCAATATTTTTCTAAAAATTTCAGCAAGTTACAAGATTTGATCATTTATTTTTGTCATTCTCCGCGTGCTAAATTCCAAATCATTCTATTTTATAGCAGTATAACATATTATTAAAAAAAATTACGTTCATTAAGGCTGCAGTAACGGGCGTAACAAAATTCTCGATCTTACATAGCTGTATATATTTCTGAAGATTTCTTTTCCTTTCACAATTAGAACTTTGTTGACAGTGGTTTCTAGTCTTCTCTCCCCACCCCCTCCCTACCTCCGTGATCGCTTTTCTGAATCATCTATCTACTCTAAGTCAAATGTTTTTCAGGGTCTTCCTTCTAAGCGACATTTTACTTTAGCTTTACTGGGTATCTCCTATTCGTGGTGAATATTGACACGAAACTCAACTGGAAGCAACATATATAGACGCCAAAATCATTCAAGCCAAACTCAAATTAATACAATTAAACCAATAATACACAGATCCAGCCCATTATCATACAATACAGCACTGCAAATATACAAAGCCATAATAAGACCTTTGCTACTCTACGAGTGCCCAATCTGGTTAAATGCAGCAAAAACCAACCTAAGGAAACTGCAAATAGTGCGAAATCAATTTCTCAGAATCATTTCAAACGCTCCCTGGTATGTCACCAATAAACAGCTACATCAAGAATTCAACCTAGAGACTATAGACCATCATATCACCTACCTTGCTACCAACGTCTTCTCGAACATATCCCAAATCCATTCATTATCAGTTCACAGACTCGGCAAAAACCCATCACATAGAACCAGAATACAAAATAAGTTTCCCTTCCACATTTTCCTCAGGAAATTCTCCGAATTAGATCCCGACTAGAGGTGCCCGATGGGTAACCTCAACCATTGTATTAGTTTTAAGTTTTAGTTTAAGTTAGATATTAAGCCATCAAACATATGTATAGTTGATTTAAACTGAGCTATGTATTAACCATCTGTGTAAATAAATTCTTTAAAAAAATCTCCTATTCGTAGCACCAGTGATTATAGCCGAGCATAATTTCGAAATATATTTAAAATTAAATGAACAATTTGCTATTTGCGCAATTTAGCATGAACGCTCAGCAATAGCTATATGTTTATTCACGCATTGTACCGGGCTTTCAGTGCTGTAACGCGGAGCCTTGCCTTTCAACGTTCGGTGTCTGCTAACGAATAAAAAAAAGCTATTTTCATTTTAAAAATAATAAATCACAAAATCGGGAATGATTACATGGGTTCAACCAGCATATTATTAATGCAAACAAACCTGCTTTTCTACCGCAAAATTAATTTAAAGGCTTTATCTCTTGAGGCATGAAGTCACACTTTACTTGAGATCTACTGTTGGGAAAGTATTACTTTGTGCCTGCTAGGGATACAATCCATTTCTATGTGGCTTAATAATGATTTACATGGCTTGTAATTTTAAAATTCATAAATCCAGAATCTTCATAATAAAAGTTAGAGGTCAAATGGAGGTTAAATCTTATCACTTCTGCTAGTTCACTTGTCTATAAAGTGGAAAGGTCAATTAGCTCGGAGCCGTGCGGCAAGTAAAAGTTTGTCTGTATACTGTAATATTTGAATTACTTGTACGTACGAAACTAGTAATGTCCAAGCAATGACTGAGTCTGCAACGCAGAAGGTCCGTCGAAGGGTCGCGCAAGAAGTGGTTCGGCAGCACACGCAGGCTCATTCGCTAGGTCGTCCATTATGGTGCTGTGGCAGAGTGGTACACCACCAACCAACGAATATGAAATAATAAAAATAATCGCGAGATGTATTAAAAAACATATATTCAAATGAAAATCTTAACATGTCCCATGTTAATTGAAAATACGACCAGCGTTTGGGAAAAGGCGCAGGAAAGGAAGAGAAGCAAGACGAGCATGCGACCGGCCCATTCCCGCCAATTTGCCAATTAAAGACAACAATAATTAAATCACTTTTTTTTCATTTCATCATAGGCGTACTTACGAATTTACAAAGGCATGCATGAATCTGCGATTATTTCTTCGAATTTCTCTGCAGAAAGATACAAATTGGCACCCCGCTCTCCAGGTTCCTTGGGCAGTGACCGACCCGCGGTGAAGGGGTCATGTCGCTCTCCCACTTCCAGGTACTGAAATTCCAATCCCGGTCGCTCCATATGGAAAGGGTGGAGGAGGAGAAAGCGAATTTGTAGTTGGATTTCTTATGGGGGGTCTTCTGTTTCCCTGCGTCTCATTCATCATTTCTCCATCAATCAAATCTTTGATTGATTGTTAGTGATTCCAGGCGCATCAACTCATAAGGGGGTTGTCCCGTAAGTGTAATGTACGTTTTGCTCGGGAGGTGGGGGAGGTCTTCCCCCGCTGGATGGTTAGATCCGGCACCGACCTACCGTAGGCTAGCCGGGTTTCCCCTAACCAGGTGTCTCACACCAGAAGGGCACCGCCCCAGTCGGGACCAGTTCTAAGCTCCCAAGCTGTCTTCTGGCACGTGTGATAGTGCAGTACATGTTAGTGTATGTGGGTGTGTGTAAGGGGAGAGGATGAGACAAGGAAGAGGTAAGAAAGAAGCCCGCGGTTCGTGGCCCGTTTGCTAGGGTGCTGCTCCGGCATTTGCCTGGTGTTGATCGGAGAAATCACTGAATACTACCTATCAGAGCAGCCGTCCGTTGGAATTCTCCTCCAGATAGTGACTGAATTCAACCCAGCTGATAAGCTAGTGTCGAAAATTCTGCCAGCGTTGGGACTAGAACCTATGACCTCCCAGTCAGAGGGACTGCAGTGACATCAGTTGATGTCCTGAGTCAATTGTCCCGGTAGTATCACGCATTACCCATCTATCCAGAGATCGTTTATTGTTCCTGGGTGCGTCCAATTCTATGGTCATTAGACCCGTAAGATAGGGCGTACTATTTCTTGGGAGGAGATGGTGTCGCTTCCCCCGCTGAACCGTGAGATCCCGCGTCGACCTAAACGTCACACTATTTCCTCTTCAGGTATCTCTCCCAGCGAGGCACTGCCTCAGCCGGAACAAGTTCGTCCCGAATTGTCTCCCGACAGATGTGATGGTTTAGTGCAGGTGGTGTGAGTGTGTGCGCGAGCGCGCGCGCGCCCGCGTGCGTGTGTGTGTGTGTGTGTGAACGGAGAGAAGAGAGTACCAGGATCACAAAGGAATGACAATGCGTGGTCCGTGGTCCGTTTGTTTTGGTATGAGTATTATTTGATCGAAGGAATAAACTGGTGGTGCAACAGAATGGCACAGATTTTCTGGTATTAATTTTCTAATTTCTTTGGTCTGGGCTAGCTTTTCGGAATTGTCTTATCCTTTTTCCAACTGCCATCTATCCCGACGAAAACATTTTTTTGAAATCTCCAATTGTTTGGTTTCCTAATGGTAGAACCAAAATATTACTTTGAGAACGTAAAAAAAAAGATTAAAACTTCGTCCTATATGGAAATTTTGGTTGAAAAATTTTGAGCGATTTATGAGCAAATGGCGATTAAATGTTATTAAAGAGTGCGGTTACCACTATCGCCACTGACCTTCCGGTCAGCGACGCTGCAGGCGCAACAACAAAGCAAGTTCCGAGCTATCCCAGCCAGTGTCAACCTCCTATCCTTCAAAACCATTTCATCACTATTATGGCCAAAAAGTGTTTGTCGGAGGATCACAATAAAGATACGCGCCTCCCAGCAGGCACGCGCACGTCAGCAAAAGCCCTCTCCAGGGAGGCCCTCGCGGCGCGGCCTGCGCCTCCCCCGAGCACCTGTCGCGCCGCGCTGCACCGGCTGCTCGCGGCGGTGGCGGCGGCGGCGGAAGTGGCGGCGGGCGAGGCGGAAGCGGCGCCGGAAACGGGGGTGGCAGACGCTCCGCCGCGCCGCGCCGCGCCGCGCCGCGGGGCCGCTTCGCTCGCAGGGCCGCTCTCCGCCCAGGCGCGCCCTTGCCTTCTGCCCACCGGGCACCGGGCACTTGGAACTGAGTATCAGGCACCGGGCACCGGGCACCGAGCACCGAACACAGAGCACCGGGCACTGGGCACCGGGCATTGGGCACCGGCCATTGGGCATTGGGCACCGAGCACTGGGCACCGGGCACCGGGCACCGGGCACCGGGCACCGGGCACCGGGCACCGGGCACCGGGCACCGGGCACCGGGCACCGGGCACCGGGCACCGGGCACCGGGCACCGGGCACCGGGCACCGGGCACCGAGCACCGAGTACCGAACACAGAGCACCGAGTACCGAACACAGAGCACCGGGCACCGGGCATTGGGCACCTAGCATTGGGCATTGGGCACCGAGCACCGGAGAAAAGTGGCAGTGCGTGCAGCGGGTTGCCCAGTGCGCGGTGAAGCTGTCAACGCACGAAAACCGGACGAAACGCTTCATATGGAAGATCGTTCTTTCGCTTTCTCGCAGGGCTACCGCGCTCCTTGTCTGCCTTGAAGTCTATACGCAGAGCCCTGTCACAGATCAGAAATGTCGATACCGCTCATTCGCGGCGGTTCTCGACGATATCCGCGGAGGGTGCTCAGAGCACAGTTTTCCGATAGTTTGGGTATATTTCAGTAGTGAAAATAACCACGAGCTCTCTCATGAAGGAGAAAATAATTTAATACAGAATTTTAATTACTTTCAATAATAAAAAAATTGAATTCAGAGCATCCGAAGTTTCAATTCCATAACTATTCAAAAGTTTGCAATGTGCCTTGTGGAATGGAATATTAATTCAGTTTTCGCAGAGATTGCCATACTAGTTAGTCTACATTGTTCAGTTATCCCCTCCATTGCAATTGAAATTAATCATGGTTTAAGACTGTTTAAGAGAGACGCTTGAGCTATAAACGTGGCGAGACATCCGGTGACGCCTCCAGCCTCCAGTATTCATTGTCCAGCGTTGCCTTTTGGTCGCGGCGACTTGGAGGGCGCACCCCCAGTACAGGTCTAGAATCGGTATTGTTCGTTCCCCATAATGGCGGTGCCGAACTAGAATTCTCGAAAAAAATGGTCTTAGTGCGCTTGCCTTAGCGCGCGGGAAATTTTTTTCATGTAAGATTTTGAGGTTCTCCTGCTCTACCACATCCCAAAGGCGCCAATATCCGCCCTCTCGCATCCGTTTCGATTAGCGCATCGCCTTCACAGCGCGCCCGCCGTCTAGCTGCACCTCCACCTTTCGTCCGATCAATGCGTTGCTCACTAGTGTCCGGGTGAAAGTCTGTCACGACGTTACTTATGGATGTTCAACAAGTCTGTACACGAGACATATTTACTTGCATAAATCTTCAGTACATGAGCAACTGTGAAACGTTGCGACAAAAAATCAGGAGTCGGCCTGTTTCGATTATGATCGATTAACCCATGGAGTAGTAGCCATGGGCTGTCGTTTTATCCCACACGGGAAGAACGAAACTAAAAAAGCGTCATGTTTTCCGAACATTGTCATTTTAAGTTTTAATTTTAATTGGGTTGCAATGCATTGGGTCGATTTGAATTGCATCAAAGTCAAGAATGAGCAATCTTTTCATATAAAAATATTCAATGCTTTATATTAATCTTCTTTACCTCTAAGTGCACTCCTTATTTAACCCGAAGTTGTTAGCAATCGAGACATACTCGTATGTCGAGGAATACTTCAACAAATTAGACAAACAAAAAGCGTGTAACTGTTTTTTAACCTCTTCACGGACATTGGCACATACTGCAGGTGGCCATTAAAATTACTTTAAATTATAAAGATCAAGAAAAGGTCCTCTAGAGGACAATGGGAACGGATGTGGCCTTGAAGTCCACAAATTTTGGCTGCTTTGGACCTAACCAGTGCAGACTTTCAATCTTCAACTGTTCATGAAGAAGGCTGTGTTTTTATGTGATTATGGTATGTGTGTAAAGGAAAAATTAAAAACCGTTTGAGAAGAAAGAATTGAAACCATTTGACTTTTTGAAAAGTATACTCAGTCTTGTAAAATTGTAGATCGCAAACTTCGTGACTTGTGAAAAACTGGCGTTTCCTTAAATTTTTAAGTAGTTAATAATTAATGTAGCCAGTTCATATCTAACTTTGAAAAAGTATACTTGATATAATGTTTTTATAAAAAATGAACTTAACATTTTCATTCTTAAATAGGTTTTATTAAGCGTAAATGAATTTGCCTTGTTTATGTTTTATCACAGATGACAACAAAAATACATTCACTTCAACCGACATTTTTAAATACATTTGCGTTTCTTGAGAGTTTACTTGTTGAGTAATTCCATCTTTCAAACAATTTTCTCAATTATAGGAAAAAAAATTCTGCTGTTCAAAATATTGTTAGTAAAAACTGTTAGAAAATTCTGAGATGTCTTTATTATGATAGCGATATATTTTAAGTTACGATAGTGTTTGATTGCTTAAGTGGGTTTAAATATTAATTTTATTTGAAATAATTTGTAATTCATTTTAGTCGCATATGTAAATAAACGTTCACGTGAATTAAAAAATGGAATACGGTGTTGTAAACGTTGTCATACTAAAACGTATTTTTATTTATTTATCTACATTAATTATTAAATATCCAAGATTCTCTCACACTAAGAGCTGATGGCTTTACATCTATTCTTAGCTATTCGGGAGTATTTTCAGATCAAATTTTAAATAACGGTACAGGTGCAACACCCATATTCGGAAATACCATCAAGATTAGAATTTGTACACAAAGTGTTTCCTTACTTTCATGCATATTGTACGAATATAAGAAATTGTGCACTACAGAATTGCACTCTGTCGAATTCATCTTGTGACTTGCGGAACGACCATGCTAGAAGGGCAACGTATCGTGACAGCAGATAATGTCACAAAACAAGTAAAAAGTAGTTTGTGACACAAAAACTGGAACTCTTTGCATGCGAGTTATCATAGTACGGTTCCACTTATGACGTGCAGAGACATGTGCGTTTCTCATGACACAGGCTGGAGATTCTTCAGACGATAGTCTTTGCCAAGATGTTTTTGGAGAGTAGCTGATTTAAAAAAGGAAGAAAATGAGCAGAGAGGAGAGAGAAAATGAAATTGGATAATCGTGAATGAAGAAAATAATTCATTAGCATTTTGCATAATTATGGCGATTCAGTAGAGTTTGCTGAAACTTCTCAATAAGTATATACTTTCTTAGTTTTTCTAAGGATTTGGTAAATAAATTGAAGTACATGTAAATACGATTGATTGTTACAGGATTCTGGGCACGTAGTCTCGTAAGTGTAATGCATGTTTTTTTTTGCTCGGGGATGGCGATGGTCTTCCCCCGCTGAATGGCGAGATCCGGCGCCGGCCTACCATTGGCTAGCAGGGTTTTCCCAATCAGGGATCTCCCTCCAGAGGGGCATCGCCCCAGCCAGGACAAGCTCTAAAGGGTCGTCCATAAATTACGTAACGCCAAGAAGGGGGAAGGGGTTTGAGGCAGCGTTACGCTGCGTTACGTAGGGGTAGGGGGCTATTGTTACGTAACACTGGTATTATTTTTTTTTTCATTTTTCAACATTTATTGAATAATTCCTTTTTTGTGACTTGTACTACAACATTAAAATATTAAGTAATTCATTTAGAAACAAAAATAAATATAAGTTATAAGATGTAAATTGTCACAAATGGAGATCTGTTTATATACATTTTTTATTGAATTTGTAAGATTGCGAAGAAAATATTCAAAATGCTATGTAGTTTATTTTAAAATCCATTCAAATTGGCGCAGTAGACTCTCGCCCACGACGGCATGAGCATGGCTTGTGATCAAAAATGGTCTCGCCTATGCGCCCTTCCTTCACTCATAACTTGCCCCACTTCTTCCAGTCACAAGGCAAGCGTGTTGTCGCAAGCGTTACGTAATTATTTAGGAGGGTTCAAGTGCGCGTTAAGGGTGAGTTACATGGGGAGAGGGGGTATTCAAAATACTCCAAATTTGCATTACGTAATTTACGGACGGTCCCTAAGCTCCCGGTCCCTAAGCGGTCTCCTGATTTGTGTGGTAGCGTAGTGCATGTTAGTGTGTGTGTAAGGGGAGAGGATAGGACAAGGAAGATGTAGGAAAGATCGCGCGCGGTCCGTAGCGCGTTTGTTAGGGTACTGCTCCAACATTCGCCTAGTGTTGATCGGAGGAATCACTAAAACTACCGATATTCGGCCGCTAGAATTCTCCTGCAGACATCGCCTGAATTCGGCCGAGTTATGTACCTAGTGTCGAAAATCTTGCCGCCATCGGGACTCGAACCTAAGATCTCCCGGTAAATATAAACAAGAGAAAGACCCATTGAGACGTTTAGGTAACAACGTTGGTTCACGCGATCCCTCGCAGCCGCAGACCGCTGCGCGTTGCCCCACGACCGTTTCACGCCCGACCTGCGCCGCGAGCGCTGATCCCACACGCGTCCGCCCGCCCTCCTCCGCAGCGCCGGCCCGCGGTGCTCTATGCTAATCCACGCCTCTCCTCCCCTCCCTTTCCCCTTCCCTCCCCTCTACCGTATCGCGCACCTCCATCTGCTCATTTGCATATTTATTTTTCTCCCGCTCATTTCGACTTATTGTGGCGTGTAATCTCCCTTTTTCCCATTGTGTTTCGTGTTGGTTTTCCGCGCCCCGACGCGCTCTGCTCAAGTTACTCGGCCCCGGCGGAGGAACCGGTGTGTCGTCCCTGTAAACAAACAGTGCTTATTACGGCACATTAAAATCTTTCTCTTAATTGCGCTTGTACGTGATTAAGTTTCGACCCCTACGAGGCGGCGGCGGCGGCTGTCGGCAGAGACGAAACGCCGAGCGCTGAGCGCTGAGCTGAAGGACCTTTGTGGTCGCGCCGAGCCGCGCAGTGCTCGCTCCGCGCACTCAGTCTGCAAAGCGGATGCGAGCGATACCCAGCTCCTCCGTTTCCACTAATTTGAGAGTCGATGGTCGGGTGAATAAGTTTACAAACCAAAATGTTCCGACTTTTTAAATTCATTTTTGGTCGTTCCTAACAAGTCTGCCAATTTAACTAATGGTGCTACAACAGCACGCACTTTTTTGGCCCGCACTTCACGCAAAAGTACGCGAAAAGTACTCAAATTTTTCGAAGTTTGGGCATCAAGGACCCACAAAACATGAATTCTAGCTACACCACGCTTTAGAGGATTTTTTTTTGTAAATTTAGAAACTGGATAAATCCACTTTTTCCATTATCGGGACCCTGTGATAAGAGTTTTTCAGCTGAAAATTCGCCGTTTTTCCGCGCAACATTACATAACTTCCTCTCTACTCCTCAGCGAGAAATTAACAAGATCATACGGTGTAGCAATTGAATATCAAATATTGGGCAATATAGAACGTCAAAAAACCTTTCGAAGCTTTGATAATCTCGGTAGCTTCCTGTTAAAAATTGAAACAGGGTGTAAACCAGGAAAATCGAGATCGACTCCTGGTCGAGGTGACAATTGATTTGAATTATTGAACGCATTTGTTACGCAGTAACAATGACATATCGTAAAATTCATTGTGTGAGAAACATATTTCCAACCCAATTGTCAATTTCACACGATAGAGTGGTGACGTAAGTGAGCCAAGGTATAATCTTTCCTCGTACTCGTATACCCAAAATACACACTTCAGGGAACTACTGAAAACCCAGGAGTCACGCTTCAATGTCGGGGCGAATTTTATCAATATCAGAATACGCAGTGATTTAATCCAAAAATTAACGATGTTCTTGAGTGAATACTAATTGCTTGTTCAAGGAAGGAAGAATCCTTTATAACACATTTTGTAGCCTAAAGAAAATGAACATTTACTTTCACTCCTGAGAACTTAAACACGCAGAAGCAAAATTGCTAATTATTTTACGTACAGAAACTGTGTATCAAAAACGCTCTTTCTGTTTTCATGCTACAATATATTAGGATTGGAGGAAGCCTTAAAGAATTTAGAATACACAGGCAATATACCTCCAACCGACCAGGTGTCATCCGAAAAACAAAGACCCAAATAGAACAGAGTACGTATTACAGAGAACAGAGTACATAACAGAGACAAACAGCGTAATCCGGTGACCCCGGACAGTCAAGCATTTAGAGTACATATCGATGTGAACATATTTTTAATGCTCGGTGTTAGGCTAAAGGGAGCGCAATGTTGACCACTGTGTGCCAGTGAGTTGTAGCAGCGGCGGGGGAGGAAGCGGCTGTGTGGGAAAGCGTTTGCATTCGCTTTGCGCCGCCCCGGACCGTGAAACGTGGGATCACGCGAGGTGAAGCAGCCTCGTTCGCGCGAGCCCTCACGACGCTCTCGGTTGCAGCGGCGCACTTATTCACGTCATATCTCTGCCCCTTCAGCCTAGTCCGACTAGAGACATGCCACGGCGTCCCAGCGTGACGGTCGTAGGCTCAGGAGACCTATAGAAAGCGGGTCGCTACTTTTAGGCCACCTTTTTGGCATCATCTACTGACGAGAAATTTTCACATTATCAACCAATTATATGAACTGGGAAAAGACAGTGAAAAATTACAGTTACATTTTTGCTCCATCCGGGATTCGGACACGGGATCGCGGCATACAAAACTAGCTCGATAGTTACACATCACAAGGGGAGGGTATTTATCCCTACTTATCGTCAAAATAAGTAAAAAAAATGTATGTGACAAATGGGAGAGAAGTATTATCTGCTCATGACTTCTTCAGCTCCAAGGAACAACACTACCTTTTCGTTAGACGCAGTTGAATATGAATAATGGTACTAAAAAGCAAGCTTATCAAAATTTGAAAATTAGACATTGTTGCTCCCGAGTAATAGAACACGTATTTCGCAGATTATTTTGTACTATTGCTGACAAATTAACAACTATCCTATGACCCTCCTCCTTCTGCAAGCAGCAAAAGAAGAGCTCAGCAAAACGTACGCATTGTCAAGCTACATTTATGTCCAGAATCAAAACAAGAGGCCACCTCAAAATTTGTTCAATGGATAACGGCAAACATGACCAAAAGCCAGAACAAGATAGAAAAAAATTACAATAATTTATATTTCAGTTGTCAGCATCTGAGAGCAACTATTGCAACTCCAGTTTTTATTACAATTAACATAATGCATTTGTACAATTTCGTGCTCGGTATATTTTTATCTGGAAGAAGATAGTTTTTCCAACGTTTATACTTAACCAAGCAGTGCATTGTGAAAAAGAAGTGAATCTTTTGTTATTAATGTAAACTGTGGTCTTTGCTGTTCATTGACTACAACTTGATAAAGTGAGTGACCTTTACTTTCCTAGATAATACGGATATGAATTTAGCTACTTGATAAATCACTGTAAGTTGCAGTAGCCTGCAATGAAATAATAAATCATAGTGTCTAGCAAAACAACGTCTGTTATGAAAGTAGATCCTAGTATTGTTGTAAACGATGTGTGCAAACTTTAATCTACAAAATGAAATGGAAATACAATAATAAAACACTTAACCCGCAACTACAGACATACGGTCTGGGAGACCGCAACGAGTTTTCAAGGTCATATTTCTATCATTTCCCGCTGTGTGGCGATACTGTCGTTCTCGTTACCTTCATTTCTCATCGCTCCTTAACAGTCACATAAATAGCTAAGAAATTAGTGTAATACTTGTATTTAAAAATTAATGAAGTAAAATATGTTCCCGCTGCAATATTCATATTGCTCGGGATTGAGATTCATGAAAAATTTGTAATTAGATATATACGTCAATTTGTAAAATTAATTTGCTTTTTAAATGCAATTACATAAGGCTACATAAAACACTATAACAAACTTGTTTTAATAGAAAAACTGAACATCATTTGGTTTCTTTTCCACGCCCCAATTTCCTTGAGTCTGAATTTATAACCGGTGTCCAATAAATAAGGTACCTACTTGAATTCCGTTCAATAAGCCGTATGTTTATGGAATACTCTTGGAACCTTCGCCGCATTGACATCCACCACGCGTATGACGCACACTACGCCAGGTCGCACCGATCCAACAGGTTCGGAGACCGCCAGGGCAATGCCCAGCAAGGTGAACAATCCCGTCGGCCTAATACCTTTTAATTGATTAAATAACTGTACTCCTACCGACCCGACCGTTTCTTTAATCCTCGCTGATTACATCAATCAAGCGGGAAGAGGCGCTTCGCAATTGTCGGACAAGTTGCCCGCTCCCGATACGGCCGCTGCCGGAAAGTTGACGCGCGGGGTCCGGCGCGCGGACTCGCGGTGTCCGCGCCGCGTTTTTAGGCCTCTTCCCAGAGCTCTTGAAGCGGCACCCGTGACTGACACCACAATTGGTACTATTTGCACTTGCGGCCGCTGTCGCTTCATCTGGAACGGGACCGGTCGTCCCCTTGCGCGTTGCGCTCTGGGGACTCGGCGACGGACAGGACTGGGCGTTCCCCAAGGTGCGCTCATGAGCAACATTAAAATATTATGCATTGCAGGACTAAACCGAAAGGACGGTTTACTTTGGCCCTGGAGTATTCCTGAGTACCAAAACGAAAAAATGGCTTGAGCATGTAAGCTAGACACTTATGCTTCAGGTTCGCATAGTAACTGGTCAGAAAGAATCCTGAATTTTGAGGCGAATCTGAAGCCTGTAGCGCAAATGCTTGAATATTTGTCCGTCGGAGGTCAATGTAGCACCATACAGGCAAAGTAAAAGGTGTTTACGTTTCGTTAAGATATGTATTTATTATTTTGATTCCCTGCTCCTGAATCTCGAGACCTATGAGAATGCCAATGTGAACACTGCTTTAATGAAATAATATTCACGATAGACTGAATGACGATGAAGCAATGGTGCAATGAGGAAGACAAATAATAAGAACCCGAAGAAAACCTGCCGCGAACATCTGTGTCCACCACAAATGCCACCCGAAACGACTTCTTTATTCTTTATCACATTCAACTAATTACAATATCTTCAATCACAATATCTCTACGTTCCTTAATCAATATCTGCAATGCACTCTGACTTTCAAACTGGGTTACCTTAATGAATTAATGAAAAGCAGGAATGGAATGAGAGGCAGGGGAAAGAAGAGGGAAAAAAACCTGCTGCAAACCGCTTCGTCCACCACAAATTCCACATGGATCAACCGAGAACCGAACCCCTGTCCCAGTAGTTGAATGCGGGATGTCTGCCCACTACACCATGGTCATTCAAGCGTCTTGAATCAATTGTATTGATTACATCAGTGGCAAAGCCCATTTGCTTCCTAATTTCATTTCGCATTTGATCAGACTTACCAGACTGCAAAATCTATGTCAGTAAATCGGTTTCACAGCTTTAATTCTAAGCTCATTTAATTTACTTGTTGTCCATCGCTCTTCTCAGAATCACTATGCATTGGGTTAAATTATGTTTACAATGAAAGGGTCTGCCTGACTGGGAGATTTTCTGAAAGAGGGGTTTCCGACTAGCACTTGTCATAGACTGCAACAGGGCAGATGCCTGAAAGTATCCCGTAGAGAAAAAAACCTGAATGGTTAGTAATCAAGTCGCTTTCAAATTTGCAATCAATTGATTATTAATAATAAAAACATAAGAAAGTGAAAAAAATGAATGTATTATATAAAAAATCACTCATGCGAACAATCTGTCAAAAATAAAAACGCAACTTAAAAGATTAAAGAAAAGCTTACCCGTTCTGCAATCACTTATTCAATCTGCTATCCGCACGGAGTGACAAGGAATCTGAAAATTCTGTTAAGAAAAATTTCTGTTAATTCTAGATTGTACGTATTGTAAAATAATGATCAGCTTTCTTTCAATAATATCAACTGTGATTTATTATAAACACAAAAATGATTCATCTTTCCAGTTAGCGTTAACTTTCAAACACGATAGCTATTGTAAAAGCTTCGAATTCTTTTTGGTCATGACCAGTTTTGCATTTCTAATAGTTCAACAAAAATAAAGACCTGTGCACCATATAATTCTTCACGCGCATTCTTCAGGTCCCACTCGACGGCGTCTCGAAGAATTTTCTCTGCTGTCCCGCGATGCCTTCTTTCTTCCCTTAATAAATCTCCAATATTAAATTATATCGTCTATTAAATTAAAAATATTAATATCCCACTAACTTCCCTAGGCTTGCGTCGCAGACGGACGCCTATACGCGTACTGTTCCACAATGAACAAATTCCAAGTCTTTTCCCTGAACGGCGTCTTATCCTGCTCTGATACCGTGAAAATAAATTTTTAGATTAATCCCATCCACAGCTAAATCGTTGATCTGCTCTCTGCCGTGTCGTGAGCAAGAGTGAAATCCCCCGTCATCTCCAAGCTTCAAGAAACCTATTATATCTCTATTTTGTTCCCAACAAAAGAATGTTCTTCCGCCTCGATTATTGATTTCCATATGTATCTTTTTTCGTTACCGAAATGAACCCTAATGAGGGCTGTTTATTCTCGATCGCCCTGCTCCCATAGCGACTGCCGCGATCGTCTCTTGTCTCAGTTATACTCCACTTCTGAAATACGACATTTCTCCTAATGTTAATGGCTCCCATTTTGGTGTACTACAATACCAAATAAGAAGAAAAAATTCCTACCCTCCAGAAAGCGGTGAAATTAAATATTTACCGTCTCTCGTAAGTTTCCAATAAGCTCTCATCAACCAATACCTCTGTAGGTGGCCAGGGGAATTCACAATTGACATAATACATTACGCGCTCCACACTACCCTTTACAAGTATTTCTATTATTCTTTTTTTCATTGCATTTTAATAAATACAGTTTCATTATCAGCCCCTGACACAATATTCCATCCCTTCGCAAGTCATCTTTTGCGACAATTGTGCCAAGCAACCCTCGTTCTTTATTCGTATAATAAGAAGTTGACCACAGCCACGAAATTTTAAAAACAGAAGTGGTGGCATTCGCCAAAACTACTTAAATTTGATGTGCCGAACATCCTTAAAGAATCAGATTTTCTGTCAATTACGAAGTGGTATTATCTTCTTGGTTATCATAATTTGTCTTAAAATAAGTGGTAGGATTTAACAAATATTTGTTACTTATGAGGCGACGTGAGCCGATCAAACTCTGCACTTCCAAGTACAGCCTCTGGTAAAACGCATCAACACCGAAATGAACGGAAGGTGTAGAGGGGAAGAGGACAAGAGAAGCGACTCGAGAAACTCCGAAACAACTTTTCCGCAGATGCTCAATGGCCTATGAAGTAAGTTTAATTAGATGTAGGTTGTTGAAGTGAAAGAGAGGAAAATCCTCAGACTACTATAAATAACGCAAGAAAGGTCAAAACAATCCTGAACTCTCCAACCAACCAATGTATAAATACTATGTAGTGCAAAACTACCACCATTTATAAAAGTTGTTCTGTCGACAATAAACGCTACTTAAATAGGGATTCGCGCTACTGAATGTGCTGGGTGGACAAGCATTTGATTCTGTCTTGAACTTATCGAGTATTGCTCTCTCTCAATCCAGAAGGATGTGGTACAATACTATCGCTCTACTGCGCAAATCGTGTTGCCAATTTCCTCACCTCATTCGTCTCCTCGATCACTATTCAAACGAATATATTTCACAAGTTTACACAACAATAGCTTCAGTTGTTTGACCTCAGACAACTTTGTTTTTAACTAGTTATTTTACGAACATTTGTAAATGTTATGGTTAATTTGTAAATGAGTTTGGTGAAGAACATAATTATGAACCATATCAAAGCGCTTGCGTGTACATTTTAACGTTCTTTAATTTCCTCCACGCGAGAAACTTTAGTATTAAAAATGGGCAGAAACATTCGGCATACCAAACGACAGGATGGGCCCAAACTTTGAAGCAAGTTAAGTTGCATTTCTTTATTAATTTTGACTCTTCATCTAGATGGTAAAAGATACAAATACTTAGGGCAATCAAAATGACTTCTATTTTTTATCGTTCAGTTAAAATTTTATTCATCATTCATCATAGATAATTTTAATAACTGGGATTAGCAAATTATGGAGGTTGCAATAAACAATTAGCGAGTTCGCAAGTTTTAAATCTAGGGTTTGGATTAGCAGCTTCTTCTAATGAAAAGTTTGTCATTGGTAGGCATTATGAAAGTGAAGTGTGGAAGAGTAGAACATTTTTTGATCCAGATTTTGAAAGCGTTTTTTGATAGTTCTTTTTGTACTTGCTTGTTTAGGATGAACATTGGAGCTATTAATAACCAACATAATAATTTATTTTGAAATACTGAAGAATGATACACTATTAAAAGTAGAGTATTACTCAGAATTGAGGAATACATTTAAAATTCTTTCAAAAATCTGTCTGGGAGCTGGTACACTTTACAGTTTTTACTTTCTCGCCTTTTTTAACAGGCAATTCGTCACAATACACCCATATGAATATGCGTGAACATTGTAGTGTGTTCACGCACTGAGCAACACCAAAGTCCATGTCAAATAGATTTTAAAATTTTCGTTACGTTGTTTCCGTATGTGCCATTACAAGTTCTACCTCATTTTTTCAAGTTTCCAGTTGTATTAATACCGTATATGATTGCGTTATATCTTGTTTGCGACTTTCATACGTAGTCACTAGCAGTGGCACAATCAGGTTTCCCTGTTGGGAGTGAGGTGTTGGGTTTAACCCACTTTATGTTTTCTTATAAATATTTTTGCATTGAGGCTGAACTTAAGGTTCACTTTTTTTTGGTGAGTTATAGTTATTTGTTCGTTTTCAATTGAGATATTGACTTTCGTTCCTATAGAAAATTTGCAACAAGTTCGATAAATATGTGTCAGCGGATTCTGAAGAGGCCGAAGTCCCATTAAACACCCCCCTCCTCTTCCCCTTCGGGGTCACCATTGCTCTCAAGACTTACCTATCCTTTCCACACCGTAGTTAGAAACGCCATAACGAAAAGCCAGTTTTTGATTTTCCTTGAAGGGCTTTCTACGCGGGCTGCGGGATGAAATGCTTCTTCCCCTTGTAACTCCATTCCAGCGCTCAGTTGATTTCCAGAACATATTCATTCAATGGTTTGAATACAGACGGCATGGTTATATAAGTTTTAAAAACATATCTTCATAGAATGTTTCATTCAACTCATGTTGTTAACGCAAGATAGTACATAATTATTATTTTACAATTTTTTAAATTGCTTTTAAAAATTAAAACATTTTCTTACATATTGTTGAGAAAATGAAGACGTGTATGTTCACATACAACAGTTTATAAAATTGTTTGTGGAACGTGTGACATGAAGGAGAACCAAAAAAGGAGTGGTATTTGTTTTTAATTGTCAGAGCCCAATCCTGTCTTGCAATTTATTAAAACAGGAATCATTGTAGAATAAAAAACTAATTATTGCAGTATTTTGATACCTAATTTTACAGAAGAGATCAAATCCGTTTCGTTAGCGGTTTGGCTCTATTCCAATAACGATTTCCTTACAATACCTATTAATAAGGTATTAATGGAGCGTAACAATTCTCAAATTCAATCTCATCACATATTTTCATGCTCTGTCTAGCGTAAGACAGACAATTATTGCAGCAAAAAAAAATAAATGGCGGGGAAAATTATGAGGGTATCAAAATGAAATATAAAGCTGAGAAATTAGAACACTATATTATTTTAGAACCCTATCCCATTGCATAGTGTGAGATATATTCTTGTCATTGAACATATTGTATCTCGTATAAGAAAAAAATTGAGGAGGAGGAAGAACGTAAGAGGAGGGAGAGTTAAGAAGGAGAAGAAAGTGAAAGTATATTACACTTTCTTATATTCCAAGAACAATTTTTTCAATTTTCAACATATAGTATTACTGATCAATGAATGAGAGGACACAAAAATCAGGAGTAAAACAAAGAGATAGGTAAGAGTAATGTACCAAAAGTACAAAACAATATTACAAATATTTCAAAACAAAAGCGGTAAGCCTATCGTTTGGCTAAGATTCTTGAAAACAATTCATGATCTTGAATTCATTTAAATGAGAAAGATATTGAAAATATTTTGTCTCCTAAAAGATCTACGGTGGACGTTTTAGAACATTAGAAAACTACTCCGCATCGCATGGCCGGAAACGTCTCTTAATGATGGTCTTAGAAATAGCTTCGCAATCATTTATAAAATATCGATATTATCAATAAAATAATGTTTGAAACTTATTTCGATCTTGAAAATAATTGGATATAGGATTTGTTTTTTGTTGTTGTTTTTTTGTTTTATCACCTTTCTCGCTGTTCTAATATCCGAATTTAAAAGAGTTCCTGCTTCTATTCTCTCTTAAATTTCGAAGTTATTTCCATGTTTGGATCACATTAGAATGTCAGTTCCACCAGAGCTTGTTGATTTTAGAACGCCATCAACAGTTTTGACATTGAAGTTGCTCCAGGACGCAGTTTCGCTTCCGTTACTTCATCATTACCGTCGATGAGGTTTTCTTCACTGATGATTTCCCGAAGCTTCTCTACAATGGGCTCATTATAATGGGAGTTGCACAGATCCTGAACTGATTTTCTGTTCATTTGGTCAAAACCCTTATCACCAATTTGGCGCAACTGAATTGAATTATTTTACAATTATGTTATTCTATAAATGTGAATTGACATGTCATCTGTGTAATTTTTGAAGAAAGTTATACTGCGACCTCCGAGGTCTACCGAGTTCGTTTCCCAGTGATGATGATGATAAAGGAAATGAAATGTGCTCGCTTTCATAGAAAATGTACGACCAAAAGACCCAATCGCGAAAGTCGAAGTCGCGAATGTTAAAACTGGGAGCATTTCTCTAATCGCGAATGTTCGGAACTCGCGAAGAGCGAATATGCAAATGTCGAGGGATTACTGCAATTAGAAAAAATATTCTTATAACGTATTAAATATTACTACCAATAATTATCAAACCTAAAGCGAAGGAAACTAATTATTATCTTAGCTTTGTTCTTTTTTAGAAGCGCCCTCATAAAATATTTTTATAACAAACTTCAGAAGGATCCGAATTTTAGGAGTTTAATGTCCTATCATTTCAGAATTTAGAAACACGAACCAGACATAACGGCGCAAATACAAAACTTGTAATGGAGCCCTTCCTAAAGTATAAAACTACTGAAGTCACGTGCAATTTAAGACTACTACTGATATGTCTAATGAATTTCTAAATATAAAATAACCATGTATTTTTCTACTTATTCATTCAAATAAATTAATTTTGTTCTTCATTTCTCATTCAGTACGATTTGTTATGAATAGTATGTGAAATGAATCCACGACCTGGACATATTTTCCACAATATATGAGAATCCCTACTAAGGACTCGAGATCTTTCCCACACATCACTTTTCAAAGGTAAATAAGTTTCACCCGCCGTTTAGTGTCACAGTTTTATATGTGCATATTGCCATGCACCTCTAATGTGGCAGCGTGGATTATAAAGAAACTGCCGTTACACTGGTCCTTTTTACGGTCCAACGCGCCCGGGGGATCTCCAGCAATAAATCACTTTGCAAATTCCACGTTTTACGCCTCATTTATATACTCTGCAAGAGTGATTAGTTGCGTTTAAGGTAGTCGTAACGCTGAAAAATACCGTTACGAGTTTCCGTTTATAGTCAAGTTCTTTGCTGAGCGTTCAATTTCTATGTCATTTTAACTGGCCCTTTTTTACATTGAATTACTTTGGGAGTCGCACTCCCTGGTAATGCGGAAATTATCTGTGGTGGCAAGTGGCAAAAGATTTGTTAAGATGATTCATGCAAAATAGTAAAATTTAAAGGGGGCTGTAAACCGCAATTAGTTGGACAAACTTCAGAAACCAACCAAAGTAAGTTTATCATTGTACAAAGAGTAAAAGAGGAAATAAAAAAACAAATATACTACATGTGGGTAAATGTGGAAAACGATCACGTCCGCATAATTTCCAAACAGCATATCCTCAAGATTGTTCAGATTTACAGAGAAGTGTCTAAAGAGAAAATACAATGTTAATGAATAATAGATATATTATTGACTGCAGCTTCTCCGACACGTGTTCCCAGAATCATTCTGCCATCTACTTAAAGCTATTAATAATTACATTTGTTGAAAGTTTAAGTTATTACTGTTCTTATTATAAAGCAATAGAGTTAGTGTAGTACGTTAAAATAATTATATTTTTTCCACGAGAAAACAAAAATTTATGGATCTCTTGAATCCCAATCTCTTGCCATATGATCGGTTTTATGAAAGCACAATCATAAGAAACCTCGGGTTGCCCAAGAGTATATTTATCACAGTCGACTATTAGATAGGAAAACGCACAAATTTCATCTTAAAAATAACTAAGGAATAATTTTATTTAGATCCCTGCCACATACTCCTCTGTCCCGGCTATGGCGTCGTGTACCACCCCCACCCCTGCCCGCCCTCACCCCCGCCCCGCCCGACCGTCTCCACTCTTCTCTACGTCGCCCTGCTCTCCACTCACTCCTCCACTCCATCGTGTCCAAAGACCTTTTTGTATCTTCTACACACACACACACACACACACACACACACACACACACACACACACACATTCCTCCTTACTTCCGCGCACACCGCTGTAACGTGATATCTAAATATCTAAATGTATTGTGGGGATGCATTAAACCAAATTCTCTAAATCAATAAATCTGGTGTGTCTGTAATATCGCGAAATCCTCTATGGTTCTTCTCAATTACTCAAAAGTATTCGTGTAAAAAATTGTTAAAATTAAGAAGAATTATTGTCTGTAACTTCATTCAGGTATCACACGAAAATTAATATCTCAATTTTCTTTCCAAAACGTTTAACACATTTCTAGATTCCTCGTGCAAACTCTCCCTCCTTCAATATTTTATGAACATCATGCGATACTGTTAATAAATAAATACTCCAGTAGCTTTTCCAAATACAAAAATCTCTTATATTTTTTCTAGGAAGAGAAGACGTTGTGGAGTAGTTACAATTAAAATTATTATGTTCATACCCATTAATACTTTTTTTTACTCATTTGCTGTAACATATTTATTTTGGGGAAGTTGATAATTTCATTTCATGAAACTTTAAGTGTGAACTCTATATGACATATGTTTTCCGTCTTCATTAACTTGATTCTTTAAAAACGTAGGCTTTCGGATACGTGAATTGGTTTTTATCTCTCATGGGGTTGGCCCTGAAAGGCACAGGAGAGCCGTTGCCCCCCTGGTAAATTTGAAATAGCCTTTTGTAATAAATTATCTTGTTTCTGTATACATGTTCAGTCCCTGACTTGTCCCTTATTTAACCTGAACATTTGGGAAATCGTTTCACAGTTAGATAGAGGCCCTCCAAACCATCTGGCAACATTGTAAATGGTTCAAAATATAACATATTAATTAACTGAATCATTAAAGTTATAATTTCAAACTGCTTATGTTTTATTTACTTTTTAGTAAAATATGGCATAAGTATATAAAAAAGCTTGGTGTTGTAGGGGGGCCAGCCATGCTTGTCTCCTTCACCCTCCCTCCATCACCACACACACATTTGTTTTAGGTTGCATGCACCCATGATTACTCATGAGATCCCGTACATCCGTTTGAATCTGTGACCCAACTGAAACGGGTATGTGATGCTGAATCCTACGAAATGGGACGGCATTTTTTCAAAAATAAGCAAAGACTCTGCCAACTACCACAAGTGAAGTGTAATTGAAGTATTGTAACTAGAGAAAAGTGAGCAACTTCAATTTTCAAAATTTATTTTCTTTAAGATCGCATTAACAATAAGTTCATTAGCGACTGCAAAACGTACATGATTACACAAAATTAATAGTGTAAATATTTACAATTTTCTTATTAGATATTTCACATTAATAAGGCTGTGTACGTAATTTGACAGCAGTAATAGGTAAACAGTTTAAACATAAGTACCATTCTGTTTCAACACATTTCCGCTTTTTTCGAGATTAGAAAGTAATTCAGGGAAGAGGATTAAACTCTCTCGCTCTTTCGCCGCATTAATTGTCCCACGCGCAAACGAGGACAAGCCCACGAAAATACGCGCGCGAGCGCGGTGGTGGCGGCGGCGGCGGCGGCGGCGATACGGGCGGTGGCGCGGGCGCGGGCGGGGGCGCGGGCGGGGGCGGGGGCGTCGCGGGGCGCGACGGCAGCGCCGCGGCGGTCGCGGCGGCGCGCAAGGGAAGCACGGCGCAGCGGGAGGCGGCGCCGGCGGCGTCGGCGGCGGCGGCGGAGGCCGGGCGGGCGCAGTGCGCGGCGCGACGGCGTGGGGGCAGCAGGCAGGCAGGCAGCAGCGGACGCAGCAGCGGTGCGCGAGCAGGTGCGCGGGCGGAGCGCAGGCGAGCCCAGGCCGTGGCAGCAGCAGGCAGTGGCAGCGGTGCCGCGAACCACCGATCACGGGGCGGGCACCCTCTCCGCTGAGGACGGAGGACGCGGCGGCGAGCGACGCCACGGCTCTCTTTTTGTTTCGCGCGCGCCCTCCGCTGGGAACGGACGAGGCGGTGACAAGTGTGACGGATCGTGACAAATAGCGATGAGCCACGCTGTCGGCGGGACCTGCACAGCTTGATGGTGCCAAGAAACACTCTGTGATATGCCTTTCAGTGCTTCCCCAAGTGTTCGCAAACGTTCGTTTGTTTGGATGTGCCTTGCGGTGTGTTTTTGCGTCGCCGACCAACGAATGCCTTCCTCGTGTGCCTTCTGTGCGAGTTTTTGACTCTGACAATTCTTTCCTGCGACGTATTTGCCTCTGCTCTGCTCTGCGTCCGGTTCTTTAGTTGACTGGAGTGCAACCGTTTCAAGTTTTGGTGTTGTTTTCTTTCTCTCCAAACAAGTGCCTTCCTTGTTACGCGGGACCTGTGTAAAAGTTCCTCGAGTTTTGTTTTCATTCATGGTGATCCTACTTATCGCAGAAGTCCTGTGAGTTCATTCGTTACCCCCAGATACTTCCGGTGGCTGTGACAGCAGCGGGATCTGTGGACAGTGGATGCACCGAAGACTGTTGTCGTTCCCCGTGCAGCTTATAGTGACATTGCATCCCATTTATCGTGTTCGGTATTCCTCGCCGCCCGAAAAAAAAGAAATAAAAACGGAAAAGCGACGCTCGACCTGTGCCGAAAACAGGATGACGCACCTCGCAGCTTATCGCGCCCTATCATCTATAAATACCAGTCGAGTCGGAAGCAGGCGCGGGTAGAGCGCGCGCCGGGGCAGCGCTGAGGACGCAGCGTTCTTCGCGCGGGCGCAGCGCGGGAGCCGAGGCGGCCGAGGCGGAGGCGGCGGCGGAGGCGGCGAGGGCGGCTGTGGCGGCGGCCGTGGCGGCAGTGGCGGCTGTTCCGGCCGGAGCGGACCCCCGACCCTCCGTGCTGAGACTCGGCGGCAGGCTGGCGGCCAGCAGCGAGGAGGAGTGCGGCGACGCCGTCCACGCCTTCCCCAACAGCTACACGTAGGTGCACCCGCCCCGCAGCCCGCGCGGGGGCGTGCCCGGGCCGCCACCCACTGGGCGCGTGCTCCTCTGGAACTCGTTCGCGTTTTGTGCTCCGGAGTCCGGGCGGCTTACCCTTGTTGTATGTAATGAGACCCGCTCACCGTGTACGCGCCACTGGCTGCGTTAGGGGTAATGCGGAGGACGGAGGCCAAATCCGAAGTACGAACACTCGTTCTGATTATCTGTGCACTTGCATATAGCTTTTCAATATGTCTGTGTTTACTATAAAAAATAACATGGATGGGGATTGTCGTATAGACTACGAAATTAGGGTGAAAATATATAGTTTATAGTTTTATATGCTTTTACTAATCACGCCGAACACTCAACATGCATCTCTATGTACCGTATTTACTTTGTACAGCGTACGTTACTTTGTACGTTCTATGAACAGCACACTCGTTATTCGTGTACTTGCCTGTAAGTTTTCATCATCATACTGAACATTCCACATGAATCTTTATGAATGACGTGACTTTGGTAGAATTTGCTATCCAAAGCCCACACAAACACACCAAAAAAAATACAAAACAAAAACAAAATACAACAAACTAACGCTCACATTTTCTTTTGCAGTTCTTAAAGTAGATTCGTAACTCCACATTTTATCCATCACGACTCCATGCTTCATTTTCCTTCAGCTGCTTATACACTCTATGATCTCTGAAACCTGACGAGATATAACTATGAACGTAGTTTCATTAGTCATTTTATGCGTAACACACCTGCAGTTTTACTGATAATTTTCCGTGTGCGCGCGTTATGTTGCCTGTACTAAGCTCAGTTCGTCTACGGTGCCCCAACATGTGGACGAGAAGTAAGCCTCCAGAGTTTTCCTCAAGCTGTTTCGTCAATTATTCATGCGTATTTACCGATTATGCGATCATTAACTAGCCAATGTTTAACATTCCTCATTTCTCTGTAAAGTCCAGTCGACGATCGCACTGTTACGGTTTTAAATGTATAGACTTAATTTTGGTCCTTAAAGAAATTGCTATAAAGTACGAATTTGGTTTAATATTTTTCCCCTAGGTATTTATTCATGATTTATAGCCATATTATAATTATTATTAATATGTATAGAAAAGAATGTCAAATGGACAGTATTTGTGTCATTTTAATAGGAAAACCTTTGTTGTAGATGGTAGTTTGTGACTAACAAGTAATCGGGCAAACACAGAAGGAAGAAAAGAATGACAGCTGTATCATCGAAAAGTAACGTTAATTGTCCGTTGTTCGTAAACATAAACGTCAAATTCTTTGAATAAACCCTTCCTAGACACAAAATATTACATAAGAGAAGCGATATTCACTATTACCTGTCATTATTCATGATAAAGCTACTAATGATAGACACAAGCACTTTGTCGAACTCGTTAAGAAACGCCCGAGACAAATATTTTACTACTCTCATGAGATACTGCTGAAGATACCAGCGCGTTGAAATTTCCTGTACATACGTCTCAGATTGTGCAGTCAGTGTCACGCAAGCACCCCTCGTCACAGCAATTTTTAATTCATTGTTCAGGATTTCCAAGTGTCTAATTTAATTTAACATGGTTCGAAGATAACCGTACTATCAACAAGTTAGTGCTTATCTTGTGTAATATATCTCTTGCCTGGGACTGATTTGATTGTGACGAAGTTGTTAGAGTTCACGTATTACAAATTCTACAGAATCACATTGCACACACACAACAATAACACTGACGCCCTTCTACGGATGAATGGAATAGACATTTCTTTGTTCAATTCCTGTCTTCAATATCTTTACACGCACCAGTGATACTACTACAATTTTACAAATTCAACCAAAAATTAAAGATTTGTTTTTAATTTCGTTGACATTAAGGTGTCAGGTATGTTTCCGATCACCAACCGATCAAACGCGCCTTACGAATATTACAAAAACGCAGTACCAAGGGATATACGCAAACGCCTTACAAAGAAAGGACAAATATTTTCGCCCACAATAAAAAAAGGATAAAGAACGGGGCGCGCTTCATTTCCTTTGTCTCCCCCCTCTTCGCGTCGTGGGCATCGGTACGCGCACCGGAGCGCCCTCCGCTTCCAGATCAGATCCGACGCGACGCGCGAGGGTCGGAACCGCGCGCTGCGAGCTTTGCGACATTCTTGCGCGTTCAAATAAACAATCGCGGGCAGCGCAGCGCAGCGCGCCGCCAAGCGCAGCATCGCGCCGCGCGCAGCGCCTCTCTGCCACCCGCCCGCGTCTCTGCGCGACGCTGCGCCGCGCTGCGCTGCGCGGACACCTGTTTGCGTCGTGTCGCGACGCGCCGGTCCGCCCGCCCGCCCGCCCGCCCGCCCGCCCGCCCGCCCGCCCGCCCGCCGGAGCATCGCGCTTCCTCGTCTCTTATCGCCGAATGAAATGGCGCTCGACGCTCGAGCTGAACACGTACTACTGCCACCGCAGTGCACGTACCTTGCGTCGAGACTGCAGTACCTGGCCGCGCGAAAGAGAAACCAAATAATAAAAAGCTGTAAGAGAATGGCCAAATTTCAAGCGGGAGAGAAGATGTACTGAGGGATTCAGAGGTATGACAATTCGTAATTGTATGTGCAAAATTAAGAACAGAAAAAAACAAGTGGTTAAGCACGACAAAAATTTCGGGAAATGTTTGAAAAACACGTACGGCTCACTTGCCTTGATTTTCATTTAACAAAGGTCATAAATCTGTCAACACTCTCTGCGACTCTGCAGGAAACTCTTATGCTCAAAACAATACATATAAAGAGAGATTACACGACTTTTATGTCTAATTTTTATTTAATAACGCGTAAGTGTTATATCACCCTGTAATAATAATAAAAAAGTAATAACAATAATAGTAATAATAATAGAATAATACTAAGCCGGCCCCATGGCACAGATTGTTGCCGTCATCCAGAGGCGTATCTAGGTATTCAGGTGCCCATGGCAAGCATCAAATTTGCGCCCCTGTCAGGATTCTTCAAATGAGGGGTGTTGTTATTTGTTGTGGCGGGTATTCTCTAATTAGCGCCCCTTGCGAGTGGCGCCCATGGCACGTGCCATGTCTGCCGTACCGTAGATACGCCTCTGCCGTCATCTACGCTAAGGAGGCTGCAGGTTCGAGTCACGCGAAGGCATGGTCATATTTGTGATTGTCCCTTCATCTCTCATCATCATCCGATCATTTCATAATTCACAATTCAAGGTGTAACAACCTTGTCTTGTCAAGGGATACAGTGAAAAAGCAGATCCCCATTGTGACACACGTTAATCGTGTAGCGTGGTCAGAAATGGCCCAAACGCAAAAATAATAATAAAAATAATAATAATAATAATAATAATAATAATAATAATAATAATAAATGTTCAATAAGACTGATGCCTTCATTTTGATTTTCTGATAATAGTTTTAGTTATAATTAGTTTTTCATCCGACCCGGAACATATAACTTATTTGGATTTACGTACCTTTTAAACCTAGATGACGATATGTAATGCTCTTCAACGATATTGCCATAGGTATATTTATACCAGTAGAATGTAACGTGGATATAGTCTCTCACACCCCGTAATCTAAGGATATTTGGCCTGCTATATTGACTTTTTAAAACAATTTCCGATTGTATACTCATGCTGGAAATTGACATATGGTTCTTGAATCACCAACTTTGATGATTGCTACGAACTTCATTAGGGTGGTGAAAATCTGACAAAATGTACGGTGAAGACAATATCCCTCCACCCTTCGCAAAGATACGTACAAAATTGCACAAGTCTTGAAGTTACTACACAGGTGCTACACAGGCTAATGTATTTGTAGCACGACTGGTTATGACAAAACACTTATTAATTGGGGCCTCCATGACAACCTATACCTACTTTTTTAATGACGACCATGACGATGGTTTAACCACGATAATTATTCAACAAATAAATTAATGAATCGTAAACTTGTATAGTTTCAAAGTAGCTGAACTCCTTCATTTCAATGTTAAGTTTTCTTCTATTACAGGAAAAAAAACTATTAATTCTTTAGCTTCATAAATTGACACGTTCAATACTTTGAAAAAAATCTTAAATTTTCAGTTCCATTTTAGACACGGTCTAGAGACCTTAGTTAATAAACGCTCTGGAAAAAGTGAGGTTCCTGACGTTTTAAGCGACCGGTCGTGACATGTCAAGTCCTTTCATATTTCTCCAGAAGCGACTTCGATTGAGAAACCTTTCCTTTGCACTTTCTTTGAGCTTCTCCGGAGCTCTAGTAGGGCAGCGCGTATCTCCAGTTGCATGTTTTATGACTTGCAAATATCTCCTCACATTAAGAAAAGTCAGCTACTAAAACATACGCTCAACTCGTCGAAATCTTTTGTGAGTTCGACGTTTGAGTAGCTTCCTGGAACGATTTTTCCTCGACACCCACATGTTGTCATGCGTGGAATGAGTGATAACAGATGGGTTATCTCGCAGTAGTCTGAACGTCTAAAGGTTATTTACGTTTCTAAAGTTGAGTGTGCCGCTTTATATCCCAGATAAAAAGTATCTCCCGACGACTCCGTAGAAGAACAAGCGGTACCAGGTCGAAAATAAATATTTTTAATATTCCTAGATTTGTACCTGCTGCCCACGTTTCCACTTGACTGATGTATTTAAATAACTATAGTAACAATTTTAACGCCAATCTGCAATGAACACTACAACCTAGAACCTTAAAAATCCAATAAAAGTCTGAAATAATGCATGTTAAAGTTTCATTGCATTTAAATATTTTAAGTATTAGTATAAACATCACTAGTGATTCTTATTGACATTTAAAATGCTGATTTCACTGAAAGCATACACTAAACGGGTTTTTATTTTAATACAATTAGTCAAAAGGATAAAATAAATTCTTTGAATTATCTAATTATCTACACAGAACCTAACTTTTTATAAGGAAATATAAATGGTTTAGAATTTACTGCTACCTGGCTCTAATAAACTGCCGAATAAATAATTACGGTTTTTAATATTTTATAAGACTATATCGCTTTTTTACTGAAAATTTGTCATTATCTAATAATTCTAATATAAGAGAAGAATATATCAAATTATTTTCATTTTGTCTCTGTTTGCGCAAATATTTTGTAGAAATGACTAAAATAATTATTCCAAATGTGTTCTATATAATAATCTTTATTATTTAGCTTTAAATGATATATAGAAAAACTGAGTGAAACCCATGGAGATTCTGATATGTTTTCTTAGTGACAAGTCCACAGTCATCTGACATTTTTATTAGTTTGACTTCTTTTCTGAATATCAAAATAGTGTGTGCAACCTCGGTCGTTTAAAAAACAAAATAATAATTTGAAAATGTTATTTTCTTGTGCATGTTAAGGGATATTCAAAATCTGTTTCCTAGTAGAACATACTAACTAATTCACTTTTAACTTTCAAACACTGTAAGACTAATAAATTGCTTTCTAAGAAAACGTAATTTTAAGTTTGTTTGACTAGGGTTTACTCGATCATTTCTGCTGTCGGATTTTAAAGTTTGTTTCCTCTTCTCCTTCAGTTTCATAACGAAATTATCTCGATAATGAGTAACAAAATGTTTTATAAATATAACCACACTTTTATGAATATTACACTACCTCATTCTTGGAACTCGTGTGGTTGGCTTTACGCTCTTTTGCCAACGTCAATGTGTGGTTACGAACAGGCACACTCAGTCTTTAAATCCTTAAACTATCCTCGCCTACATTCACTCCGTTAATGTTGGGTACTTAAATTTTTCAAATGCAACGAATCATCGTATTAACGAGAGTTCCTCTATTAATTAAAAATAATCGCTTTCATAACATGGTTGGGTTTTTATTGTGTATTTTGTGAATAGTAAGTGTTTTTCCCAGATCTACTCTTGAAGACGTTGCAGGAAGAAAAAGCATTTAGTTCAATGATCAGTCTACAAGAGGAATATGATAATTGTTTCCAGCAGAGCAAAATAACATTTGGACTAGTTTGATAAACTTTACGCAATTTCGTCGTTAAGAAATAGGTATTGATACTGAACTAAAAAGGTAAAGGAACATCTGGACACCATGCGATGCAGCATTACGAGCAAACAAATATAACTCATTACGTTACCGGTACATAACTGTTTTTATCATCCATTCAATATTAATTAAATTATAAATGTATTTTGCTTAGTTATGGCGTTATCCTTATTAATACTTGGCCAAAGAATTGTGGCAGACAAATCATAAACAAGCAACAAAACAAGCATTACAGCCCCAAAACTGATTCTGATACAGAAGTACGCTATCCAAGAAAACAAAGAATATAGGAATAAGTTTATTTTGATTAATAGAGACAAATAATCATTGAAAACGTAGTCTGTTGAAGAAACAATGTTGACATTTATTAGGTTTATTTTGCATGTGCCTCGAATTACAATTCGTAGATTGGCTTGTTTTTCGCATTAATGTTAAAAGTTATTTACTTTGAATTATCCGCTTTATAATATTCAATTATCTTTACTGAATACATTGAATGGCAAAATATTGAAATAAGTTGTTTTTAACTCTGGGTGCCTGTTATCCGTGAATCATTCTACTGATAGTATTGTATACCAATGTAGAGGTTAGTTGGTGTAAGACGACATAAAATAACAGAAAATGGACTATCGAATCTCCAAAATATGTATTCTACGCAGCTTAATCCTACTACCAAGGTCAAATGAACTATCAAAATACTACTTACTAATTATTGATAAAATATGTTTTAATTAAATATTTTCCGATTTTTGCACAGACAAATATGTCAAAATTATAAGTGAACCTAATTATGCAAGAACATGATGACATTTATTTGTATGAATACCTCGATTAATAAAACAGTCTCTGAATATATATAATTTCTCAATTAATGGAAAAGTGGTATATTGATGCTGAACTTAAAGAATTTGAGTCTTGAACTATCAAATAAGTAAATGTATTTATACCTCTTGAGGGTGGAAGGCAGTGGAAAAACACTACGTAACCCGTAACACCATGAATTTCATTATTCATTAGCTCATAGTGGCTGGTAGTGTGAGACTTCGCATCAGTCTGAAGGCTGAAAACCAGAAATCCATCAGTGACGAAGTGACGGATGTTTTGAATTTCGCCGGCCCATGTGTTTCCTCTTTACCAATTTTTTTAAACAACTATAAATAGACTCTAAAATTATATAGATATTAAATATATATTACTCGTATATTTAATTAATGTTAACAATTAAAATATCTTTAAAATGTGAATTTTAAACGATGAGCGCAAGTTTAAATTGAAACTTTCAAGTAGAAAATGACGTACCACAGAAAAACTTCTAAAAAAATTGTTTGTATGTTATGTTTTTATGGTTGTTTATATATTTAGAACAAAAATTAAAATGAAAGTATACATAAAAAAAGTGTTAAAAATATATATTATGTTAGATATATCTATGATGACCCAACGACCAAACAACAGATTACAAACACAGTTGCAATTAATTGGCGAAGCAACGATATCAGTCGTTGTAACGACGATATCAGCGTTTATATTCGCTGTAAAGCCGTTTTTAGGCATACACTGTGCATACTAGTTGTTTGATTTACTTCCAATTCGTTCATCGCTAATACGTTTCTTCACAATAAACATAGTTTTCTTCGTGGTGTGTTGTTTATGGTATTGTCCGCAGCCGCCTTGGCGCGCGGCCGCGAGGGGTCGGGCGGGTCGTTGAAGTCTCCGCGCAGCGCCGGGCCGCCCCGGGCGCCGCCGCGCTAGGCCCAAACCCCAGCGCTGGCCCCGCGCCGCCGCGCCGCGCCCGGCTCCACCGCACCGCACAGCGTCGCGACGGCGGCGACGACGACAGACGGTCAGCTCGGGCACCTGACGCGTGCCGCCGTGCGCTCGTTGGCGGCAGGTGACGTCACGGCCGGTCGCTTCCGCACGCACCCCGAGCGACCGCCGCCCCCACCGCCTCCGCCCCCGCCGCCGTGAGATGTGATTTCCACCGTAGTGCCGTCGAAACAGTCCAGTGCGTCAAACCGGCCGGTTATGACGGGAGAAAACCCCCGCTCGCCGCTTATTGACGTGATTTTCTAGGAAAACTGGCATTGTTATTATGAACTTTATTTCCATTTGCGTGATCTACAGTCGATGGTTTTGCTTTCGTCAGATCTAGTTGAATATTGTATAAGCTAATGCACGAAATAAGTTGATAGCCATGATATCAAATCTGTTTAGGTGAAGGAAAATCAGTTCGTGAAGGCGGAAAGGTTTTTTTTTGTGCACGTGTCAAACTACACGTCAACTCTTCTTCCATTCACACGCATCTATTCTTGATATTTGGGTTCTTCGTGTATGCTGTTGCCCTAGACACATAACTATATAAATGTTACACATAAGTATATTCAAAAACAATACTGATGTGAGACAACACTGCAAAACCCTGCCTCTCACATATTTTTACGAGTGCGCTTCACACAGTGGAATCTGATGCACCCCTGCTATTCACCACTTAACTATAGTAGGAAGAAAACTAGTGACAAAATAAAGTTTTGACATAAATGAAGTGAACAGTTTTTAATGCCGGATTGTTTATTGGAATATATTATGTGCTTTTTAAGGAAAATTATCCTTTGCCTATGTCATTAAAAGTTACCGCAATATTTATTAAATCTAAGTTAAAAAATGTGTTGTTTCCCGGATTTCCTGAAAATATCGTATGCGTCCTTTTCTAAATGACCCATCAAATTGAATGAGAACCATAGAGCGTATCTTGCCTTTCGCGGATTCAGTGATGAAATGTTACCGTATAACGTCTATTTATTTACTATTTATTTATTTACTTTCTTATCGGAAGGGAGGAACAGTTATTACGTGAATTCGTCGGCTGCAATGGTGCTGACATTAATAGCAAACTAAAGTGTGAAGCTATAAGTAGAAGTATAAAAAATGTAGATATAAGTAGAAATATAAAGTATGTAGAAAGCAGATACGAATTCCTAGTGTAGATGATTTCCAAAACGACTGAAATAACGTAGTTCCCTGAAAGGGAATATCAGAGGATCACCTACGAAATGATTTAGACTCAATATTGTCGGGCATTTTCGTGTTTTCCTTTCGTATGAACGGCCCAGCTCGGAAAGGCATTACCACAGAATCCCTAGTTTTGAGATGCTGCTGTTTTAAACATTAATATCACTCAAACTTTCAGTTACATCTATTGTATCCGAAATGTATTATTAATTTTCTACCGTTATGCCAAAGGTTTCTAATTCAACTGATGAAAACTGTTTTTCAGAGCAATAATAAACTTTGAAACAGCAATATCCCAAAACTTAAAATTTTGATGGGTTGCTTTTTGGAACTGGGCTGTCGACATTTTGCAGCCAGATGTTTGAACAATGAAACTCGAACGACGCTACATTTTTCACTACGAACAGTTTTCAGGTTTAGGAGGTAGAGTACGGCTTATATTTTAATCCCAACTTTCGTCTGAAGTATTTAATTTCCCGCACTTACAATTTTTTTAGATTAAGTATTTTTTTCGTTTTTTCATACCTTGGAATACATTGAAAGTATTTGCTTTAATTCACTCAGTTTTATTAAGTGAACTGTAAAATAATTTTAAGGAAAAATGTCTCCGGCTTACCTGAATCAGATTCCGAAAATTACGCCTTCCGTCATTTATCAACCGAACCACGGTTTCTTTTGTTAGCCCATCCAATTACAATAAAATTCAAGAGCTTTGTAAATAGAGATGTATTTTTGAAATTATAAAATTATTTTTGCATTGTTTGGCCACAATGCTTCTCATTAAATATCATTTACTGTAAAACGAGAAAACAATGTATGTTCCTTCGCGTTTTTTGTCTGTATAGCAATCCACTTAATCACTGTTTAAAAATGTATCACTTTTCGGAAATATTTTTTTGTGAAAAAGAATTTTTAGAGACATTTTTAAACTGGTTTTTCATTAAACATACATATTTTATTTTCGATGATATTTCTTGACGATGTCATTCTTAGGTTCCAATGACGAAAGTAAAGTGCCCGAGATTAATGAAAATACAGTTTGATCTTTGATCAGTTAAGGTGTTCAATAATGAAAATTTCATTGATCAGTCAGGGGAGAGATTCAAAAGACATTTATGTCAAAAAAACGGCACTGACTAAGAGCAAATAACCTTCGTCACATATGTCACAATATCAAGAAAATAAATATCAAGCAGATACTTATTTGCTTGATATTCTGACATATGTTGCATATGTAACTACTCGAGAGGCGACAGCGAGCCACAAGTCTGCGAAAATCAACTCCCGATCGGTGCCAACCCGCCAAAGCCACCTAGACAAACACTTCCCCCGATCCATCTCATCTTGGCGATAAAGTGCGCAAACCACTTGTCAAAACGTTCTTCACGCCAATTACGATTGCCTTGCTTGCAGCGCCTACCATTATCCGCAACGAAGTGGCGAGAGGTTCTTGGATTCGAGATGCAATTTATCTGCAAAACCTCAACTCGAACCGGGTCCTCTTGTCACGAACAATTCCACGATCGGAAACAACAATTCCGTACAATGTATACACATTTATTCACTTGGGTTATCTTACGTCAAACTGAAATGGTTTTTGTAACAACGAAAGTTTTTCGAACACAATTGTTAAAATTGTTCACGGTCCACTATTAGCTACAATAAACAGTACCGTAATGTAAGAAATATTCAAACTAATCCATGACTTCCTATTAACTAATATCAACATCAGTATGACACATTTTCTACGACGGGTAGTTAAATTTAAACGAAAATTATTGTTCATTAGAAGTTTTACTGAGAGGATAAAAAATGCTTGATATTCGTGTCATGACATCATTTGACAATACTCGACTAGTTATCAATTTCGACCCAACGGCCTCGTTTGATAATTTTCGAACCTTATTTTGAAACTAGGTGTCTTACTCTACCTATTTCGTCAATAACTATTAAATGGGTACTTTTGAAGCGGGCCGTGCGCCGGGCTCTTTGGCGAGTCGTTTGCTCGCATTTCGGCGCCGCCGGAGCAGCCTTCCCTCCAGAGCTCCTTGCTGCTGCAGCGGAGCCGCCTTTGCCGCTGTGAGCAGAAAAAACGCGAACGACGGCGGCGGCGGCGGCAGGCATGGGGAGGGGGCGGTCGCGAAGCTGCAGCCGATGAGGCGATCACAAATAACCCCGCAGCGTAGACTTCGACGGAAAAAGCTGCCGATATTAAAGGCAAGCGGCAACCAATGAACTATATTAATTGATTTTCGTCTGTCACCGGCCTCGCTGGCAATGTCCTAGAGCGCGAAGCCGGTGGTGTAACGTTTAGCATATCTGACTGTTATACTTTTGTTTGCGGGTTGAAATTCGGGTTTTTTCTAACGAAAAAATCCTGCGTACGCCTTTCTTCGGAGGGGAAGTAAAGCCGGATGTCTCATGTTGTAAACTTACAGCATGTGAAAGATCCACATGCCTAAATTTTAATCTTCTGTTTCGTCGCCAATTGATATCTTCTTTTACTGCCAGATGGCAGTGATTTTCTTGGTCCAGCGGAAGAGCAGTCTTGATGGTCTGAATCTCACCACGAAAAATAAGGAATCATTGAAGAGAATGAAATTCAAAGGCTCCCCGGTTGGATCCCGTACAAGACCTGGGAGTTTTCACCATGTGATTGTGGTGTAGTTTGCCTTCTCATACCACCACGTATCCAAACTGAATATCACCTCATTAGTCATCATTCATCTATCCTCGTCGTCACTCATACGTCATAATCGCCCTGCCCTTCTGCGTACTGTGTAATGCGGAGCTAGCCATTACTGCGATTGCCCAGAAATGGGAGAACATAACTTCGTAAGCCTCCTGACGCCGACGTTAAAAAATGAATGTGACATTTATCACTCATGTGCCACTTGTAACCACGACGTTCCTATTGACATTTCCCGTGCAACAGCAAAGTCCTCTGTTTCAAATTCTCCATTTTTATTTGATCAGATTTTAGAGGTTGATAGTGTTAATTCTGTGACCGATCCGCATCTGGTTACATACCAACTACATAATTTTTTTTTCTGAAAATAAATGTATTTTGCCACACTACAAGTGATTTAGAATGAAGCTATATTATTAAAGGGTTCATGTCACTAGATAATTTTTAAAAAAAATGAAAGGTACAGTAGCGATTATTCGAGAAACGGCTAACCAAGGCTCCAAGAAACGGCCAACTTATCAAAGCTGAAGAAAAACCTTCGAAGAAGTAACTTTTTAGGTAAAAGAAGGGTAGGTGAAAGGGTAGGTAGGTGAAAGAAGCAGTTTCTGACAATTTTGCCAACAAAACATTTTTTCAAAGGCCTAGAAATGTTAATGTATAGATATGAAAAGCGGGTTTGAGTAAAATATGATTAAATTGAAAAGTTACGTAATTCTATCAAAAATAGTTAAGGCCAGAAACTTATGGAACATACTAAATATTCTACAAATTTTACTTAAAAAACGTATTATATTTACATTTATTTTAATGAATTTAATTTTGTAATTTGTGTTTTATTATGCATAGTTCATTGTAGCTAATATGAATGCCCTGTATCTGAATTAAGCGTAATATTTAACAGAAATATCAGGCTCGTATGTCTTGCGTGCTGTCGAGTCCATCTAGAAAATTAATAACGATAAGGAAACAAGTGACTTGAACCTCTACAAGTTACATAGGGGACTTCCCCTTCAGGTGCGAACGACCCAGGAGGCAAAAAGGACGAACTTCCCTTTTTGCAGTACGAAGGTGGTTGTCAAAGGGCTCTATCAATTGTCTTCTAAAAATTGGTTGTAATGCTGCGTTAAATACATTCAGTGACAGACATCCCTGCCTCGAAACTAACACTGCTAATTAATATTACCCTCTCTTCAAACGTTCATACTTATCTTTACAGTATCTGATGAATACAGTGTACAGTGCGTAACAAATATGAGAAACAGTGTTGTGATGGGTAAATATAATACTTCGTATGGGATATTTCACTGCATATTTTCAACGTTTGTATTACATAAACCCATATATATTTTACAGATTATTACTGCGCGAAAATCCGGTCCCGAGTCGTCAGTAGAAAACCATCCTGTAAAACGGAACTCAGAAGTAAATAAATTAACTTTTGCAATAGTAGCGAGCAGGTGTGTGGTCTGCGCGCGCCTGTCACCGATTCCAGAAATGTCGGGATCACCCTGAATTTGATTCTCTTGGGATACGCTTGTAAAACATTGTGAAGTTTGTCATTGTGTCTATAATTTTTAGTTGACGCTCTACACGTTAAAGTGTCCAATTACATTGTGGTTTTGTATTGTAATATACCTTTACCTTTACCCCTACCTTTACCTTTACCAAACAAGATCCTTTACCAAATGAACTCTGGAATATTCAATTTTTTTCGTACCTGGAGTTCTCGCTGACCTAAATATCCGTTCTTAACGCAAGTTCATTATTTACTGCACTTCGTTGCAAAGTAATTCTATTCTTCTAGCTCTGTAATTGCAAATATAATGTAATTAGGAATATATAGTAAGGACGCAGATCACTTTTGTTTCAAATATTTGAAGTAAATTGGGGAAGCAATGATAAAAATCATTATGTGCTAGGAAATATAATCTGATTGTTAGAGCGTAACACCTAATGTGATAACTATTGATCGGATTTCAATGCAAATGCATATTTTCCCCTTTAGGCAGAGTATATGCACACACATAAAATACCCCTTTTCCAATTATTTAAATAATTTTACGATGTGTATATTCACTGTTTTCTTAATATGCATAATTTTTCTGTAAATTGCTAATTATTCGGTATATTTTGCTTGAAAACGGTTATCTTTAATCATTTATTTACTAGGTATATTTAATAAATTTAATATTTAATTTTATAATATGTGTTTCTATTCATGTGGTTCATAGTAGCTAAATCAATATCGCGTATCTACATTGTGAAGGATATTTCGTAGAAAAATCACGATTGTTTCGAGTATAAAGTGCCATCGAATCTATCTCGAAAATTGGGAACGCTGACGAACACACATGACTTGAATTCGTATAAATCACTGAGGGGGCTTTTACGACAAATTAAATGAAGAAGATGCAAATTCGAAAGGAACTTACCTTTTCCTGATGTGAAGGTGGTTAATAAGGGACTCTCAGAATTTTTAAACGTGTCTCTAATGCTATTTGTTTAAAGCATTTAGCGGCAGATATTCTATTGTGGAAACTAATATTGCCAATAATACACTTTAAAATTTGATTGAGCAGTACAGTAAAAATAATGCGTCAGATGAATGTACTGTGCGTAAAAAATGAGAGAAAGTTTTGTGATGGATTACTGTACATTATAGAGTATATTTTAATCCACATATATTACTGCGTAAATGCAAACATATTTCATTGACTATTAGTGCAAATAATTCCGATTACTGGTGAAAAAGCAGCCCTAGAGTGAGAACCGGAGGAGTTTATATGAGAATAATATTTTCCGCAAGTCTGAATGGTATAGTGGATATTTTGCAGAGGCTGCAAGCCATTTCTTAAATATGAGAAGGTAAAAAATAATTCATGTGGACAGCACATTCTGTATTGCACTTCAATCTAACAATGGATCTGATGTTGACAAACGGTGCATTTAATATGCACGAGCAGCATCAATATGCAGAATTCTTCTGAGAACCTAAGCAATGGGAGCGTGCTTGAGACGCGATGTCAGCTGAATATTATGTTGCTTGACTTCGGCGTCTGAGGAAAACAGATGAACGTTCCTGGCGTGGAGCTAGCATTGAGGCAGGTGCAAACCGTTATCATTTTAAAATTTTCCATGCAATCACTGGGCAATTCTAAAGATAAAAATCGAATGCTACATTAATCGATACATCACTGCGGAGAACTATTCATCAGAAACTTTGTGTTCAAAACATAGTCTTACAATTTAATTACGTTCTGATTAGTCGTGAATATTTTGCAAAAGGGTTTTTAATACTTGAAAATCTTTTCAAAACGCATATAATTTTTAATGAAAAGAAAACCTGTTATTGATTAATTACAGTTTTACGAAATTCCAAGATTTTCAACCTCGATCCAGTTGAAATATTAACTTTGATCAGCTGAATTATTATTTCATTAGTGGATGCTCTTGAAATATTATTTGAACAATTTCCGACAACTCTTCATGTTGAATTGAATTTTGCCTCACACACAAGAATGCGCATGTACATGTACAAGATAAGAGTCACGGATTGGAAGTTACGAACATGTTTATAAACTCGAATTTGTTAAGCATTCGTTGAATCGACAAATGATTACATTTATTTCAGTTACGTGTTACGATATATGATTTGCCCCTTAAATTCCGAAAAGTTCATTCTTGAACTCATTCAAAGTGACCCATTAAAGAACATAAAAAACATACACACTCGCGATCCTCTTTTAATTGAAATTTAAGTTTACTTACATATTAATTTCCTTTTCCCCTTCCTGAATATTTTTGGAACACATTGGAAATTGCTACGAACGAATGATAATGATGATCGACGGAAGACGGAAATGAATATTAAAGATTCCGGAGGAACCATGAAAATGTTCTCGTCTTTTTTTTTCATCATAATCTCCTCGTGAGAACACCAGGATTAGCATTGTACTGTTTGGTGTTTGAACTGTGTCAAAGAAAAACTAACTCGCTAGTTATTAGAACCAATTTTCAACACCAATATTATTAAAACAATGTTTTAAGGAACATTCATGTGTCTGACATATCAGAAATAGAATATTATATCTAAAAAGAATATGAAATATTCAAAATTTTAAGTAATTGTTGTAGTGTATGGCACTAATTCTAAATAATCTAACCCCATTTCTCCATTTTCTTAGTGTACTTCTGTCACTAAATTGTTTTATTCGTCAGTTTTCGTTAAGTATTTATCTTCTTAAATTGTCGTTACACACGAGTTGAAGAGAATGTGTTCAGGCGGTTCTTGTGGTCAGGCGGAAAAGTGGGCTAAATGGCCTGAGTATCGCCACCAATAAAGATATTTATTTATTTATTTATGTGTAATACTTGGTATCAAAGTGGGATTAGAGCAAATATTAACCAGGCAGGCCTTGTCTAGTTTGAACGAGACAAATCACTTCGTCGTGGTACAGGACAGTATTGACTTTGGCTTGAAAACTCAAAAAAAAATATAACACATGACGCTCACAGTTCAACAACAGGGCGACGTGAAGAAAAGGGAAGGCTATTGCATTGAACAGGAGGCGCAGTTGCATGGAGTTATCCGAGAACTTTAGGAATTCTCCAAATCTGTTGTATATTCCCCTGCTATTGATGAAGCATCTCTACGCGATACATTTGGCAGCTTATTAGTTCTTAGTGCTGCGCTAGGCATTAATTCAGGACTCAGTGCGAAGAGAAGCAGACGCCAGAATTTACGCAAGATGAACTCTCTTTGAATATTTCATGTGATTCGTGAGCCGGGGGCAGAGCTCTGGGCGTAAGTACACACGTATTTAGTGTAACAGTGCAACAGCGTTGGAAAATTCAGATTTCATTAAAGTTTCTAAATGCCGAATTATTCTGTAATTATGTGTTGCCTCTCGTACTGTGTCGGAATTCCCTAAGTAACGTTTGAACTCTGCAACTATATATTTACGGACCCATGTAGCTACAAACGTTTCTGCACACATCCCTTATAGTACTCCTCAGGGAAACGTCTAGGATATTACCCGCTTTCACTGAAACTTCCGTTCCTGATTCACATATCTAGTGTTTTGTGCATTAATCGGAAGGTCATGAAGTCGACAGGACATTATGTACAATAACAAATTTCATTGCGCAACATTACATACTACGTTCATATCAGGCATTCATTATATGAAATATCGATACCATTGTAGCTGGTCCGAATGATGATTAGGAGATACATGCAAATTTCCCTTTAAGTGCATAATTTGGGGTTGGTCCAAGGTACTGCGCTCGCAAAGGCCTTCTACCCTCGCTTTCGCGATCTAGCCTGAGGAACGCCTGTGGGTTTGTCTACGCTGTTTTAGAAAACCCGTCACAGTAATCGTTCTATTCCTTCCCCGCTACATTCAGTTCCTTCAGCATTTCTATTTACTTCACCTTCAAAGTTCACTGCAACTAGTGAAGGAAACATCTAGTGGGGAGTGGTTCATGTCTCACCACGGAGTCCAAAGAAGTGCAACTTTTCTTCTCGCCCGCGGGCGAGGGCTCCGTGGCCGAAATGTCCAGGGTTGCTAAGTGTGTTGTAAGCTCTTTTCCCACCCCTACTACGGAATTTTCACTAATAACCTCTCTAATGAAAAAGAATCGCCAATTTTGAAACGAAAAATATTCTTCAAATTATGGACTAACGACATAAGCTGTCCCTGTCGATTCCATCAGCTCCCCTTAAATTCAAATAATTGAACTCAACCAATCATCATCATTTGAGGTGCTCAAAACTCTAAACTATCTTCGTTTTCTAATGTTTTTATTTCTCTGTGCCTGTCGCTTACTTTTTCCTTTTTGATACATAAAAATGAGACAATAACTATTGTTTCTTTTCGTTCATTATAATTGAAAGAATAATATTTCTTTCTCGACTCCAGGTGAAAATAATTTCCCCAAAAAATTCCTCAAACATTTCCCCTCCATATACGTTCCGCAATCTTTCCTCACAACGAATAAAAATCGCCATTTCGGGGCCAAAGTGCCCCAATGTGGCAACCCTGGCAGTGTGGTCGCAGGGTTGCGATGCGCGCGTGGTGGCTGCGCTGCTCCGCCAGCGCTCGGGGCCGAGAGGCGCTCGGCCCCGCGCCTGCGCACACGCCGCCCGGTGTGAGCCTTCTCTCCCGCGCCGCCGCGACGCCACGCCACGCGACGCCACGGGCGCTCGCGCCTTGCATTTCTTATCGTAAAAAAACAACAGAAAATCGTAAAATTGTAAAAAAAAAAAAGCTCTATGTGACGAACGGGGGAGAAATATAATCTGCGCACGTTTTCTTCAGCTACAGAAGCCCTACCTCCCTCTGTTCCTGTAAATAGTTGGGTGGTGTAAACACCAACAAAGCGTAATTAGAAATATTTGAAAACTAGTAACTTGCTCCAGAGCAATAGATACTTATTTGCATAGACCAACGAATTACATATTTGATTGCACAGTATTGTTGACTCTATAACCCACACCCCTTACTCTACTCGCACACCGATTAGCAAAAGGAGATCTCCAAATAATGGGCGCATATTGCTTCATTTATGTCCAGAAGCAAAACATGGCTAACTTGTCCGGGAGTATTGGAGGTAAAAAATTGAAAAGGAAACCGGATCAAGATAAAATTACGAAACTACCGATTTCATTTGTTTTACTGACTCTGGATATGATGAATAATATACATATTGCCTCTGACTGTTCCGACACATGAAATCTGCTATCTTGTCGGCAAATTTAGTAACCTAACCAACTGGACCTAAGCACATTTCTGTACCTGCTAATCAGTTTTCTTCTCCAGTTTCCTTGATTTGAACCTTTTCAAGTCCGGAAGTCATAAATGGTAAAGACCTGGTAAAGACCAATGAATACTTCTCCAGGCTGGGAAACGAACTTTCTTGGAGTGTATGATCTCGCCTCCCCCGCGCTCATCAATTCACATCATGGTCAGAATGTTTTCTGAATGAATGTATTTTTTTTAAAGAATAAGTTGACAAGTATTAAACTCATTAACATTTCCCCCCAAAAATTAATTTCAACAACCGCGCTGTCACAGTGCATGTCAGGCTTACTTTGGAAGTCTGACATGCACTGTGGTCGTCATGCCTGCACGCCTGGTTGTCAATTTTCAATTATAATGAAACTCGTGTTTTGACTTAGGGAATCTCACATTGTATTCTTTTACGTTTGTCAGCGGTGCGAGGCAGCGCTAAGATTTTTTGGTACTAGTTTGCGCTGCAATCTGCATGAAAGAATATTTAAAATAACACGATGCCGATTCCTAATAGTGAAATTTGTAATTCATTTCAAAGAATTCGCGTATTCTGAAACAGATCTGATAACTTCACTGAAATTAAATGTTATACAAGTAATAAACTACAAGACGTTTGGATTTTCTCTGCACCAGAGATTTAGATCTTGTTTACAATCTTGAATGAAGTTCGATGCCTTCTATTCCACGCCCTCTATTGCTGAGTTCTAATGCAGTCACGGTAACCGTATGGGCTCCCCCGAGAGGGTTAGTTTTACTTTGCAACAATAAAAAACGGGGTTTATTACAAGTTATTATTAAATTATTATTATACATTATTACAGATATCATACAGAATGAAGTCATTTTTCTCTCCTATGTTGCAGCTATAAAATGATTGAAAGTAATTATCACAGAGGTGAAACTAATTCCATTCTTGAAATAAAAACTTGAAATAGGTCAATTGTATTTACGATGATTAACTGTATTTATAATAATAATAATAATAATAATAATAATAATAATAATAATAATAATATCGAATTTTCGTAGATCAAATGTTGTTGATGGAAAAGTGATTTTAATGTTTTACCCTCAAACGACGTAAGCAAAATAAACAATGGTCATTTTAACAAAGACGATAAACAGTTGAGCGGAGTGGCATCGTAGCGAAGACGAATTTTTAATAATCATGTTTAGTAGTAGTTGGAATATATTTTTTGAATATAAACTGCAAGTGAAACCAATTTCTTGAAGAGAAAGTAATTTCCAAGAAACCGACCTGTTCCATATCGAAAAGAATTAGCAAACGCTGTATACGCACGCCTGTTCACCTGTTTCTATTTTTCTCTAAACAAGATCATTTGATAACAATGGAGTTAACAAGCAGCGCGTAGGTTCTCCACGATTTACTAGTTAATTTCTAAGAAATAACTTATCTATCCACCAATGCGATACTTACAAGGTACTATTGCCCACAATAGAGTAAACACAGATGCATTTTATTAATTCTTGGTTCATATAAACTAGTTTCTTGACAACTGATTCACTCAAGTTGTCACCTATCTATTTCTAGACTGTAATTGCCTCCCAACGTTACACGCACACGCTATTGGCAGAAAGCTTGCAATAACGGCCAGCAGAATCTAGTGGCATTCTGCGAGGTCGCACAATTGCGCGAGCACTTGAGATGCATAGGTTGATTTCACTATCTGAAAGCAGACGCTGTACTATAATTACTGGTTTTAAAGAAATCGTCTCTTAAGTAAGATTAGGCTCTTGTGTAATTATGTAGAAATTTCTTGAAAGACGAAAAGATGGTCTCACAATGATGAAATCATTACTTTGACATTGGTATTTTATATTTCGTATTACAATTCCTACATTTGTCAGGCCACAATTCCGTAGAACTTATGCGAATTTTTAACGGTACTGAAAGAAAACAAGCATTTGTAATTCAGTGAATGAAACATGAAAATATTTTGTCAGAATAACGTATCAACTTGATGACAAAGACGCTTTTGTATATACACGTACGAGTTTTTGCTCTTTTTGACTCTAGAGAAATTGATAATGCATTATATAGATATTTCTTCTTTGAGTAAGAAATTGGTCTACGTTCAGTCACAATTTTGCAATTCAGAGATAGGCCTACACCAACTACAGTGTGAGATATCAAGTCACGCAATCCTTTGAGATTTAGTGATGCGTGCAATGTGCACTGGAAACCTCGGGTTTCTCTTAAGTCGTCGACGTTTTTAAAACCGAATAGATTTGAAGGCGGGGTAAAGGAGGCGATCTTATTTTGGAAATTTAAAAACTCTTAATACCCTTTGATTTAATATTTGCACTTGTGTTCCGGAATTTGAATGGCTGTGGAAATGAACTGATAATTCATTCATCTATGTCTTTAGTGACCGAAGTTCAATAACTATAGGGCTCTTTCCAGAAAATAATATGGAATATTACCTTTTAAAGCTATTAACGGAGCTTCCTGCCTCGAAAAAGTGCAGGGTTTTTGCAAGTAATGCTCCGAAGAAATTCAGGTTGCGATGAAAGTCGCCTCTCAGGATAAAGCGGTAAACGTTTCTTAACCTTAAGAAGATCATGATAATATACAATTTTAACAATTTTAGGACATACTATGTTTGTTAAATGTATAGTTTTAAAGTCATATTTTAACTTTTCTGAATGTTTCTTGAAAATATGTATGTATTTTCTTTTTCTCTAAGTCCGTGGATCCCTCATGACTACCTGTGAATGCCTCCCCTGCGGGCAGGGTGGCACTTAGAAACATTTTCTACAAGGGTTCCGTTGTTTATGTCGGGCATTTATGACACCATTAAGCACCTCGCGGCTGTTCGCAGCAGATAAAACCGCCACCACGACGGTGTAACCGAAGTCCCGGCTGCAGCATTTGCATACGAGGGTGCAAACTCCCAAGAGCTACCGACTTCGGTGACTTCGAGAATCGAACGCAGAGGAGGGATAAGAAGGAAATCATATCAAATGTCACATTGTCTAATAGCGTCTGATTATTCAAACGGAGTGCTGATTTAGTTGAGAAAATCAGTTTAACTTTGGACTGAATCATTCGTAAAACGTAATTAGACGCGCCCTGCTTCTTTCGCTCGCCGTTATAATTGTTTCTGCATCATTGAGGGCAAAGTTGTTGCACGAAATCTATTACCCAATTTGTCTGGTCTTGATGAACACTCCATGCATGTCAGGCGAACTACTAATTGCAGTGTTCGAAGGACGATACCTAAAGATTAGCGCCAGAGTTACTGTCGGCGTGATTGACACCGCTGACGAAATGGCTCACTCGTTTGAATATTGCGTACAATTCTGCGCTGTAATCATTACAAGTTTAGGCAACTTCTCAACTTTACTGGAAGACGTACTTCGTTTGAAACTATACAAATAATTTGTTTACCTCTTGTGTCTTTACTCTGAAAACCTATCCACATTTTCCTATTTTGTTTTTTAAACTAGATAGATGTTATATTGACAATACTTGCAGGATTACTGTTGAACTTGTGATGAGATTAAAATGAAAGTATGCCATATAGAGAATTTATCTGTGATGAAAGTCATGGAAAGGTTGATGCTGCTTCCATACGTTTTTTTTCGTTTCTGGTTTTTGGAGAGATTCTGGGTACTGCCTTCACTAATATTGCGATACTTACATTTTATAAAGATGCATAGACCGCCTCGGTAAATAGTATTATAATTTATAATGAACAATTGTTATTATTATTATTATTATTATTATTATTATTATTATTATTATTATTATTTTGTGTTATCTACCTTCTCGGGATTTCAAGGCCGGTGTGAAGATTGGAGGGCGTACAGAACACCTGATTTTCGGTTTTACATATTTATTTGGGCAAACACTTGAGATTGAAGAATAACTAACTTATAAACCTTTTGGATTTTTTGTGGACAGAGATATTGCTGAGTATTATTTATATTTTTGTTGAAGAGACCAGTGTCACAAGTATAACAGAATCATTCCTGTGCATTTATTTGTAACACATTGAAAGGGCTATTTATTCATCTCTTTATATTGTTATTATAGGCAATGCCAATGTGTGAGTGAAGGCGCACGGGCCGCGTGCGGCGCGCGTTGTTCGCGAGCGGCGGGGGCCGCGTGACCCCTTTGCCGCGGGCGCTTGTTTTCGTCTTACCCGCACGACAGCGACGCGTCGAAGTGGAGCGTGCGAGAGGCGGCGGAACCGCTAAAAGCGGCGGCGGCGGCGGCGGCGGCGGCAGCGGCAGCGGCGGGGGTTGGCGCAACGCGTGCGCGGGAGCGAGCGGCTGCCTTCGCGAGGATTGCAATATGATTCGCTGCCGTTGGGCAACGGCGGCGCTGCGCGCGCGCGGGGGAGGAGGCGGCGGCGGGGGCGGGGGCGGTGCGCGGCTGCGAGTACCGTGCGGGGGCTTCATCAAAAAGGCAAATGCAATTTGGGCGAAGGCGCCGGATGCGGAGAAAGCCTCCCGGGCGGGCGGGCGGGCGCCGCGGCGCGTTGCGTATCTTGTGCTTCCGATCATTTCGGGCGCCGCCCCGTCCGGAATGGGAATGACGCGGCCGCATCCGGACGCCGCTGGAGCTCTCGGGGAGGAGAGGCGCCGCCCGGCCTCTGCAGCGGCGTCTCGCGGGCGGGAAACGACTTCGCTCGGGGCGTTGTGCGTGGACTGCTCTAATCTTCTGGTGTCAAATCGCTAACGGGACGTTGAACATAATTTCCCTGCACAAGTTAACTTATTTTAACTCTTCCGATTCAGTGTCTGTCGCTATAAACGTCAGACGTAACGTTCTTCAGACATCTTTGAAACGCAGAGCATGAGATGCCCTACACAAAGGAAAAGAGCTTTTGACAGTAGAATTCGAATGCGCGATCCTTCGGAATAAGTCGACGCGTCGGTACGTGCATGTACCGCCCAGGCCATCCGAGATGGGATAATAGATTACATCGCCATTAAAACTCTTGTGAGATGAGAGATGATCTATTTAATCAATAACGATGTAATAGACGGAAATAGAAGAGTTTATTGCAAATACAATTGCTTTATGCCTCGTTTGAGTCCCTCTGAAAATGTTTGCTGTCTTTCAAAGCGTACTTGAACAAAAAAGCAGTGTAAATAAAAAAAGGCGAGAAAGTAAAAATAATGAAAGAAATCAACAGCGAGATTTTAAAGCCAAACTCCTTGCATTTCTATGACAAAGAGAAACTTCCAGAGGAAAGATTTATTTCTTAAAATGTTGAGAATCCTCAAAAAAATATTAGAAGGGTTACCTATAAGAAAGCTCATTTCTTCAATCGATTTCTCATGATCGTGACTCATTACATTTCCGCCGAATAAACTATGATAAAATTTTTAGGAAATCCATTTGCTACAATATCACACGCTTAATGCCTTTTTTAACTCTGCTTATTTCCAATCATCGTCACAAGGGAAGTGTGTTCCCGTAATGGGCGAGTTTCAAAGCGAGAATTAGGTAAACCCTATTTGCAATATTCTAATTATCCCTTTCACTTAACAGGAAATTCATGATGATCTTTCTTTTTAACGTTTCCATAAACAACCTGTTACATTTTCTGTTTCATCAATTTCTGCTTACAATTTCCGCTATTTAAGAACCGCTCTAATCATTATTAACAATCCTTAAATTGCTATCTGCAATAATACAGTCTGGGCAAACAAAATTGACAGGAAAATAAATTCCCAGAGATTTTTCCAGGTAATTATTCGACTCTCAAATCAGATGCGATTTCTACAGTTTGTGTTATTAACATTCTCTGAAGCACAGTTCTATTACATTACCGTATTTCTAATTTCTTGCTTAATATTTCACACACTATTTCAATAAGGTTTTTCGTCCACGGATCCATTAAGCAAATGCTAGGAATATCCCCTGAATTGCTTCTGGTCATAGATATAGCTTCACTATGCCTCCTTTTTGTTTGAATCTCCTTTGCAAGTTGTAGGAGTAGAGCCGTAGACGGGTTGCTATTTTGTTACCAATACTATAAAATATAATCTATAGTTCGATGCAAATAAGTTTCCATAACTCGAGAGCGAAAAAATGTCTTGTTTTCAAATGTAGCTATACTCGTATTGTTGGCACTTTCATTCATTATTCAATTATGAAGGGTAAAATGGTGGAATAAGTATTCTGGAGCTCGAGATAAATTTGAGCAGATTCGTCCGCCCGTACGTCACTTACATTTCCCATTGTTTTTTACCAACATAAATTACCCCAAATCTCTCATATAAAGTCACACCAACTCCAGTTACGCTACTACCTTGACTGACCATTCAGTTAAATACAAGTTTTCGAAACAGCACACATTCACTCCTTGTAATGCACCTCACAAACGACTGTGTAAACAAAGGCTCTGCTGTAGTACTGAATTATAGCCATTTCACTTAATTTATCATCTTATTCCAGAGCAATTTCTGGTATTAAGTGCGAAGATGAAGTGCAGGGATTTGGTAGCACCCCTAACTCCTTTCTCCTTGATATTAAATTAAGTTTCAATGAAGGTGTAATGAAGCGCGAGGGGTGGAGTCGGCAGGGGTAGCCCCGAGCAAGGTCTTCCGAGTCAGATTCTCGCGAGCGCAGAAAGTCGAATCCATCGGGTTAAGGACGGCTTTGCGTTGATTAAACTACATTTACATTAATAAAAACATGAAGCCCTAATATGAAGCTCACACGCTCCGGGGGCCAGTGATGGTACGTCATTGCTAGTAGATTGGCATTAATTATTTTTTAATTTCCTCTATCATTGTCGTAGCGTTACACATTCTTTAGGAAGGGAATACCTTCCACTGTAACGAAAACAAGGTGAATTCTCTCAGGTGTAAAATTGAAACACACTCTTGCTTTATTAAAATGAGCAATAAACAATTCCTTCAACGTTTCAAAACTACATACACGGGTACCCATAAAAAGCATTTTGAATACTTTTGAAATTTTGGCGCCATCTGCAGGCTCCCCGGCGCGTCATCTGCGGAATGAAGAGGCTCATGTGATCGGCTTGATCCCAATGCTGTCTTTATTCGCGCCTCAAGCCAGCAATTCACAAATTTGCGATTTTTGTTGTTTGTAGAGGAAAGAAGTAGATTTCCTCTTTAAAAATACTTAGTAGAATGTTTACCAATTTTACGGTCATTAATATATGCTTTTAGGTATTATGGAACATTAGAATTCATCGTGAGACAGATTGCAAGAATACTTCTCTCCAATACGTCACATAAAGTTTACCTGTTCCTTGAAAAAAGAAATCAAATCAAATCGACAAAGTAATGTTCAGTCTCAAAACGTTTCACATTTAATTGACCTAAATATCTGAACAAGTCATAATACAAATCACACAGATTAAATTATTTGTTTACATCCGAAGAATAAATTATTTGCATACAAATAACGATGTAAATTTGACGTCTTAGTAAAAGCCGCAAGGACAATGCAGAAAATAAATTTCAAAAATGACGAACCGATTTCACATGACGGTGTATCTTCTTTGTCGCCGTTTCCTCCTTAAGGCGAAGTAATTTAGGAGCCCCATGCGCCGGCAGAAGTGCACGGTGGAATTAACGTTGTTGGGTTTTTTTCCACCCCAAATTGAGAGCGTGGCGGCTCAGGACCGGATGGTTCAAGAAAGCGACATGCACACGAGTGTTCACCAGCCCGCCCACCCACCCGCTCGCCCGCTCGCCCGCCCGCTCGCTCGCCCGCCCGCCACCCGCTCGCTCGCCCGCCCGCCGTCCGCTCGTCCGCTCGCCCGCTCGCCACCCGCTCGCCTGCCCGCCCGCCGCCCGCTCGCCCGCGCCCTCACCCGCCCGTTCGCCCGCCCGCTCGCCCGTTCGCCCGCTCGCCCGCCCACTCGCTCGCCCGCCCACCCGCTCGCCCGCCCACCCGCTCGCCCGCCCACCCACTTGCTTGTCCGCCCACCCACCCTCCCCACCGTACCTGCCGCACGCGCATCTTCCGTCAGCGCGAACCGTTGGACGCGGCGGGGCGCGGCGCGGCAGGGCGGCGGCGGGGTCGCAAGGAAGTCGCTCAAACACGCGTGCGGGGGCGGCGGAGCACGCACAGCACCGCGTGCGAAATCCGCGCCGCGCCTTCCCACGGCGGCAACGGGAGGCGGCGCTCGCGTGCGCGGGCGGAGGCGACGGCGACGCGGCGACCACGCGGCCCGCGCCCTCGCGTCCGGGTGCCGCGGCCGCGCACAAGGGGAAAACGGAGCGGGCTAAAATAAGTAAATGGCCCGTGTCATACCTCTACAGATAGACCAGGTTTGGGAGAGTTCTATTATTACATTTTCGTCTGGTAACATCAGGTGTCAGGTAAGGTTGCGGCCTTGCTACAGACAAGGACTAAACAGAATTTTTTAATATACGCCTGAGTTCACTTGCAGTCGCACTTTTATGCATTCATTTGCGCCTGACTTCATTTGTACCCCACTTTTATGCATTTATTCGAACAAGCATCCGTTCAGTTCCAACGCATTATTATTATTATTATTATTATTATTATTATTGTTGTTGTTGTTGTTGTTGTTATTAAAACATCATTAATCTTCATACTGAATTTACTAAGGCAATGTTGGCGCCATATGGCGATTGTAAGGGGAAATATAAGGGATATACTTCCCCAAGGGGCATTCCAGTCTGAATTGGTGAACATTCTCAAATAGGAAGGTAAAACTGTGCGCAGTCCCTAGATCATTATACTACACCGACACTTGCCTGGCAGAGATCTCGGAAATCACACCGGTTAGAGGAGTCTACCGACGCCTTTCCCTGAAAGCACCCCGAACTGAATGATGTGAAACACAAAAGCCAATCTCTGGCACTGGGCGAGATCGAATTCTGAACACTCGTGTAGTGGCGCACGTCGGTGCGGGCCAACCCTTCCAAAGTGCTATCCCCGAGTGCCGAAGAACGCGTGGAGCCGAGCGACGGTTTGTATCGACTTCGCTCATGGCGGCGGCGGCTGCCTGCGTTGTTCTGGCTCCGCTCCCGCCGCCGCCGCCGCCGCCGCCGCCGCCGCCGCCGCCGCCGCCGCGGGCGTCGCGCTCTGCTGCCGTGGTGGCCGTCGCGGCAGGATGGAAGTTGGACATGTTCCCTGCAGGTGGAAAGCCGCCCTCGCGTGTTCGCTCCCTGGCCGAAAACATCCGCCGCCCGATTTACTTTCCCATACGTGAATCATTCATTGTCACTTCACCTGCTGGCTGAAGATTGGCAATGGTTTCTTGAGAGATTGGAATATTTTATTGTTGACTGTTCTTTTAATTTTTATATGGCACTCATGATTCGCAAGGGATTAAAAATATATTCATGTGTTATAATGGAAAATGTATATATTAGTCGTATGTGTATGATCAAAAATCAACGTTATAATTGTAAATATTTTAAGGGACTGTGCGTTCTAATTCAGAAGAAGAAAAATATCAAAATTACAAACGTGGCTCCATTCTCCGATTTACGATGATTTACGATGCAGTAATGGAAATGCCAGAACATGATTTTTTCCAGGAGTTGACCAACATCGTCTTTAGATGCGCTTCCTTCTTAATATTCAAACAAGCAAATCGTCCCCGAAACAAATTCGATTTTGATCGCTTCATCAGTAGTGTGAAATGGAAGTTGCATCTGCTTCGTAGATAAAGCACAAAGTCCGACTGCAAAATATAAAAAATAATGTTTCTGATAAAAACTCAATAATACAAAGCGCTATTAATTTCTCTCTCGATTACACTGTATCATTTACGGAATTATTATATTATGCCCCTAGTCCAGAGCATTTTTTTCGTAACATGACTAATTTCTTTCTAATTATAACATTTTATCTTCATGAACTTCGTCAGCTAGCTTTTGCTGGCTTTCCTTCTGTAATTTAAATACAAAACATTTTAATTAGTTGTTTATTACTATTTCAAAGTAACACTTTATGTCTAGGGAATGGGTAAATAAAATGTGTAGCAATATCCAAACACAAATTGGGATTCAAAAGCAAGGTGCATTGCGAATTGTGTATGAAACAACTACCACAAATCGCAAAAAGAACGATCGGAATTTACGTTCCATATCTCATGAAGGAAGTTTCGGGTGCTACACATGGAATTTCCTTCTCGTGAGCGACACGGCACGTGAGACCTTACCAACATTCAGTATGGAACCATCAGCTTTCACAACACAATCACTCCCGAGACTTTGAATTTGAAGAATGATCATTACTTATGAACTTCGCTACCGCACGCTGTACTTAAAACTATTTGGATGGTCGTCACATTATCATCTCGCATAAGTGCGCGAAGCATATTGAAAGCATTGCTAGTATGTAATTGTCCCTCACACCGTGAGACATTCTACAGTGGTTCAGAATGAATGGAAAGCGGAAAACGTTCGAATGTCATTTGATGGCGTGTCCAAAATCATTTGGAGAAGCTGATTTTGAATGTAACATTAAAATTTGAAAATTCAAAATGGCGGATCCAGTGGTATCTCCTTGGTCAAATGATGAATGAACAATTATCATAGTAACTACGATTTCTGAAGCAATGACAGAAACAGAATGAAAGGAAATATGTGATCGTGAAGAAAAGCTGCATGCGATGTGACTACCGTTCATGTTTCAATCACTATTTAAACGTTAAAATGGTATTATAATTGCAGTTAATTGTGGTTAGTGAGATTCTTATGTACTTAGACCACTCAGTAAAGACAAAGGTCCGAATTCATAGTTAACTTCACTCAAGGAGTAAGGGACTCCTTTAGCAACAAGTAATTGCTGTCAGTAGTCTCTTACAGAAGTTCGCGTTTCATTCACGCTCCAATGTACGCGAAATGAGAGCTTGCTTAACTGATCGGAAACACGACAACGTGCCATTTGCTCTCGGTGTTTCGTAATTGGGTAGCTACGAAATGTACAAACAAAATTTTTCGTAAAAAGATTGTAAAGTTTGATGTACGCGCTTTGGGGATCGTAATTGTACACTTAAATGGATTCTCTGATATTTGTAATATACTTTTCGAGAGTATTAATTATGTGTAGCGTATAGGACTCAAAATTTTCTGCGAAAGAATTTTCATAGTTTTACAAGCTAGAAGCGAGCGCCACGTAAGAACGTCATCTAAACCTGTGAAGACGAGACTGAATGAAGAAGGCTTTAGGGAATCTTTCTTTAACGAATAGTTGGTTCATTCATTCGTAAGTGATGTTGGTGAATAAGAGTCTGTCTCTTAAGGGACATTCATCTAAAGTATTCTGTAAATTCAGTCCTAAAATTAGAATTACTATCTCCTTTCAGCATAAAAACATTTGATGAAACTTTGTGCAGTTTAACCCTTAACTGGTATCATGGATTTTGGTTACGTAAACGGTATTGTCGGGTCAGCGGAGACCCAGAAATTAATTTTGTAATTTGGCATATTAATTCTTACTTGATGAAACTAGAAATGGATATACATCTTAAAGCAACTTTCCTCAAGGATTGTAACTGAAAGACTTCTTCAATTAAATTCATTTTGTGTGTTTAAAGCACCATATTTCTGAATTCGTATATATTTACATGGTTTAGATGAGATCAATTTGAAAAGGGATTCAGTTTTCAAAATACTAGAAATGTTTTATTGGTATGGATCAAAATGAAGAGCTAACACTTGTATACACATAATAGGAAGAGAAAAAATAAAGAATGCTACTTAATTCATAAAATTTGCAAGCATGCAAAAGTGGTATACAGCAAATGTTTAATTTTTTGTCTGTATATAACTGGCCAAATTATTATGCAGTTATGGAGTGGATGTATTTTATTCACTCTATGTACTCATCACGATACACTTTTACTAAACTGTGAGTTTTGCAAATAGTTTTGTTGCACTGACAGCAGACTTGTTATATTTATTGTCCTTTGATGACGGGCAAAGAGAGCAGCGCTTCCGTTTCTTCGGCTCGTCACCCTCATCATTTTCACTGCCTGAATCATGATCACTGTCTATTGTTCAAGCGTCACTGAGATCACTATCTACCTCGCAAGCCACTGCTCAATTTGTACAGAATGTTCTTCATTGTTGAGAAAACAGATTTTGATTTTCACACTATAATTAAAAGACTAACGTCAACGGTATCGACGGGTCTCCACTGACCCGGAACACCCATTACGAGGAGAAATCAACTTCCTTTCATGAGTTCTAAAACACCACTGCCCCTAAGTATAGAGTGCAGGGATTAGGTGGCAGCACAGGCAAATTGCGGCAAAATTGCAAGGTTTCAACAAAAAAGAAATTCTTCTGGGTCAAATGTGACCCGACGATACCAGTTAAGGGTTAAAGTAATCAGTGTGATAGGTATTCTACATAAAACCACTGAAAAACTGCACGTGGTAAACAGGAGAAAATAACTATTTTTCAATCAGTTGTGGTGGCTCACCAACCGTTCTCGCTGAAGCGTCTCTGAACAGGAGGTCGAGTTCCGTCGATGGCGCATTTTCGACACGAGCTGTCGAGCTAGATCGTATTACGGGTGTCCACAGGAACATTCTAGCGGCCGGCTGCTCTTATCGGGAGCTTCCGTGGTTTCTCCGATCAAAACAAGGCGATTGCCAGAGCAAACGCGCCATGGACCGCGAGCGACCTTCCCTTCCTCTTCCTTGAGCTACCCTCTTCCCTTACCCAAACACTATTACATGCACTACACTACCGCATATGTCAGAGGGTTCAGTGCTTATCCCGGCTGGAGCGGTGTCCCGCTGGGGAGACACCTGAAGGTGAAGACGACAGGTCCATCGTCACCGAATCACGTTCCAGTAGAGTACGACTACCAGAACCTCCCGGTCGTAATCAGCACTACCCTCTCGGGACGAATGACAAGACGTTCAGCTGCCGGAGAAGCCAAACGTTAACACCAGTCCTAGGACGCGACGTCTCCCATCCAGCCAACAGTTACGAAATATTGAACTTCTTTTTTTAAGGCCTGCCTCTAAAGATGTGTTTGCACTTCCCCTCCGATTTCCGTAGATTGAGCGCCACTGTGACAGCGATAGGCGTGTCTCGTCGCGTCGCGTGGCGTGAGCGTGAGGTGCGCCTTCCGGGCGGTGGCGGCCGAAAGCAGCGCCCTCACGTGCCGCCACGCGTGCGAAGAGCGTTGCACACGCGCCCGCGGGGTTCGAACGAGGTCTCGCGTGCACGCGGTGCCAGCCCGGCGCTCTTCTGCTTCTTCTGGGTCAGAGGTTTCCTAAAGCGTTTGGAAAATCACCGCTCGGGAACCGGAAAAAACAATGCAAAAAACGAGATAAAACAAATTTGTCTCTCTCCTGAGAATATGGTTCATTTTAGCTGACAAAATTCTGTTTTTATCTTTGTTTTACATGTTTTTATTTTGGGTATGGGTGTCTGTAATGTATATCATGATGTAAATTACTTCATTTAAAATAAAAAGAAATGATATAATGGAGATTGTATGCAAATCTTTTTCGAATATTTCCTTCAAAGAAGTGGAAATTTGCATCAGAAACCGTAACATATGAATGACTGAGTATGTGTGTGTGTGTGTGTGTGTGTGTGTGTGTGTGAAAATGCATTTTTTCAGTTCATTCTGATTTAAAAATTATCCCTCCAATGTTAACTCTTGGTTATTGTGAAGAAGAAAAGAAGATGAGAATTCCTCCTACTTTTTAAATTTATTACATAACATACTACAAGTAACTTGTCATCAATTCATTTAAAAAACGTCCTCTATTCTTCAGTCGTGTAATTCTATTTTATATCTATGATATTGTATATTCTCACTAATTAATTTGAAGTCGCTTTCCAGCAAATAAAATCTATCTATTGCTGAAAATTCTGCTCCTTCTCTTGCTCATCCCGAAAGTTCTACAGAATTACGTAATGAAGTCATAAAATAAGCTTCTCGTCCTTTGAGTCAACCCATGCGATTCTTCTCTAAAGTCCTTCTACGAACGCCCTTATGGCCCGATGCCCCGCCGCGCCCCGCCGCGCCGCGCCGCGCACCGATCGCCGCTTCGCCACGGTCCCCGCGTCCCCGGGCAGCTCCGCGAGCGCTGCCTCCGGATAATGCCGTTTCTGCTCTACTGCGCCCCTTGATGCGCCGGGTCAGCCCATTTTGTTCGCTAAATTACTTCGCGTAGCCGCTGTAACATTTCGAGCGCGGTATTGATAAGCGCGTGGCGTGCAGTCGAGAAAATTATGCCGCGGGAGGGGGAAAATTTACGAAAATTACGCTCGGCATCTTGCATTTTTGTTTAAGAGGGCTGGAGAATATGTTGCAAGATGGAGGACAATAATAACGGCGCTTATTTGGCTCAAAATTTCTGTCAATTTTCATCCTGTCATCCTGCAATTATATTATTTGCGATTTTTATCGTTTATACATGTAATGAATGTAATGTACATCGTTGCGGCATGAAAAAATAAGTAATATTTGGATATAAACTAACAAGACTTATTGTATTACGGAATATTCATTTCCTCGGCTCCGTGGCCGAGATCGCTAAGCCAATGGTGCCGTAGTGATCTCGGACCGAGGGGTCGCGGGTTCGAGTCCCGCCTCGGGTATTGTTGTATGTGTTCGCCCTTTCACCTCCTATCATCACCATATCGTTTCATCCTCATACCATAACGTTAAATCCAATAATGGTCGCTAATGACCTAGTAGCTGATGCGACCTTAAATTTTAAAAAAAATCATTCCGTGAAGTAAGACACGAAAATTATCGTTCCGTATTATGAAAATATTATTCATGCGATTCTGATAAATATTATTTTTCTGCAAAATCTATTCCTAAAATGGTATTTTAAAGACTTAGAGCTGTATATTTTGATAAACGTACATGTTGGTTTTCCTTTAAGAAACGAATCCAAACAAGTTGCGGTAGAAAAACACGATTAAGAAGGGACGCGAGCAAGTTCAAACGATTCGCGTCAGAGGTTTTGCGCATAATACACAACCCTTGACATGAAGGTGTAAAGGTTTTTTTTACTCGCTTGAACAAACATAGGGCCAGTAATACATACTAAGTTTAATTCACAAGAAAAAACTCTTCGCCAAGGCGTAGATGCTAGGTTCGAGAGTTTTGTTCCTCCTTTTGACTCCGCGGTCAGGTAATCGCACTTGAGCCGTGTCGGAACAGCAAAACTTCACACCAGGGCAATGCTTGCAAACCTGCTGAACACCGCTTGAGCACGGTGGCCAGAAATCGATGCGTCGTTCTAGCAATCACATAAAAATGCTCTCTAATACGAATTTCATCCTAACTGAAAATTATTTTTATTTTGAAGAGTGATAAATGACTGATTCATAAATATTCCGTATTGATTTTTGAATAAATAATTACTGTCAATATTACTTCCGAACTGTGATAAATACTATAATTAATTATATCATCGATCAACATGTGGTATTAATAAGTGTACATCGACAGGTGTGCCTCTGTGTATTCTAGACAAGATACGCTTTGACAAAAATAATCTGTTATTCGTTATCTATATAAATGGTTTACAAATCATTGGTTTACATTCTGTAATTCGACATTTAAGCAAGACATTTCTTTCGTAGCACAGCTTATTAATATTAGGTTGGACGAAATACTAGTGTTTGTATTGAATGTTCGTTCTTAAATAGAAATCGAGAATAGATTTGAAATTTGTGATAGAAGAAATATTTTAATTGAGATTATTGTACAGTTTTTAAATGCTGGTAAACGCGTGCGCATGTATTCTACACTCTGAAATATATTCGATACATAAGTGTTTGTTCTGAAATTAAATTTTCAGAAAAGCTTGTTGCCTTTCGTGAGTATACTAGATGGTTTTTTGCCCATTTTCTAAACTGTTTAACTACAATGATTTTAAATAGAATGCTGAATGCGACAGTTTTCTTATATTTAACTCACTGATTACATATCTATGAATACTATCATTAGCTGGATGAATATCTATGAATACTATCATTATTAGGTGGATACCTAACATTGTGTTTATGAGAAACATCAAAAGAGCTCCTAATGTCGTTTCCGGTCTTAATATAAAAAGATATTGATTATTTCATCTTCGTGTTTCATTGTCTCTCACCTTCGTTTCTTTAGACTGGTGTCCAGCTGGGCCCAAATAAATTCATCTCAAATACAAATTTTCTAAAATAAAATTGTACAAAATCAGTGAAGGTTTAAACAGCTTAATCTTGCAAAATATTGCATTCATATACTCAAAGAAGAAAAGAGAGGATACAAATATGCCTTTCTCGGTGAATTGGCAGTGCATGAGATGATAGAAGTTCATAAGAAAATCCTTTAAAAACTATTTAGACAGTCAGTAGAAAAATGGCATGCAGAAAATTTAATTTTTCGCACAAATATTAAAAGTGAGACGATGCTCAAATGTTCAGATAAAACTGTTAATGAAACAAAGAAAAGACAATTCTTCCGTCTGTTCAGGTACAATTGATCTTAATGTAATATAGTACCCAAATGAGTGATATTTATACTTGAATTAAAATACAAGTAGTCAGTAAAGTCGTCTAAAAAATTGATATGACACTCGTGGTAAAAGTGTTCTTATTTTGCTCGTAGAATTGCGCAACTCGCCCTATCGGCCTCGTGTCGCAACCTCCCCTACTAACAAAATAAAATGTCACTTTTACCACTCGTATCATAAATAATAATTATTTTATTTTTCAATACAAAATGGTTTAATAAACGTCATTTACACTTTCACGTATCCATCTCCTAAAAATCTAAAAATTTCATGCAATGAGAGAAAAAGCACTTATCTTCCAAACTGACAGCTCTTCGCGTAACTTCGTACCCGCGCCGACTACGCGGTTAATGGGACTTGATTCAAACCTCGCCGAGTTCTTCCAAGGGATTTACAAGAGTAGAAAGCCAAGACGAGCGCCGTCCGCCGCCTCCCTTCGATTGGCAGTTTCAATTCCTCGCAGTGCGGCGCGGCGCGGCCCGGGGTTATCGCCGCTACTTGCCCGGTCCCCCCACGCGCCTGACCTCAAAACGCCGTCGCAGTTAACCCCTGAAGGATCGCCTTCGCCCGTACCACTCTATCCTCGATCGCTTCACCGCACAGCCAACCCAGGGTATTAACCGCAGACGGGCGAAGAGAGAAGAGATTTTTTTTTTCTTTCTTTCTTTTGCTGGTTTCTCATAACGCCCGCCTCGGCGGCGGCGAGACCAGCAGACGCTTAACAAATTATCACGTTGAGGGAATTGCAGCCGAGGGGGCGGGGATAAATCGTTTTATTAATTTTCGCAACGTCCTTCGTATTGAGACGTCCCGAGTGCTGGCGCGCCGCGCGGGCTACGTCGTATTTCAACCGGCGACGGCGGCGGCGGCGCCGACAGCGTCGTGCGGCCGGCCGTCTGGGCGTCGCGCCGCGTCGCGCCGCGCTGCGTCGCGCGGCCTTTGCGCAACGGCGCTGCCCCTTGGGCCTCGCGGAGTTCGTGCCCCGCTCGCGTCCGTCGCGAAGGAATGGGCGTCGGGCCCTTTCGCAGGCGCTCGCGGGGCGGCGCGGAACGGCCCTGCCAGAGCAGCTCCTCCCGCTCGAGGAGAGTGTGTCAGGCGCGGGGGATCTGCTTGCGAGACAGCTGGATTTCGTGACGAGGCAGTGCATGGCAAGGGACCCTCGCCACGATATCGCAGGCTGCTGCGGCCGGAGTTCAATAGCTACTTGGCTGTCAGGGAGACGTCCTATGTACAGGCGTATTTCGCCCTGAGGAAGGTCGCAAATGGCAGCCGAAACGTTGGCACCTGTGCCTAAGACTTCCGGTCCCGCGTCTCCCGGGCAGGCAAGTAGCCACTTGATCCTCACGACCCTTTCACACATGACATTTCAGAGAGTTATTTTATTGGGGTATGTAAATTGGAATGCATAAAACCGAATTTGAGGTATAAGATATACGAGTACATTTATAGAGCAATAAGTATTTGAAATTTGAATTAGAAATTGAAAAGAATGTTGGGATGATGCTGGGTGTGGATGAGTGGAGGCGAAAAAGATGAAGTAGGCGGTGAAGAAGAGAGGCAGAGTTTCCGCTCGAGAGCCCAGTAATTAGAAGCTGAGGTCAAAAACGTGGAGAATTGCAATGTGTACAGTCAGAAACAGGGCAAGGAGCCACGGAAAAGGGCGTTTGGAGCGAACTGAAGCGTCAGGGAGCGTAAAAGGAAAGTAAGGAGTGGTACCAAGAATGAAACGTATGATAGAAAATCAACGATGGGAAACGGAGACGAGACGGGGTAGGGAGACGTGCGACGTGGAGCGAAGTCGGGTGACGCGGCTGAGGGAAAAGAACAAAAGACAGTGGACAGTGAACGGCACAGTAGACAGGGGACAGAGGAAATGAGACAAGAGGGAGACGCGGTACTGGAGGCAGAACAGAGAGGGGTAGTACAAAGTAGGGGGGACGGGAGAGAAGCCGGGAGACAGGAGGAGAGTCTGAGAATCGAAGACACGATGGTGGACAGGAGACAGAGGACGGGAGGTGAAGGACGGGAGGCAGCGGATAAGGGACGAGGAAAAGAGGACGGGCGGTCAGAGAGCAGGAGGGGGTGGTGGACGGGAAGGCGTGGCGTGGCAGAGGGGGAGGGAGGGCGCCGGGCGCGTGCCCGCAAGCGTTGGAGCGTCGCCAGCGGCGTGAGCAGGTAACGTGGAAGGAACGCGGCTGTTTCCCTCTCCCTTCCCTCCCCCATCCCTCTCCACCTCCTCCTCCTCGACGGCTAATTCGGGCCGGAAGAAGGGGTTTCGCGACGCTATTTCGGCTGTCACCTCTCCTCCCGCAGCCGCTCACCTCCACGCACATTCTGCTCATCTCGAGATTCCCCAGACAGCAGCTCCCGCACGGGCATTTTGACGGAGACCCTCGTTTCTGGGCACTGTCCCGCCCAAAGCGTGGGCAAACTTAAAAACAAACTGCAGTTTCCCTACGAATTGTACGATTTACCTACAAATCTGTTTAGCATTGAAGTACTTGCTGCAGTCATTTACAAACCTTTTGTGAGATCAAAAGATTAAAACCTATATACCCTATAACTAGTGATTATATATATATATATATATATTACTCGTATATATTTATTAAAAGTCCAAAACTGCGTTGAAAATCCGAGGTTGAAGAAAACACTTCTTTAATTTCTGTGATTGTGGTGCGGAAAAATAGTTCAGGGAATACATAGTTCGCCGAGCAGACCTTATAACGGTATTGTGTACTAAATCAATCGAAGTACCTAGATGTCCGTTGGACACAATTATACCTGACGGGTTAAAGAACTCTCCTGGAATTGCGGTGAATTCATCACCTCTTTGAACATTTATCGCTCCCAAAGTACTATCATACACTGCAGTAGACTTACAAGCTGAGTATCCTGTACTTATGAGTCTTCAATTACTTGATTTATGTGTGAAATGTTTATGGTGCAGGTAATTTACATCACTTTGTTTATAGGTTATTTGAAAGGAATTCCTTCTCTGCTCTAGCTCAGTGCGTTAATGTACTGCCAAGAGGCAATTTTCACTCCATTTCCGTTCATTTATTTGCAATTTGTGAATGAAACGGCAATTTCTACAATTTGAAAGATTCAAATTAAGATTCCTATAAAAATAAGGGAATTGTAAAAGTAAACTCTTCCGCAATCCGCCGTACGATTCGTACGTAAGTAAAGAGAGTGATTGTTTTTATCGTCAATTCGGCAATTCATCAATCGTGGACTTCATTGACTTCATTATGTTCCTTTGATTGTTCATTTAACCTTTAGATAAAGCATTTTTGTTAATAATTGAGTGTGATTTCAGAGCTGTGAGAAACATGCAAAGATTACGAATACAAATACTTTTTGAGACATTACTTGCATTTTTGATTCTATAACCGTTTTAAATTATTTAATTCAAAGTTACCTTTAGAAGTGATTGAGGCGACACCCTGACAAAGGGTCTGCAGGTCCATGTGCCTCTTTTCCGGATATCTGTTACTAATCATAATGAACCGCCATATTGGCAGCACTACGCGAAGTCATACATTTGTGTGAAACGTGATACTCACAAACAGCCTTTGGCATTGGGAGTGTATCGTGGTCTATTCGGCAAGTTATTGTATTGTACATGTCTTGTAATACTGAATTAGAGCCCATACAATGGCAATAAACTAGCAAAATAGAAAGATGTTACAGATCTTATTGTCTTCATGTCGTTCGGAGACAGGAATTGGCTTGAATGTGTTATGGAGGAAATACAAATAATTCCTTGTAAATGTGTTTTGCACTCTTTTCTGTGAATTTATTTCTTTTCCTACCCATCGTATATCGCATCGTACTATTGTTATTCCGTTGTTGTTGTTTTTTTTTGCAGAGCAATTTCTGTTTGTTAGAAGAAGGGCACTTAAGTACTATTATAAATTCTATTGTGATATGCTGAAATATGTATGTGTTGCAAGAATGACTTAATACATATTTCGTGAAGGTATTCTTTACATCATCACTTATTTAAATTTGATGTTTAACTTGACAATGATATTAAATTAAAGTGGTTCAATCTTTCAACTGCGATTGTCTCGAAACTACGTTTTTTCCGATAGGTCCTTTGTCAAGAGGTTGCGTCAGTTTCCAAATCTGAACTGCACAATATCCTCTATTTATGACAACATTAGGAATTAATTTTACACGGGAAAGGACAGGCGTCTCCAATATTTCTTGACAGTATTCGCAAACATAAGACTGACAGCTCATAGTCAACAACGGTAAAATGAAGCAAATGAACAAAAAGGTGAATTGAATAAGAACATAATTAAGAAGTTACGTAGATAATAAACAGAGGCTTTTAACACCCCTCGTGATAAATATCTTTTTTAAAAGAATTTTTTGTAAAATTGGAACGTGTATAAAGTTGTACCTCAGTTGGCGTAGTGAAACGAAAAAAGAACTGAAGACCATTAATGATATATAGGGAGGTTTTCTTAGTATTCGAAATTGATTTTTGGAAGAAAATCCAAAGTTGGCACGTGTTTACCCCCACCCTCGGGGGCTTATTATCTGAAACTTTTGAACGACATCCTCCCCTAGAGAATCCGCCACCGCGATCCCTGACGGTGGCTGCGGAATTATAATTTCCTGTTTAAAGCCACGTCAACTACTTTGGCCAGTAGTCCCGTGAGTATAGTGCATTCCATATCTGGGGAGGTGGCAGCGATTCCCCACGTCACAACGCGAGGTCCGGCGACGATGTACCGGATCGCCTGGGCCCTCCGCTTCACGCATCTGACCCAGGGGGCACCGCTCCAACAGAGGCAGATCTATGCGCCCAACTGGTCTCCCGCGACGTGTAATGCATGGAAGTAGTAGTGCAGGCAGGCACGTCAAACTGCGCGCGCGCGCGCGCGCGCGAGCTACTTGCCCGCCTGGGGATTCCGGCGCTCCTACGGGCACGGCAAATTTCCCCTGACCCCGCAAACACTTCCCCTTAAAAAACAGAAAGAGGCGTACATGCGCAAGCTGGAGCAGCGCGAGGCGGTGAATAGTGGCTTCATACGAAAACATTTGCCAGATTTTTTCTATCAAGAATTGTATTACGTTTTTTTTCTTCACTACTTATTACTATTTGAGTTTATTATCTTACTAAATTCTCCCTTATATAAACATCTTTGCTAAGTGATCGGAATATGTTTCAATGGCGAATTCTTCCCTGTTTTCGTTTTGTGTTGTGCTATTAAATCATTCAGTTATTTATTATATTTAGCAATGATGTGAAATACATTAACAAGCCTCTAAAAGTTAACAATTCTCACCTACGGACGGACAGCGCTTTTAACAGACAAGAATATTTCTCTGTTAAACCTTCTAACCTGAACATAGAAAGTTCACGCGTTTATATTACTATTAAGTAAACAGGATTACAAAATAAAGGTACTTTTAGGACAAGTATTGCCACCTGCACGCTAGTTCTGAGCTACTGCGACGCGTCAGAGTGATTGATTTGATTGTGATTCAAAGGTTTTAATTATACTCTCAATTGAGAATCTGAAATCGAGCTGATGTATTATTTCATTTTAATTGATCATTTCTTTGACTTAAAGAGAAAATGGGAATTAATATAGCTAAATTCGTGACAATAACTTGGAAATAAGTTCTCCCAAAGACTGCCATGGGCCAGGTATGCAGTGACGAACCGCAACTCCGGAGCAATTTGTACAACCCTTACTTTTGTATCTCCCGCCAATTTCTCTGGACGCAGGGCCTGCAAATTCTAATAAGTTTGTTGCCTTTCCCGCGACCTTGACATGCCTGTATTAGTATATGCGTGTATGTGAGTGAAACTACGCACGGTGCGAAGCACATTTGCGAAGATACAACTGCGGCATTCACCGGGTGTTGATCGGAGAAAGCACGGAAAACTACCGATCAGAGCAGCCTGACGGAACGGAATTCTGAAATCCTCCTCCGGCCGCTGAATTCGCTCCTGCTCGGTGGCTGCGGAGGCGGCGCAGCCAGGGGAGGTGTTTTGCGCGCGGCGGCGGCGGCGGCGGCGGCGGCGGCGGCGGCGGCGGCGGCGGCGGCGGGAGTGCGCGCAAGCGCGCGAAATGTGGCTGCGCGTGATGAATTTTCATCTGCGTGTGCGCTTTATTGGCGCTGGGGCTGGGAGCCGCTTTTTGCGCAGTGCCGCCCGCGGAGCCCGTGCACCGCCCACCGCCCGCCACCCGCCGCCCGCCGCCCACTGCCCGCCGCCCCGCGCGATGCGTCGCGAATACGACGCCCGCCGGCATTGTCAAGGGCATACGCTGCGGATATATTTGGTTTTTGGATTGACATGCGCTATTTTTTACATGAACACAATTATTTGATTCCGTGGTATATTAGCGTGATAACGAACCAATAATTTTGTAAAGCCGTAAGCTACAAGTTAATGCATAACATGTGACAAAACGTGATGTCGGAGGGGAGGATTTTAGTGAAGTGTCTCTCCAAGGAACTCGCCCAAGGCTTCGGCCCATCCCTTCCTCGGAATAGCGAGGCCAGCAGGTGGGATCTAAGGGGGCGAATGGGTGCCGCGTTGTGGTGTGGCATGACGTGGTGCGGTGCGGTCATTTGATTCCGGGCGATTAAACTACTAAGATCATGAGTCCCGTAAGTGTAATGCATGTTTTTCCTCGGGAGGTGGCGGTGATCTTCCCCTGCTGTGTGGCGCCGATCAATCGTCGGCTAAAGGAGTTTCCCCCAATTATCTCCCACCAACGGGGTCCCGCCCCAGCCGGGACAAGCTCTAAGTTCCCGGCATATGTGGTAGTGAAGTGCATTTATGTGAGAGCGGGTGTAAGGCATGAGGATAGGACGAGGAAAAGGAAACAAGGATCGCGCGCGGTCCGTGGCTCGTTTGTTAGGGTACTTCTCCGGCATTCGCCTACTGTTGATCGAAGAAACCAGTAAAGCTACCGATCACAGCAGCCGTCCGCTAGGATACTTCTCCAGACAGCGACTGAACTCGACCAAGCCATCTGGCACGAGTCGAAAATCTTGTACCTAAGACTTCCCGGTCCGAGGCATTGCAGTGGCATCAGTTGATGCCCTGAGGCATCTCTCCTAGCACTGGTGCGGCACGGCAGGGCGTGGGGCAACGGCACGGCAAGGACACCTCGAGGCTGTGCTGGAGGGCGAGCGGGCTGCCGTGAGGGAAGACGCATTTCTTCCAGTGGGAGCCCCGCGGGCGGAGCGGGCACGTGTGCTTCCGCTAGAGCGGCGGGGCTGCGTAGATGCGCCTCGATTAATTTAATTAAATTTAGACAGATTGCGTAGCGATACGCTCTCGCCGCGCGGGGCGGCGCGGCTGGGCTCGGCTCGGCGCTTCCTGCCTCGCCGCCGGTCGCCTTCTCGTTAAATAATGCTGAATAAATACGCGCGCGCGCATTCCTTCCCGCCAAGCGCTCGTTAGGCCGCGCCGCTGCCAGCGCCGCGACGCGCGAACCGGGGGAGACGGCTCGGGGCATCAGCTGACGTCACTGCACTCCCTCTGACCGGAAAGTCCTAGGTTCGCGTCCCGACGGTAGCTGGATTTTCGTCATTAGCGTGTCAGGTAGGTCGAATTCAGTCGCTGTCTGGAGGAGAATTCTAGTGGCCAATGCTCTGATCGGTAGCTTTCCGTGGTTTCACCGATCAACACCAGGCGAATGCCGGAGCAGTACCCTCAGAAACGGGCCACGGACCGCGCGCGATCTTTCCTACATCTTCCTTGCCCTATTCTCACCCCTTACACATACACTGACGTGTGCTACACTACCAATCATGGCGGGAGACCGGTCGGGAGCTTAGAGCTTGTCCCAGCTGAGGCAGTGAGAGTTACCTGGTTGAGAAAAACCCCGCTAGCAGATGGGAGGTTGGCGCCGAATTCACCATCCAACGGGGGAAGATCACCGACACCTCTCGAGGGGGGGATATGCTCCACACTTATGGGACTAATGACCCTAGTATTTGACGTTCCCGAATCACTAACACTCCATCAATCAATCGACGCCGCCATGGCTCTCCCCTTGTGCATCGCCCCTCTGCTGAGGTGAACCCGCTGCGATTAGAGAAGCGCTCTTCCGTTTGAAGCTTTGATATGGGCAAACGAGATATTTGAAAAGAAATAAATGAAATAAATTCTTAAATGAAAACTCAATTGGATGTCAGAGATTCATCATACCCTTGAGAATTTGATTTATTTAGAACCAAATACACATCAATATGGTTTTTTATTTGACAAACAAAATATGGTGGTCACTATTTTTTTTAAATAATGAAAATCCCGTAAGTAGATCTACCGTGTCACGATTTCTATCACAGCTATTTTAAACACTTTTGAGTCTTCTCATAGGAACTGTTTAGACACGTTGTTTATATTTTATGTCATTTCGCCTAATTAATCGCCATCTCTCCCATCACTAGTACAGCTCTGGCGTCGTCCGCATCCAAATCATTACACATGCGTAGTCCACACTGTCGAAGTCCACACAACCACCTCTAGTTCCATCATAATAATTACTCCTACAACCACATCTATTTCGTTCTGCATCATTGGGAGCAATGCCCTTACCTTCATTTCCACTTCCACCCCATTACCCCGACCACAGTCCCCATCACTTGTCCCGTCATCTCAGTTACCATTACCTTCTCGACTATTAGCACAGCAACTATAACTGACATTACCACTCCTATCCCTACTATCACAACCCCATCAGCCACTGGTACTGCTACTTCCTCGCTAGCGTAAATAACACCAATACCACCACCACCACCACCACCACCACCACCCCAAAATCAAATCACCTCTACCAGCTTAGGAAACGTTGACCGTGGGATGGAGTAGGGCTATGCCTTTTAGGGGATGTAGGAAATTGGCTGTGGAAAAGTTGACTGTGGGATGCAGTCGGTAATCGCCCCGGCAGGCTGAGCGGTAAATTGAATGCAGTTGGGCTACGCCTTGTGAAGGATGCAGGTTATAATTGGCATAGGAAAGATTGACCGCGGGATGGAGTAGGGCTATGCCTTTTAGGGGATGTAGGAAATTGGCTTTGGAAAAGTTGACTGTGAGATACAGTCGGTAATCGCCTCGGCAGCCTGAGCGATAAACTGGATGCAGTCGGGCAACGCCTTTTGGGGGATACAGGCGTAAAGGTTAATCGCGGGATGCAGTCGGTGTCCGCGCCCGGCGCGCGCCAGGCCGCTTTGGCCGCGTGCCGCCCGATAAAAGCCAGCGCTGCGCAACGTTACAAGCCGGCCGCGCGGGGAACACGCCATTATTGCCGGTAAACTCCTGGTTTCGGCGCGGGCCAGCGTCGTCACGCTGCGGGACGCGCGGGATTTACTGCAGGAAGCGTGCGTGCGTGCTTTCAGCCGACGGGGGTTCTCGCGGCGCGGGCCCGTTCACGCACGCCGCGCGCGAAGGAGCCTGGGATTGCGCGCGCTTCCTCCGCCCACTTTGCATTGCTTGCTCGCAGCGATAGAGCACATTCGTAACAGCCTGTCCCACCTTTCCGCTACTTTCTACATGATATTGTAACCGCGTGAAAATGCCCTTTTTTTTTTAGAAATACCCGGTAAGGAAATAAGAGCCATTTCAAAACCCTGTCATGAGGTGACCTTTCATGACGTGAGTGGTTCTAATACTTAATTATTACTTTTCGTACATTAATTTTCTGTCAATATTCTAGATCGATTTGCTTGTATCCGTCTCCGTATTTTAAAACACAATATACGTTTTGTATGAACTTTGTAGGAAATCATTCTATTTCATCAACATTTTTAAAAGTAGAGCAATTCTACAACAGATAAATAATAGCTTTAGTTATTTATCTGGCTTTGAATTTATTTTCTGAATGTTAATTTTTGTTATTAAGCTTTTCATGACATGTAATGCCGTGCAAATACTTTTAAAGATAATTTAATTAAAAAGACTATTAAAATAATTGTTCAAGGTCTATTACGTTAATTGCGAAATCGCAGGAATTTGTTTAACGGAATTTGTTCTATTTCAATAGAATGCAGACGATAATGAAAATGAATTTTCTCACATATTTTAAAGAAACGAGTCCTAACACGTACACCGTTATCACAAGATCCAATGGCCAAGTATATGAGTATTTCTGCTACTAAGGAAAGCATCTACTCACAAGAATTCTGTCGCTAACCAGTTTAATTTTTTCAATACTCTGCTAGTTTCACGCAAGGGTCCCCGTCGGAAGACTGGGCGTCCCCTGAGAGTAGGCGGCGTGCGTGGGCGGGCGGGCGGGTTCGGGCGGAGCCTGGCGGGCGCCATCAGATGCGCGCCCTTATCAGCGCCTGAACTGGTGACGCTTATCTGGCGCTCAGATAAGGCGGCGGCTGCCGGCGCACGCGCGGCGCTGACATCACCCGCGCCCACGCACCGCGCCGCCTCCGCCACCAGCGCCTCCCGGCGGCGCTGCGGGTGAGGGCGTTTGCACCTGCGCGGTGTCGGGTGAGCCCTTGTCGGGTGAGCCCTTGTCGGGTGAGCCCTTGTCGGGTGAGCCCTTGTCGGGTGAGCCCGTGAGCCCTTGTCGGGTGAGCCCTTGTCGGGTGAGCCCTTGTCGGGTGAGCCCTTGTCGGGTGAGCCCATGTCGGGTGAGCCCATGTCGGGTGAGCCCTTGTCGGGTGAGCGCTTGTCGGGTCAATTGTTTTCGTCGTGTCAGCCATTGTCTGTCTATTGTTTTATTGTCAATCGTTCAGTCAGCCAGATTGCCGGATGTCAGCTTTCGTCGGGTTCACCATTGATGGGTCAGATGTGAGGCCAAAAGTAGAGTAACCTTCGGATCAGACGTTGAAATCAATGAACTTTAGCAATTATAGAACATGGTCAATCTTCCCCTTCAGTCCTTCAAGGAAGCAATTACGCTCATCGTGGTATGTGATAACTCGGGTACCTCAGTCGTCCCATATTCCCGCAGCTGACACCATCAGTAAATCATCGTCGTTGTTGCAACCAAGGCATCAGTGGGGTCATACTGACCGTTGTTACCATAATCGCGAAAGAAACGAATCATTATCTTCACACATCATGCTCAACGTCATCATGTTTTTTTTTTCCGTTGGAGCTGTCCTCACGAAGTGTCTCCACACAACGCCGTCGAACCACGTCCCCCGCAGCTCCTCATTGCATAGCGCTGCCGCCCACCGCGGTAGCAACGCGACGTTGCCGCATCGCCTTTTGTCGCGATCACGTGCGACGCGGCGTTGCCAGGGTGTCGATTATGGCAGTCACGTGCCGACGCGTGCTGTCGGCGGTGCAGCGGAGCAGGCGGCGGGGGCGGCGGCTGGCGTCCGCGCCGCCGCGCCGCCCGCAGCGCTCTCACTTTCGATTGGGCGTCGCGACGCCCGTCGAGTCGCCCCGGTGCCTTTTGGGCGCGCCGCAGGCGGAGACTGGGATTCACGATTGAATGAATAAATGAGTAAATAAATAAGAAAACTAAATTAGTCACGATATGCCAAAAGATATCTTTAGTTTAAGCGTAAAATGCCGAGGAAATCTAGAAAAAGCAGGATGGAAGTTGAGATTGACTTTTTTCTCAGAAACTATATCTCGGTGGTTATTCCCCAGGGTTGTTACCCCTCGGGGTTTGGATGAGGAAGTGATTATGATAATGAGGGGAGAAAGGACGACAGACTATACAGGCATGTACAAATACACCCATGTCCGAGGCGGGACTCGATCCCGCGACCCGTTGGGCCGAGATCGCTACGACACCACCTTTGGGCCGACGATATTGAATTTATTACTATTATTATTATTATTATTATTATTATTATTTGCGTTTAATGGCGCTTCAACTTGCAGGGCCATTGGTGCAAAATTGACTTAAGACGTCAGAGAAAAAGGCGCATCTTAAAAATATTGATGAGTTGAAGGAATATTAAAAAAAGTGGTGCTTACACTTGGTCGTGAGATAATAAAGAGGGAGAGAGGAGTGTCAGAAGAATTCGATATCAGAGTCTCATCAAATAAGAACTGATGATGATGTCTAAACTATCGAAAGCAACTCACAATTCAAATAAAATATTGGTAAATGTGGTGTCATTTTAATGTCAGCAACATCTCACCAGCAGATTAATATTCTAAGGTTACATGAGGAAGAAACTCGAGGTGAACAGCAGAGGAGAAAACGTCTTTGTCAGGCTTCAATGGATGGGACTGCGAGTCATTAACACTGCACCATGTTCCAAGCTTCTCGTTCTCAAAACTTCGATACCAAGGAAGAGATTTATTGTTTTGTAATACGTGAATGAAGATGCAGCGACACATTATTTGCCCCTAACTTTTGTCACGCTTTTTTTAACCAACATCCCAATAGGACCCGTCCATATTGTATTGTCCAACACAGGCATCCCCTCTGCCACTCCATAGTATCTTGTACTATTGGGTAAAGTACGACAAGTTCAGATATGAGTAGTTTCTGTACTTGGAATGATATCAAAGTGGGTTAATTTCTGTGATTAAGACATGTTCAGGTTTACAAAATGGCTTGTACAGTTTTATAGACATTCGTGCTCTCATTTTGGGCCAGGAAATTCTCAACTAATTTTGAAAGAATGCAGAATTCACATGGGAAATGATGAATAGGGACAATCATCAGCATGATCGCGGTTGTCTTTGAATAGGAGAGAATATCCTACGATTCCAAACGCCGAGTCGGTTCGAATTTCAGGGCAATTATTTATCATTCCCGAGATGCGGATATTCATGCAAGAGGCTAATATACGCTAGATATCCCATCATCCAAATCGATACTTATGTCTCCGTATGTTTGAAAAAATATTTGTTTCCAACAAACGCATTATTTTCTGGAAGTACTCTCGTGTCTCCAAAAGACACAAGCGTTTTGCCATTCTTAATGCACTTAAAAATAAACCCATTTATTTTTGCGTTCACCCCTTGACTTCAGCATTTGACTTCACCTCCTCACTCTACATGGAGGGATCAGGAGGCCTTATACGGCATATTTGATTACAAAGCCTTCGATTGTGAAATTAACGTGTTTTCGTCGGAAACTGATAAACAAAATATTCCAGCACCACCACTTACTAATTACTGTCCCGTAAAAACAATGGTTGTGGTAAAATTTGGAGGTAATATTCACAATCTAACTTAAGTAAAATGTGCGTTAACGCTGTATATATATAAACTAGCGCATTATTTGTTTCGTAAGTGCTCTTGATGTTTGCTCTAAGATATTTTGCGCGCGGCGGCAAGGTCAAGAGAATCACGTGCGTGTTGTGGCAGTCACGTGTCAAGACTAAAAGAGAAGCGATTAAAAAAAAGAGCAATGCATGAGTAATGCAGTTTAAAAATGTTACATTAAGATCCTTCTCTTTATTATCAAAGAGTAAAAGAAAACGCAGCTGTTTTGTCGTCTTAGTAATGAAAATAAACATAACGAGCTATTAAAAACTTTAAAAGTTAAAAGTTAGTTATTCGACTCGCAATGAAATGGTAAAAAGTTTTGCTTATTTTCTCTCTAGAAAACAACACTTCCCACTTAAAATAAATATAAATACGTTTTTAAATTTATTAACTAGATACAATGTTTTAACATTTTATCGTACGGTAATTCTTTTCTCTGGTCTTTGATAATATTTTATCACATAGATGTATAACATTAAATCCCAGGAACATTACCATAACATTTCATACTTTTTCTTGCCTTCTCCCTTTGTTTGGGATTCAAGTATTTAGGGACTACTCATGTAAGAGCTGTGTGCTTACGAAATGAACAATCGCAATGTACGATATTTTATACTCTATTTTCTCAGGAGAAAAATTCAAATTGTAGTATTGCATCTCAAGAAAAAAGAACAATTGAAGGTCTCTTAGCAATACCATGACTAGCTACACCAGCACTGCCGTTTTAGTTAATATTTTCATTTTGGACAAATGTATTATTTTATTAGTGTCCCAGCACAATACGAGCAAACCACAGTAACGAGATAAATCACATTTTCCCCAAAATGGAGATATTAACATTTACAATAGCTGAATGTTGGTTGTGGCTACGGTGGCTTATCTCGTTACTGCCCCAAGCCCTTCAATTAATGACTAAATAAAGACTATTTTTAAAGTGTTTCCATTATACCAAAGACAAGAAAGAACTGCAACTGCAGCCGCCGAAGTGAACAGGCCGTCGCTGACGAATCCAGCGTCGGCGCCTGCGCAGCCGCGGGTGCTCCCTATTCCGGGAAAGTCGCATCTTCAGATCCGCTGCGCGCACTTTCCTACGCACTCGTGCGTGGGGCTACGCGCTCCTCCGCGGCGCAGGATGAATATTCAGCCGCCTAAACGGAAACTTCTCGGAACGGCGCGCCCCGCCGCCGCCCCCTCCCGCCGGCACCAACCCCACTCCTTCTGCCATCCGCCCCACACAGCATCCCCCACACAACGCGGCCGGTCACCCACCATTGTCCCTGTTCCTTCAAACACTCCTCGCTCACCATAGCCGCTAGGACCATCTCTGCTACCGTCACCGCTTCCACTGTCGCAAGCACTACAAACACCTCCGCGCGCCGTCTCCTTTGAGACCTTCATTTCAATTCTCCTCCCCATGCACACATTATACATTCGGCCCCGCTGCCTCCGTCTTCGCCTGCACATCCAACCCTCTGTCAACCTTCACTCTTCTCGCCTTTTCCTCCCCTCTACCACTTTCATCATACTCGATCTCTTCATCTCATCGTCATCTCTTCATCTCAGAATTCATATAATTATGAACCCGTAAACGATAACAACTCAACTATTTTACTGTTACCAATTCTCCTCCTCAATCCTCCTTTTTAACCTCTTCCTCAGCTGTCGTTGATCAATTCATCTACATGTATTATCATCCAGTCAACCCCTTCGTCTCCTCTTCCCCTTCTCTCGTCATCGTTCTCTTCTTCATCTACATCCGCCTTCTCGTTATTATCCCCAACTACAGCTCTTTCCTTGGCACCCTTCCTCCTCGGCATCCCAACCCCGTCCGTTCTTTGTTTTACCAGCCTGGCGACGCCACCAGCCCGTCTCCTCCCCGTGGCCCGCCCCTCCTGGGGCCGCACTGCCCTCGCGATGCGCGCTGCGTTGCTCAGATTGCGGCGCGTGCGACTCCCGCGAGGCTCCACTTCTCCCCCCCCGCCCCCCGCCCCCCCCGCCCCCCCGCGCGCCCCCGCGCTCGCCTTTTCCTGTAAACGCCGCGCAATTACAGCGATAAGCATCGCGCTGGCGCTGGCGCGCGCGAGCGCGCTGGCGTTTGCGGACGTCACAGGGGCCGGAGGGGAGCGCCGAGATTTAGAGCGCTCTCCTCGGGAGACGCGCACGGCGCGGCGCCGCGACGGCGACGGCGAAGGTGACGATTCAGGGACGAGTACATGCGCCGGGCGGCAGAGAAGAAGGCGACACTGACTGAGAGCGGTGAAGGTGGTTGCGTTGGTGGCATGCGTTAAGGCGGGGACGGCGGGATGTCGGTAAAAACGAGGACTGCGAAACGGCGGGATGTCGGTAAAAAGGCGAGGACGGTAAGGGAGGATGGTAAGGTAGGACGGTAAGGGTGACGGTAAAGACGGTACGGTAAGGAGGGGACGGAAACGGGGAACAGTAAGGGGGAACGGTAAGGGGGATGGTAATGGGGATGGTAAGGGGCGGTAAGAGGGACGGCAAGGGGGGACGGTAAGAGGGCGTTAAGGCGGGGACGGCGGGATGTCGGTCAAAACGAGGACTGCAAAACGGCGAGGACGGTAAGGGAGGATGGTAAGGTAGGACGTAAAGGGGGACGTAAGGGTGACGGTAAAGAGGGTACGGTAAGGAGGGAACGGAAACGGGGAACAGTAAGGGGGAACGGTAAGGGGGGTAAGGGGGACGGCAAGGGGGGACGGTAAGGTGGGGACTTGGGGGTGAGAGGTGGTGGTGGCGGTCGGGGCAGCGGGTGTGGAAGGAATGGCGATGGCTCTGGCGGCGGTGAGAAAACAGAGCGATGAAGGCGGAGTTGGAGGCGGTGGTGGCAGCGGGAGTGGAAGGGACGGCGGAGGTGGAGCGGGACGGCCGTGGGGCGGGGCGGGGGGGCGCGATGAAGGCAGGGTTGGAGGCGGTGATGGCAGCGGTGGTGGTGGCGACGGAACTCTTGCGGGATGTGCAAAGCACGAACACTCAAGAGCGTCCGCGTTGGCGACAGTGGAAGTGTCCGAGGCGGAACGCCGGAGGCAGGAAATGGGAGGTGGCAATGCCGGTTTATAAACAGGTGTTTTTCACCGACGGGAATGAGGACAGCAAGCGAATATGACGGTGGAAAATTACTTGATGATTCGAGGAGCGGCGGAAATTTTCTGCGAAATCTTATCATTAATGAAGGTAAAAAAAGTTACCTCTTAAAAGATTTTATTTGCGATCTGAATCAGCAACTTCGTTATCTAACATGTATCAATTCTATTCATAAATTCAAATGACCTTTTTATTAAAATTGAGCTTAAAACGAAGCAACAGTCCCACACAAATTTGTATAAAACTTTTCCAAATATCGATTCTGAAAGAGATGAGAAAATGGGCGGAAATTGACAATTCATAATACGAGTGATCGTTCAGAACTAACGAATGATCTTCAGTCTTAGGGTCTGAAGGTATGTGTTCGTAACAACTGTCATCGATTAAGACTGAGACTGACAATGAGAACGTAATTCGTACTGTAAACACGACGTGATACTTCCCCTTTGTAACAAACAACCTTATACCGATATCTTAAAGTTTTTAAATACAAGGATGCCACGCAAATGAAATAGAAAATTAAATTAAATGCATAACGTGGAAACTTAAAATATACAAAATAGCCAAACATGAATCTCTGGCCGACATAGAACAAAATACTACTTGTCTTAAGAAGATCAAACGTCATAACTTGCGAAAGAAGTTAATAAATGTTATGGTATACATTATAGTAAACTTACAATGTTCTATTATATTGAATTCTGCTTACTTAAATACGCGTAAAAAATTCGATATATTACAATATTAGAAAACAAAATATTGACATCAATATACCTAATGTATTAATAAAAAACGTGACTGCGTCTTAGCCATCCCTTAATATGTGGCGATGGCCGCTACGCAGAGGTCGGGGGGATGGCTGATATTTCAACTTAAAGGATTGTGAATTTAAAGAATACAGTACTTTACAGTTTTACCCTTCACTAAAACATGATTTTTTTTTTCTATGTAGAATAGAATTCCGCCAATCCGAACCGCGCAAATCCGAAATTTTGAATACTCCAAACAAAATTCGGGATGGATGAAAAATAAACAAAAAAAAAAATAAAATGCTAATTTGTAGTGTAAAGAATGGACTTTATAACTGAGAACAGAACAACTAATTATTGAAAGAAGTTGTCGAAATGAAACGTTTATTGCATTGGTTTCTACGGCGTATGTCACTTGTTTACGTAGCAGTAATTTTCACTTAGAGGAACTTTAAAATCGGTAGTCTCATTTGCCGTAAGAAACTGAATCTGCTTCATGATGCGATGTGATGGTGGGATCGGTACACTACGTTGTCATTTTCTCACATCGCACACTACATTGCACTGTGTCAGGTAATAGTGTGTTTGTACACTACATTGCATGTGTCAGTTATAGATGTATTTGTTAATTTGTAAATTGTCTTTTTTTTAGTTTGTATAGATGTATTTGTACATTATCGAGTATTCCGAACGTTTCCGAATCCGAAAAGGCCACACTGCCAATTAGTTAGGAATATTGAGGTTCTATTGTATTACAGTATAGGCAAACTAAATATTTGATATTCAATTTTGGAAACTGGAAAAGCCAGTTCACCAATGAATGGCAACTAAGTAGAAAATTATCCAACACTTCACGAATTATTGGGAAACCTATTCAAATATGATGATGATGCATTTTGATTTCAACATATCGATGCATTTTAGTAGAGAAAAACGACGTTTATAGAAGGTCCCTGCCACCCGTCCGTGCGTGGAGGTCGGGGGGGGGGCGGGGGCAGCGGCGCAGCCAGCAGGGGTTTCCGCCGCCCGAAACACGCCACGGCCCGTTTCCGCTGGAGATACCGCGCCTCGTATGCATATGCATAGCGCGGGCCTCGGATATTAATAATGTATCGTCCGCGGACGTGCGGGGCAGGGGGGCGGTACAAGGAGGAACTGAAGTTTGGGAACGCAGAATACGTAATTTACTCACGCATATTCGAGGATTTTGGACGTTTGTGAAATGTTATGGAAACTTCGTAGTCCTTTCTGACAAAACGTTCATGAACGAATTATGTGAGTAGTGTGTGGTTTTCAGAATTTCTCAAATTTTACTCCGATTGGCCAGCTATATTAAGTCTTTATTATCTAACCTTTGGAAGAAATATCGAAAATATCAATCATTTAAGATTACAGCTTTGCGCCGCTTGAACAAAACAACACATGGTGCATTATCCACGTTGATTTATAGCTTCCAATTTTTTTTCATTTTCGTTATATTTCTTAAAAAAATGCTTACTTTTTGTAAAAAAGGGATGAATTGTTTACTCGCTTTGACATTGCACGTAAATAATAATAAATGCTCGTGGATAAGATATATCATTATCTGACATTTTTAATTCGTCATTGTGAATTAAAATTTAACAACATGAAGTAAAATTTCTGAATTATTGATAAAATTTATGAAAAAGCATGTCTCGATATTACTCGTATGACCAATGACCAGCATACGAATATGTTGCGGCAGAAAGATGGCCTGAAACATGTCTCGAGTATTCTACCTTGCTTGAATTATTTTCGATGATTTTAACAAACCTTTAATAAACATCTTGTGAATTCACAGTAATATCGACAAGTCCACGAGGAAAACTAACGTAATTCGACGAAATGTTCTCATCTGCAATGCTGTCAAGTGCGATCGTACAAATTTGTCGGTGACCGAAACAGCTCCGCGCGCCCTTCGCAGCATCTCGACAGGAGAAGGATCACGAACCACTCCCTTTCATGGTGACGAGCAAAGAAACGCCAGCGCGCTCTACCGCCACCCGGTGCCAACTTGGCATGGCGTAGCGAGGGGAGGCGAATTTTTATTTACTCCATGTTTTCTTCTTGACGTAAACACACAGTTCGCACCAGTAAAAATCTTGCTCTGAATCATCTGCCACTAAAGTTCCCGGTTTCAAATGTTTATGCCCTTTCGTCGAGGATTTCTTAGGGATCATGTAACTTCATGGGAAATTTAGTTCTACAGTTATCTAGCGCTGCATATCGCAAACCTCTATTAATAAAATAGGTCTCAATGGCAATTGCGTCAAGTATGTTCAATTGTGAGAATTTTCGAGCCACATTAGTTATGGTATTGTCCAAATAGTTTTACAAGGTGTTATCTGAGTTGATTTTTCTGAAGTTTCATTAACTAGTGATCTTCGAACTGTACCAAATATATTTACACAGTGAGGCTGTACTATCAGGTCATATTATACCAGACCGTTCGCGACATAATAATAATTATGATAATGATAATAATAATCATCATCATCATCATAAGAAAAAGAAGAAGAATCACAAAAAATTAATATCCTTGCTAGTACCGAAAGTGCGGTCCAACGAATACGTTGCGTTCCTCCAAATTTAGCTCCACGTAATCGAAGGAGTTCCTCACATGTCTCCATCATACTAGTTAACGCCGTACATTGACATGACGATGTGAATCATGACGGAGTTCAAATATACTCTATAGAGCAACATTTGAAAACAATCGATTCTCAACGAAGGTTTTGAAGGTCGGAGTCAAAGACATTTTGGATGTACAGGAGACACCGCGATGTAAGCCGCCTTGTCAATGTTCCGTTACCACACTACGATTATCTTCAGGGCGAGTGCCTATTTGCATTTCCCCTGAAGAAACGAGCAGTATGACGACTGAAACTTTGGCAACATTCCCTAGGGCGTGGTGCCTCCCACTCAGTCAAGACTTCACAAAAAAAAATTTACCAAGATTAAAATTCTCTGACTCGTAATGAAACGTCGACCATTTGCCATTCGAAAGCAACCTCAGTCACACACAATTTTTCTTAGAATTCCTTCCGCCAGTAAATGCCTACTTCGAACGTCAAAACGCATTTCTTGGAGTCAACTGTCGCAGCGCCATGTCAAGAAACCGTGCCCCCCCCCCTCCCCCAGGTCGAGAACGCTGCAGCCGCGCGGAGGGCCCGGGCAGCGGGAGAAAACCCCGCGCCTGATTGCTGGGTTGTCACCAGAACGACGGGGTCCGCCCGGAGGGACAGGCGCGTCAACGCGAAACTTTCTGGAGGTAATTAGGGTTTCCACGGCGCCCGCGACCGCCTCGCGGTTGGCGGTTGGCCTCTCGCGGAAGGAGAAGAAGGGGCTCGCCGCCTGATTACTATCACTAGCGCTGCGACATTCGCAGATGCGTCCCTCGTCATTATCCCTGGCTGCTTTTCAAGAAAAACTGTACAAGTGGTGCTATCGGAAATCTCGACATGAATTTTGTTAACAATGGCGCTCTAATCTGGTTTTCAATTTCTTGATTCCAAGATTTTAGACGCTATAAAAGTTTACAGATATGAATGGGAAAGCTTCTTAATGGAATGTTGGTGTGGCGAAGGATACTTTCATCAAGATAGCGAATACAATCGCAATATGGTTATTGAGTAAATATAATTTACTCATTTGTTGTTTTTTTAGATTCAAAAATTGGGAGAAATGACAACATATTCCCAAATATCTCTATCCTGGGTATAATAGTGCATGTGGTTGCGAGACCATACTTGAAATACTTCAAGCTGCGTACCACAGGAGGTTCGTAGACAAGAGACGGCGATTTCTGAACCCGAGTCGAAGCTTGTCACTGCCTGGATCTGAATTCTAAAAGATGACAGCCCCAATGAATAGTTTCCGGGAATTATTCCAACTCATTTTATATGAACGCTGGAGAAGTTCTTTAAACATCGGGCCACGGACCGCGCGTGTTTCTTTCTTCGCCAAACTGTCGCCAGTCCCATACTTGGGCTGGGCCTCTGACGGATCTTCTTAAAACCCATCCCTCAGGTTCTAGGAATATTCCAACAGAATTGTGGGTACACGACGTTGGGCTAGAGCTCGAATTGAGCTTTAGAAGAAACTGCTGTATAAGTAACTGGTGAAGAAGAAGCTGCACAAACAAAAATAATAAAAAACAGAAACAAAGCTGTATGAGTTATTCCTTACGATTTAGATATTTCATATTCCTAACCTCTAATATCTGATCTTGCAAACGACGTCAGTGCTATTCTTTCGCTAGCGCCTTCTCAGACGTAGATTAATGAGCCTTTCAATCTTGGCTCGCGACTGCACCAATGTGGTATTAATGACAAGACAAAGAAGAGGCGGTTTCTCATTCCCTTTTTATATCGACTCGCGTTCAAACGGTACACTTGAATAGTCAAAAGCGCTTGGATGACTGGCAAACAATCTCATTCGTAAGACAAAGTCTATTTATTCGTATATTCCGGCATTCAACAAACCATTATAAAGAATTAAAATTCGACTAAAATTGATGATTTGTCCAGAGGAACATTTTGTTTAGGATGTAAATATTGTCTAACTACTCCATGCTAAAAATATTATGATATCATGCACACACGTCATTTATATTCCGCATAGCTAACGCGTGGAAAGTGAATGTATTCTTATTTTGTCTATACAAAGCCCTGACACACCTAAGCTAGTATTACGTTAACGCCTTCAATATCAGGCTTACAAGCTTTTTGTACCAATTCCGTGGTTCGTCAGCTCCCCGCTCCTTGCCTTCGGGTGCAGGGGAGCGCGTAACGAGAACGCCGCGTGGGAGGGGGGAGCGACCTGGCTCGTGACCCAGGTAGCCCGCGCGGAGGCGCTATCGAGCTCAGCAAACAGTTCCAAGTCCCTGTGCGATAGCTCGAGTCAACAGCGCCGTTGCCTCACCGGCGGCCCCGAGACCCGTTGACCCCTCCCCTCCCCTCCACTCCACTCCTCCACTCGCCGCCTTGCGCCTCCTCGCCATGCCAGGGCCCGCCCCGCTCGGATTCGCCCCGACACCCCTCTTCGATCCGCCCTGTCCCGATCCGCCCTGTCCCGATCCGCCCTGTCCCGATCCGCCCTGTCCCGATCCGCCCTGTCCCGATCCGCCCTGTCCCGATCCGCCCTGTCCCGATCCGCCCTGTCCCGATCCGCCCTGTCCCGATCCGCCCTGTCCCGATCCGCCCTTTTTCGAAGGGGCACCGATCCAATCCACCCCTACGAGCTGGGAACCTCTCTTCCTTGCTTCACTCCGCTCCGTACGTATTCATTCAATGATGTTTTATTACAAATATTTTCAAAAAATACCTTCCTCAAACGTACAATTAAAAGGCAACATTGTCAAGTGTAACACACATTTGGGATCGTTTTATTACTTTAGTACCCCATCACGCATGCACTTCGCGAAATGAATTACTTAATTTCCAGGAGTAGGATGCGCAAGGGTCCTCCTGCCGCCTGTTCCTCGCGGGTATCTTTCGACGGCCACGAAACAGCTGGAAATTGACCTCAATCTATTTTCACCTGCGATAAGACGCGCGCCGGCCTCTGGCGCTGGGCAGCAAGCGGCACGTGCGTCTCCCCGCCCCCCGCCCGCCCCACAACCGCACCAACACACCCCGACGCTGCCTCTCACTTCGCCGCAATCGCGACACTTTACTTCGCGCTTCCCGACGGCCGTTCGCGAGCTCGTATTTCTCTCCTGTAGCCCTCTGTTTCCGCGCTGACGTCATTCCCGTCGTCCTGGTCGTTCCATCCTCGCGCTAATACTGACCATTTATGCCGTCCTCGCCGTCGTTGTCCTGATCGCTCTCGATTTCTTTGTGTTCGTCGACCTGCGCTCTTCTTACGTGTTCTCATTTTTGGACAAAATGTTAAAAAATATGAATAAATTGAATACGTGTGGAGTACTCGTGTTTTTATATAGAAATATATAACTGGTTACGCGACGAAATGAGGCAATATAATCTGTATCTGCATTTTGGTGCAAAACGGGTTAGATTTTTTGCGTAGGGTGGACTGTTTGAAGGTAATTGCGGAAGCCGAAGATTCGAGACTAGCCGTTGAGATGAAAATGCGGGAGCAAAGTCAGTTAAACTGGCCGCTTGTATTTGCCGATTGTGTTTTAGCTTTTTCCTAAAGTAACTTAAACCTTAACTCGTACAAGTTTCTGAACCACCACCACCACCACGCGCATTCCCCATTTTCTTGAGCTGCTGTTCCAAATAGTGCTCTTCCTCCCCGCACTCACAGCCTCCGCCGCCGCCGCCGTCGGTCCACCGCCCCCGCGGCACCGTGACGCATTGCGCGCCTGCGTGACCCACGCAACCGCCGGTCGCGTCGCGCGGCGCGACCTCCTGCCCGTCGCGGTTCCGCGCTGGGCTTCGAGATCGCGCAATCCGCGGCCGCCGCCCGCCCTTGGCGCATCTAAGCGCTCGCCTGCCCGCCCGCCCGCCAATGTGTGTCAGTGCTGCTTCGACACGGGGGCATTTTGCAAGTCCCGTTCATGTGGGTTATCTGGAAAACAGCTCTGTTTGTTCTGCGACTTTAAAATTGCTCGGTGGACGCCGGATGTTGCCTCACTCACGTCGTTGCATTGGGGGCAGACACTTGTAGAAACTCGACCGGAGATAAAGTACGCGTACAGGAAAACATTAAAACTAGACTAATGCAATTAGGACATTTCACTCCATCACGAATTATTTCTGTAATATTCTTATCTAATATTTTCCCTAATCTGCTATATTTCATCTGTAGTGGAATCCATCAAGTAGTTCATGGATATTGATCCAATAAAGGAACATTTTATGTTAGTTAGCCGACGTTTGGGGGTTTTATTTCTCCATCCTCAGGACTGAATACATTGACGAAACGGTTAGATGTATAAACACTAATTAAACAATGTATAAACACTAATTATATGCAAGTATGTTGCAAGCACACATTACCAATCACAAATTGTTTGGTACATGTGTTCCAAAATTAAACAATTTTAAAAATTAAATGAAAATACATACGAAGCATACCTTTCTTGGGTGTAGAAAATTACACAACCATAATCATAGTTTTCGCAATACTCAGAGCCACACGAGCTAGCATTACGACCCATTCACAGGGACTACATTATAGAACACCAATTCATTCACCAATATAAAATTTCACTAACATAACATTTTCATTTATTGGACCAATACCCATTAACTATTCGATGTTTTTTCTCTAATGTCAAACTTTCTTCAACCATTTATTTTTATCACGCTCGTGAATTCTTTCTTTTTAGACGATTGATATTTGAACGTGTACTTCTGATTCAACATGGTATATTCCAAACGGCATTTTCTGGACTAAATTAGCCAATTCAGAATATCTCAAACCGAATTTCTAAGATCATTCATTTAATACCTTTATGCTAGCAATGGAGTACGCTGAAGTTGGCGTTTAGTATCGACATTAAAATATTCAGGCCGATTCTAACAGGAAGACAAGTTAAAGAAGGATATTAATTCTCAATCAATCTTTAAATTATGCCATTCGAAAAATCTTGGCACTTCATTATTTGTATTCTAACTTCCACATCGCTCTCTACATTAAACGTATATTAATACTTAGACTACCATGTGTATCGTTAGCGAAACACACGAGAGGACATTTCATTACTATGTGTGTCCTCCAGCAACGCAGATACAAGCAAACTAAATGGTACAATTATGTGTCTAGGCTCTCGAAAAAGAACAGTGTTATTAATCTGATGTTGGCTGTCCTGATAAGATGTCGATTCCATTGTCAAGATCTGCATGCTACCAATCAGATCGCCAAAATTCTGTACACTATCACCATTAGGGTAAAATGCCCTGGTAGTCTATGCACTTATTAATTTCCAAAATTTTCCCAACACACGAGCAAGAGCGTTCGTAAAAGCTTCGCTGCCTGCCTCCCCGCATGGGTCGTTGGCCGCGTTGGGCGCGGGGCGCAGGGCGCCGGCGATCGCCTTATCCCTCGAGCATCTCTCGCCGCAACGCGTCATTAGCAACGCTGCACCGCCGCAGATGGCCTACATGCGCGTGTATCGCCCATCGCCCGCCTGCCCACACGCCCAGCGGCAGTGCGCCCGAACTACCGTCTACCAGGCTTCTGCTAACTTCTCTCCTCAACTTACTACCATTACTTGATTGATTGATTGATCGATGTTGCCACATCAACTACTACGGTCGTTAGTCCCGTGAGTGTAGCTACTGTTTTATCTCCGGAAGTGGCAATGTTCCTCTACTGGTAGATGTTAAGATCCGGCGCCGATCTACACGACAGCATGCGAGTACTTCCCCCAGGTACACCCCCAGAGGGGCACCGTCCAAGTTGGGACGAGTTCTGATAGTGTAGTGCATAGACGTGTGTGTGATGATAAGACAGCAAGGAAGCAATGATGCACGCGGTCCGCGATCCATCTGTTAGGATACTGTCCCGACATTCGACTAGTGTCGATCGGAGAAAACACGAAAAACTACCCATCAGGGTACCCAGCTGCTAGAATTCTCCAGAGCACGGTTGAATTCGAAATATATACTTAGCTAGAGTAAAAACTCCGCAAACGTAGGGACTCGAACTCTACAATTTCTCGGTCAGAGGAAGATACTGTCATCGCCTTCTTTATACTCCGTTTTTTTCAGTTCATTTCAAGAGCTGCAAACGATTTTAATTTTAAAATTACCTCTTGAAATATTCTTACTTCTCATTAACGGGTGAGTTTTGCAAAACATTCATTGTGTCAGTCTTGGTACTTTTAAAGCCTACAGCAAACTTGGCCCCAAGATTTTATTTATTTGTGACAGGCTGCGACAGTGTATGTTGTCGTAAGTCCACAACTGATGCTTCGTAGACAGGGAGGTCGTAGAGTCAAGTCCAGTATGGATCCTGTGTGGTCTACCACTCCTCACACGTTCTTGTTCTAGCAGGGCCATGAAACCCGGGGAGGTCACCTAAGCTATTCGCTTGTATTCTCATATCATCTGCCCCAGTCGACACACATGCCGATAGGCTGATATCCGGATCCCGCCGGAACGCAGTTTGCCCTCACGGCAACCTCCCCATACAATGCCTGGGTCGGGCCGCCCTGCCAGCCCCGAGCTCCTAGCTATCCAGGCTAGTAGCGGGGCCAAAACAATCCGCTATTCACATGCGCCGGGACAAGTCCCTCCTCTTTACCAAGAGAATCGGGCCACTGCCACGACAAATCCAAGAGCCCAACAGGGGGCCACCTGAACCCAGGTCCGGGAGGCTCGGAACCCCCTTCCCGTCTCCTTCTGCCTCCATCTTGAAGCTATCGACGTGAGTGTCCCCTAAAACTCAGGGTCCGGGTGGTCGTCTACAACTCACCGCTAGAGATCGCGACAGCCGACGCAGCGGCGGCATCTCCCTGCGGTGAGATTCGAGTCTAGTTGGCAGAGCTTTTCGACACCACCTGAATAATTGAGTCGAAACGCTCTGCACGAGGCTTCTATCTCGTAATGAGAATTCTAGAGGCCAGTTGCTCTAATCGTTCTGCTCTGAGTCGTTTCCATGATACTCTCTTATGACTTGCATTTAGATACCGGAGCAGTACTCCAGTCAATGGCCACAAACAGCGTGCTATCCTTCCTTCCTTTCTCTTTGCTCGTTTTCTTGTAGAACCAAATGAAGGGCCTAATAATTATTAATGAAGGGCCTTATTATTATTATTATTATTATTATTATTATTATTATTATTAATGATCGCCTTTATTCAGTGGCGAGGCTCAGACCACAAGAACTGCCCTGTCGTAATCACCAATGGCTTGCCTACATTCCCTAAAGATTCAAGAAAATCTCCAAGCTGCAAGTTCTAGAGATTCTAATATGTCCGGAAGTGGGATCACCGGAATAAAGCAGCATAATATTTATTTTTGTTTCATTTCTTTTCTCTAATATTTATTTTTATAAATAATTTTCAATCCTACGAGCGTCTTTCGACCCATTGTGCTCAGTCTGCTGCCGCGCTGCCGATACTACTATTGCGGAGGGATGCACACGAGCACAGCGGGCGACCTCTGTTAACGCCAGGTTGATCGGCGATGCCTCGAAAAATCGATAATCGCTGGCGGAGAGACGAGACGGCAGCGGGAGGCCAACGAGAGTTTTGGAGAATCTCAGAATGAGCGTCGGAGATCACAATCTCCGGATAAACGTAAAAGAGACAGTACGGGGTCAGTCGATGGAGAACAAAGGTTGTGGAAGATCGTTTGGATTTTATCCACAAAGCTCCCCTCCATGTTAGACATTACGACTTAGTTCCATCATTGAGGTTCTATATCTGATGTGTTATGATAAACTCAAGAACATAGAGTGGTAAATAAACATTCAATTTTGTTGGCTTTTAGTAAAAAGCTTGCAAAATTCAGTTTTCAGAAACAAGAAAACACATTTTTCTTGTAAATAGTGGGATCAATATTTTTGTCTGGGAAGTTCCATTCTTTTTCAGTTTTTCTGATTCACATACCTAATTTCTATTAGCGATGTATTCATTTAATCTTTTGTGCTGTGTGCTCTTGACAAAGTTTGTCACCTGCCTTTACGCTGAAACTTAATATCAGATAGTAAAAAAGTTCATATTTCCAATTTAACAATGGGGCCACATGCGTAATGTAAGATGATATATCCACGAGTAATATTTATATATAGATCACACAAACAACGTATTTCGAAATTTGAGCACTTTCTTAGAAATGTGATCCTTGTGAAGTAGAACTAGGAGGCGCATATGTAGCACTCGTAGCTGATCGGATGAGTGAGGGGTGGGGGTAGGGGTGGCGGGTGGGGAGCGAGAAACTTTGGATGGTCTCGTATTTTAAGTTTTTGTGGGTAGAGGAGCGGACGCGTCTCAACGTTCGGCGATATACGGTGCGTGAAGAAAGAGCTTAAGTTTAGTGCCCATTTAAATGAATATTTACAGAAGCGGGGGGAAACGCAAAAAGGCAAATTTGTCGCTTGTGAAGCGATTTCGCTACACTGAGAAGGTATTTTGTTCAGTGAAAGACATGAAAGACAACGATTTAAGGAACCACTCAACTTAATAGGTATGTCTTTTCTCTTATTATGACTTTCCCGTAGGTATTTCTTGTTAGATTGAGTTCAAAGCCGTTACTACGGCCTCGAAATCAAATATATGACCGGAGCGACTGAAAATCAATGATTTTGGAGATACGGTGCGACATATTGAATTGACTCACTTTCTGCTATTATTGGGGAGGTAAATTGCCTCTAAGATGAACAGAAAAAAACACACGTGATGAGCCGTGGTGGCTCGGATCTAAATTGCTTTCATTCATATACTTGCTGTTCTCGTAGATAGGTTTTGTTTGTAGAATATTGTGACATAAATCGTGACAAGATAATGCCTAGGGTTGACTTTTCGATCATTCCATTTTACAGATTATATTATTAATTTTGAATTGAACATGTGTAATTATCAGCGAGGTTAATGTATGCTTTTAGAATTCAAATTTCAGTTTTGTTTAATTCATGTAAAACTTTCAATTGTGAAGGGAACCCCGGAAATTTCTAGATAATAAAATATTTTGAATTGCGAAATAGAGCACCTATGTAATATAAATATTCATTTTGATTTATGGAAATAATTGTGGCAGTTTCATAGTTTTTAAATTTATATATTTATTAGCATATATTTAATTGAATGGACATGTCAGGCGTTAAATATCTTCGATCTGATCAGGAAGAATCCGAAGCTGGTCCTATCCCTGAATAAGTTTCACCTCAGTAATCGCCTGAAATGGACAGAGAGAACCACATCCATCGATCAAATGAAGCGGCTCCTACATTTCTTCAGATAGATGCTTGATTGGGCAGGTACATTTAGCCGTTGCTGAATATCAGCTGTCGCCCCGTCCTGAAATCTTCCGATGCAGCATCAACACCGCCGCGGAGAGAGCCGTGCATCCGTAATCGACTGGGGGGCGGGGCGGGGCGGGGTTGGGCGGGGCGGGGCGGGGCGGGGCGGGGCGGCGCGCGGCAGGAGGAAGTGGCGTCCAGGCGAGGCTTTCCCGGCGCCTGGGGCAGGAGCTGCCGGCGGCGGCGGCGGCTGCTTGCGCTCAAAGAGGCCTTTTCCGGGAGGGAAAGCCCCGCGCCCGCCGCCGCCACCGCGTGGCGCAAGGGGCAGCACAGAAGAGAAGGAAGGGAAAAAAGCAGATAAAGAATGTGAAGAAGAAGAATGAGTGAGAGAGAGAGAGAAGGAGGGGTGGGAGAGAACGAGGGGAGAGAGAGAATGAGGGGGTGAGGGATAATGAGGGGGAGAGGGAGAATGAGAAGAAGAGGGAGAATGAGAAGAGGAAGAATGAGGAAGAGAGAATAAGAAAAATAGAGAGAATGAGGAGAAAGGTGAAAATTAGAGGAGGAAGGGGAATAAGGAGGAAAATGATAATAAGGAAAGGGGAGTAAAGAGGAAAAAAGATAAGGAGAAGAAAGAAAAGAGAGAGAACTCGTCCTTAGTCGTCAACTTATCAGATTTATTTTTGACACGCATCTTCGGTATCGATCCATGTTTGTTCAGTAACCAAAGAAGAGAAAAAATGAAAGTTCTTCTGTTTTGTTGAATTCTACAAGTTGCAGTTTCTCACATTGTAAATTGATTAAATTGCTCATATATAAAATAACTACTTGGTTTCACTGCTTCTCGAAGAATTGTCTCTCGTTCAAAACATAGCATGTTGGTTCCAGTCATATGAAGATGTAATGTACAAATTTAGCAGATGAACAAACATCTCTGTCGCACAACAGATACTAATCTTTTCTCATCTCATTAAACGTGTTAAATTCTAATTATTACACGCAAGTATTATTATCTCACAACTAGTAAGAAATTACATTAATAACCGCGGAAAGAAACTTAACGAACATTTAAGCAGGTCCGCTAAAAAGCCGGGAAATGACACGCTGTATTTGCTCCCGGCACGCCAGAGCGACACGCGCCGACGGGGGCATCCGGAACCCCAGGAATGCGGTGCGGGCGGGGAAAACAGTTGAAGCGAGATGATGAAGCGCGCGGCGCGCCGCGGCGCGGCGCCTCCGAGAACAATGTGCAATTCAAGCGGTCGTCTGCTGCCCCTCCGAGTGCACTCGCGTGCGAGCGGAGGAAATATTTCCTCCAAAACAAACAATTAGAGATCCGAGGACGCGATCCCGCAATGGCGGGGAATCCCGCGAGCTCCACGTTCGGGGGCTGCGGCGGGGAGCAACTCGAGGAAGCGGGCGGGGTGGGCCATGTGCAAAATGGCGGCGCTGCGCTCGAAACGCGAGACACGGGTCCCTGATTTGCGCAGTGTGTTTCAGAAGGAACAATAATTCCATACGTGGTTGTTTAATCGTTTATTCACCTTTTCATTAATTCACTTACTATTTAAATAAATAATTATTTTTCGTTTTTTATTTTAATTACTAATGCGTCTATTTCGTTATGTATTTAATTATGGTTTGGTTTATTCATCTATTGAGTGAAATGCGGAGAAATGGAACATTCATTGTAGTTCTGCATTCAGACTCACAACGTGACATCAGATAAGTCGCTGATTTAGAGGCGTGATGTTCATGGTATTAATAATGATGATCATTATTATTATTATAAATAAAGGTGGATGAGATAAAATGGAGGAACCAAGAGCACCGAGAAAAACCTTGTGCACTTTGCCCCACACAAATTCCCTATGGATCGGCCGGGGTTTTAACAGTGTTCCCCAGAGGTGGAAACCTACCGTCTCGGCCGAAACGCTTCAGGTCTCGTTTGGGTCGTGATAGAGTGTAATTCTCGAAACACAAGTCTGATATAAAAGTGTCTACATTTCCATTAGTATGAAGTTACAGCTATTTGAAATATTTGAATGACGCATATAAAAGAACAAGATGAGCTGCGGCCAGACAGACATCCTCGGCAACAGTTTCTCAAAGAGGCCACGACACGTATTGACGTCACTGGTGTCTCCGGATAGAAAACTTTCCTGTCAGGGAAAATGTGATTGAGGACCTCACAGTTACGGCTTATGGTCTTCCTCTTCCGTATCATTTCATAGTTTCTTATAGTTTGTCCTTAATCATTCCAAAAATTAGACGATCACAGTATGGTGTTCACAAAACCTGGTAGCAGTGTACTGCCGTGTGTTGCGAGCCTCTGTGACCGCTCTCCCCTGGAGGAATGCAGCGGAGCCCTCGCCATTGAGGCTGCCAAGCGCTCGTGTATGATAAGGCCATAACACGGCCGAGGAGCCGGGTCGTGATTCGGAGATTCAGCGAGCGTTCTGGCTTCCATCGCGGCGCACGCGCGCACGTGCAGCCGGGCGGCTGGGAGGGGCCACTTCCCCTCCCACGCCGCGACGCCATGTCACTCACGCAGACGGGAGCCGCGTCCGACATCCCACACATATCAATCGCCCTCGCTCACGCCGATCCATCCGACGTTCCACGGAACTTACTGCGGCGGCGGACCCACTAGGTGGGGCCAATCCTCGATGCCATGCTCCCTCTCAAAGCCAATATTCTCTGTAATTTTCTCAATTTATTTAACGCAATTCCTATGGTGAATGACTAGACATCGGATGTTTAGGCACTAAAAACTCGTCTTTTAGGCGCCTAAAAAGGCGCTCAAAATGTTAAGAATAAGGAGAAAAAAGACACTGTCATAAATTACATTCACAATAAAATTAAAAATTACTTGTAAAACTCCATAAGTATTTACAACTCTTCTTCATTTTATTCTGAATAGTTTCCATTGCAATATATTACCAGTAACTTTTCAAGGATTGCAATTTCAAATCAGCAACGATTGGGAGACAAAATCAGTTTGAATACAGAGAAGGATTTCTGAACATCTACTGATGTGTCTGGCATATATGTTAGACATTAGCAACACTGAAACCTGGGAATTTACATTTTTTCCACACAATAGGTGTCCTTGATGTATTGTCAATCGACCATTTTCTCAGAACATGGCTAGTATTTATGAAATATGGAAATGGAGAAAAATATGTTGGTATACACTCAGGAGTTCTCTCGTATTTTAAAATACAAATACGTGAATTGAAAGTTTCGTAATGAATGGCCAGGTTGTACCGTGGCCGATTTTCTGATATCTTAGCATTGAATATAAAAATAATACATAAAAGGCAAAAACGTGTAATAATTGTAAAGAAAAGGTATTTATGCAAAAAAAGGCATTTATGCTAAAATAAGCTTTATAAAACTTGGTCATATATCATCATTTGTCATGATTCGTGTACATATATTATCAGCCTTTAAATAAGTTCGCTAGAAAAAAATAGGCATTTCCCTAACCATCCGATGTCAACTTAGGATATCCAAAGCAGTATTCACTTTTTTTATTTAATGTAAACAATGAATACTATCTGAAAAATATTTAAGGAGGTCTCAACTGAAATGGCCCCTCACAAATACTTCCTGGATTCAGAGACTGCTGAAACACATACCTTATATTTTACGTTATCCTACCTGAACCGTTTGTTGCCGATTAAGGACGAACATGTGTCCGAGAGCCATAAGAACTTCTAAGAGTCACCAAGGGGGAACGCTTACACATTTATGAATATGACTTCTCCTTTCTAGGCATAGGTCCAGAGTAGTGATTTTACGTCTGCTGCTGTCGCTTGGTAGAGGTATTTATGAGGAAGTGAATAATGCTAGGAGATGCGTGATAAAGTCCATGACACGCAAAAATTTCAACAATAATTGCCCATATTGCTTCGAGGAATGACACATAATCGCCCTCATATAATCCTTAAATTATGATCATTAGTTTTATCACTTTGAACATTATCTACCGTTACCTTACTTTGTGTAAATTGCTTCAATGAATTTGAAAATGTTCTTCCCGCCCACTAACCTACGTGTTTTCTCAGCCAACTAGAAAGAAATGCATCATTCTTTAAACGGTTAAAGAACACGAATGCTCTATTTTCTATTTTATTAAACGCACGAATATACTGGGAAATGAGTAACTCGGTAGAGATGGAAATGGCGGAGCAGAATAATAATCACTGCAGTGTATGCCTTCCACAACAGAGTTTTGCGTTCAATCCCCGATCAATCCTTTTGCAGTTTGTGGTGGACAAAACGATGTTTCGGCAAGTTTTATCTCTGTTTTTTATCTCTTTCGTTTCCCCTACCATTCACTCCATCCATTCACATCATGATTATCACTATCATCTAATCATCAGTCGCAGACCCCTCAATACGAGTAAATAAAAAAATGAAACCAAAAGTGGGCGTGGTCTTGGTTCCATTTTGGCCTCCGCGAATGGCCTCCGAGCGCATCAGGATCTCCGCGCACGCGCGCCGCGGAGACAAATGAGCGGAGCGCGTCCGCCGCAATGTGCTGAATCCACTTGATGGCTTAACGAAGGCGGCCCTCTCGAGGGCTGGGTGCGGGAGAAAGTCATAACGAGCGCTCAGCGCTGGATGGACAGCAGGGGGCGGCGGGGCGGTGGGGACGGCGGGGGCGGCGGGGGCGGCGGTGGCGGCGGGGGCGGCGGGGGCGGCGGGGGCGGCGGGGACGGCGGGGGCGGCGGGGGCGGCGGGGGCGGCGGGGGCGGCGGGGGCGGCGGGGGGCGGCGGGGGCGGGCGGGGGCGGCGGGGGCGGCGGGGCGGCGGGGGCGGCGGGGGCGGCGGGGGCGGCGGGGGCGGCGGGGGCCGGGGAGCGGGCCAGGGAAGGGGCGGGGCAGGGGAGGCGTGACGGAGGCGGGGCGGGGCGGGGGAGGCGGCGGGCGGCCGCATATCATAGCGCGGATCGGGCGCGCATGAATACTTCCCCCATTCTCATCTGTCTCCGGGACGACTCCCCCCTCCCTCTTCTCTTGGCCGGCGGAGGACGCGGCGACGGCGGAGTATCGGCGAGACGGATTATGAAGACGTGGTCTTGCGACGGACGAATTTCGGTTGGGTGGTCAGGAACGAAGGCGATTATTCCGCGTTTTTCAAGGAGTGTTTCTGTTTTAGAAGTTTCCTTTATGACTATCGTACGGCATGTGTACAGGTCGACGAAGGATGTAAGGGAGTTCGCACGTATTGAATATTTATAAAATGCATTCATTCGAAGAAATTTTATTTTTCATCTTAACTTCGTCTTTTTTCTTTTCTTTTTTCGTTAAAACAGATACGCACCATTTGTGATTTTTTTGTTCTGAAATGATGTTTTAGACATAATTATGTTCAATTAACACGAAAACTGGAAATCGCAGTAAGTGAATTGCAAGATGATACACAGAAGTGCGAGATGATACACACGTGATACAATGAAAATAATGAGTAGCAACGGATACAACCATAGACGTGGCCAAAATAAAAGCCAAGAATACCGATTGCTATTCTAATAAAAAATCTAGTGCTTTCTGATAGTCTTAAATTGACCCATCTGCTATATTTTTATATGAGTTTGTAGGTATATTTGAGTCATCTCTTTCCGATTGCTTTTCAAACACTGCGATTAATATGAAGAAATGCCATTCCCTTAAGCACTAAAGTGGCGCGGTGCCCATTTTTCCTATGGCTCCTCCTTCCGCATCGCTGTCGAATGCGGTGAAGGTTCATGTGCGAGGAGAATCGGGGCCGGGAGAGGCAGGGGCGGGATGAGGCAGGCACGCGGAAAATAAGAACGGGGATAGTGTAGGGGCGGGGTACGCTTGGGCGTGAAGAGGTGGGGATGGGGAGGCAGGAGTTTCAGGGGCAGTGAGAGACACGGGCGGGGGAGGGAGAGACGGGGAGACGCAGGGACGGGGGAAGGAGTAGGTGAAGGAGGCAGGGTCTGGGAGAAGCAAGAGGTAGTGGGGAGAGGGAGAGCAGGTGATATGATGAGAAGCAGATGAGAGGCAGGGAGTGGCGGGGCGAGGCGGGGCGGGGCGCGGCGGAGTGGGGTGGGACGAGGCGGAGCGGGGCGGGGCGGGGCGGGGCGGGGCGGGGTGGGACCGGAGGCGGGGCGGGGGGGCGGGGCGGGTGAGTCAGCCAAGCCGGCTGGCAGCCACCCGGGGCGCCCGCGCGCCGCTCTGGGGGCGCCGTCTGCCAAGACAGCTGACGCACTTTGCGAACTTCCGGACGGCACGTCCATAACAAATCATCTTCAAATGCTTTAAATCCGGTTTGAGCTCACTTCAGGCGGAGAAATGGAAACTAATGCATTCCAATTTTCCGTACGTTTTCCAATTATTTGTAATTTAGGCGGAAAATCAGAGTTTCTATAGAGTTTGCCAGTTTAATGATGACTCGTTTTAACTTTTCAGAACGAAAGTCTTACGCGATAAAAAGTCTCGTTTTTGAGTCTCATGTGTCCATGTTGCAAAATGGAATCGTGAAATTCATAGCAATAAATATCAATGAAAACAATTAGGGGGGATAATCACACAACTTGCTAAGAAAACTGTCAAAGAATACACGGTGTGCTACAATGATTGTTGCTGCATTTATACGCATATACATCTCTTCACATTACACTCATTTCTGCTGTAAGCAACTCTTGTAGGCATGCTGTTCGAAAGGTGAAAGAAAGGTAGTAGTCTTGTTACCATCCGGATTCATATGATGTACTTGGTTGTTGCGAGGCTCGTCTGCAAGTATTATTTTCCTACATGAAAGAATTTCTGAACCCGTACGTAAATGTGTAACACGATGAAGCAGATGACTTTACAATGCCTACCATTGTACTCGTATGAACGCCTTCTATTGTGACTTGTAGACCGGAATTTTGCTCATTTGAGCATGTTATTCGTGCTTTCCTGCCACGTGCACGAATTAAACTCATGTTATCCCGAGAGCGATATCTTATTCCGGAGATGCTAGTTATTTTCATGACTGTAACCACAAAGCAAAGTGGATTTCTGTTGTTTTGTTGTAAATACAGATAAATGTAATTATAAAGAACTTCATAATCACTCACGCTAACGTTCGTCCATAAAACTATAACTTATGTGTTAGTAGTTTCCTCCAATATACATTTCTTAATATTGATGAATAATGAATTGGTATTGTATGTATTTTTATCTCACGTTTTCTATTTGATGAGTTAAGTATTGTGCATCATATAAATTGAATTTCATGCATAGTTTTTGTTAAAATGAAGTTACGTTTTGTAACATTATATTGATTAATCATTTTCAAATGTTTTTACAAGTGTTCGACTGCTTGCAAAATTTTTTTTTTGCTAACATGCCTTCCACATCTAAGATCTTTAAAATATTAATCACAAATACTTAATTATGAAACGTTTATACGCGTGATGTATCATGAAATCATGCGACCTATTATCTGTTTCAGGTAAGAGAACCGAGAACGTTGAAGCAAGCTGAGATTTGTATACGCTGTATGTGAGTAAAAATAAACACTCCAACTTTTAATTGTTCAATTACACTCAACTTTAATCAATTTTTGATGATTTTATAACACTTATAACCCGATTTGTTTACATTCAGGACTTCATTGACTTTGTCGTAAGTCAACGGCAAGGAAACATTTTAATGTAACTTCTTGAAGAATCGTCTCCGAATTCTTTTTTTTATGTCTTCTTATCCTTTTAGAAGCAATGCTTGTGAAAAATGATACTGATTTCTGCCCTACTTCCAATTTCTCGTTCCAGGAATAGAGATTCATATTGAATGATTTCAGACAGCTTTACCTACAAAATGGTCATTTGATCGATCGCCAATTTAAGCTAACTAGTGTGTTCTGAGCATAAATTACATGCAATTGTAATTTCAAGGACGAGACGAAAAAATATAATTACAGTTGCTCAAAATCTTTCACCCACAAAATACCCTGATAACAGTAACGTCGATGTGCGCCGCTCACCCTACTACACACCGCAACAAAGAGAAAAAAATATTCAGCGTTTCTACCGCAGCGAAGAAATGACCGCCGCTCAAAGTCTGATACGAAGAATAAAGGCGGCATCGCGATGCACGAATGTCGCAAAAACAATCGGTCACGTTGTACTGCGAGAATCCGCGCGCATATAGCCTGAGGTATCCGGGAGTCGCCGTCGTTGGCAGGCCTGGGCGGTGGACGCGGTTGCCGAGAATTGGGCTGCGTCGTCGCCGCCGCCATCGCCGCCGCCGCCGCCGCCGACGACGACGACGACGACGACGACTCCGTCGCTGCCGCCACCGCCGGTAGCCGCCGCGGTGAGGCGCGGTGCGGCGGGGCGGGGTGAGGCGGGGCGGGGCGGGGCGGGGAGAGGAGGCAGCGCACGTGCCGGATTGAGCTGCTGCCAAGCGGCGGTGCGCCCTGCCTACCAACGCGCGCCGCACGAGCCTTGGCCCCCTTGCGGCCCTGGCTCCCCTCCGCCTCCTTGTAGCCCTGTGCCCTGCAGGCGCCTCAGCTCGCCCTTCTGCCTGCCCTGGTCTACCCTCCCCGCCCTCGCTCCTGTCCTGTTTGCCTCGCAACCTGACCCCTGTCTGGCTCTGCCCCTCTTCTGTCTGGTCGGCAGACCCAAGACTCGCGCGGCACTCTGCGCTGCACTGCCCTGGGCTGCCCAGCGCAGCTTTTTCTGCCGCTCGGCCCTTCTGACGGCAGGGATCTCTACCAGGCCTTACATCTGCAGCGGCTACCTACTGGGCCCTTTGCCGGCGGCATTTCTGTCGGTCTCTCTCCAGTCCTTTGACCTGTAGGACCAAAACATTTACTCGCCCTTTTGCCCTGCCCGGAAGCGAGTCTTTTTTTGACAAACTGCTAAAGAATAAATGAATGAATTCAACGTATGTTTAATGCTCTGCATAATGGGTGGTGGTTCGAAAAGATGGAAGTGTTGATGTAGTCGAGTAAAGTTAGCTTAGAAAAAGTATCGGCCAACTCGAACAGTTTGTTCTCGCGTTGCCAAGTCAACGGCCAAGCTTAGGCGTCCTGCCTTTGCTGTTAGCATAAATGAGTTCAGGCATCGCAATTTATATTAATTTAGAGGACCGGCTTGTCTTGAGCTACCTTCTCTCGCGCAAATACTACAAAAGTATTTCTACTTTATTCAATACGGTCATTCCACGTTAATGCCACTTATCGTGATTTAGATATTTTGCAAACTCGAGCCCGGAGCTATGCCCAGCCCTGCGAAGCCGACAGTCCCTCTCGCCGCCTGCCCTGCGTGCCTCGCAACTCCCCGGCCCTTTATTGTCCACTCGTCTGTGTAGCCCAGCCGGGAGTCCCTCGCGTACTCTGGCACCAGGGCTATTTGCCCGGCGACACGCCCCCAGCGGCCTCCCCAGCCTTAAGGCCTCTCCACAGTAGCCCGTGAACGGGAAAGGCAACGCGAAAGGGAACGTAAAGAAAGTTGATAGGAGGACGTTTCTGGCAGGCATCCACAACACGACAGGAACGCGAAGCTTGACGGAAACGGGAAAGATAGTCATTTATCCTGGCCCGGAAACGGGAAGCTTCTCGACCAATGAAAGTACAGCAAATGGCGACGAAGCTTTCCAGCTGATCGGGCGCGCGACCTGCGCGCGACACTGGTCTGGAGAGGAATTGAAAGCTCAGTGCGATTTTGAGGTTAAAGCGTGAATTTGCAAGGTTAGCGTTTCAGGTGGGTTTTGTTGGTCATAGAATATTAAAATTTCAGAAAATGAAATTTAGAATATTAAAATATTCTTTAAATGAAATTTAATTTAGAAAACTTGAATATTAAAATTTCTCACAAAAAACAATTTTTATATGGTTTGTAAAGTACACCGGAGTTGTTTGTTTATTGATAAAGTTATAGATAGCTTACTTTCCGTAAGTTCGTAGTAGTTTTTGCATTTTTAATTCTTACGTTTTTTTAAAGATCGCTTCTCAACATCTTGGTCATATAGCGAACACTGTGACTTCTTTTTAACTGTAGCGGGAACACTTAAATACAACACAAGCACACACAAACACAGTAATGTCCGAAGCGGGACTCGAACCCGCGACCCTCCGGTCCGAGATCACTACTTCACTACTGTTTTAGTAGTCTTGACCATCGGGTTGACGGTTTTTTTCTAACCAATATTCCTTTGTTAAAGTATTCATTATTCATAATAGCATACGCAAACGCCACGGACTGTGACAAAATCAAGAGTGAACAGAGTAGCGTATCTAGAGGTGCTTTGGTTTCGGGTTTGTCTTTTTTGCCGCTACAGATACATAGCGCTATTCCTCTTCCCGTTGGCATTTATTTGCGAAGCACACGTACCTCGCCTTCCGTTCCCTTTCCCGCCCTCGTCTTCGCGTTGCCGTTCCCGTTCGCGGACAATTGTGGAGCGAACTACATTACCCTCCCTCTGCCCCACCTTTTCCATCGGTCTCCCGCCTCGCCTGGCCCCCGGCCCTTGGTCGTTCAAGCCCTGCAGCCCGCTGGACTCCCCCGCGCCGCTGAGGGATTCGCAGCCACGGCCTCTCCGCATCGCCTCTCCTACAAGGCGCCCTTTCCGGCCGCAGCCAGCCTACCCTCCTTGCCATCACAGCCCCACACCCGGCAGTGTCGGGCAGGCGGAGAAGGGGGCGGGATGCCGCCTGCCCGACACCCTTCCCTTCTTTCTTTGCCAACCTCATTCCCTTGTCCGAAACTACTTTTTTGACAGAAAGCTAAACTAAATAGAGGGAACTTGTGTGTGCTGTTTATGAGTGGTGACTCAAACGTATCCTTTAAGGTTGTTAGGTGAAGTTCGCTGAGCAAAAGAAGCGCCTATTTAAAACAGTGAAAGTGATTCCCTTCGTTTGAGCGTTTCCAAATCGACGACATAAAACATCATCGAGTCCAGCCAACGCAAAATTTCTAACTAAAATAACTACTCTCCTCCAAAATATACGTTCGACTTATCTTAGCTCACATCCCTCGCATAACTACTACTAAAGTATTGTTCCACACGTGTGCAATTTATTCTTGGTTTTGGCTGTCTCAAAAAGTACTCGCCCCCCCCAATTCAGTGCCCCCTCCCCCCGAGATACAACCCTCCCGTCTCTATTCCGCGTGGTCCATCGTCTCGTTCGCTCGAGGGTCATGAAAGCAAAGATTTATATAATTTAATTTTTTTAATCCAACAGTAGTGTACATTTATAACTGACTTTTTTCTTAGAAGAGTTGCGGACATATCTTAATAATTGTTCTCTTTAAAACTGCAATCCTTGATTTAACAAAGGGGTCTTGAGGGTCTTGCACGAATTGAAGTTGACTGGTGGGTTTAATAAAAATATATCATTAGAAACGCCATATTAAGCAACGGCACTGAAAAATATCCGTCATGGATGATGTGCTCCCTCACAAATTGCAAACGGTAAAATCATAGCAGCTGTTTTGTGGCTGCAAAACAGACCTTGCACGTTTCAGTGATTTTATGAAGCGTTTGTTACACCAAAAAGTAATGGATAATTTTTAGAAGAGGGATTGAGATGAGCTTGCTTGGATTCAGGATCTTGATTACGTTCAGCTAGTTTTTTCCTCCGGACTTCCCGACACACGTATTTCTTATGTTGTTATTATTGCTTATATACTGCATACTCTTTTGTTATTTTTCTTTTTCCTCTCTTCTACTTCTTCTTCTTCTCCTTCTTGCCTTTCCTTTCAAGCCATACATCAGAAAACTCTATCTTCACCTTAGCCATCCAGGATCTCTTCTTCAAAACAAGCGATAATTGAAAGGTCAATTTTTGAGCCTTCATCTCTAATTTGTAGAAAAAAGGTTCCTCACCATTTATCAAACCTCTAAATATTTAAAATCTTGATTCTTATCATGCCCTGAAATATCGAATTTTTGGTTTTACAATTTAGTGATAATTGTTTCTGGAAAATTAGATGTGTAACTAAATGTGCAAGTTGATTCTAAAACAAAAGTAGACATTGTGTAGATTTAATTTGCCCAGTCTATGGCAATCACTCATTATTTCTCAAGTAAATACGCTCATGAGCTCGGTTGAAATATTCACACTAGGAAATTCAGATTAAGTTCAACGTTCTTACATGAAACTACAATTCAAAATTTATCTGATCTACAAAAACAACTACACTGCATTATTCTCTGGCAATCATTGTGGGTAAGGAGAAGGGGGTAGAGGTTGCTTATGTGGTCATCTTTGCGTGAGCCGTCGTCTCGTCTATTTCTGTCGGTGACTGAACGAGTCCTTCGCACACGAAAGCTCTTCAGGCCTGGCGTGTAGGTACTTGGCAGGACTCAGCGCGCGGTTTGCCAGTGATCTTTTCCATGTCCACTCGTATCTGATTGTGCTGACCACCATGAAAGGTATCGAGTGGATAGAAATGAGACTATTTGACATCTACGCATGAGTACGCAAGTTCATAAAATCTTGAAAATTGTATTAATGTAAAAGCAAACGTCATTACATAATAGGACTAATCGCTTGATTTTGACATTTGTGCGTTCCTCACCTTTTTGTAACGAATTTTGGGTCATTTCTTCCTGAATCAATTTTAGATGTGTGGGAAATTTGTATTTGTGTCCTCAAGTTGTTCATTAGTGACAAAAAAATCGGTTACTCCTATTGAATTATCACGTTTTGCCCTCAATAAGCATGTAATAAAGCACAGAGAACCGTTATATTACAATTATATCAATGTCATGGTCTTCAAGTAAATCATGAGTGATTTATCATCCTGTAAACAATGCATCATTTCAATGAGACGAACATAGAAAGGAAGATATGGGCAGGGATCAGTAAACATAGTTCAAAGGACATACCAGTTCCGTCCTGTCAATTTACAAAGTAAGGACGGCGTGATCTGTATGCTTACAGAGTTTGTCAACTATCACAGTGAGGTAGCTTTAAAAAATAAATATGAAATCAAGTATTTCAAATACAGCGGTTAGAAATAGCCGAGGTCTATTTTCTTTTTACAGCAGCAATTAGCCAATCCACGGCCTCTCCGACGCACTGGCCGCGCCCTTGTACACACACACACATTACACGTCTCCAGACACAGTGGGAGCCCCACGTCGAGTTATGCGAAGTAATCTCGTATCGGTGATTCACGAGCGTGCAAATTACGAGGGAAGACAGTCTGTCGGCAAGGTCGGGAGGACATCCTTTGTTACATAAAGTAATTGCCGGGCGTATTAACGGTCTCACGTCGCGGCTTCCTGACGCGCGCTCCGCCTGCGCCTTCGCGCGTCCCAACGCTTCCATCACCCCCACTATTGATTCCGTTGTTGCATTCAGTCGCGAATGTGACGTATGCATCGTCTGCGCCACCATTTCCATCATTGTCTCCGCCATCGCCTCCGCCATCGCCTCCGCCATCGACTTCGCCATTGCCTCCGCCATCGACTTCGCCCTCGCCCTCGCCATCGCCATCGACTCCGCCATCGACTCCGCCATCGACTCCGCCATCTCCTCCGACATCGCCTCCACCATCACCTCCGCCATCGATTTCGCCATCGCCTCCGCCATCACCTCCGCCATCGACTTCGCCATCGCATCCGTCATCACCTCCGCCATCACCTCCGCCATCGACTTCGCCATCGACTTCGCCATCGCCTCCGCCATCACTTCCGCCATCGCCTCCGTCATCGACTCCGCCATCGATTCCGCCATCGATTCCGCTATCGTCTCCGCCATCACCTCCACCATCGCCACTGCCTTTGCCACCGCCTCCGCCATCGCCTCTGCCATCACCCCTACCCGTCACATTTACCATCGCTTCCATCATTCACTACCCCAACGGCTCTGTCAACCATTAGGCCATTGAAAAACACACAACTTCAATCGTCTCATCCATCTTGTACTACTTCTCATATTATATTTTTATACATTCCTTGATTTTCTACCCATAGAAGAACGATTTATTGTAATATTCGCAGCCTTATGTCCACTAACATTACTTACTGTTGCGTGTCAACTTGCAACTTTTACATAGATTTTTCATTTCCTTAACCTAACTTCAGATCTTCAGTCTACTTCTGTCTAGATTCTTTTAAATGTATTCCCCAATCTAACCTTCAGTGAACCCCTTGCAATCGTACTCACACTGAGTATCTTGTACTTGTTTCTGCGACCTGTCAACTGACACGTGAGTTTTCTTTCCGAGCACTGCGGTTTCCTTCGTAATTCCAACACGCATTCGCGCTATTCCCGGCTGCCATGACTTCCTCAATTAACTTCATTACCAACATTATTACTTGGGTCGTTGCGTCAGGAATGGGGAATCTTTTTTGGAATAGAACGACGAGAATACAACGGTAGCGTTCTGACAATTCGTCAGTTTCCTAGCATCCTGGCGCACGCAATGGCTATCAGAGGGATGTAAATCATAAAAAATGTAGATAAAAGACAGAGGTGGAACGTTCGTAACGGATTGATTTTATCGTGAGAAATAGCGATCTGATTGTAATTATAGTATATTCTTCTTGTTTAAACGAAGTAATATTGAAAACACAAGAAATCATAATTAAAGATTTCCTCTGATGTTTAGGAAAAATGTATTATCGTCTCCTGTATTATTTCAGTAGTATACCTTTCCGTTGCGTCTCTCAGTCGCAACCAGTCTTTATAAATGAAGTCTCTAAAGAAAGAGAATTTCACGGAGACTTGACGAATTGCACTTTGACTTTAAAAATATGAAGGATTTGTTAAACACAACGCATCTAAATATTCAAGTTAAATGCAACCTGCAACACTTGCCAAAGTTTTCGTCAAATAACTCCTAAATAAAGCATTATAGGGCCTTAAAAAATAAAATTTTGAGGCCACAGGCCACAAAGAAACGTTTTTCACACCATAATCTATAAGATGAGACATTTTTTGACATTCAATAAAATTTTCGGTTCCGCGCTTCAATACTATCAAGGCCACCTCAATGTTTCAGCCCTTGATGCTGGTAGCAATTTTTGTGACGACACGCTTAGAAGGCTTAGATTCCTCTATCTTATATTTACTCTTTCTGTATACACCGTGGTTTGTGCAGTCTGATTAAGTTTATTTGCACAATCATTAATTCAAGATTTGCTCTCTATCAACAGTTAGAAGTACTATCATAGTTGCTTGATACCTATGAAGATGTGTCTTATGCGTGTAGTGAAACTATTCAATTAATGTTTTGCCGTGAACTGTAAGTACTGTGTATTTAATTGTGGAGGGATGTGGTTGTATAGTGAAGAGTGAAGACTGTGCTTGTGTTTTACCTGTACCAATAGTTTCGTTATCATTCGATGAAATTTTCAAGTTAGCGGGTTCAGACACATAGACAAGTAAAAAGCTAATATTTTTGTGACTATCACGAAATTAAGACTATCACGAAAAGCTAAAAACTGACAAAGAATATTGAATAATTACTTCAAATGTCTTTATGGAAGTGTTGAGAATTGTTCCAAGAAAATTCTCCATGATATTGAATAAATATTTATTGAAAATTTCTTTTAAACATCAATTGCACTGTTTTTTATTTTTATTTGTTATTGTGTTAGTACATTGCAAGTTACCTTTATAAATTTTTAAACAAATAAACACGTTTTGTTAACTACTTTCGCTCTTAGAATGGAAATAGAAGGATAGGGATTAGTGTGGGGTCTAACATGCGAGAGTTCTCACGGGTACGAGGAGGTAGTGGGGGGAAACTTGTACTATGGCACAACACAAAGAAAAAACTTTTGAAAGTAGCTAAAGTAAAATAGCTTCAAATAAATGAAAAACAAAAATCAAAACGGGTTAGCCAACAATACTACGTGTAGTAATTTAAAAAAACATCTAAATTTAAAATTATAGAAAGAATAGCGCATGTCATTCGACAACTGCCAACGATCGCAGTCCAAACGCACTATATAAATGTTGGCGGTATTTGGAAGTATGTACATCAACGCCCAGCTGCAAACTCATATTGTAAATAATACACTGTTTGATATTAAACTCAAACGTCGGTTCGTTAAGATATTCAATACGCAAACATCGTTTGAGCAACATTCCAGTGTACCGAAGTGAAGTCGCAGCCTACTAAATAGTTTCTAATGGCAAAAAATTGGTATTTAGTACTCAAAGGTGAAAATGTTAGTTTGATTATTTTTTGTCTTAGAATTGCTTTTCTTGGGGTACGTAAGACCGCAGAAAATAATCCAGTAGTTTTTAGTATACAAATAATTTTTCAATTTTCGCACCCCAGCAAGCTGGCACCCTGACTCTCCTCATAACAAATCAAGGAAATATTATAAATAATATTGCAAAGAGTAGGTTCATACTTATCCGATCCGGTATTTTCGCGTTACTTTACTTGGCTTTCTCCAGAGTAAAAACCTTTTCTATTATTTTTGTGACTATCAAGGAAAGCGAAAAACTAACTCAAGAAAGATTGAATAATGTTTTAAATGTTGTTTTTAAAGAAGTATGAATTGTTCCAAGAACATCTCCCTAAAATACTGAATAAACCTTAATTGAAAGTTTGTTTCCAACATCAATTGCATTGTTATTTTGTTTGATATTCTGTAAGTACATTAGTAGTTCCTCTCCTTCCTTCTCCTTTTTTATGGAAAGGATAGACAAATGGGTAGGGAAAGGGTGGGGTTTAACATGCGAGATTTCTCGCACGGGTACGCTAGTTTCAATTAATCACTGCAGAGATTCATCTTGTAAAATGAAAGATTTTTAAGCGAAAATAACTTGCGAATGTTTTCGAGTTACTCATATTCACTCTTATATTTAAGGAATCCTTTTTACGATAGAAGAAAGTGCATCCTAACATATTCGCAGGTCTTTCTAAGTGTAGATTTGCTGTTATGTGCGTCAATATAACTACCCTTCTCTTGACCTCACTTTCTCCTCCACATTTAGTGCCACCCCCACAGACCCCGCCACTGCCATCGCTTTCGCCACAGCCATCTTCTGTATCGTGTGGTCGAACATTCGCCACCACTACTGCCATTGATATCGCCTTCGTCACCACACGCCACCACTGCCAATTCCAATCCCCGCAACCACCACCCGCTACCTACCACCTTCACCTCCGCCTCCGCCTCTACCTCCGCCTCCTCTATCTCCACCACCTCTACCTCCGCCACCTCTACCTCCGTCTCCGCCACCTCTACCTCCGCCTCCATCCCTTCCGCCTCTGCCCCTTCCGTCCCCGTCACCTCTACCTCCGCCTCCACCTTCTCCACCTCCACCTTCTCCGCCACTACCTCTTCCGCCACCTCCGCCACCTCCGCCACCTCCGCCACCACCGCCGCCGCCACCGTCATCTCCGCCATTGGCGCCTCCGCGGCAGGCGAGGACCCAGCGCAGTGGGGCATGAAGTTCCCGCAAGAGGGTTAGGACAAGGGCGTCGCCGTCCGCTGCGGCCCCGCAATGAACCGCCAGGCAATGAACCCCGGACTCCGCCATCTGGCTTTAATTACGTTTTTTCTGCGTGGCCCGGCGGGGCAGGCGAGGGGCGGGGGCGGGGGAGGGGGCGGGGGAGGGGGCGGGGGAGGGGGAGGGAGGCACCGGCGGCGCTGGCGATCGGCGCGCGCTGCGCCGCTCTGCGGCATGGTAATTAAGCGCAGCTACCGCCGCCCCCAGCAAGAAACAAATTACCAGCGTTAAACGGGCGACGGCGGCGGCGGCGGCGGCGACGCTGGATGCAGATACGGCAGCGGTGGTGCCGAGGGGGAGGAGGCGGTCGGATGGCGACGTGCCTGGGATCACTGCAGATGCGGTAGATACTCTTTGTTGGACAAAACGAATTGCGAGAAAAACGGAAATTGCAAACGGCCTTGAACAAAATTATTTAATAGTCCAGCAATTGAAGTGTTGTATGAGACGGACTGTTGAAACAACTAAAGTCAGATATTTACTGAAGTGTAGAAAGAGCAGGAAGTTTGGAAATAGATACTCTACTGAAGAACACGTAGGGGAAGTCCTAGAAGAACATGGATCATGGAAAAAATGAAGCAGTGCAGGAAAAAAAAAACAGGAAGAAAAATATGTAAATGATAAAGTGGCATGGAGTATGGAATGCGGAAAATTGACATACAGCTTCAAAAAACTGCTGATGACACAAAACGATTTAGGCCAGAAAGGTTTGGAATAATTGCAAACCAATAAAATAGTGCAGATCTTCCTCTTAATATACTGGAAATCAATAGTTACAGATACTGGCAATGGTAAAATAAACTTTTTCTGTGGGTGATTGACTTTTCTCTGTAAGCGTTTCTGAAAACAGGTTGTTATTTTTGTGGTTTTTGTCGTAGCTAATGGTGATGATGTTACTGATTATAGATATTAAATTAGTATTAAATAATTGAACTGATGATATCGAAGATAATATTGATGATGGCGGAGATCATGGAAGGGGATTATTTCTAGTTTACAGTGAAGTTGTTAAGATAGTACATTTGCTGTGGCACTGACTTATATTGCAGGTATGATGAAAAGGAACTTAGAGCATAAACGTTTTTGGAGAGAATAAAGATTATTGTAGGGAATGATAGGATAGTTACGATATCGGCTGCGGTAGCAATGAACGCGATGATGAAATTCGCGTTTCCCATGATAATAGGAGTCACGGAGGTGGAGGCGGTGATAATTGCGTTGGCCACGGCAGCCGTGGTTGTGGTGGCGGCGGCGGCGGCGGCGGCAGAAACACGCTGCTGCAATGCTGGCGCCACACCTTCCAGACGGCAGGGGTCGCCACGCGCGCACAAATCACTGCAGTGCAAGATGGCGGGCGGCCTCTGGGCGCTCACGTAAGAACGGACGTGCTGGAAGGGGCACGCCCACTTGAAATCTACAGGCTGTTTGAAAAGTTTGAAAAGAAACCCTGCACGTGTCGGTGACACGAACTTTAGGCTCTACGTCACGAGTGGTCAAGGGACGCGGGAAAGGATGAATGAAATGCGTTGGAAGACAAAAAGAAGAAACCGAACATTTATTTCTGTATCGCTAGATGCATTGGAGACTCTTGCCGCGCCAACCATAATTTGCATAATAATAAATGTAGTACAAATAACAATTAACTGGTAATTAGTTTGCATAAAGGTTGGGATAAATTAGACATTCGGCCATAATTATCAGACATTTCACGTATCGTTTGAATATGCAATATATGTGGCATCACTATCTACACGAATGAATGAACGACGTATCATATTTCGACCGACCGCATTTTAACTTCAATTATACAAGTATTACTATATGGGAGTGCTTTTATCTCTGGCATACAAAGATACTAAAATATTAATTTCTATTATGAAATATCTGGGACAGAGGATTTCAAGAACGGTTCGGGTCACATTACAGATTAGGAGGGAAAACAATATGGTCAATGTGGACATTAGAGGAAAATATTATTCATTTGATTTAATCTAGAGTGTTAGTAATGTGGATTGAAAAATATTACATTCCAAGGAAAGTAAAAGTGTTTATTTGAGTGTTATGGCTTTAATGTCAAAAAGTACTCCCGTTCCGTTTCGACATTCAGAACTTTTTAATTAAACTTCCGAATTTATAAAAGCAATGTTCTTAACTTATTTAATAACTATCACCAAATAGGCATGCAAATAAAATGCATTTTATAGAAAATTATTTACTTACTCGTTGGAATGTCCTCAATCACTTTACGAGATTCGAATAAGACAGGTATATACAACACCTTTCTCCAAAAACGCATTCTAGTTGTATTTTGTGCAGTGCTTTATGTGATAATGTCGTGATATAATAATGCAGTGCATAATGCAGTGCAGATATAATAATGCAGATGATAATGCAGTGATAATGTCGTGAATTACTTTGTTTTGTCTAGTTTTTGTGAAGTAACTCGTCACTTTGAGACGGAGAACGTCTCTGTGGCGTAAATGCTGTATTTGACAACACTTGTATAACAAGACTACTAGAAACGTAAACTGGGATGCGCCATAGTTTCACAATATCCGTCCGATAAGAACTAAGCGATGCATCGGTAAAATTTAGATAAGAATTACAGGGCGTGATAATAAAATATCTCACATGTGATTTTAAGGTGAATGTTACTGTTTCCTCATTGTTCGTCACGAGGAATGATATTTCGTTAGATGGAATAATAAGTCAAAGTTTGGGAACATGCGAAGTTGTACATTAATGGTTTCAATATATGTGACATGCACTGTAGCAGGGACAGTCTCCATATGTATTTCTCGACGAGTCTATTTGTATTTGAATTTGAAAATATTAGTGAGATAATTAATTAAGCCATTCACCCGATTGATTACATTATCACTGAATACTCATTACAAAGTAAGCATACCTACAAAAAAAATCTAAAGTATCTTGCAAAATTAACATAGTGTGATATATGCGACAACAATGTCAAAAAAATAAGTATTTAACCCATTCTCACTTTCATATATCTTGATAAAAAGTTTCTATCCCGTCAGGTATTCACACGTATTCACACATATTCTCACACATACGTACATTCATGAGTATATACACACATACATACGCACGCACGCACACACACAAACACACAATACACGCCTCTTTATATTTGACATCTATCAAAATTTAATATTTTTGTAGCTCGTAAATAAATGGTGTAAAAACATGTTTCCCGTTAAAAACGTTTTTGAAGACCTTTTCGTGCCTATTGCTCTTAATTCTCTTCAAATGAAACCATTTTTTTAGTATACCTATACTATTTTCAATTATTTCCCTTTTTCGTGTAATTTACAAACAAAGGGGACATTCCTCATCAGCCTATTTGTATTTCATGAACGTTTCACAAGATTACCATCCTACGTGCGTGCCCCAGAAGTCGAGTATTCTTCGGCCGCATTGCATCTGTGCCAGGCGGTACAGTATTTTAATACGTTATTTCCACATTTTCTTCTATTTCAACCAACTCTTCAAATAACCGAGTGCGAAACCGAGAAAATCACGGATTAAATATCACAAGCACATTTTGTGGAGAATATTACTGATTACAAATATTATTGCGCGATAAATTATATATCGTAGTATTCACACCAAAAATATAGTTCAATGTTGGTGATGTTGAGAAATACTTTATTCAAAATTACAAATAAGATTTTACTGAAATATAAACAATGATTTTTAGCGTTGCATTGAGTTTATGGATCTTCCTGTATGTCATTATATGCGTTCTTTCATCTTTCAAGCAATACCGGTTATCGATTTACGTGTTCTAATCGTACGGGGCATTTTAAACTGTTCATGTTGTATGCATTCAGGGGAGATAGTGGAGCTACTTGAATGAGTATGTAAGTAGGCGAACATAATGAAGGAATCAGTTAGTCTACTGATGTTTGGAAAGGCGACATTGCAAAAGTTTTTAGAGATGGAGAATATAGCTCCACTGTCTTGGAGAGTGAAGATCAGTCATGAGCAGACAAATCATTAGTATTTCGCCAAAATGGATCAGTTATCAGCTTTGTTTGTCTTTCAAACATAAAATGGTCCCAGGGCAAGGTGAAAGATCTAACCCAAACAAATATTCGTTTGCAGTGATCTTCGATAATGCAGCGATTGTGATAAGATGGAGTATTTTTATTTCGTGTGACATGATGTATACATCATGTTATATTATCAAGAGTCCAGAAGTTATGCCAAGTAAGTTCTCAGTCATAAGAACGGAAACTTGTCGTATTAAACTATGGACACCCGGAAACTGTCTAAAAGAGAGGCTTAAATTCTATTATTTAACACAAAAAACATTTACACAAATAACTTTGGCAAATAATATGGTAATTTCTAACTGGAAATGGAAACTTCGACGAAAATTTTTGAAATAAATTAACGCATAAGATAAAACAAGATGCGTTACAAGATTGTAATTTAATGAACATGGAATATTAATTATTTGTTAAAAAACAACATAACAACCAGCATCTCCATCAAGAACACCATTGACCGGCGCATGCGCCTTGCACCTCTGGGACTCAGAGTTCGATTCCTGGCCAATCCAAATGGACTGAGTGGTAGACAAAGCAAGTGCATTACAGGTTTTCTCAGGGTTCTCCCGTGTTTCCTGCCATTCAGTTCACCATTTTTAAATAACCATTCACCTCAACGTCATTATCACTGTAATAACTCATTAGATCATTACTGATGGGCCTCAATGACCTGCGCAGTTGAAAGGCCTTAGCCCCTTAACCTAAATGATCAGTTGCAAGGGTCAAGCAGCGAAAGGGCGTCAATGACCTCATCAGTTCAACCAAAATGTATCTATAAATAAAGAACACCTATTTTGTACGCTGCCTCTCGCACCGCAGCAGCTCGGCCGCCTTCCTACACTTGAGCTCCGCCGGCATACTTGGCACATGCTTCAGCCCGAGCGGGAACGTCCCGGACGTGGATTTCGCTCCGAGCGGGCGACGCGACGTTTGGGCCAAAATATTGGACGCGCGAGGAGCGACGAGCGGCGAAAAAACGCTGCATTCCACGCGGAGCGCGCCTCCGCCGCCGCAAACAAATATCTCAGCGGCAGCGGCAGCAAAAACGCCAGGCAGCGCCGCGCGTATTTTAATCCGGCGGAGGGCGACCCCGCGGCGCGACGCGGCGCGGCGCCCGCCGGCACAGGTGCGGCGGCGGCGGCGGCGGAGATGGAAGCGGGAGCGGGGGTGGGGGTGGAGACCGTTGCGGTGGCCGGAGGTGCTCGGTGGAGATCGGGGCGGTGGCGGTGGCGGAGGCAGTGATGTAGGCGGTGGAGGAGGCAGTGATGTAGGCGGTGGAGGAGGCAGTGATGTATTCGGTGGAGGAGGCAGTGATGTATAGGTGGTGGCGAAGGTAGTGATCTAGGCGGTGACGAAGATGGTGATTTGGCGGTGGCGGAGGTAGTGATGTAGGCGGTGGAGGAGGCAGTGATGTAGGCGGTGGACGAGGTAGTGATGTAGGCGGCGGTGGAAGCAGTGATGTATAGGTGGTGGCGAAGGTAGTGATCTAGGCGGTGACGAAGATGGTGATTTGGCGGTGGCGGAGGTAGTGATGTAGGCGGTGGAGGAAGCAGTGATGTAGGCGGTGGAGGAGGCAGTGATGTAGGCGGTGGTGGAAGCAGTGATGTATAGGTGGTGGCGAAGGTAGTGATCTAGGCGGTGACGAAGATGGTGATTTGGCGGTGGCGGAGGTAGTGATGTAGGCGGTGGAGGAGGCAGTGATGTAGGCGGTGGACGAGGTAGTGATGTAGGCGGCGGTGGAAGCAGTGATGTATAGGTGGTGGCGAAAGTAGTGATCTAGGCGGTGACGAAGATGGTGATTTGGCGGTGGCGGAGGTAGTGATGTAGGCGGTGGAGGAGGCAGTGATGCAGGCGGTGGACGAGGTAGTGATGTAGGCGGTGGAGGAGGCAGTTATGTAGGCGGTGGACGAGGTAGTGATAAAGGAGGTGGCGGAGGAGGTGACGTAGCCGGGAGTGTAGGTGTGGTGGCCTGCCTAGTGGGGAAGGTGGGGCGAGGGCGCAGGCAGAGGCAGAGGTAGTGGTATGTGCGGAGTCGGAGGGTGGATGTGGGAGCGAAAGTGGTGACAGAGGAGGTGAAGACGCCAGCGAACGTGAAGGAGATGGAGATGAGGGTTGTAATACTGCAAACAAATACTTTTCCAAAAGGGGACAATGAACCTTCTATAAGGGGACGATTTCTGCCATTACTTCATCAATTCGCCTGGTGGTAGAAGTAGCAATACGGTAACAGGTAGCAATACCGTATTCTAAGACGTATTTGAGTAGTTATGGTAGTTAGAGTAGTTGTGGTATCTAATACACCGTAATAGCCAAATGACACATCAGGAACTATGACACTGAAGCGTCTAGTGTACGGAATACTGAAGCCACACGGCTGGAGAAGATGTGTCGACTTGTATTAATCCGAAAGCGAGACGTTCAAACGCCTTAGCCCCATGTGCACCCCGTCACGGTGAAGGGTGCGTCACAGTAAACGGCGCGTCCACCCGCCGAGGCGGCGCGCTGCGAGCAGACAGGGATCAAGTGGGCTGGCGCCCCGTGCGCGCGCCGGGGCGGGCGCTGGGCGGGCGCCAAGCCTTCCCAGAACGGCGCGCGCCGCGGCGGCGCGGGCCAGCACGCCACGCGCCGCGCCGCGCCCCTCCTCCGCCGCCACTGGCAGCTCCTCCTCAGACATCTGTCATGTCATCGCCGCCGCGGCCTCCGCGCGCCCCAGCCCCGCCGGCGCTGCCACGCCCCCGCTCGCATCGTCTTCTACACCCTCCCCCGCCTACAACCTCCTTCCCAACGATCTCTCCCCTATGCCTTCCCCTACATAGACTCCCTCGTTTTCGCCCTCAATCTGTATCACATGTGTGCCTTTCGATCAACGCTCATCGCCGTATCCTCTGGCGTCAACAACCCCACTGCCCCGCCCCTTCCCTCATTTTCTGCCCTCGCGTACTGTGCCTTACGCAGCTCTCTTGGCGTCTCCGCCACCGCCTCTGCCGTCGCTTCCAAGTCGTCGCTCCTGCCTGTCGCGCGCGGCCCATCGATACGGCCCGCCCTCCGCCGCCGTCGCCGCCGCCGCCGCGCGTGCCGGACGCGCTCAACGCGTTAATGGGTTGGGGCGGTGCTGCGCGATTCGCGACATGGCGTGGCGTGGCGTGGCGTGGCGTGGTGTGGCGTGGCGTGGCTTGGCGTAGCGCGGCGTGGCTTGGCGTGGCGTGACGTGGCGTGGCGTGGCGTGGCGTGTGTGGTGTGGCGGAGCGTTGTGAGATCTGGGGTGGCGTGGATTGTTGTGGAATGGCGTGACGTGGCTTGGCATGGCGTGGTGTGGGGTGGGGTGGCGTGGCGAGTCGTGGCGTGGGGTGGCTGAGCGTATCGTGGCGTGGCTCAGCGTGGGATAGCTGAGTGAGGCACGGCATGAACGAGCATGGCGTGTCTGTGCATGAGGTGGCTGAGCCTGGCGTTGTGTGAGCGTGGCGTTGGGTAAGCGTGGCGTAGCTGAGGGTTACGTGCCTGCGTGACTGAGTATGGCATGCGTTGGCTGACCGTGACTTGGCGTGGCGTGGTGTGGCGTGGTGTGGCGTGGCGTGACAGAGAGGCGTGGCACGGCGTGGCGTGGTGTGGCGGAACGGTGAGGCGTGGTGCGGTGCGGTGCGGTGCGGTGCAGCGCCCGGCCTTCGGATGCCGGCGGAGGCGTCGCCGGCGCCGGCGGTGCTCGCTGCGCCCCTCCCGCTCTCTGGGACGCCGTCGCGTCGCCATCTCCTCACGCGCTGCCAAAGCTGAGCATCGGGAGACCTTTGAAATGTTCAACTGCGAGCTACCGTCGGGTCTTTCTCGGAGCTCTTGAAACGCACGAATTGGAAGGGTTTATACTCGTGTTCTTTCTCTACTCTGAATTGAAAGTGACTGTATTATTGCGAATGTGATATATTCAACAAAAAGAAAAATCTCAACGGGAAAGATAATCTCTGGAAATCTGTTGGCAAGGGTAATGTATTGACTTATCAATTTATTTCAAGCGACCACAGTCTTAAAGACGAATGTCTAATTTAAATTCTCCATTTGCTACTTTCCGAGATAAACCAGTTATAAAATTTGAGTCTAAATATCTTATGGTAGGCAGTGTTTTAAGATAGACCTAATAAAAAGGGATCTCTCATCACGAAGAAGATTTTCCTTCCTAAATATTATTGTTGATTTCTTGAGGTGGATGTGCAAGTGCTACGAATGTTTACTTTTAGACATTCTATAAACAAGTGCTGTTGGTGATAAAATCAATGTAATAATGTCGAGTTCATTCCGGCGGAAAGAATTTGCATTGAATGTTACAATGAGGTTTCTTACCCTGGAGACTATTTGTTTTATCCTGGAAACTCTTGAAGGACAATGTCATAGAACGTGAAACCCTCGGCATCTCAACGTTTGTATTTTCTTTTGTATTCGTATAATGGTTGTTAATCATCAAGGTTTTCGAAACCTCATGTGAATGAAGACATTTTGCCAATTAAGTTTGATATTGTTCCTTAGTCAGTGAGGGGTAAATTGCACGAGTTGTACTGTATCTCTTGGTGGATTTAAAAATACCATTTATAACGTAGCACGCTTTCACAGAAAAAACGCTTCGAAAATGTGACCGTAACACACGTAACAAAACAAAATACATTCTAAAATACTAAAATGAATTTAGATGAATACTTCTAATAATATTTTTTGAGAATGGTTTCGAAAATCATCTTGTCGTTTATGAAACATAATTTGCAGAAGAAATATTAGTAATCTGACGCTGATAATTAATATCAAACTTTCTGGTAATAATTTGGATAATTACCGTGAAGCTGAGAATTTAATTACCATAATTGTTTTTGACATATCTGACGGATACTCATTCGCATCGGTACGTATCATTCTTTAATCATTTGAAAGAGGAAGTGATGTAAAGGATAGCCCCGCGAACCACGGCCAGTATTCAATTTAACAGGACATATATAGCGAAGGAGAAAATGGCGGCAATGCATGCCGGTGCGGTGCCGCCCAGCAATTGCCCCCGTGGCCTCTAGGGAAACCTGAGAAAACGCAGTCAAACCGGCCTACGTCGCATTTGAACTTTGCGCGTCGGGAACTGGAGGCGGTCGCGATCAGCATAACGTGTTCTTTATGCTGTCATTAAAACGCGGCAATTTCATAGCTGGCTCGTGGGGATAATATTAATAACATTCCATGTTTTCACTCCCCCTTGGTTCTGCGCAAAACACCGACGAGAAGATTTGCACATCCATCTGAAGAGTTGACAGCGTTCAGTTCGATCGCTAATTATGATTTCGCTAATTTAACGCTCCGTTATATCAGGAGAGAGTAACGCACTAATTGTCTCTATCTTACTTAATAAAGTGCTCTGTGGTTCATCTTGTACCCTCATCAAAAGCCATAAGTGGTTTGTTATAATTAATGGTGGCAGGTCCAATATCTCGCGACCCACCTGAACTATTTTTCTCGGGCCCGTTACCTTCGTTGGGTGCTTGTGAGGCTGGCGACTTGACGGGAACTTTCGTTCCAGTAATATAGTCCCGAGTCCTTTGCTCTGGAAGATATCTTTCCTCCTTTTCCGCGTTAGATCTCCATTTCAGCGCTCCTCGATCTCTTTTTCTCGCGGCACAAAGCGTTCATTATCTTTCGCCTAAGTTGGACAGTCCATAGTTGAAGAACGCTTCATGCGCTTATTAGAGCACCTTGGCTCATAAATCTGCTGGCAACGTGTGCTTATGTTAAACTAAGTTGACACTCCTGTTGTTACTTACGCTCCAATACTTGCACAGCCACGCTGTGAGTGAAAGGTGCATCTTCAGTGTAAGACATTGGTTTACGAGGGAATGTTAGATTCACTAGAGACGGATGTTTGCAAATTCAAATTTAAACATGCATACATTGTAATGTGATCCAGTGAATTGTTCAGAGAAAACGTACGAAATGAATGATAATTTGGAAATAACAATAAACATTAAAGTTTTTAATATGTTTGAAAGCATATCTTTTAATAAAGAATTATACCTGAATGAGTTAAAAAAAATTAATGGCGAATCTTTAATCTTTCGTTATTATATACACATTACATTCAAATTATTTTGGATATTCACTTTTTTTAAAAAAATTTAACATTATTCCCTGAGTAATAGGGGAAATGTTAGAGCAAAAAACGATGTTAAATTATGACTAATATTTTAAAGATTTTAAATTTATCGTTTTTTATGGTTCACATAAACAACCGAAATCGATGTAAAAGTTCGAGTATTTACTATGTCTTTAAAGTAGAACTGTTTTAGTTCTACCACTGTCATCATAAGACTTCTCAATTAAAACATCACGCCCGCCTTAATGTCTGCCCCACTGACTGCCCCACTACCCCATTGATTGGTCATTTCGCATTCAGGTTGCTATTAAGAAAGGGTCTTCCACTCAGGCAACCCCTTCAAGTATTTTTTTAGCATTCTTGAATTTTTTTAAACTAGTTCTCTGACCGCCCTACGGTATTGAAGAGAAATTTAATTTACCGAACAAACTTGAACGTTCGATTATTACTTGAACATAGCGGGAATATACTTTATCTTTCTTACGAAACACAATGGTGTGTATTCTAGTTTCAGGTCTGCAATACAAACAATTTGTGGAACCCAGGCATTCTAGCTCAGTATAACATTCATTAAAGCACTCTGGTAAAATTCCCGTCCGTCGTCAGGCAATGCGTTTTCAATCTGCTCTCTCTCACGTTGCCCATCTTACAGCCCTCCTATGCAGCCCCACTGATAGCAAATTAATCATCGAGCCACCCTTGGGCATCCCACTCTTCCTCCGCCTTCTTTCACGCCATGAACAGCCCGCTCCACTTTTCCTCAGCTTCTCCTCCGCGGACCTCGCCTCTCGGCCCCGTTCTCCGCCGCTCCGCCGTCCGCAGGTGCTGGGGCGGCGAACGACCGCTCCGAATCTGGGTTATTTAGCCATTCGACTGGACATTTCTCCGGCAGTAAATTAGCTTTATTGAATAAGAGCGAAGGTCTCTTCACGTGGATTTACGGGCGCACGTGCAGACGACGTGTGTCGGCGGGGGAGAGGGCGGGAAGAGGGCGGGGGAGAGGGCGTGAAGAGGGGGGCGAGAGGGCGGGGGAGAGGGCGGGGGGAGAGGGCGGGGGAGAGGGCGGGGGAGAGGGCGGGGGAGAGGGCGGGGGAGAGGGCGGGGGAGAGGGCGGGGGGAGAGGGCGGGGGGAGAGGGCGGGGGGAGAGGGCGGGGGAGAGGGCGGGGGAGAGGGCGGGGGAGAGGGCGGGGGAGAGGGCGGGGAGAGGGCGGGGGAGAGGGCGGGGGAGAGGGCGGGGGAGAGGGCATGAAGAGGGGGCGAGAGGGCGGGGGAGAGGGCGAGGGAGAGGGTGGGGGAGAGGGCGGGGGAGAGGGCGGGGGAGAGGGCGGGGGAGAGGGGCGGGGGAGAGAGCGGGGGAGAGGGCGGGGGGAGAGGGCGGGGGGGAGAGGGCGGGGAGAGGGCGGGGAGAGGGCGGGGGAGAGGGCGGGGAGAGGGGGCGAGAGGGCGGGGGAGAGGGCGGGGGAGAGGCGGGGGAGAGGGCGGGGGAGAGGGCGGGGGGAGAGAGCGGGGGAGAGGACGGGGGAGGAGCGGGAGAAGGGCGGGAGAGGGCGGGGAGAGGCGGGGGAGAGGGCGGGGGAGAGGGCGGGGGAGAGGGCGGGGAGGAGGGCGGGGAGAGGGCGGGGAGAGGGCGGAGGGAGAGGGCGGGGGAGAGGGCGGGGGAGAGGGCGGGGGAGAGGGCGGGGAGAGGGCGGGGAGAGGGCGGGGAGAGGGCGGGGAGAGGGCGGGGAGAGAGAGCGAGGAAGAGGGCGGGGGAGAGGGCGGGGAGAGGGCGGGGAGAGGGCGGGGGGAGAGAGCGAGGAGAGGGCGGGGGAGAGGGCGGGCGAGAGGGCGGCGATGAGGGCGGGCGAGAGGGCGGGCGAGAGGGTGGGCGAGAGGGCGGGCCAGAGGGCGGGCGAGAGGGCGCGTCACTAATAACGGTTACCACGGGGCCTTTCCATCTCCGGATGCGGCATATTTCTCTTATTCGTGTATCGTAACCAATTGTCATTGAAGGTTTGAATACTTGAGGTTCGTTGTGTGATTGCATCGTTAACAAATATCGCTCTCGTGATGCCAATAGAGTTCCCGCACAACGAAGCGTCACAATTCTGGAGGAACAACTGCTTCCGCTATCACCGGGAGCTCGAGTCGTCGCACGCGCAGTGCGTCGAAAGTGGCGACCGCCGAGCTGCCTCGCCCCGCGCGCGAGCCCCGTCCGCGAGAGGCGTGAGGCGCGCAGTGCGCAGCGCCCCGTGACGGTGGCGCTCTCCGCGGCGGCTCCCGGCGCGGCGCGCACGTGCTGCGCGAGTCCACGATTCGTTCTGCGCGTGGAAATCGATTCGCCACCCAGCGCGGCGGCCGGGCGGCTGGCGAAGCGCCGAACAACCTTCTCGCTTGCGGAGAGAGGTCCGCCGCGCGCGCCGCCTCCAAGCTGCCGCCTCCGGGGAAGATTCGCGTTGTATTTTATTTTATTTATCGCTTAAAAAAATACATTTTGAATGATGAATAAATCTAGCCACAAAACCTAGTTGGCAACATTTGAAAACTGGACATTTTGCTCCCGTTTGATAGAAAAAAAAATGTTTGCATCGACTATTCCACTCGTGAAATTAAAATCAATATTGTTTAACTCCACATACAAAATGCTCCAATCAGGGTGATGTATCTCAAAAACTTTATCACTTTTTCTATCCGATTTTTCTTACTGATTCTCCCTACTGGTCAATCATAATTTGTGACTCATCTATCTTAGGAAGCGGTATATATCGATCGCTATATCGATGTCTAATGAACCGCCTATGTACTATAACGTAATCTCACTCATTTTAATGTATTTTCAATATTTTTTTTGCAGTTTGGAACTCTGATGAACTTAATTCACTACTGAAATAGTCATATTAAATACTACTCGTGCTTTGGAAATTCGCATATAAATCCCCTCCTCGCTTCGCGAGTCGGGGATTTATTGATAATTTCCAAAGCACTCCTGGTATTACCAACGATAAACAAACTCCTGATTTGATTTAATGGTACAGCTAACACCCCCGGCTGTACTCCTGTCACACCTAGCGAAGGGACTCACTGACCAAGACGTTGAAGAACAATACATGTCACAGGCATTTTAGTCTTTTAGAATAATACGGAATACACCACAAATTGTAACTAAAGCATTTACATCATTATTAAAATTAACCTTCTGTTGGTTTTTCATGACCATCAGTTCAGTAAGCTACAACTTAAAATTGCGGGATCTAGGGGACTTCAGTTTTTAAACATTATGTTGATCGGTTTAAAACGACATTGTGTTGTCGACAATGTTTCTGCTCTAAATATTGGGTCATTGTTTGGAATGACTTAAATCACTGGACAATAAATTTTAATTCAAAGAGATGAATAAAGAAAGAAAGATTTTATGAAAATAATTGTGCAAACGGTATTTTTAATTTATTTTATCATTATGAAAAGATACTGTATTAGTAATAAATATCCTGTACAGAATAATTTACACATATCAAGAATATTTTCTGATAATTTCTATAGTATCAATGTCGATCATGTCTTAAAAAAACAATTACCTTTTAAGTTTTTTATTTTTGAAATTCGAAGATAATTCTATTTTTATACGGTTTAAGATGATTCAATTACTTTTATATTTATGTAATTGAACCTTACGCCTCATCACAGTAATATTCATATCAATTAAAACTGTCGTATTTCTTCTCACTAAACCGACAAGCAAAACTCATGTGAAGGTTTGATTGACTAATCATCACGTCTTAACTTCTTGTACATTGTTCTAAGACCTTAACCATTCTCAAGAAGCACATCTTTTTATTATTCCTCGGATAGTTGTGTATTACACCCTATTGTTCAATAATGCTTATGAGAAGGCCAATAAAAATTTATCATACGTCTATAGGGGTCTCATTTGATTATCGCTTACAAAAGTCGCACACGAAGACAAACGCAGCTGCTTAAAAAAAGAAGAAATCATTAATAGTAGGGATTATTTTTTCAAGTGTTATAATTAAAAGACATATCTGGCACTTCCCTGCAAAGTGGGGGAGTAACTGGCACCGTTATTAAGTGTAATCGAAATTTAATAGATGCATTGAGGCCTGTTCCCCGTCATCGCGCACTAAAAGGGATGCTAATTTAAAATCATTGGTGAACTAAACGATGGGGACCTCTTGAGAGACGTACCAACGAGCGGTAGTAAGCACGAACTGTGTATGGAAAAATTACGCTCCATAACAACTAATCAATCAAGAATCTTTCATGACCAACATCAACGGATCTTTAGATCTATTATGAATCCTACGAGGCACTTGAATGAAAGGTTGATCAATTGTACTGAGGTAGGTTTTATATTTACGCTGCTGTCGGAATTTGTCTCACTAACCTTGTTGGCCACTATTCTTTTAAATCGGAGAACTGGTCTACATGTATAGCATATTACTACTGACTCTGCCCGCGAAGAATCAATATTGAATCTGTAAACCACTATGAAATCCTGAAAAGACAATTAAAAAAAAGAAAGAAACTATACCAAACAAGAAACAAAATATTAGGTGCGTAAAGAAATTCCCACGTGGAAAATTTCTTAATAATGATAATGTTTAGTATAGAATATCTACAATTAAAATTATGACTACAATTGTAACAATTACATATACAATATAAATAGTATACATACAATTAGAGAACCATATTTCACCAGCAGCGCCAAGCAATTAATGGACTGGTGTCAACTGTGCTGGTCGGAAAGATCAATGACCGTCGAAGAATCATTTGCAAGTAACATATTTTGGAATAAAAAGGAAGAAGCAAGATTCCTTCCTACCGATTTAAATTATGAAAGATAGTACGAACACACTTTAGCTCTCCATCAATGGCGGGTACTTCTGTATAGTTCCACGGAAGACATGGGCTTTCGCGAGCAGGGAGGGTCAAGCGATTGTTTTGGATGTCCGGGGACTGCTGCGTCATTCCTCTACGTCAGGTTTACTAACAACATATCCAGATGACATTTCTGCCCTGAAGAAGGCCATGACAGATGGCTGAAACGTTGGCGCATGCGCCGTAGAGACTCCCGGCCAGTCGAGAGCCTCACGTGTCTCCAGAGGTCTACGACTTCCGACTTTATTCTTTAGTACTACACAAGTGGCCTGCACTGATAGTGGCCTGCCAACCAGTAGCAATCGCGGGCCGTTCGAGGGCAGAGGGCTTTCTGTTCACGCACGCCAAACGGTCGACCCCGGAAGAAGAGAGAGGGGGTCGACGCCCGAGCGTCAACGGCAACACCTGATAGCATCGATCGTTATCGATCACTGCCCTGAACGGTCTTTGCATTGATTGTTTCCTGACACATCGACTGCTACAGTCAAAAGTCCCGTAAGTGTAGGGAGTGTTATATTCGGGAAATGGCGGAGTTCCTTCCCTGTAGGATGGCGCGATCCGACTCCGAAATACTCTTCGGTATTTTATTACGGTTTTTTATTACGGTTTTTATTACGGTTAATTTTCCATTACGGTTTGCCCCCTGCATATGTATCCCCCCTTTGGAGCACCGCCGCCAAGGCAAGCTCTAATCTGCGGAGTGGCCTCTCGAAACAATTCGTAGAGTAGTGCTGCTAAGCGTATGTGTGTGTGTGTGTGTGTGTGTGTGTGTGTGTGTGTGTGTTTGTCTGTGTGCAAAGGGGCTGATAGGACAAGTAAGAGGAATGAAATATTGTGTGCGGTCCGTAGTCCGGTTTGTACTGCTGCTGCTGCTGCTGTACTATTGTTGGTTCTGCTCCGGTTGATTGATTGATTAGTGATTCCGGGCGCGTCAACTGCTAAGATCACTAGTCGCGTAAGTGTAGTGCACTTTTTCTCTGGAGATGGCGGAGAACTTACCCCGCTGGATCAACCTACCGTCGGCTAGCGGGGTTTTCCCTAACCAGGTATCTTCCACCAGCGGGCTACCGCCCCAGCCGGGACAAGTCCGAAGTCCCGACTGGTATCCCCATACGTATGGTAGTGTAGCGCATGTGTGTGTGTGTGTGTGTGTGTGTGTGTTTTCAATGGTTTAGGATAGAACGAGGAAGAGGAAGGAAAGAGCGCGAGCGGTCGGTGACCCGTTTGTTAGAGTACTGTTTCGGCATTTGTCAGGTATTGATCGGAAAAATCACTGAAAAATACCGATTAGAGCAGCCATCCGGTAGAAATTTCCCTCCAGGCAACGGCTGAATTCGATCTATGTATAGATTTGGTACGTCAGCGTCGGTCCGAGGACCTCCCGATCAGAGTCGCTGCAGGGAAAACGATAATGTTGGCTCTAAGCTAACTCAGCGCTCGGTCGTCTCGGGAGGTGAAATTTCTCACTTTTGTCGTATCTGTGTTCAATCAGAAAATAAATCCTCACAACCAAAGAATAAAAAACATACAAGCAAACATCCATTTTACCCATTTTAATTTTATTGTTTCAGATCCCATTGTTAGTTAAGGTGCCTAATTGTTCCCCAATCTATGTAATTACTTATAAATTAGTTTTGAAATTAGTTTTAAGTTAGTCCATAATCCATATTTATTATGTATATTTCTGCCCAAACTGATCTACATACTCGTATTTTCATTAATGTCAACAAAGGAGATGGTTGAATGTATGGTCAAGTGGTTCTCGATAATTCGACATTTTGAGACCGTTTTCAGAGGCTAAGAAAAGATGAAATGTAATTGTTCATGAGAGGGACATCTTTCCTGAAGAAAACTTTGGCCACAGATTGCGAAAGCTGAGAGAGCGACGAAAACAGAAAAGGTTAAAAACTGAAGGAGAGTCAAAGAACAGTGATAAAGACTGAAATCATGATAAATATATAAAGATATGAATTTCTGACTAAGTTTGAAAGAGACATAAAACAAAGAAAAAATAGGTTGAAACATACGCGAAATACTCCAGGAGTGATTCAATTGAATGAAATAAATGAAATGAAAATTCAAATGAAATATTCAATACATGGTATGTAAGATATTGATGACTGAATAATATATTGATTTGACGACTTAATGTCAATTATTTAAATTCACTGATCGCCCATATATTCCATTTTATAATGGTTCATTTTATCTCACTTAAAATTAATTCTAATACATCCATTAATTGACTGAACAAAGACACCCAGAAATATTGCCAATTAAGTTTTTAGCGGACAATTTATAACGTAGATATCATTTTTCATTAGGGATTTTTCAATTCCAACGTGGTTGTAATAAGCATTCAATAGGTTAAAGTAATTTCTTACATATTACTTGAAGAAGGCTTGTAGCAAATGCATAGGAGTCTGCCAACTCTCTTCCCTGAGAAATTAGTTTGGTTTGAGAGAAAATGAAGCGTAGTAAGCTTATCTGAATTCTCGGGAAATGTATTTCACAATCCATACTTTCTTTTCCTGTTACACCACTCTCCGCTGATCGCTAATCGACGTTCATCGATTAGATAGTCTCTAGAAAATGTAAGCAGCTAAAATCTGAAGTATTTTTATGAAATACGACTCTGTATTATCAAAACTAAAGTTCAACATAAATATTTTTAATTTCAGAAAACACAAGGGTTTTTAGATAATTCTCAAAGATCATTAAAAACTAAATACTTCATCGATTAACAAATTACTGCAATTTTAAAAGTATTCCACTTATACCATCCTTCAATCACTTTACTTTTCCCTTACAGCTTGCTCTGTGATGAATATCTTTTCTAAATTAATCCAGATATTGAGAAGTACCGAATCTACTCCGAAAATATCGAAGGAGATGTGTTGTGTGCTAATTGATATCAAAATTAAGAAGAACCACGTGCATAATTTCCAGAATGTCTATTACACGAATCCACCACTCTGTTAAACGAATCATCTTTTAATGACCGAATAAAGTGGTTTGTTATCATTACGCGTTACGAGCCGTTTGCTTCGTCCGCGTCACCTTCGTGTTGCCTTCCAAACGCTGGTATTTTTTCTCACATTATCCCCAACACTCAGGTCACTTTCCAAACTAGTTTGTACTTTCACATCACTAATGGGATCTCTAATGTTAAATAAGCGTCTTTCTCCCAGAGGAACACATGTTCGTTCATTGCCAACAGCACACCGAAATTGCCTTGAGCAAGCCCAGGAAGACCGCTAGGTGGGCCGGCCAAACCCCGCCCAGAGAGGCGAGGAGGAACTGGTTTGAACGGACGAGGTAGGACGAGGTGTGTGGTGAGAGAGATGAAGAATATGGGGAGAAGGGAGAATATAGAAGACTGTAGAAGAGAATAGGAAGGGGGGAGAGGAATGAAGAGGGGATGGAGGAGAAAGAGGGAGGTGAGAGAGAGAGGGTAAAGGTCGAAGTGTGGGGAGGGGGAAGGGAAAGAGCGGGAGGGAGCGAACGGGGATAGAAGGGTGAGGTAGTGATGGGAGTGAGTGGGGAGGGGAAGTAATAAGAGGGGACGAGAAAGAGGGGAATGAAAAACGAGTGTAAGATAGGAGTGGATAAGGGAGGGAGGGGAAGGGGGAGTGGAGGAGGGAAGGGGAGGGAGGGTTGGAGAGCGGAGGGGAGGGGCGGGGCGGGGAGGTTTGGGCGTGGGGGAAGTGAGAGGGGCGGGGCGGGGAGGTTGGGGCGTGGGGGAAGGGGGAGGGGCGGGGGATGGTGCGCGCACGCGCCGGCCGAAGGGGCTGTGCGCGGAGTTGCGGCTTCATTAATTAAGAGAATGAGGGCCTCGCGCGGGCGCGGGCGCGGGCGCGGGCGCGGGCGTGCGGTCGGCACGTCCGAGGGACGGGGCCGAGAAGGCGAAAGCGGGCGAGGCGGCGCTGGGTCTATGCAGCCCTCCCCGCACCCTGGGCCCACTGTTCGCTGCAGGACCCCACTCACGTTCACGGTACACTACCACTTCACCCGCACGGTATTGTGCGTCTTGTGTTAAACTGGACGCAGAAGACGTCGTAGGCTTCCGCGGCCGGAGTCATGTGGATGATCTTGGCTGTCCGGGTGACGCCGCGTCGAAGGCTGTGTTGCCGACGTTTCGACCATCTTGTCGTGGTCTTCCTCATTCCAGCCCTGAGGAAGACCACGACAAGATGGTCGAAACGTCGGCAACACAGCCTTCGACGCGGCGTCACCCGGACAGCCAAGAACATCCACTGGACGCAGAAGACGCTCCGACGCACAGTTTTACCCGCCAGGATTCACAGTTTCGTGCGTAAAGGGCCTCGAAAAAATTCTCAAGCTCTTGCGTTTTCAATACGACTAACCACGAACCTACACCCTGAAGAAAAGCAGGAGCCGATGTGAGTGCTATCCATGTAGTTAAGCCTTATAGACGCTTATCTCACAAGCAGTAAAATACAAAAGGTACAGGTAAACCTGTTACCTATCCGGAAAAAGTTTCGATGCCTTTATTCTTTTATCCAATTATATGTTGAAATCTCACTTACTGAACTTTGTGAGTTAAACATGACTATGATTCAAAGATTCTATGATTCAAAGTGGCTGTTACAGTGAATAGGGGGAAACAAGAAGGTAAATGAAATAAATGTTTGCTCTTGTGAGGAAAAGCATGATTGTAATCTAGAGAAATAAAATCGGCCACTTACGGGCGTAATGTGGATATAACGGAGGGCCACGGCAAGATGAGAAAAGGGTAAAAGGGTGAGCGTCGAAGAGGTAGTAATGTGAGAGGGATGGAAAGAAACGAAATGTGCGGGGGATGAGGGGAATGTGACTGAAACCGGAACCATAGGGAAAACCTGGTTGGGGGATGTTTGTGTCGGAAAGGAAGAAAAGAGGCGAGTCGCCAGGATCGGGGAAGTTGAAAGGGAACGAGCAGAAGAGAGGGAAGCGTGAGATGATGCAGAAGTGTAATACAAAATAACTTTAAAAAAGAGGCGAAGTTGCGCGATAACCAGGGGGCAGAGCCAGTGACGATTTCAAGAAGGGAGCAGGGCACGGAGGCAATAGCCCCTTCCGTTTCACAATCAACATTTTTGTAATTTTACTCAATTTCTTGAAAGTAATTGCCATACATTGACTTCATCAATTGCATTGCCATTACGAATGTACTCTTATATTTTTATTTCACACTAACAATTAAAACAACTATTTCAAAAATATATATGGGGGTTGTACTGACCCCCCTTCCTCTTCTGATTTCGCCACTGGGGAGAACGGGCTCGGTGCAGTCCGGCCCAGCCCAGCGCAGGTCACACGTGCTGGCCTCCCGTCCCCGTGCCTGCACTTAACCTTTTTTGCTGCTCCGAAATGAAGCGAGATTATCGGCGCCAGCGCGCGGAGCTCGGCCCAAACCGGCTGCTCAGCTGGCTGGTTAGAGGCCGCCAGCCCTTCGCACACGCGCGCGCCTCGCCGGGCCTTTGATTCCCCGATTTCCCATTAGGTTTCGTTACCTTCATTGCGACTTAGGGCACTAATGCCAATCATTTCATATTAGCACCTATGTACCAAGCCAGATCATATCCTTTTTTATTCGTCAGATCTTACTGAGTAATACCCGTAAATACCTACCTTAATTTCATGATTACAATAAAAAGAAACATAAGGCTTATGATATGCCAATCCCCATAATTGGTTTATAAAAGGGAATATCAAAAACATACCAGTCACATTGTTTAAACTTATTCAATATTTGAAACTTCTGTTCTAGAAATAATATACACATATGATTATTAAATGCGATGTTATAACGACCGTACACAAAAAAAATCACAGAGACAGTTTTCATAGATTTTTAGAAACTAGTAAAACTACAACAGCACATACTTCCTTTCATCATTGCCAACTGTTTCATTATATTTGACTGTTACATAAATATGCAAAAGTGCTTTCAACCGGCAATTTTTTTCTGTTCCGGGACCCAAACTCATCCTCAGAGTAAACTCGCGGTCACTCACACCACTATGTCACAGAAGGACCGTATGAACCGAACACCTGCCGACGTTTAAAGACGTAAATTCTAGCATCATGTAAAGAATTCTCAAAAATAAATATTCGTTTCAAAGTATCTTTGAAATGGCGAGAAAGTAAAATTGCTTTATTTCGTCCTACATTGGTAGTCACATATATCTTTATAATACGAATTAAATTATAATATCATGACATTACAGACTATAAGAACAAAATCAAAATGCAGTTTCAAAATGCTAGTAGACGTGAAGAAATAGTTTAGTATACTTTTGTTACTAACAAAATATTTTATTGATTATGTATTCTGAGAGGAAATGGATTCTATTCCTTCGCAAGAAAATGTACGAGTTACTCGACGAAACGTCACTGTAGCTGGCGGTCGATATTACATTCTTTAGTACTTTACTAATATAAGAATGTAGCATCTTCACATTGGTCATATAAAACGTAAAATATAAACATTGGCTTCATTGCATTTTATTCTGAAAAATAGTTCAATGGTTTTCAATTATGGTTGAATACAGAGTTTTTGGGAGGATCTAGAAACGTATGGCATGTGTTTTAGAAACAATGCTCACTTTTGTTTCTTTTAATATTGCCAGAATGGTGATTCATTATCATTATTATGTGTAAACAAGTTTCTATATTAGGATGTTATCATTTGTTGTTGTAGATTTCACTCAATGAATTTAAAAATACATCGATTTATTTTTCAATCAACTCTCAATTATCACACGAATGTTCTGTTTTTTAATCAAAGAAGTCGACTCTGACATGCTGGATGAAAGATATTCAAAAAAAAATCTTCGAGACAAACATACATTGTATTTGGTAGACAGTACCAATTGATTTCTGTAGGTATTTAAAAATTCCCAGGGCATTGTGAACTTATGTCTTCTTTCAACAGGCTTGGGACCCAGTGAGACGTGTAAATATCTCGAAACCGGCGTCGTACTGCGAGATCGCTTGGCGAGTTCAAATACAATGCTTCACTTCTAAGAGGTGATGACGAAATGCTGCGGAAGCCTTTGCACCCGAGCGAAATCACCTGCGGATCACTCAACTCGGCAGTATCTCGAGAGCTTCCCTTATCTGCACGGGGCGGCCGCCGTGATAAGCCACTCCACGCATGACACGGCTCGATGGTGACAGCGCTGCCACGAGGACTGTCGCGGCTGATAGGTCGAAACATTAAGATCGAATCTAAGACACGGGGGCGATAGCGTGTGTAGTTGATGCTTCGGGAGGGTAAGTGAGTGAATGGGTAGGGATTCCAGGCGGGTCTACTACTGAGATAGTTAGCACCGTAAGTGCAGTGCACGTTAGATCCCCGAAGAGCGACGGCCCCCCCCACTGAAAAGAGATTCGGTGCCGACCTACACGTCAGCTGGTGGGCTTTTTCCTTCCAAGTACCTCCCCACCAGCGAGGCACCACCCAGCTACGCAATTCTCTATTCTCTTTTGGCTGGCTATGTAGAACTGTAGTGATTGTGTGTGTGTGTATGAAAAGGAGAAAAAGGAAAGATTGCGCGTGGACAATAGCTCATTTGTTACGGTGCTTCTTCGCCATTCACTGAAAATGATCGGAGAATCCATGAAAAACTACCGATCAGAGCATTCGGCCACTATAGTTCTACTCCAGTGAGTTGTATTGACACTAGAATTCGTCGAAAATACGTCATCTATCGAAAATACACCACCTTTGGGTCACGAAGCCAAGAACATCCCTGTTAAAGATGCTGCAAAAGCATTGGTGACCATTGAGCTACCGTTGTTAGTAATGATGCTTCGTAGACCACGAAGTTCTAATTTGACTTTCATTGACAACGTATTCCTATCAACTTCAGATGTATAACTGAGCGGCGCGTCAAACATTTTGCTATGCCGCGAGAGATATTTACTCGCCCGTACTGTCTCATTTTCCATTTTCACAGACAGGCGCTGTACTGATTTTCCCAACATTCTTATCGCAATAAGGCTAGTTCGCCATGATCTCACAAGTGTAGTGTATGATTCTCTTGAAAGGCTTAGGTGTTTCCAGAATGTAATTATGGAATGTGGGAAGCAAAATATTGGCATACATCATACCCGTTTTCCCAACACATGCAATTACACGAGAACGTACGTAACAAGTCTCATCTCCCTGTAAAGGTCTCTTCATACATACGACAAAAAGGAAGAGTTAAAGGTACACAGTTGAAGATATTCTTAGTTTCCGAAACTGTCGTCGGGAGTAGGCTTCGTAAGTCTTCAGTAATATTGGATTGGCTTTTTTTGTGTTACAGAGTTAATATTATTTTTAATAGGGTTTACACCCTGTTCAGAAGTTTAACTACAGTTATCCCTTGTTACCTCTACCTTTTTCGTCTCTCGTTAAATATTGTAAATTAATGTAAAAATTGTAAAGGACGATTAATTTTTTTATTACCCAAATCTCCAATCACGCTCACTTTCTGTAAATCACTTCATACGGAATCCAAGCAGAGTTCATATCAAGCTATGCAAATTCTGTAGCAGTGAGATCAGCCGAAAGGCGCCTTTCGCTACATGAATTACACGACCGCAAATACTAAGGCAGCAACCAAATTCGAAATAAAGACAGTGTGATTAAGAAGTGGAGCTCAAAATTTTCTAGTCCGTTTTGGCCAGATTATCTATACCTTTACTTTGAATTGTATTAATTATCTTGTAGTGTGCTATTGAACTTTTTCATCATTCATTTCGTCAATCTTAATAAAAGGATTTCTTTCTGTGATTATGTAACTAACTACGATCAACCACAGCGAATCTTCTTTGATGAGATTAAAAACATCCTGTTCAGTAATTATCAAAATATATTTTCATTTATTAACAGGTATTTAATGTATATGTTTTAATTATAGGTAATTAAACATTTTAGTTGTGTCTCAAAAGTTTACTATTCTTAATACTGTGCTGACAACGCACATTTACTCAGCTGATGAAATATTGCCACCGACCATTTTTTCGCGACTTGCCAATGCCCAAGAACTTGTTTCACCCAAGTTCACGGGTTCAAACCCGATCGAAGCCATCATGTATTTTTAGGGGCGAAAAAATCCTTCGTACGCCTTCCTTCGGAGGGGAAGTAAAGCCGGCTGTCCCATGTTAGTAGATTTACTGCATGTAAAAGATCGTCAAGCCTAAATGTCGCCTCTGAGCTAAATTCAAAATCGCCTGTTTCGTCGCCCAAGGAATACCTTCTTTCTCCGCTAGTTGGTGAATGGAGCGTAGCGAAATTTGCGTGGTCAGACGGAAGAGCAGGCCTCATGGCCTGAGTCTCGCCACGTAAAATACGGCAAATCAGTTCAATTCAAAACCTGCCTTCATCGGCGTGCACGGCTCGTGGGCGCCGGTGGCTCCGCAGGGCCCGACGGGCAAAGGCGGTGCCGGGGCACCCTGTACCCGGGGCCGCCCGAAGAGCCGGGCGGGCCGTGCGTCGTTCGCTCCGCGCCGCGCCGCGCCGCGCCGCGCCGCGCCGGGCCGGGCGCCGGGTCGGCCGTTCCCGACGAACTAATAATTCGGCGCGAGCGCCGCTCCTTTTGCTCGCTTTGCCGCGAGATACGCATCGCGAAACGAGCAGGGAAAAATGTGTATAGCATATCCGAGAGGGGCCGGTGGACGGGGTGTTTGCTCAAGGAACTTAAGCGGCGCGGCGCTCTCCGGGTCGCCCGGCGATCACCCGCTCAGCAGGCGAAGCAGGCTCTCGGGGCTCGTGGCGGTCGCTGTGGCTGCGGTTTGTTGTGATGGCTGTTTTTTTTTGTGATAGATGTGGTTGTTTACGGTATGGTATGGTGGTTGTGGTGTAGTTGTAGATGTGGTGGTGATTGTCATGGCGGCGGTGGTTGTGGTTGTGATGGCGGCGGTGGTTATGATTGTGGTGGCGGCGGCGGTTATGGCTGTGCTGACGGTTGTGGTTGTGGAGGTGGAGGTGGTTGTGGTAGTGGTGGCGGCGATGGTTGTGGTTCTAGTGGCTGCGGTGCTTGAGGTGATTTTGGTTTGCAGTGGTGACTGTCGTGGATATGGTCATTGTGGTGATGGCGGTGGCGGCAGTAAGGAAAGGTGGCAATGTGGTGGCGGTGAGGTGGTGCTTGTTGTATGGTGGTACGATGTGTCGGTGCTGGTCGGGGAGACGAGATTCTAAGAATTAACTGAAGAGGCTGTAACTTGCATTTTTTGTCATTACGTCTTCTCGTTCGTAATGAAAAGGAATAGAATGTCCTGAGCGACCTGTATTGCCAGAGTTGTACCTATATTACTACAGCATTGTTATAATTAGAGAGCAATAGGGGAAAACCAACGGAAATACAACACATGCTCTTTTGTGCAAATAAGCAAATATTATATGATTTATTATTTTTAGTACCACATCAACTTCCGACAGCAAAACCTAACAAAACACAGCACTACGACGGATTGTATAAAATTGAGAGTGAAAAACTGAAGTAATATAGTGAGGTTTTTCTAACTCTGCCTTTCAAGCCCCTAACGGCCACGATGGAATATCACACGGCATTTCGCGCTCTCGTCGTGCCGCTACGAGTGCCATGATCGCAAGCACTGCTTGATACAGTCGTGATCATGCGATACCTAGCGGCGCCACTGAGAAAGACGCGAAATACCGTAACATATTCCATTGTGACGATGGGCCTTGAGAGGCAAAGTTGCAAAAATCGCAGTAGAGCATAGTTGCCAGAAAAAGACTGGTCGCTGAAGCTCCACCAGCAAACGCGTCGTCGACACGGCGTTTTCTCCGGCAAGAACATACTGGCGACCGCCGCGCCACCGCAGCGCCGCCGCCGGAGGCCGCCAGCGCGAGGGCAGAGCGCTGGGGTCGGGGCGGGCGCTATCTGGCGTCCGATAATTAGCAGGAAATAAATCACGCGGAGAGGAGCGCGAGTTAATCGGCGCCGCGACGCCCGGGACGTGTTCCTCCGCGCTCCGGCGGTTTCTCGCCGATTCCAAATTAATTTCGGGAAAAAGGGCGTCGCTTTTAATTACACGCTGTGCGCTGCTCCGTTCCGGCGGCCTGCCACAGCCGCCGCTGCCGCCACCGCCACCGCCACCGCCGTTCTGGGTTTTTGGATTCTCCAACATTTGTGTGCGTGGGAACAAACTTTGGCAAATGATTTCAACGTGTCTTGACTCTCCCTGCTCAGTTCTCGGGTAACGTAAGGTCACTTCTAAAAATAGGAGCTGATAATAGAAAAATGATAAGAGAATACATGGTAGTTTAAGTTCCAAATTCTTATGTAACTAGCGTAATCACGATTTTATGGATTGAATTAAAAAAGAAAAGATTGAGATTCGTTTTGACACGTGGGTAACACGAATTCAGTTAATTATTTTTTTACTAAAAATATTATAATACAGGAAATTAGCTAATTTAAAAATATTGCAGAGTAACTTAATTTGTAGTATTCGTAGATTAGGATTCGTTGAGATTTATATGTAACACTGAATTTTTTTTCGTATTGCTTTTTATTGCTTATTTATTTCTATTGCTGTATTATGTAAAACTTTTTCCAATAATATTCACTTTCTGAGAATATTTATAGCAACAAAACGTTTTTAACAATTTTTTATTTATTCAATATGAAAACCACGTACAAATGTGGGTGGCTTTTGGGAGAGATTAGAATTTGAATATGTTTTCTCATTCTGTGAAATTTCCGTCCCTTTCTCTTTTTCTATTTTTATTAATTATGATTAAAGGTAGCAACACGATTTTTGGCAACATTTGACGAAAAGAAATCGTAGCCTTTGTGTAATATTTATAAAGTAATCGAGTAGCCTGCGTCCGTACGTTCGTTCGTCCGTCCCTCCACTTCCCATTCACCAATCGAAGAAAATGAGATGTCATTCGGCGCATCTCGGCTTTTCTGGTGGGTAAGTAATGATTTGTTTTTGGATTCATTCAGAATATTCTACGAAATTTCTCCAAAAACATGTCTTTTTTGCGTTTTATGCCGGTGCGATCTCGCGGAAAACCGCGCGAACCACGTACGCCAGCGCCACTGCCTCGGTCGCCGCTGCTTGCAACTTTGATGACAGCTAAGAGTGAAGCCGGTGTGAAAGCCCACGGTATCCAGGCGATAAATGGCACAATTTAATTAATAACGATAATAATATTAATAATAATAATAATAATAATAATAATGAGGTTACCTTCCCGAAAGACAAGTTCATGAACAATATGCTAATTAAATACGTGTGTACGTCCATCCTGGTTCTACGATCCAGTTACTCAGCGAAGGAATGCATCAGGAGGATCGAGTAAGGACCGGCCTGTTCGGGATCTCCGGGGTATCCCTTCCCCTTTGCTTGGAGCAGCGCTTAACTAATTGCTTGCGTCGACACCTCCGACGCGTTCCAATTTAGTTTGCATTTCAAACGAGCTTTTTTCTTCTCGCCGCGCGATGCTATCGCTGTTGTACATCAAAATTAGCTTCCATACGGAGATCGAGATCGCGTGTTATTAATTCAGGCGCGCGGCAAACTTGTGCAGCCAGCAGTTCGGTGCTCAGAAAAATCTGGACTTTTGTCCTGCACTTTCTGATAGCAAGCCATATTTAAACAAATGGCATTAGAGATTTTCTAAAGCTTTACTGAGGGTGACTTTCATCTCATTTTGTGTCGTGATATAATATAAAAGATCAAAGGAATGTTTTGGATGTGTGGTGATTACTTCATTTTTTATCTGGCATATCGCAATTCGTGTATGATTAATTCTTTGGTATTTCGGGGCAAGTCATTAGTACTGTTTGTGTTGTGCTTAATATATGGCGGTGTTCTTCCCCGCTGGAATGAGTAAACTGCCCTCCTTCCAGCGGGGCACGACCCAGCCGGGACATGCTCTAAGCGCCGGATAACAGAAATGATATTTTGCCTATGAGATTATGTTGAAGGAAGTGTGGTACCTAGTATAATACGTAAGAAATATACCTCTTTAACACTTTTTGTCTCTTTGCGCTTCTTTAATTTATCTTTTATTTAGCTTAGATTGTGGATTTGTTGGAGACTAAGTAAATCATTTACTGAATATGAAGATGGAATCATTTTTGGTGAAGGATGGCAGATCAAAACTATTTAGAGCCTATAAAATGCCCTGATGATTTAGGACGTCATTAATATTCCACAATTATTTCCTTCAAACCATATTTTTAAAAGTCTTTCAAAATAGAGTGAAGAACTTTTCACTTTCCCCTATACGTACGTATACACGTAGTATAGGGAAAGTTATGTAATGCTGCACGAAAAAATGGCGAATTTTCAGCGCAAAAAAAAAAAATTAATTGCCGGGCCGTGAAAACGAAAAAGTCGATAAAACCAGTTGCTAAATTAAGGGAAAAAAAATCCCCTAACACGTGGTGTAGCCAGAAACCCTGTTTTCTAGGTCCTTGATACCGAAAAACCAATTGAAAGGAAAACGTCCCTTTGTCTGTCCGTCTGTCTGTCTCTCCGTCCGTCCGTCCGTCCGTCCGTCCGTCCGTCCGTCTGTCCGTCCGTCCGTCTGTCCGTCCGTCCGTCTGTCCGTCTGCTAGCGCCCAAAACATAGTACGATTTCTTCCAAAATGGATATTCCCTGGTCGATCTGATTCTAGTCGAAGCTTTGTGATTTGAAAAAGATTAGGGGTACTTTATATGAAGCCCCCCGGGGATTTTCAAAATTTTCTCAAAAACGGCTCTAATTTTTTTCTTTAAATTTCTTGTATGAATACAGTAAAATACACTTATTAACATGGCATAGGCCCGATTTTCACGGATAACTCTGAATTTTCGAAAATTGTGAAAGTTGATTTTTTTGGCGTCTTTCTCCAACCTCAAAATTGAAGATAGAGATTTTTTCTTCAAATAAAATTTGTTCTGCATATTAAGTTCTTTTATAAAGCTCATATAAATGTTTTCAACATTTTAGTAGTTTTCGTGCAATATTGCGTGCAATATGTGCAATTTTAAAAAATTACAAAAACAAGATTTTCTCAAAAACGGCTCCAAATTTTTTCTTTAAACTGATGGTAGGGATAGTGGTGAATGTACTCTATCAGATAACATAAAGGCCATAGTGCTATATAGGTTGGTTGTTTTAAAAATTACAAAAATATAAATTTTTTCACATGTTTCTCACGTCAATAATATTTACATTAGCGGCGATTTTTTCACATTATTATATTTACGAGTACATGTGCTTTAAATAATGTCGAGTAAAGTTTCTCGAAAACACAACCGTTTTTTGTGAAAAGTAGCTCAAAGTTTCGCATTTTCAGAAACGCTCAAACGCCATTTTCTCATATATGGCTGCAAATTTTTTCTTCAATCTTTTGTAACGGATAGTGCTAATTACACTCTTTAGTATAGCGTAAAGTTTATTTTGAGTTATTGTTTTGTTTTTTCAAAAATTACTAATTGTAATTTTTTTGAAACATCTCTCACATCTTTAATATGCACATTACCAGGAATTGGTAAAGATTATTATATTTGTGAGTGTACGTGCTTGAAATAACTTCAAATACTAAAGTATTTGAAAACTCAAACATTTTCTGAGAAAATGCGCTTCAAATTTTGCATTTTTAGTAGCGCTAAATGCAATTTTCTTTAAAACGGCACATAATTTTTAAAAGAAAACTGCTATTTAGGACTATTTATTTATGTTCTTTAATATTCTAAAATTAATATTTCCGTTCTACCAATAGGAAACCAAAAAATTAAGAAAATGACAAAAAATGTACTTTTGGCCGTGATAGATGGTAGCTGGGAAGAAAGAGTAAGTGGCAATTCCGAATAGCTAGCAAAGACCCAAGAAAATAGAAAACTAATACGGGAATGTATGTGCCATTCTGTAGCACCACTAGTTCGTAATACGATACTTAGCCCTGAAAGAAAGTGACAGGTTCTTGATTGGCTGTAGGTTCCCGGAAGACAATGCCTGTCGTTCGATGTCAATGTTACGAAACAGCAGAAATGCACTTATATTTTGCTTTCACCGGTATCGCATTCCTTTGTCTTGTATACATTCATCTGTCTTAAGAGATTTGTACCTACAAAGAAAGAAGATAACCTCAAGAAATTAAAAAACAGTTTGTCAACCACAGAAACTGATAACATGGAAGAATTTCAAAAGAATCAACCGTTTCAGATACAAATCCTTTGTTAAGCATTTTGGAATTTTATATGCTATTAGAACTATTCTTCTTACATAATAAGTACATAGACTTGTAGCCTATATATTACGTATTTATTTGAAATAACTGTGTTGCTAAGTATGATTTTTATGATGGTTACTTCATAATAAAAATTTAAGAATCAAAAATGTTTAATACCAAATTTTAGTATTCACTATTTATTAATTAATAAAAGAATACTTCGAATAAACGAGAAGATAAACCACTAAAACCTTTTCCAAAAATTACGTTCAAAGATAATCGAGTAGAAACTAACAAATACTGTTGCGTCACCAACAAAATAAGCAAGAAATCTATCCAATCTAAAGAGTGCCGCAGAGGCCGGGATTATGTATTGTAATATCGTCAGCTACAGAACTCATTCCAAAAAATTAAATGTTTGCCTGCCTTGGGTACATCACGAAATTATAGGTCATCTGGAGCTTTTAATTTTTTTTTAAACCATAGTACGCCAAAATTGTTAAGCATTCGACCAGAAATCGAGTTGTGCCACTACGAAGGTTAGTGAAAGTGAGATATACACAGAATCTTTCACAAGCTGTGTCCTCAGCAGTCACTTGAAATGCGGATTTCTTTTATCCTGTCCTCGTTTCGTTCCAGTGCTCTTAAACCGTATGTTCAAGATAATATTCGTGAAAGATCCCATTTTTATGACGAGTCAATCCACATTAATCCGTTTACATCCTCAGGGATTCAAACGCTCAGAGGTATCACGAACGCGGTAATTTAAATTAAATTATTGGTTCTGTTAGAAATTGCTGTATCGAAGCGACTTGAAAAAAATAGTTTTTCCAAGCCAATTGTGTGATATAAATTACCTGTAAGTGCGAAATAGGGTAAAATGCCTTTAGTTATCTCTCACTGTTTCGAAATTGTAATAAGTGAGACATCTGGAAATAATCAATCCTAATTTTGATTTCGTGAAGGGTTTTTGCGCTAATACATTCTATACAATTGCATTTCGTAAGTTACAGGCTCAGGCATTAATCTGTCTCAGCATCAGCATTGCAATCCTACGAACTATTTAAGTTTCGTCTTTTACTATACAAACTTCAAATGAGATGTTTTATGGACACTCATAAGGTGATTTATTTTGCGTTGTTTTTAAATTATATGTATTGCTTTATCAACAAAATATATTCACGAAAGGTGATATCTATTAATTTATTTTACAGCTATAGTTGACTTCGTGACACTTGCTCTTCTGTTTTTAGGCTATTCGTGATATTGCGACACTTCTACATTTCATTTAAAATTAATTGTAATTACCATGCCTAATAATTCATAAAGGTTTGCCCTGATCAATTCCTCATAAAAAATGTCCCCCTTTACTTCTCTGTGCTGTGTGACACCGCATATCATCATAGCTTCTCTTTCATTTTTCCCCTTCATATGCCTCCTTATTCTCGTAAGGAAATCGTATTCGCAGGTTGAGATTCTATTTTTGCTAAGAGAAAGTTCAACAACTTAAACCAACTCCCTATCATTTTTCCTTTTAGTGATTTATTAAAATTCCCGAAAGTCTACATAGACTGAATGTAAGATCCTGGTGAGTTGTCCTATACCAGTGTTGTCAAGGTCTATGCCACGAGCGGGAATCCGTGGCACGAGTGCCACGACGAAATCGCCTCTCCACGCAGTTCATTACCCCACCACAAGAGACAACGCCACCACTATTGTAAAACGGCGGGGTAACTAATAGTTTCCTTTCTCGACGCTAGTTGCGCAGAGAAGCTCCTGGCATGCTACGGTGCCACGACTGCTTGCGACTGCCACCAACAGAAGACCTTGACACCACTGGTCTATACTGTTCGACACGTCCCATTTGCAGCTTCATTCATCTAAAGTGCCCTCAATCGAGACCTTGCCAGGCGAATCTCTCGAATCGCACACCGCCGTCGGAGATAAGATGGCGGCGGTGATAACGCAGGCGGCGCGTGCCCGCCGCACCTGGCGGCGGAGATAAGGGTCAATGTCGCGGCCGCACAAAGACCGCCCCGCGCGCGTCCGGGGGCTTTGCGCCGACGCCGCGCCGCGCCGGCGCTTGACCGATTCGCAGCTGTCGAAGCGCGTGGCGCAACCCTCAGCGGTGCTAGTGGATCCCCGGAACGCGTATTTGGAAATCTGCAGATGAGATAAGCATGTGTTCTTCACGCTTTTTGTAAAGCAGGAAACGATGTCAGTTATGCAGGACTCGGTTATTATGTCGCATGAGAGGTTGGGGAAAATGTTCTGTCGTAAAAACAAGTGCAAAAACGCTTAATGCTTCGGGGCAAAAAATGGAAATTTTGTCTTCATATGGTGTGGTTCAAATTTATATTCCTTTAACATTATGTTCAAGGACAAATATATTTTGCAAACGGCGTTGATGGCAAAAATCATGGTAACATGTTTTATTATTAAAACTACATTTTACCGAAATTAGTAGCCAGTAATGTGTACTAGCAGTTTCTCAAGGCCACGATGTATCATGAGAAAGAAGACGTTCCTCTAAATAGCTTATTGTTTTCGTCTCTAGCTTTCTCATTATGTGCGTACTTCTGAAACCGTATTTTATCTGGACGCACACCGAGATAACCCACCCAAGCATGCGCCTAAAGGCGGTCGCAGCCTGAGAAACTCCACGCAACACAAAAGTTCAGCAACAAAACCATCGTGGGTAGGGTCGTGTAGAAAATCCCGTAAACAAGTGACTCATCAGCGAAAACAGAGGAAGAGCGCGTTTCGCGAACGCTGGCGCTGCCGCCATCTCGCAGGGGATCTGCCGCGGGGCGGGCGGCCGCCGGCGCGAGCGGCGCTGGCCTATCGAGGATCTGCGTTGGGCGCCCGTCAAGAACTTCGAGGCTCCGAGCGCGTAACCCACTTCTGCTGGCGACGCACACGTGTCGCCGGCAATATGCACGGCGGGTGGGCCCAGTGGCGTAGCTAGGTGGGGGCCGGGGGGGGCGGTCAGCTCCGGGTGATACCATTTTAGGTGTGACATCAATTAGAACATTTTATATTTAGAATTATATAATTTTAACGATTTATTTAAAAGTAATATTTTTTTTATAAAAACATGCACTAGATAATTAGTTATACTTCGTTTTAGGTTATTTACTTAAAAATTAAATTCCAATTATTCTGAATTAAATGCAGGTTTTTAATATACTATAAATAAATGTCATGTGCAAATATATTTTTATTAAACAATGTATAAACTAACCATTAATAGTTTATATTTAATTTTTGGGGGTGAGTGATACCATTAGTTTTGCCCCGGGTGGCACCAACTGAAGCTCCGCCACTGGGTGGGTCATGCCCCGGGCCGCCGGCAGCTGAAGCACAGGAATAACGCTACACGCGTGGAATGCGATGTTTAATGGGTGAGGCGAGTGCTCCTGGCTGTCCGGGTGGTGCCGCTTCCAAGCCCTGAGGAAGACCGCGACAAGTTGGTCGAAACGTCGGCATCACAGCCTTCGACTCGGCCTCACCCGGGAAGCCAAGAGCACCCGCAAGACTCTGGCCGCGGAAGACAATGGCTTCACATATTGGGTGATGGTTGGTGGGTATAATGGGTGGCGGCTTTGGGTAGCCTATCTGTCTGTAATACTCAAGTTTCGGGTTCAAACCCGCCTCGAAGCAGAGGAGTTTTAAGGGCGATAATCGTCGTACGCCTTCCTTCGGAGGAGAAGTAAAGCCAGCTGTGCTTTGGAGATTTACTGCAAGTAAAAGTTCAAGACTAAAAGCAGATTCTGAGCAAAATTGAAATCGTCTGTTTAGTCACCAGAATGAGATATTCTTTCTTCACTAGATGGTGAAAGGAGCTTAGCGAAATTTGCGTGGTGAGACGGAAGAGCAGGTCTGATGGCCTGACTATCACCATGTAAAATACGGCATAATTAAATTGAAGAAGTTGTACCTGTTAACGTTGTTGGATTAAATTAACTGAGTTTGAGAAATATCTATTTTAAGACGGTTTAACTCGCTTCTCTCCGGCATTGTCAAATGCGAACGGCTAATGCTAGTGAATTTATCCACTTGCATTTTCCATCGCACGTATTCAAAAAGCTAAACGTGTGAACTTTGTTTGGGGTTACGTGAGCTTCGTTTGAAAAAGATCTTCAATTTTACTGAGGACAATTTGCTGGGAACAAATCGCTTGAGCATTTCCAGGTCCACGGTGAGACTGCGGCCTTCTGTCTCCGCGAAAAATATAAAACATTTCTGAATTAAAACAAGTCAAACTTTTCAACGCACTTAAAAACAAAATACACTTACAGCTTTGCTAGAGCTGCAGCTCCTAATGTATATCCACTTAATTAAATAAGCGCATTTCTCACGTGTCTCATTTATTCATACACTTTAGAAGTTTTTGAAAAAAATATACTGGGAGCGGCAAAGGGATTTGCATGCATAGGGTAGTGTTGTCTTTGTGCAAGAGGAGGGAGATCAGGGAAACCGAACAATCCGAATCGTTTCAAAATTGAACTGAATACTAAAGTTGAAACTATTTCAAAATTATTGGCATAAAAGGACTTAAAATGGGTTTTCTACAACACATGTTGATTTTGTACACAGTTACCTTACGAAAACAAGTTACCCATAAAATGGACCTGTGCTAGTTTATTCTTTTGGAGAGCCTGCCCAGTTAATATTCACATAATTAACAAGTTCAATTTAGAATAATCAGCATTTCCAATTCGCTTTTCCAACTTATGATCCCTGCATCGCTTATCATTAGTTATGAGCTACTGTTCCTAATTAGTATTCGCGATATTTGACCACGGTTCCTGGGCAGCGTTCTCAGTTTATATTTGGCATTCCAAACACACTTTCCTAGCGAATATTTCCACTTAAAGAACGCAAGTACTGGTTACCGGCCCACCGATCTTGCAGATGTGTGACCTCTTCTCGGTATTCCAGGTCATCGGGCCGAGTTTTCTGATTGCTCTCCCGCGGGGGCGGCGCGGAGGTGGGCCTCTCGTGTTCTTAATGAAGTACGCCGGGCACGCGGGCGGCGCGCATTGGGCACGGGGGCGCGGTGGGGCGGCGCGGGGCGAGGAGGGGCGGGGGAGGAGGAGGGGTGACACCGTACCCCCGTCGCAGGCGTCACGCGCGTACGCCGCCTGAGAGGCGTCGCCGGCCGCCGCGCACGCTCCTCGCGGTCGCGGGGCGTGGCGCCGGCGTGGCGGGGGCGGGGGGGGCGGGCGGCGGCAGGGGAGTCCAGCGCCTGCTCGGAACAAACGCCTGCGGACGCCCGCCCGGAGATGCTTCGGCGGGACCCGGGGTGTGGATCCAGCGCGCAGCCTATTGGCTCGCCCTGCTCTAGCGTTTCATCTGCGGGACAAGCTGCTTTGGAAGGGGAAGGGAGCGCGATCGGTTCTAGTCTAGTGAAAGGCGAGTGGCCCCGATTCTCGCCTTTGAGCAGCTCAGATGTAGGGGCCAAGCCTCTCACCTTCCACCTCTGAAAACCGAGGTTCAAATCCCGGTTGACCATGTGACATTTGTGGTGGTGGAAAAGAGTTGTGCGCCCATTCTCTCATTCCACCACCACTGTATCACTCATATCATACATCACAATCATTTCCCATCAGTAAAAATCATTCATCTCAGTTTTGGTCGAAAAACCTTATGTATTGAAATTCACGTAAAGGTTGTGATGACATTTTGTAAATTTGTACCAAAAATATCAAACAAAGGAAATTTCAGTTTTTGAAATTATTATAGCTGTAATTTCAAGAAAAGTGAAACAATACTAAGCTTTAAAAAACTGCAATAATATTGTGTTTAAATTTATGGTAATCTATTTAAGAAAATTGCATTAAATCATAAAAGTGTCCATAATCATATACTTTGCAATTTAATTCTATTTTCATATGTAACAAAAATAAATTCATTAAGCGGTAATTGTCAAGGTGATGTCAGAACGATAAAAGGAGAAAATGAGAAAGTAATTGAATGTGATGACGATCTCTTCTAAGTGAAACACAGTATTTTCCTTTGAAAAAATGTAAAAACATTGTAAATAAATCTTAAATCTTAAATCGAAATCCAAAAGTGAGATTTTAATAGCTAAAGTTCTTTGGTGATACGACACATGAAAGAAAACAGACTGATTGCAGATTGATCCTCTTACTTCATCTACTTCTTCTTAAATAACTTAACTGAGTTGTTAAACATACTTTAATTTTTTATTTCAAAAAATATTTGTGATTATCTTACTTCTACAGACTGTCTTTTTGTCTTTATCAGACTGTCTTTCTTATAGATAATTCATTATATAAAATGTAATGTTTCGTTTTATAAATAATATTTAGACATTTGTTCCCGAAGAATAGATCAGAAACACATGTCAAGAGACACCGAGTTACAAAATATACCCAATGATAATACAATTTAAGAAGTTTATGGAGCTATCTATGTATTTGTGAAGTAATAAAATGATTTCCGAACAGGAGGTCGGTAAAAGCGATGTGCCATCATGAATGACCTCAGAATCTTACAACGAGAATTCAACTTTTATTTTTACTTTTAAAAAGTAGTAAATTGTGCAATTGCCTGTGCACCATGTACAATTGTACACAGGTCGATTTGGCCCATTGGAGAGGTGATGGTAGGCTCCATCTTTTCGACGGCTCGAGGAGGTTGTGTGGCGAACACAACGCTCCGGCCGCCTTTACCCCCAGGAAAGATCCTGGTGCTCACTTGGAAAGTAGGCTGAGCCGCTCCCAGAACCACCCTGAACGGAAAGCGCCACATAAAAATCTCAGCCTACGCTGGAATTCGAACCTGAGTCCTTCAGGTCAGGAACTCAGTTCTCCACCAGTGAGCCCCCGTCGGTCCATTTTCTGCTTCAAACAAAACTAATGAGTTCCAGTGCGATGGTGCGTATCCCATCGCGTCCCGCAGATCGCACCACTTGAAGAGAAGACTGCACTGCCTAATTGCCTCTGGTCGAGTTTCTGCGTCTGGCGAACCCTTCCCCCGTTGGCTTTGAGTTACAGCATCCGCGCTCTCCAGGCACTGCTACAGTCACGGCCGTGGAAGATGGAAGACGAGACGCGACACCTTCCGTATAATAGTCATTCCTGAACGTGTTTGCAAACGGGGACACTAACATTACACACACGGAGGACTTTGCCCCGCCTGACCGTCAATAACGTGAAATAAAATTTAGTAATATAAACGTAGTAATCTTTACAGGGATCCCTTTGAAGATTATTACATGGTGCAGTGTGTGAGAAGATTCCATTTCAGATTGAAGTTGTGAAAGCTGTGATGGAAATGTTTTCGATGAAAGAAACGACGGAAAGCCGTAGAAATGAAGTTAATATGTCAAATGTTTCTAAACCAATGTTATTATGGAAGGTGAAAGTAGCTGGGATGATATTTTTTATTAGTTTTAACGTATACCTAGGAATTAGTGAGAACAAGCAAAATATTTCATTCCGAAGTAGTCGGCTGCTTTATCAGTTCCACACCAGTGATTCACCCTGATGAATTCGACATTATTTGTCTTTTTGGGCTGCCTTCAGAAAAATAAACTTTCGTATAAAAGTAGTTTATCCCACATTGTTCCTATCAGTAGGCAGCGCAACTCTTAAAAAATTCACCGAATTATATTTCTGAGATAATTCATATATAATTTCAGAGCATAAACTTACCAAGAAGTAGCGCATTAGAGTGAACGAGATAATGTAATGATGCAGTTTTGGGAGATCAGAAGAGGAAGTTAAAGAGGCGTTTTATCTGCTGCTGTGATTTCAACGAGGCCATATCAGACACACGCAGCCCCTGACTCCTTCCTTGCTCCACGAGCAGGGGCCCGCGCACGTGGTAATCACACTCCGCGGCAAACATTGAGAGGGGTCCGTGCGTGTTGAAGTCATCTTTACGTGCAGTGAGCTCAAATTGACACGGTTGTAGATGTAATCGATCAAGATAATTAAGAACTCCCAAAGTGAGTAAATAGAGGATTGTTTACACTATTTCGCACATATAAGTCATTTACAACACATTTAATACATACCTTTTGTTCTTGAATTTGGCATTTTTTTACTTATGTTCTTTTCGTGTAATGTAAGTCTGACGGCCGGGGTCTTAACATAATGGGCTCATCCTCAGGCAAATGTGGGTCTCAGTATAACCCTTCACCATTTTTGAAGTTTCCTTATTTTACCTTGTGGGGTTTTCAAGATTTGTGATGAGGGAAAGCGACCGTTGGTGATCCTGGATTTGTTGTGCCGAGGCTGGTGAGAGGTTTTGTCGAGATTGAAGATACGAATACTGGAACATGTCGGGAGAGTGGAACATGTCGGGAGAGAGTCGGGAATAAAATGTTTGAGAAGCTTATGAAATGAATTTAGGAGCGGTACATCGAACAATTAGTGTTTATCAACAGCTCCTTCAGGCAACTAAATTCCAGTCAGGAAAGATCTAATTTGCTTACAAGACAAAAAATATCGTAATGGAAAGATTAATTAAAGCTAGCAGTTGATTGATATGAGAGCCCTTGCTGCATTTTTTCTTCAATAGAATGCCAGTAAAAACCAAAGATTGATTTATATTAATATTCAATATATACATAATTGAATGACTACTTTTGCCGTGTTCGTACTAGAGGTATCTAGATTTTTCCAGACAAAATTTTCTCAACTTTCGTTTCAATACTTTTTTTCAGAGAAGTTTTTGTTTTAAGGGTAACAAGAAAACATGATTGGAAAGCAATACAACATACACCTTTGTTCATACTTAGAAGTGTAAATTTTCGAAAGAGATGTGGAAACAAGGAACGGTAATCAGTAATATGTCTATTGTTCCGAAAAAAGTTAAGGGTCAGTTCTATAAAACAGTAATCTATGAGAATTGAACCATAGAATTGGGAGGAAGTATTAGTAATAGGGGTATCAAGTATTACATTGATCTCAACAAAACGATTTCGAATTTTTATTTCATAAAATCTATGTTTAAGCTGTAAACACGCACGTACTTCGGAGTGTGGCTTATTACTGTTGTTCCAAAGATGGTTAAAGTTGGTGCAAGCGGCTAAGAGTTTATATATATATATATATATATATATATATATATATATATATATGTATATATATATGTATATATATATATATATATGTATATGAATATACTAAGTTTGTATGAACATATGTATGTATGGAATATTTGTGTCGTGGATGACATTATAAAATTAGAAGCTTTTCAGCTGAAACTTGGTAAATACGTGAGAAGTAAGATCTAGAAATGCCGTTCCGAAGATTATCAAGATATTTTAATTTTGGAGGGTTCTTTACATGAAGCTTCAGTGTTTTAAAATGCCATGCTAACAACAACAAAATATAGTGTTTCAAAACTGTTTATGGGGGTCTGAACTGGAATTGATCCCCTGAACCTGAAATACTTTCTGTATACCAGCATCGGAACTGAATAACGGGTCTAAAACCCACTGCTCTCCTTGCACTTCCATTAGTCTCCACGTAACCTTAACCTGCTCGCGCAGACGAACTAGTCGGCGTCTTCTCTAAAGGACCTCTTATCGTGCGCGCGTGCACAACCGAATGCGGAGGCGGAGGCAGAGGCAGATACGAAGGCGGAGGGCGGGGCGGGACGGGGCGGGGGCGGGGGCGGGGGCGGGGGCGGGGGTGGGGGTGGCGGAGACGGGCGGCGCGTCCTTGTTCGCGTCCCCTGGGCGCAAACGCCTCTGCCAACGAAGCAGCACAGTGCGCCAAAACGACACGGAATCCACGCACGACACACTTCGTGACTTCCGAACAGATCTTTGAACCAATCAGCACTTTTCAACGTAAGTGTAATGTTGAAATTAAAATAACAATACGAAACGTAATATTCTATAACTTACTTATTAGCCTTCCAGGTTTATTTTCACTCTGCACGTTCATTTTTCGTGGTAATGGATATTCCAATGTTGGATGTAACAGTATTTCCAACAGTTCCCAGTTTGATTTGCTTTTTCGTTCCTACATTGAAATAGTGCTGAGATAGTCCCTTATTTTGTCTCTAGACAGTAAACGTAGCGCCTTTCCACCCTAGGATGAAATATACCGTTTTTTGGTGTTAAATAATTAAAGAATACGGTGTAAAGTTATTCATAATTGCGATATCTTCTTAAAAAAAATGTCTTCTCATGTCATTACTCCATGAGCAGAAATGATTGCGGTTGAAAATTCCACAACTTAAGTGGAGGCGCTAGTTTAATAGTGGTACAACTCCATTGATACTCATTTCGAGATATTGAGCTCTAAAGTTAAATGATCATAAAAAATTCGAGGATGGGGTTAGACAAAAGAATTGTGTTTTCCTCTCATAAGATATTTAGTTGTTCGTCTGAAGATGATATGAATCAGGAGGAATACTGTAGGCTTTGCGGAATATTGGGAGTGTAAAGGAATTATATTACCATAAAAATGAGGTTGGTGGGCCAAATCAGTAGATGTCGTTCCTAGAAGTATTGAAAGTAAAGGCAATATCGATTTATTAAAACAGATTAAATATTAATTTAATGTTACTTTTGATGCACATTCAGTTTTCTTCATCTTATCGTCCGGTTCGTATCTGCAGATCAGAGAAATAAGTGTGATTAACGTGATAAGTGTGAATGATTGAAATGAATGGAAACAAATAAAGTATATCCTATGTCTTCTGATTAACCTTCCCTTTAATGTGATTAAGCGGGATATTTAAGTTTTGAAAACCATAGTTCTTCCTATTCCACTGGTGGTTTATGCGTAGAGAAATGTTTATTTATTATTTATTTGTCAAAAACAGTAAAAACTGTATATGACATGCGGGGAAAGAGATTTCTCTGCGCACATTTTCTTGAGGGCCAGAATAAAAAAAAATTACGTATGTGTCTTCCACTGGTGGTTTATACGTAGAGAAATTTGAGTACAAACCAATGTCTTGATTTAAGGCTTACTTATACATAACTATAAAAGACTTCTGTTTGATAAATCTAATCCATCTAAGTTTTCGCCAGTTACAGATATCATTTTGTTTATATTCTTCCTTCTTGTTACAGATTTTTTATGGACTTTTAACAGACAAACCATTAAGTTTAATTTCTGTAAATAAAAAATGGTCCTAAACCTAATACTGGATCAAGTTATTTATCATTGCATTACTGCAGACGATATAAATAGCTCGAAAATCACTCATCATGAGACTTGTAGAAAATCATGTAGTTGTACCACTGGAGTTGTACCAGTATGAAAATAAATAGATTACGATCCTGTGATTTACTTTTATCATGATGAGCTAAGTCGTCCACAGAGATAACTTCAGAATTCAGGGAGTTCTATCACATTCAGAATAAATGTATAACACTTGCGCGGATCTGAAAATGGAGTTCATTCAATTTCTCAAAAAATTCGAGTTGTACTACTATTAAAATAGCACCTCCAAATATAGAAGATCTCCTACAAACCAACCGTTCTTAAAACCACCTTTCTGCATTCTCCATCGCCAATAACTTTTGCATTTTTGGATTACGAGTTTCCCACCTGTTTTACGCGCACCTGTCGGCTCCTTTCGGCCCTTCGTGCGCCCACGTCGCGCTTATCGGGAGGCGCGCGGCCGCGATAACGCTCCCGACACTTAACCACCAAAATCCGAATGCAGCGCGAGAAGCAGGAATAAAACACGGTCGCTGCGAAAACAAGCCGCAACTGGGGGCGCAAGCGATCGCAATGACAAGTGCCAGCGGGAGCGCTCACAATCAAAGTACTGTGCTTCGCTACCATATCAGAAAGTTACAGAGAAGGAAATCGACAATATTAAAACACTGTTTCTATAAAAGATATTTGCATTATCGATGTATATAAGAAAAGGTTGAAGCTTCGAATAAGATTACACTACATTACCGTATCTGGCGTAACATAATTGCTCTTCGCAAATCATAAAAGTGTATGGGAATGTGATCTCATAAAAATAAAAATAACATTGACAAAATAGCCAGACACTTGTATGAATTTTTTTAGTTTTCCATGAAATCTCTTTGGCATCTAATGTAATTTTTTTTAGAGATTTGATAAATTATAGTTTTTATAGATTTAATTATTTTATTCTAACCTGTCTAGGGTGTAAAGGAAAGGTATATGATTTTTTTTTCGAGCACGATAAACCATTAGGACATTCGAGAGCAAAATAAAGGAAATAGAAGAGTACAACAAGAATGGGGAGAAATGGAAAGACTAGAACAAAAAATAAAAATAACGAAAAGGGGGAGATATACAGGAGAACTGAAAAGAATAGTCCAGAAACTCCTTAAACTCTTGTGTCACGGACATCTGTTCGGCGTAAATTATAGGCAATGAAATATTCATTATATTTCGGTACAAGCCACCACGTATTCTTCTCGTCTGTTCCTTCGGAGTTTTCTCCCGAAAACGGGAGTTCTGGAGGGCGGTGGGCGGTCTCCGGTCTCCTCGCCCACTGCAGCGCCTGCGCGTTAATATTAAAGGGCCCCGGAACTTCCGGCGAGGCCGCCCGCCGCGCCGGCGCCGCAGACAATGCAGCCGCGCGTGGGGGCGGGCCCACGCCGCGGCGCGCCGCCCGCCGGCGCTGCTGGGGATGGTGGTGATGGTGGTGAGAGTGGTGATGGTGGTCGTGGTGATGATAGTGATGATGGTAGGGAGCTGATTGTTTTATGTTTCGGGCGGGTCAACTGCTATGATCACTAGTCCGTAGGTGTAGTGCATGTAGTGTAGTGCATGTAGCGGAAGTAGCTGTGATCTTCCCCTATTAGAACGTGAGATCTGGCGCCACCCTACACGACGGCTTGCGGGATTTCCTCACCCGGGGATCTCTGCCATCGGAGCACCGCCCCAGCCGACCCAATCTCTAAGCGTCCGACTGGTCTACCGACATGTGGGTTAGTGTAGTGTGTGGATTTTTAACTGAGGAGGAGAGGGAAAAATTGATGTAGAAAAGCTCGTGCGCAGTCTGAGGTCCCTGTGTTTAGGTACTTCTCTGGTAATCCTTGTTATTTATCTGACAAACCATTAAAAATACCGATCAGAGCAGCAGGCCGCTACAATTCTCCTCCAGACTATTGACTTCAACCTAGCTAATGTAGCTCATGTCAAAAATCTGCCACCGTGGGGACTCAAATCTAAGGACCTCTCTCTCAGAGTTACTGCAGTGGCAAATGTTACTGCCCTATGCCAACACATTTAATGTGAGGGTGATAATGGTAGTGGCGTTGATAGTGAATGGTGTAAGAAATAAGTGAATGGTAAGGTAACGGTGATTGTGATGGTGAGGAAGGAAGATAAAAGTGATATTGACTATGATGGTGAAGGGAAGATAGTGATAGTGATCGCATTGTTGTGATGGTGAAGTGATCTTTTATTGTGATGGACATACACTAGGAATATAATCAGAAAGTGATTAACAATTGGTTGCCACGTGGAAAAATTGGTACCATAACCTAAGCAACAGCAACTCAAAAATTTCTCCAAGTGAACAGTGATGTCACCTCCACTTTTAGAACTAAGGAATCGCATGGTTTGCAGTACATCAGCTGACCAGTTGCGCAAGTGTCGAGAGCGAGGTTAATTGTGATAAAATGAGTTGCGTTATCGGACATTGCGAACAGCCGGTGCTTTTAGTTCAATTATTAACGTTTATCGCTTATTTTGTCGTGGCAACTACGCAACGTAACGTGGCACGTGACAACGCGGTTCCCCTCTTCACCCAACTTTCACGCACATCCCTATTTTATTGAGACCTTAGCTTTGGTAGTCAACATCTGTTGTTTCCACGGCGATGTGGGGCGAGGGCGAGGTGGCAGGGGCGGGCGCAGCAGGTGGGTTGGGGACGGACCCCTGTGCAGCGATGAACAATGGGCGTGGCGAAGTGATCCATTTAGCGCTGCAAAATACAATATAACGCAAGTGGTTAACTATGAAATGACGATTTCCAAAGGAAAAACGTTTGGAGACTCGACACGCAAACCATTTGTCTGAAACGTAAGTGGATAGTAGTTGTTCTTTCGATTTGGTTTCTCTGCGATACAGAATTATTTTCATTCATTTTAGAGGTTAAATAACATATCTTTCCTCCGATCATATCAATTTGAAACTAAAGTTATCATTTATTTGCTATTTAGATTCGTATATTTCATAGCCATTCATCTATTTTTACGTTTCAATTGATATATAAATATAATATCCAAGCGCAAATTAGTGACAAAAAAACATTCCACCCAAATGATTTCTACAAGTACATTGTATAGCACGGGTGGTGTAAGAATTACAATGTGACCTAAATAACTGCAGGTGAAAAGAATAGTGAAAGAAAACGTAATACAAGTCTCTTGTGACCTAATTTTATTAATTGTGAGTTCTTGTTGAAATTTTGTTTCGTAATTCTCTTTATTTGCACCATTTTATTTCAGAAAAAAATATTTTAACAATTTATTGTTGATGTTCACTCGGTTTCGTTACAATAATCTCTCAATTTTATGTACAACTTTCAACTGTTTGGTTACATACTAGATTATAGGAAGATACAGAATTTCTTCAAACAAAAGGTTAAGAAAGTGCGTCCACATTCATCGTGGAATATACTCGGTTATACACCTCATTGTATCTCTCCGACATAAATTTACAGCTCTTGTAAAACTCATGGAGAACTATTGGAGGTGTATGCGTAAAAAAACCTTAGGGGAACTCTCTTATTTAAAGGTGATTTCTAAACGGTACTGCAAATCTGTAAATCAATTGGAAGGTAGTCGCGCGGTTTCCTACAGATTTTGATATAATAAACAAATTGCAAAATATACTTAATGCTGTTTCATGAAATTTTCGATATTTAGATGAACGTTTCCCCGCCAATAATTTCTACAACTTCTTATCGTAGTTGAAATAATCATCAATAAACATTTATTTTCAAATGCTCATCTTTTAATTTTATCATTTCACATGTCATTTAAAGTTAATAGGTCATTTACGAACAACTATTACTAATATGTTTGTTAAGTTTACTTCTTATGTCCCCAAGGCAAGTGGGTTGTGAATCGTTGAGAAAAATCTGACTCATTATGTTATCATAATTCCTATCGACGCATCAAAGTTTCTCATTAGAGAGCAAGTTTGTTGAGCCAGGTGTCACTTTTCGGCATTAGTATTAGGGCATTTCGTCTTTAGTATTAGAGATTGTGTTGCTTATTATATTTGACGAGCACCTACATGTTGTGACATATTTCACAAAATGTTGAAATAGTTCGCATAATGAAAATAAAAAAAAGAAGATTCTTGGAATGAAAATTATTATCCTTTTCTGCACGTAATCAAGTGAAAACAGCAGGCATGAAACAAAGCAACCATTTATCGAAAAATCTCTCTTTGGAAAATACTCATATCTCTACCTCTAAAACCTATGTAAGATATACAAGGACGACAATGCATTCACAATACATAGGGCGTTCCGGGTTCACGGTAGGGAACATCATCTATCTCTTAGTCTTATCTTTTAGGTGTAAGCAGGTTAAAAAATGTTCGTACTTCTGATTTTAATGTTTTTCTTTACAGAGAGGAAGATCACGGTCCTACTTAGGATCTTAACGCATGAGTTTGACGGTTGGCTCTTAACCCGAGAGAGGTAGCGCGGGTCTCTTGTGACCCCACGTATCTTTGTTTAGCTGCAGTTGCCTAATTTTGCAAGTCAGAAGCTTTACATTTCACATACCTTTCACCACGTTCTTTAGCTTTTGTCTGAAAGATTTTCAAAATTTTATATGTAATAATTCATTTATAAATATTTGTGAAACCAATACAAACATCCTAAATTTCCTACTTTTTCTAAGTTGTGTTGATTGGCTTTGAAGCATTTTCAATAAATTGTTTGTTTTTTATGTGAGACAATGTTAGAAAATAAAACTTACTGAATTTTCTGATACACTTTGTCCTTGAAACATTCAGGAAAATGTAAATGGAGTCACTACATAAAATGAAAGATAAATGATAATTTTGCCCATTAATTTGTTTTAATTCCTCATTTGCACGTTTGTTTATAATAGTGAATTAAGTGAATACGACCTTATACATGATTGATTATTATTAAAATAATTAATTTCGCACTTATTTCTTGCTATATATAATTTCATAAAGAAAAAACTTAAAGGGGTCAGAAATGACCCCGCGCCACCTCTAACGTAACTCCGGCAACCGTCACCTCTCCAGGGTTAATGTGCGGAGATAATCTAAATGTAATTTTGTTTGTTATGCAACCCGCGATGCACTAATGTTTGCTGCGCGTCCTTAAGCGGTCATGACGATGATGATGGAGGGATGTAAAGAAGAGCATTTCCATTTTACGCGATAATTGCTTTCACTCCTTTTCCTAATTGATTATTGTGAAAAAAGAAATACTCAGTCAAACGTCAGCTAGGCATCAGCTAGTGTTTGAGAACTCTGTTTACACGGTACCTGTTCCAAATGTGGAAATGGATTAAAAAATTCTGCGAATGAAAACAAAAATCGTGCAAATGCAAACAAAAATTAAGGAAATCGAAACAAAAATTGTGGTAATCAAAACAAAACTGACGTGCGGTGTGCAGAAACTGACTACAGAGAATACAGTTTACGGGGACTCGATGAAATTTGGATGCAAATTGGGAAAATTTCGTCTATCGCATGTAGCACTATATTCGTGAAGTTGAATATTGGATGGCACATCCAGAAGATACCGTTCCGCCATTCATTTTACTCGTACGTTATCTTCGAAATTTATGCGCATGACGTTTTGACGTAATTTATGATTGTGTGATTTATAATTGATCTGAATGGGTCAGCATTGGTTTTGGCAACAAAGCACAATAGCTACTTACCGATGTACTATAAAACATTAAATTTTCCCCTATTAAACCAAAAATTTGCAAAGAATAACTTTATGGAGGCATGAAGTACTGCGTTGTTTTAGGAGGCCAGCATTGGGGCTGTGTTCAAATTGTACATGGAGTCCCTAGATGCAGAGAATTTCGCTGTCTGAATTGTCGCCGCAAATATCCTCTCACCTCATAGCCAAACAATGCAACATAAAGGAGCTGAACCCAAATAATAATTAATGGAACTGCTAAGAATTCAAGAGATATCAACCACAAAGTTTTTGATAATACAATTAATATTATAAAAAATAATTAATCAAACGTGATATGTTTTGGCAACCTTATCCTACCTTCAGTAGCACGAGTATCTCGCATTACATATGTGGATTTAAATCGATGCCATCTTGTGAAGTACCACATATGGGTAAGATTCCAAAATAAGTTATGTTTGGTTTATTTTTTAAGATAATATTTATTATTTACGAAACGTTGTGGTTTATACTTCTTAGTTGCAGTAGTAATACTTTGATCTTGTGCGATCCTTGGTGATCCTCCTAAGAGGATATGCAAAGCAGTTGGGTGGCAGCCTGCGAATTACGAGGTAATATAATGATAGTTGATCGTGGCATTTTGGAACCATGCCAGTATTTGCCTGTATGACCGAGGGAAACCATGAAACCGCCGGTCAGGGTGGCCGGTCCAGGGATCGAACTCCAGCGTCCCAACTGCGAAACAGCGCGTTACGCCCTGAGCCACTTGGCTCGGTTGATATCTCTTGGACTAATCGTTACGCTTTACCACAAAATTTCCGCTGCCATCACGGATTTACCCAAAACCGTTGGTATTGTGGAGATTTTATGCGAACATTGGTTCCGCGCATATTGCAATTCCGAGCAAAACATAATTTTGCGCAGGTCGAACTATAAAATGACAGAATCAGTGGTGCAGAAGGACGTGCTTCTCTCTGTATCTAGTGACTTCAGTTGTACGTATTTTGTGTAGCCAGACGGATCATTTTCCCAGCCAGAAAGCATCCAACGAGGCCCTTGCTCTGCTGTTGCAGGCTGATGGAGGAGTACGGCAAGGCGGCGGAGCTGGGCGCGCAGACGCTGTACGCGCTGTACGGCAGCCCGCGCCACCACGCGGCGCACCAGCACTACGCCCACTACGACGACTCGCCCGGCGGCGGGGGCGGCGGCGGCGGGGGCGGGGGCGGCGCGCAGGTGGCGCAGATGCTGCCCAGCGTGCTCCCGGGCGGCGGCGGCGGCGCCAACGACTGCCACTGGCAGACGCTGCAGTACATGCACCCGGCGGCCGCGCAGCCCACGCACCACCAGGTACGCACTGCGCACCAGCCGATCCGGCAGGGCTTTGCTACTGCAGCGTGTTAAATTATATATACATTTTATTTATTGGCTTTAATCTCAACTATACGCCAGGGTGCAATTATAGAAATGATGAACAATAGTGAAATCAATGAATAGAATACAGTTACTCAAAAAAAAAAACAAACTTAATTACAAAAAACTGACTACTAACAAAATTTTTTAAACATATCTACATTACACTAATATTAACAACATATCTACATTAGCTAATATTAACAATATTCGTAAAAATATCTTAATTTTAATTCAAAAAACTTCTATATTAAGTTGTAATTTAATTATAAAATTGACAATACTTTTAACAAAACCTTCATTAGTTTCCTATTTAAAACATAAAACAGCGTGTTAAATAAATGCAATTCATGTTCAAAATTTAGCTATTCAATAAAGATTAACTCCTATTTATTACACTTTACAATAAAATTCAAATATTCGAATAACGTACTGCATCGCCAGTATTTGGTTCAGATTTCCTGCTTTCTAGATCGCTACATCCACGTCGTTCGGTATTATGAGTAGAAAGGAGGCGTGTAGTTCAAAAATATATCCATAGATCGCACTTCATGCAAGATCCTCTGGGAACGTCGTAGAGCGCATCTCGTCAACAACACCCCAAATGTCCAAATCACATTCAAACCACTATTTAAATATTCGCCATAATAATAATAATAATAATAATAATAATAATAATAATAATAATAATAATAATAAGAAGAAGAAGAAGAAGAAGAAGAAGAAGAAGAAGAAGAAAGTGTGAAAATTTTCTGCGAAATCGATCGAGTAGTTTTTGACTTGTGCAAAAATCCTTCATGCCCGCCGCGAACTGTAGTTACAACATATGACTTGAGTTTACGTTTGGTGCAGAATCGGGTGTAAAGTTATTCACATTTTTCCTTCTGACAAATCCTGAAAAACTACTTGGGAGAACGTAGTTGGGATTACTTGGGGTTTCTGCCCCAAGTGACTCAAGTAAATAATGGTATGCAATCGACTCCCTCCGCGGTAAAAGTGAAGGACCGGTGTGTAAGCTCAAGAGCTTCTTCCTCGAGACAGGTCTAGCTTGCCGTAGCTACATTTGATCTCAGAAACACATAAAACTTCTCCCCCCTTGTAAGATGTTTTATATTATTTTTACCTTCTTTTTTAATAGTGTCATTCTTGAGCAATAATTTATTTTTATTAAATTAAGTGTAAATAAATTATTGATCAAAGTATGAAACGCTTAATACAATGTAAAATTAATAATTATATAACACGTCAACGCATTTCTTTAAGCAATGTATGATTTATTTATGAAGACCCCTATCCATTTTCTGTTTTACTACGTAAGAAACATTTTCTTTGGTAAAGTTAATTGTACATTACAGTATGTAAATTATTTTCATAATAATAAATTTCAATCACCTTTAAGTCGGACTAACCTGGCAGTTCTACAACAGTTACAAAATATAATTTAATGCAATAATCGGTATTCTATTGATTAAACAGTAAGAACGTTTTTCTTTCATGATGAAAATAAGAAAAATTTACCAAGAGCAGTATCAAATGAATTTGCGTTTTTACATCATGTACTTTCTATATCTTCAAAATTATCGGGAAATTAAAACCAATTAGAAATTTTAAGAAGACATTAAAGTAAATCAAGTAAATTAAAATGTTCAATAAGTACAACATTACGTAAAATGATCTGCCCGAACCCAACTCTTCGTATTATTTTGACCCCTCTACCCCCCCCCCCCCCCTGCCAGCAGTTCATCCCAATGTACGAGTCTTGCTTAAACGCACAGTCACCAATTACAACAGAATGCCAAAAAGTATTAAGTCATCAGATCGTTTAATACAATGGCGCACTTTCGGTTTCTGTTAAAAAATATTAATTTCAGATTTCGGTTGTTGAGAATAAAAACACTGTTGTGATTTCGGATCAAGTGTCGGTTTAGGTTCTGAAATCATCCCAAACAGTTTTTTCCTATATTTTTATTAAAACATAGGCTGTTTTATACCAGTTGCTTGGAGTGAAAATAAATATGATTTTGAAGAAATAGTACCTGTCTTCCCTGAGACATCCGATAAAACACCAGAAGATGTCTTATTTTTTTAGAGGGTCTTATAAAACTCCCGAAGACTCCGACATCAGTTGATTCGGGTAGTCACACTGAGTCACTACCCGAAAGTTAAGCCCACCGTAACAAATCACACAACATGATGAAGATCCTTTCGAAACGGTCTCTCGGAAACGGTTCCAGCAATATATTCGATGAAAAAAATAACTCCTTCGGTTTCGGTCAGTAGGTTGAAATATTATATTTGTTACTTCGGAGTTTCGGTTTGGTGCCTTAATAAAAATATACTTGTGGTACATACCTTAGAAAACTCCCCACATTTTGATTCTCTTAAATAATTCGAACTGCTGTACTTCCAATTTCTTGATAATTCAAAGCACGACAATTTGCATTTGTCTTCGCACCGCGACGCAGGTTGGGCGCTGTCGCCTGCTTGATTACGTCGTAATTTTCTACCAGTCCTAAATATTTCTGAAGTTAAAGTGTTTATTCACCTCAACACCATGAAAATCTTTTCGACACCTGACTGGTTGAGATTGATTAGGTGTGAGATCTGCATAAGGAATCTACACTACTTGAGTCAGTCATAAGCGACAATTCTCAGTTTCTGCAGTTCAGCATACCACGTACTTTGGAATGAACCGTATTGCCGTTCAGAATTCTCTTGTCCCTCCATTGATCTGCATGTATTCAGAATTCTCTTGTCCCTCCATTGATCTGCATGTATTCAGAATTCTCTTGTCCCTCCATTGATCTGCATGTATTCAGAATTCTCTTGTCCCTCCATTGATTTGCATGTATTCAGAATTCTCTTGTCCCTCCATTGTTATGCATGTGTTCACCAATCGGTAAATGAACTGTGCCTCTAAACTGCTTTATTGTGCCTCATGACTTACGATGACTGTCCTGCCCAGGCGTCCGCGCCCCAGCACCATCACCCGCACCACCCGCACCATCACCACGGCGGGGGCGGGGGCGGCGGCGGGGGTGGCGGCGGGCCGGGCGGGCCCCAGGCGCAGGCCAAGGCTCTCAAGGAGCAGCGCATCCGCCGGCCCATGAACGCTTTCATGGTGTGGGCCAAGGTGGAGCGCAAGAAGCTGGCGGACGAGAACCCGGACCTGCACAACGCAGACCTCAGCAAGATGCTCGGTGAGTGCTCCCTCCATCACACTAAACTCCAGTCGCGTTTGCGCCGCGCATGCAGCGATGGATCTGCTTGGAATTATGTTATTCCTCTTCTAAACAAAATCTTCGATGAAAAATTGAATTGCCCTTCTAAGAGCAGACACGTAATGAAGGAGTTTTGTCTTCCCAAGAGACACCATCTAAGGCACTGATTTGTTAACTTTTGGTCGGCATCCTACTTAATTTTTCAGTGATCTTGTCAAGAAGGTAGCAATGTGATGTGGATCTATATCGATGAATATCTACAGCATGTGTTACGTTCATTTCTATGAATGCAATCCTTTACATTCACGCCCCACATGACTTCCCGGCTTACTAATATTTTGAGAGTTCTAAATTTTTCGGCATAAGACATAAGACTTAAAATTCTTCGACATGTTTATAATATTTCTTAGTTAATGTTATAGCTTTGTTCAGAATAAATTGACAGAATTTAGTTTCATGATACGAGTTTCTAGTGGCAGTGGAAACGAAAATTTTCTTCAAGATTAAGTAATTTACAATATAGTCTCCCTGTGTTTCCGCATTTCAGAAATATATGCTTTTAATTAAGACTTTTACAATAGGATATGGTTTTAGAGATGGTTTCTGTACGAGAAATACATTCATAAATAAATGTTATTGTCAATAACACAAAAAAATTAAATCAAATTGTTGTTTGGGCAACTAGGAGAAATAAAGTTGAACATATATTTATTTTCATGTCACATTCTATAACTTGATATTTCAATAAAATTTTTAAATCGTACATACAAAACACGCCGTCCATATCGAGATACATTTTTTAGTATTCTTTTTCTATGTGCCCTTGCCATGAGGAACCAAATCAGGTAATGGACCCTCTGTAAAAAAAGACCATGAACACACCTAACGTGGATGTGTTAATGCGCGCTTTCAAGTTTCTCTTGTAATAAATTACGTCACCAGAACATGGCGTAGTTCTGACTTGTCGGATGTTTTCGTCCTTCGCATTACCACGCTGTCACCTTTATAGGACGCGAAAAGAGACGGCGCGTTTATATTTTGCCACGTCATGATGGCCCCGAAACTATGTGGTCACTGTTGCGCGTCTTAGGCCCAGAAGAATCAAGCCTTGTTACAAAACGATGTACAAACGAGACAAGTTTGTAAACTTCTTGCGAAAAGTTAATTCTCTGCCGTCACGACGGAATATGAATAAACAGGAAACTGATATGAATACGCGTAATGTTTATGAAGAAAGCATGCACTTACTCAAATAGGCCTCGCGCATTCTAAGCAAATAAATATAAAACAAACGCACTTGCAACCCACAAAGTGAGAGCCAAGAATAATTATATACAATGTTGAATAGAATTTTTGATAATACTTGAAACAATTTTCTCCATTTTACATTTTCTTCCTTCTGTGACATATGTTCCAGAAAAATAAAGCTATTTATTAACAAGTGAATAATTTAATGCTTGATAAATAAATGAATTCTACGAATCTACAGTCACATTATTGTTTGCTTTCCCGTAGATGTGTTAATAAAGATATAAGGAATGTCTCTCTTTCCTCCGGGGCGGGCCGGGGCTGGACGGGCCGGGCCGGGGCGGGCCGGGCCGGGACGGGCCGGGACGGGCCGGGGCGGGCCAGGGCCGGGCCGGTGCTGGGCGGAGCGTGGCGGGGCTGGGCGGGGAAGGGCGGGGCAGGGTGGGACGGGACGGGATGGGACGGAACGGGACGGGACGGAACGGGATGGGACGGGACGGGACGGGACGGGATGGGACGGGACGGGACGGGATGGGACGGGACGAGGCGGGACGGGACGGGACGGGACGGGACGGGGTGGGGCGGGGCGAGGCGGGCCGGGCCGGCGCGGGGCGGCGCGGGGCAGGGCTGTGTGGGGCAGGGCGGGGCGGGGAAGATCGCTAATCCGTCGCGCACGCCGTGCCTCCGGCGGGGATTTCCGCGCCGCCTCCCGCCGCCGCCGCCGGCGAAAAGCCCTCAAGAGCGCCCCTTGCGCATGCGCTCGTGACGCGCGGCGCGCGCCCGGGCCTTCGAGGCGAGCGGCAGCCGACAACACCGCATTCACACCTCATTGCAAACAATCGATATTCACCAGAATTTGCGCAATACACTACGTTGTTCAAATAACATTTTCACCTACTTCTCATCATGAAAATGTAATTAAAAAACCTCATTCACCCAGTTGATTTAATAAAATTCACTTCTATTACGTTATCAAATACGGTTTCATTTGCGTGAGTCTTACATCAATTATCTTGGAGGTCGTATTGGAGGCATCATTTCTTTTTGCTTTACTCAAATGGAACACGTGAATTAGCGAACTTCTATCACTCGAGTTAAAATGTTGGTGGAAACGGGACGGGTGGGACGGGGGGGGGGGCGGGGCCGGGCCGGGCCTCGGGGCCGGGCGCTGACGAGGCCCGCACGTCATAATCGGAGTCCTCATCGAGGACGCCGCGCCACGACCTCGGGCGCTCGTGTCGCGTGTGTTTTCCCATGCGCGTTCTCCTAACGCACGTCGGGTGCGAAGGTTCTTAATGCGTGCGCGTTTTGTTATATGCACTGATGCGCGAATGTCCGATCCTCATATTCGAATTTTGCAGGATTTTTTGAGCTCCTTGTGTGTAGAACCAAAAATTTGCATGTGCTTCCATGGATTCTTTAGAGTAAATGCATTTTATTTATTTCATGACAGAACCAATTATTTTTTATAAAGAGAGACGTTGCTTAAAAACTGGCAAATAATGCTACACAATCAGAAAAAACAAATGTATGACTGTTCTAAACATAATAAATATAAAATGAAAAAAAAATATGAACACATTATAAGGTTACCTGTAATATAATAGCACGGTAATATTCTGGAATACTTTGTGTCATAAATCTCATTCACACGTAATTACATGGACGTTGACCAGAATTTTGGCAACAGTCTGCGTTGTGCAAATACAAAAAAGTGCAGTCAATGAAAATGTAATTAAAAATACACCATTTTCTCAGTTTAGTTAGTCAAATTCCACTAAAGCGTTTCCACTGAAGTTACGAAATGCTGATTCCTCTGCGTGAATCTCACATTAATGAGCATGTCAAAAAATCGTGTCGTTGGAGGTCATAGGGGAGAGATATAAGAAAATATTTTGCTCAAATAGAACTCCTGGAATAGTGTACTTTTAATATTCAAATTTAAAGGTTCGAGAAAACACGATGTACTAGCGAAAGTTATTCACGTACTTCTTGATACTTTAAACCGCAAACCCCTCGTTTAACATTAGCAAGTCAAGACACGTAGACTGCCAACAGTTGGGCTAGGGTATTTCCCGCGAGATTCACATGCGTCAACATAGTGAAGTCTCTGTGACTCATACAGTACATTATAATTCACGAATTCTCAGCGGCTATACTATACATCATTTACTGTGTTCAAATATTACCGTTTACAGGACTATCGGGTTTAAGCATAAGGAAGCAAGGCAAATTTCCTGGAAGCGGAACAGGATAAAATAAATTAATATTAAACATTAATTTTACGGCAACTGCCTGTGACAACCAATGCACTTAGAAAGTTACAAGGCACTAGGAAATGTAAATATGACATTTGATTTTCTGTGACTTGCGTAACCGAAGTCCCAGATGATTCTCATCGAAGTAGAGATAGAATAAACAGCATAACTTCAACTTAGGAATAAACAATTTTTGAAGTCATGACAGTAGGTTTTTTAGACTGCTGGTGAAATTCATTATTTAGTTTCATCAATGTTTCTGTTACATTAGCACCTTCCATGAAAATCAAAATGCTTTTAAAAGTCACGACTCTTTTCCACAGAATAAATTATCGCAACCTTTTACAAGACAAAATTTTGTCAACATGAAACAGCACAATCTATTTTATTTAAAAAATTTGCGTACGACCATCAGCGAACGTCATACACCCAGTGTTTCTCGACTGTTGCTTGTCTTGACTGTTAATAGTAAATCGTGTCTTGACTGAGTCGTAAATCGGTTCCCAAAAACATTAGTGATTGAGCAAATACGTAGTAGCAATTTAGGTAGCCCTTCTATAATGCAGTCTTCGCTCATCTAGCGGGAAAAGGGAGATGTAATGGATGACTGTAGCTGCTGGTGAGGCTGATGACTATGGAGAACCATCCATACTACAGGTTTATTTTAAGTTTACTACAACTACCAAAAAATGAAGAGAAGATGAACAAAAGTAGGATGTAACAAATCTAACAGACAAGTTTCCAATTACGTTTCTGGAAAAATTCAGATACGTTCTCAACAGAGAACATAGATGCAATATTGTAAACGATATTTCAAATATTGCTTGATGATTCGTCAGTACATATGAAAAGTGACGTATGTAAAAATTGTAATTTTGCATGCGTAGTTTTAACCTGAGCGAAGCGGTTCATTTTGCGTCAAACGAAAAATATTTAACTCATATATCGTCTGTATTATGAACAGTCTTTAAGAAATGTGTATTAATGAAACAAATTATATATTTTCTTAACATATGTTTTCACCTAACTTACAAATGATGATTTTTGAGATTGATCAATTTCATTGTGCATCCACGATATGTATAAAACAAAAAAGAATCATGAAACTTGGAAAATCTTTAAGACCATAATAATGGAACAGAGCTGGTTCATTGGGCTTTATCAATGGAACCGAGCCCTAATTATAAGTTTGCCGACATTTCGGAATGACTGCTTTGCCACTGCCGCCATCCAACCAGAAACTCATATTCCGAGCCTAATCCTGGTTTAATGAATCGGACGCAGAACTAGACGGGCAGTCGTACCAACTATAGTGATGACGTCGATGTTACCAAAGACCGATGTTTAAAATTAAAACATCGATGTTAATAGTCCATTGAAGAAAATCCATCTATATTTTTAAATACAAAATTGTGATTAGATGAATTTTTCAACCACGAATTCAACATCGAAAATCAAAACCATCGAGCACAAAACATCGATAATCAAAAATCATCCACTTCAATACATCGTTGTGTAAGGCATGGATATTTTTATAGAAACAGGGGTGTTTTGAAAATATGAACTTGGATGTCGCATCCCCATTACCCACATGCCGCAGCCGGGCCAGCGAGCAACAAAAGCGGCAGCTGGCGACCGGCGGTTGAGGCGGGCGCGGCCCGGCGGCGGCGGCGGCGGCGCAGCGCGTGGGCCGCGCGGGCGGACGGGCGCGCCGCCCGCCGCCATGGCCGCGCGCCCACCGCCACCGCCACCGCCACCGCCACCGCGACAGCAGAAGGCGGCGGCATGCCTCGCGATAATCAGACGCCGCCCGCCGTCGCAGCCACGGCGTGCCCGCCCGCCCGCTCGACGGCGGCGGCGGCGGCTGCGGCGGCGGCGGGTCCAGCGGAGGAGGCTGCAGCTGCGGCGGCGGCGGCGGCGGTGGCGGCGGCGGCGGCGCGGGGCCAGCTCTGACCCCGCCCCCGGCCGTCCCCGCGCTGGCGTCTCCGCCAATCCCCGGCCAGGCGCGGCCGCTTTCCTCAAAAGCTCTCGCCGTCTCGCCCGCCGCGCCGGCCTCTCACTCGCGGCTCCGTCCCCTCCCCGCCCCTCCCCCTCCCCTTCCATCCCGCGCGCGCGGACGCAGCCTCCCCCCTCCCCCTCCGCTCCAGCGCGCGGCCGCGCTCCGCCTGCGCGCTGGGGCCGGCTGGCCCTCGCGCCGCGGCAGCGCGCCCCGTCAACGCTCTGCCAGGCCCGTGCCCCTTGGGAGGAAGATAACACTACACGCTGGATACAGAAAAATGGAATATATTTAGAGAGGAACAAACTCACAAACATCAAAACAGTGGAACGGAACATTGGTTGCTGTTGTAATCTATACACCTATTAATTACCCTTTTGGGGCTAGTAGCTCCGAGTACCATATTGATTTTTTTTTTATTCACAAGATACAAAAAGTAAATTAATGAATGAATTCAACGGCTGGCACTAAATTAATCAATTGGGTCACTGTTAATTTCCCAAATAAGCACTGGTACCTAGAAACAAAACTACCAAGTAAACAATCGTCAAAAGCTGACGTAATAGAACAACCTCATTATTTTGGATCCAGAGAAACAGTTTACGAAACAGCCCACGATGAATTTTTTTAAAAAAATATCAAAATAATGCCATTTGTAATGAAAAGCGTATAAATGGGAAATTTTATATCCCATCGTACTTGCTCAACATTTAGCACGATGAATCGAAAAGTCCCACTTATGAGGTAAGAGCCTTTGACAACATCTGAGCACTAGATGGTCAGAAAATAACGCGCGACCCGCGAACGATCTTATTCCTAACTTTATTGCTATTTACTTTTAAATCATGGCAACATATCATTGTCTACATGAAAGTACAAAAACTCTATAATTTCAATAGGAATTCGTAAAAATAACCATTTTGAGTTAAGTGAAATTACATTGCACATACATTTTAAACTGAGTGTCTGTTTATGTGAAGTCTTACCCCCAAAATATAAAACAATACGAAGACATAAGTTTAGGTATTGTTTTTCTAGAAAGATGAAATGTACTACACCGAGTAACAGTCATCAACCGAAAGGATGTCACGACGAATCTCAGCAGACAAAAATTTCGCTGGAGGTACGCAACATTTTTGAATTAGATCCAAATCGCGGTCTTAAAAACCTCTGCCAGCTACGAAGTTGACCGAGGGAAACTGAATAATGAACATCGCTAAAGATAAACACTGTTGTTGGCAAAATTCTCTCTTTTACGATGTTTCCTCCTGAACTAGAGGCACGAAAACTTGATGGTAATCATTTCGGGATTTTTTTCTTTATTTGTAATCATTTTATAATTGAGACTTTGGGAAGTAAATATATGTGAAATCGTACACATGTATTTTATTTTAATATTTTATGACGTGCTAGAGATACTATCAGTGAGATGAGTCAGAGGATAACACTTTGAACTGAAATGGTTCTACACTCACTTTAAATTTGTCTCAAGAAAACGTTAAAAGCAGCCTTTGTTTTTATAAAATATATGAGTTACGATGTCGTTATTTGTAGAAATGAAATTGTAACTCTTACAATTATGTTTACAGTGCTTCAAAAATGAATTAAGTTAAACTGCACTGAAATTAACAATGCACAATTCGCATTAAAGAAATTAACGTAATTTTTTGGTGCAAGAAGAATGCAACCGAGAGTAGAAGTGTTATCCCAGAGAAGAGCAACCATAAGCAGACAAACAAGCCGATAGTTTTAGCAGTTGAATGAAAAATATGATGCACAATGTTATGCAAATTTTAACGCCTTTCTTTAAGACGAATACTGGCCCAAAGATCTGGTGCAAAAGAAAGACAAAAACAGCATTAAAAAGTATCATGTGTTTGTGTAACTAGCAGAAGAAAGAATTTTTTTAAGCTCGTCCAGGGAAACTAAACATGGTAGACATTGAAGAAAAAATGCGTCATGACGTTGGATGATTAACCTGTTTATCAAAAACCGCCCACTTCCCCTCTCGAGGCTGCCAAACTAGGAGATCTTACTGAAGTATATGGGGAACCACAAAATATGGTTCTACAATCCTTTTGCAACGTGAGAGAAAAAAGGCCAGCGAATAGTGCCGAAGAATACTGTGATGACAAAGTGTATCACGAGGATTCGTAAGTCGCAGAAAGATTCACAAGACCAATATTTTTGTAACAATGGGTCATGATATAGATCGTGTTGTAATGGCGTATTAGGAGTATAACAACATTGAACGTAATGACGTACTTTATTGTTAATGTAACAACACTCGTATTCCCATTTTATTTCAAAAGTAATAAATGTTCTCTTATGTATAACGTTTTACCAATCCATCTCCTTGGAGTGTGGTACCTCACCCCAATTTTTTAACTAACACATCACCAGAAAAGTTTAGACCCCCCCCCCCCAGGGTGAGTTCAGATATGAAAGAGATGCGCAGGCTGGTTGATGTGAATGCTAAGAAGTATTAAAACTACTTATAATAATCTTAATTATAGTTCTTCAAAATGTCTTTACTTAGGCCTAATACATAACACATTTGTTTTCTATTTCAAAATAGATGAGACTCTTTGAAAAGGTGAAACACTGAAGTGACATCAAATAATGTCTCAAGACGTGCATAGTACCAATATTACATTACAAAATTACTATTATTAGGTTCCTATGTTATTTTTATGTCAGTATTATAAATACTTTAATATTCCCTTACTTCTTCGAATATATCATTAATATAATACATTTTCTATCTATTTTATTAATACAATAAACGCATATAAAATATAAAAGAACATATCCGATATGTTTGTGTTGAATTACTTTAAGACCTAAAACTTCGGGTCTTAAGCAGAACGTTTTCTCACCTGAAGCTGCAAACTCTGATGATTGATAAGCCGTCGAAAGTTTCTTCAGTATCTAATAAAAACAAAGATACCTAGACAACTCATGTCTCAATTCCACCAAGAAATCTCACCAACAAGCTCGCCAAAAACATTAATATTAACGTAAAACTTTAACCTGTTAAAACCTAATAATTTTATCACATCGTAATTGAAAATCTCTGAATGATGCATTGGCTATCAATCCTTTTTCTTACCAACTCGACACTTCCATTACCGTTGATGCTAAAAGGAGACAGTTCAACACTACACGTCGCTGAATTAACGCGAAATATTTGCTTATACATTATGTCCAAAGACACGTTAATACACGATGAATAACTTGGATATTCAATTAAGAATATTTGATCAACATGAGATTTTTAAAACGTTTTCCCACTTGTTCGACATTTTTTGAAACTAGAACCGTCTCCTTCAAACTATTCGATTAGAATAAAGAAACAAAATTAAATGCATATGGAATAATGCACGTATTTGTTCATAAAAATTCCTTTTAACCTGACAATTATCTGTTCCTTTGTCGAGACGCACGTGTTTCAAAACGATTAAACTTGATGAAGCTGTCTCTCATCGCTTATTAATGTGGTTTTCATTCTTTGAGTGAAACACATCTACCTTTGTTACAAAAATACTTCCATAGGAAAAAAATCCATGATATTTTTATTTTCCATTCTTCTCTATTTTATGAGATTCGTTCTGCATTGTGTATTATCATGTGTTCTTCTTCCAGAGAATGAAGTCGTTTCAATCTTCGGATACAGCAAATAATAGGAGCATAGCAAAGCGCGCCCTTGTAAACAGAGGGCTGTCTACAGTTCCGTTTTAGAATCTGTGACATCTTAATTTTAGAAATTCTGTCGTAGAAATATGTCACAAAGAACTTACACATTAGAAGAAGAAAGCGTAATGAATTACTATTTTGTCTTCTAAACATTTTTCCTTGAAGGTAAAAAAAAAACAATTTCTGAACTTCTTATTTAGGAACAGATACATTTTATCTTTTTCTAAAATAAATCTGCATCTTTCTCTACATCAAAGTGTTAAACAAATAAAATGTACTAAAACTTTGAATTTTTTGCATTTTAATGAAGTAAATGCGATTGTTAATGATTGCCAACTTTCAAAAAAGTGCAAAAAATATATTTGAATTTGTTACCAACGTAAATAATTAAATGTTATTATTGAGCTGCGGATTTATAGGCACGGAAAACTGTAAAAATAGGTAGCCAAATTGGCATTTAAAACGTAAAACAGGCATTTAAATAGGCACTAACAATGTTTCTTATCTTTATTAATGTTCTTATGTGTAAAGTTTCTGAAAGCTATTTCAAAATTTGCAACACCTTTTGGAGCCCTGATAGAGAAGAAAAATTGTCATAATTCGAAGTAAAAAATAATTCTACTACCAGTGATTTTGCACATGTTTCGTGATTCGAAAGTGGCACGAAAACGGAACATTGATTTATCGATAATTGTTCGATTTCTCTGAACTCTACTGGATAAAAAACGTACAATTTTTTGTAGTTTTGATTAAGAATGATTTCATTTTGGTCAATAAATACGAGAATAGGCATGTAAACACAAAATAGACATTTATTAGTGAAATAGGCATTTATATGCACTATAAAATTCGCATATAATGCTCCTAATGCCTCAAAATGAGTAAGTAAAACAAAAGATTGCGTTTTCCATTGAAGAGAAAAAATAGGCAAATAGGCAAAAATCCGCAGCTTAGTTGTTATAATTACGACACTTTCTTTCTCTCCACATTACACCACATTGTGTTCATGTTTCTATTACATTACACCATTGTTTACAATGCCTTGAGATAAATTAAAATGACAATTAATATTTGACTTCTTTTTTTGCAAAATATTGCTTTGGCGTAATTTTGGGTTAAATTAGTTAATATTCGGAAAACATTAAAACAAGTTTTTCTCGAAAAGGACTACATTTGTTCATGTATATTTTTGATACGATTTGAGCGTAATGCAGTTTATCATGTGATCTGAGTGTCATTTTCAATAAAACCTTTGAATTTCCAAAAATTACACACATGTACTTTTTTAAAAACTTCTCGCACAGAAAGATGCATAGTACGTACTGAATAAATGAATGCCTTTTGAAGTCTAAAGTTTTATGTTGTCTCTTACCAAGATTCTCGAAATCTCACACTCTTTCAAGTGAAATTGAACTGAAAATAACGTTTTCAAAATCGTGCAAAAAATATTTTTTCATAAGCAATGCAACTTTATTTCGAAATTTTCGCATTCGAAGCCATTTTCCACTTCTGAGTTATTCTGTTAGTTTCATTTCAATTGAAATATTATGTCTTTTCAGTTTTTAATCAGTTAATTGTTTGCAAACAAATGGAATTTAAAATATACGCCGAACCAGCCGCTCCAGCGCAGGTGTTCATGTCCTTTGTTCTCGGGCGAAAAAACAGGCATGGAAGTGTAGATCCTTCATTGCTAGATTAAATGCGAAGAGCCGAAAGGAATTTAACATGCTTACACTTTTTTTTACACCGACAATGAACTCCAAGTACTACTCCAAGTGGCAAAGTCGAGTCGAGTGGCAAAGCCGCTAATCATGACTCGATGGGTTTGATAAATCTGCAATACTAATATGCTTTCCTGTTTTATTTTAAAAGGACTTCTTCTCACTCTATTCGTGAGTATGCGTATACGAAACGAAATTTGATGATGAGGAAGTGGACGAAGCGTTATTTCTAAGAGGGAATAAAGGAAAGCATTGCAAGGAGGTGAAAGCTTTTCTTTTTCTACCAAACCCATTGAAAAGTAAAAAAGCAACAAAAATTGAATTAAAATTTAATAAAACAATTGAAAATATATTTATAAATAAAAATTTCAAACTGCATTTTGCATTTCTGTGGAAATAACTTTCTGCGGCATATGTTTCTTTTCTCAGAAATATTTTCAAAATACTGAAATAATGTACATGGTTTGCATCGCCATTTATGAAGTAGTTTCAATTTTATTTATTTTCTAAATGTAATTGTTATTTATCATAATTGGTCCTATGTAGAATCAAATACATTTCGAATTATATTTTGCTTGATGTTATAAACAACTGATATATTTCCATACGTATTTGAATGACAGTGTCATGCAATTTTCTGGGATTTTCTGGGAATGGGAATTATAAGTAGATATACACAAAAGTTCTGCAAATGAAACTTTCATCACATGGCAGGTGTAACGTGGGTGAGTGTGTCTCGACACCAACTGTGTGTTTGTGTGACAGCGGAAAAATGTCATGTCTGCTTTCTATTCAAATTTTTTCTCTCGTCGAAATGAGACACAAAGCAGCAGGAAATTTGGAGAGGATGTCGAGTGTAGAACGATCTCCATTACATTTAACACTTCAGTGCCTGCATAACGATTCTGAAGTTTTTTCCTCAATGATTTTTCTATTCAAAATCACATCCTGGAAACGTTCCAACGGTCGTAAAAACTTACGATCTAGCTGCGTATGCGCTGACAAGATCAAGAAGATCAAGTGATCAAGAAGCTATTTGCTGCGTTAGATTATTTGGTTCTCTTTACGCTTGTTAGAAAATATTTAAAAACTAAACAAATTACTATTATATTTGCGGGAGCTCAAAAACTTTTGTGTAAATACATACTTACCTTGTATATTCACACAGTGATCAAGTTTTGAAAATTAAATATCTACGTATTGAAAACACTAAGTTCTTTTGCTTAGAAAGTAATTTGAGCTACCTCTCAGCCAATATTCGGTATTTTTACTTTAAATGGAAGATACTGAGTCCCAAATGTGTATCACAACTCTTATTAATTAAGGGTTTATAGTAGACAATTAAATATTAATAAAAAATTGAAATTAATGAATTGAACGCTTATCATTCGTCATTTGTTCATTATTTCGATTTGTTGTGCGAGTTGCAATCAAGCTGCTGAGAGCAGTCAAGACCTTCAAGAAGGCCGCATGGCAGTCGTTTCGTCGTATGGCACCGGCAAGCGCAGGCATTATACCGGCAAGCATTACAACAGAAAATTGATATCTTGTTTAAGATGAGGTCTCTACTTTTAAACACCAGGAATATGATCCAATATACATTTTCATACGAATGTTTGCTCAACTTGCCTAAACAATTACACACTTCATTTCCCTTACCGGTTCATTGGCTCCACATGTATTTTACTTCAGACAATGTTATCCTAGGCACTGCTTCAAGCAAAGTTCATAGGAAAATTTAGAATGCATCGTATTCACTGCTTGATTTAATTTAAACAAAAAGCATTGAAACTAAAAGTATTTTCATTTATCCTGAAACACGGGTTCGTTATATTTGGGCTACATGAAGTGGGTGTTGTAAGACAAAGTAAATATCTAAAATTCTTGTATTTTTCTTTTATCATAAAATTTTTACCAAACTGTAACGCCTGTGATTTTGTTCTTAAGTCTTTTAATGTCAAATTTTTGATGCGCTCCTACTAGTTTTATTTTATAGCAAAATTAAATAGTTTAAAATGTATTTGAGTCATAGAAAATATTTGCAGGTCTAGGTATAATTTTACTGCCTTTAGATGCCTGAAAATATTTATGATGATTACTTTACGCGAAAGTGTACTTTCAAGTAGCCAAATGCACATTTTTTTAAATTTCATTCTTGCAAAAAGGACATGTTGCACAGTTTCGGTACAACAGTCACCTTTTTTCACATCTCATACTAAATGAATTAAATCAGATTTTGGCAGTTTGGTCTTTGGAAATTTTGTACTGAAGGATAAAAGAAATGAAACATTAAAATAGCATGTTTTTGAAATGAATATATGCATTATTACGAATTCGATTTAGAATGGCGACGATTTCTGAGCGAGAGAAGAAGAAAGAAGCTTAGGAAATTGGTTTAAAAGCAACACCAGTGACAATGACAACAGTTGCGAACATTTTCGTAGTTTTCATAAAATACTTCGATCATAGTGCTAAATTCATTGAGATGGTTAGCAAATTTCTTTTCATAGATCCATTGCCTATATTGTTTATTTGTAATGCTTGATAAAATGTAGTTGGTGCTTGTATACCTACTTTCTATATTCTGATGAGGACATTCCCCCTTTGCTGCATTCAAGATTTTTCACGTTTGCTTCATTGGGACTGGGAGCAAGATGCAGCCTACCCAATTTTTATAATAATTGTAATGGCTTACTGCTTACTGAAATACTATGTCCTCCTCGAATTACATTCTCTAGTAATCTTCTCAGAATTGAAACTTTTTTTTGAAAGACGGTGTAACCACCATTGTATTTCAGAAGGTCTAAGGATCGATTTCATATCAACACAATACACGTTAGCCGGTAACAATGCAAGCTGACATAGTCACGAACGCAGATCTTGAAACAAACTTAAATCTATTCTCGAACCCTAGAACGGATCACAAATAAATAAAATGCACGTCATCTGAAGCAAAGAATGAACCATTTGCTCTCTAGAGAAAATACGCAATTGAGACGCCTATCTTTCGAGGATTGTCGTGAGCTATTAAAAGCGTTCTTCCTTTGCGAGAGAGAGATACACATATGAAATGCATGCACGCCCAGGATTTGATTGTAAAAATGCATTGTTTTGTATCGTTTGGGTAATTCTGTAAAGGCTATTTCCTAACTGAAGAGAGGATCTATGAAGAGGAAGAAATCTGTTGTTACTATAGTGTGAATCATTCTCTCAGTTTGCAATGAATTGCGTTCTACAGAATGACGCCAAGGTCCTCAATCATTTTGAGGCGCATACAGTCCTACCTACACGACCTAGAGATATGCAGAACAATCACGTCGCATTTGATAAACATTGCAATACATACTTGGACTACCTGAAGTTCTCTCAGTTTCCCACGTATTCCTTAATCATAAATGCATACGCGTGTATTACAGAGGAAAAGGAATAATTGGTGAATCCACGTCCAGCTCGTCTCACGCTGTCGAGATGCACCCTCACCCCCCTTCCCTCGCCCCGCTCCCCCTCGCCAGGCCTCGCTTGGCCCCTGGCTCTCCTTGCCCCTGTCCATTCCACCACGTCCTGCCAGCACCGTTGTTACTACTATCTTTGCTCTGAGCAGATGTACACATGCAATGTTGCGAAACCCCGGCAACCTTATATTAACAATTTTGATCTTCAGATACCTTGAGTGTAATTGCGCTTTTGGAAGGAAGCGTGTAATTCACAATTTGAAAATAAAGAAGCGTAAGTTACGCCCAACAAAAAAACGCTACCTTTCAATGAAAATCGCATCCACATCAGTTCAGCGGTTCTGGAGATTACACGGACAGAGTCAAAATCTTATAACACGCATGTGAGAATATAAAAAGGCAATTTTATTGAAATCACTTCAATTTTATTTATACAGATTAATTAAATATTTTTACACAATGCTGTTTCGTGTTTAATAAAATCGTGAATACATTACAGTAGAGTGCCTTGAGAATTATCGAGGCGTTTGCCACTGTATAGAATAAGCCACTTTGTAGTGTCAAGGCCGCATTAAAAACCAAACTGAGAGGAACATCAGCTTCAGAGTAAAACTTTACAGCAACAAAAATAGACATCCGGTTAAGGAAATGCGCTGCCGTTTCGACGACGCACAGCGCAGCGGCGGCGGCTCGAGCCTCCAATCCCCTCGCGGAGCGCCTCTGGCAGCTGGCCACTAGCCAGGTGCAGTCCTCAGTCCTCAGCCCTCGCCGTCTTCCTCCCACTCCACCCCACCCCCTCCCGCTCCCGCTGCCAGCCCGCCACTGTCACTTGCTACAAGTCAAACGAGCGCCTTCACCAATCTTGACAACTTTTGAAAAGCGGTCGTTGGGCAATTTGACGTTTCTGAAAACACGTCTATGCCTCCTCCATGACTTATTTATGGCAACATCTATCCCGCTATATAGAAAATACTTTTACCGATTTTTTTTCACATCGTGGGATACGGGATTTATACACCCAAAAGAGGCATATCTTGTATTTATTGTATCTTTAATGTATAACAGGCCGCCGCGGGGGCATGCTATTCATTATACCGCCGGGGCCCCGATGGGAGGCTGCGCTCGCGATGTCTGTTAGTAGCTTATGTAAACTCCGTTTCAAACCACCGCAAACTTGGCAGACGGCAATAAATTTAATTGTGTTTGAGCGCGCGGCGGCGCAGTGTCGTCGCGGTTTGCCGCTTGCAGCTTGTCAGCGCAAGAGGCCCGCACCACCGCCGCCACCGCCGCCACCGCCGCCACCGCCGCCACCGCCGGCAGGGCTATTGATGGGCGATGCCCGCCTAGATTGGGCCCCGCGCCGCCGCCGTCGCCGCCGCCCCGCAGACCCGCCGTCCTCTCTCTCTCTCCCTCGGTTTGCCGACCGATACGGCGGAAGCAGTTATGCAAATGAGTCGCCTTTATGCAACGCGACAGCCGCGCTGCGCGGTTCGCGGCTGGTCGGCTGGGCCCGCGCCCGCTCCGCCGCCGCCACAGGTTTCTTTCTTTCCGCGGAGACCAGCGCTCCGTTTAATGTATGGGCTCCCGCGTCGCCGCCACCGCCGCCGCCGTCGGCGGCGGCGGCGGCGGCGGCGGCGGCGGCGGCGGCGGCGGCGGCGGCGGCGGCGGCGGCGGCGGCGGCGGCGGCGGCGGCGGCGGCGGCGGCGGCGGCGGCGGCGGCGGCGGCGGCGGCGGCGGAGTCGTCGGCGGCAGCGGCGAGGGCGGCGGCGGCGGCGGCGCGCAGCCCTGCTGCTGCATTTCTGCGCGGGGTCTGCGCAGCCGCCGACAAACGATCGCCCAGGGCTCCCGGCGACAAGAAGAACGCGGCGTGCGCCGCCGCCGACGCGGCTACCGGCTGCCGCAGTGCGTTGTGGGAGGGGGGTGGGGCGAGGCGGAGGAAGGGGACAGGAGGAAGGACGGGCGGCCGCTGCGGCCGTCGGCAAAAGGCGCATGCGTCGGACGCGTACGGCAAATAAAAGGGCGCAGGAGGGACGAGAAGCACATTCAAGGGTGATTAGACTCTTTAACCCTACACTTCGATTTTTCTATAGTGGCCGATGACATTGTAGTGCGATTTTTGTAACTTTGCCCCTCAAGGCCCATCTTCACGATGGAATGTGTCATGGTATTTCGCGTCTTTCTCAGTCTTGATCAGCCTAGATATCGCATGAATGCTACCGTATCAAGCAGTATTTGCGATCATGCGACATCTACCGGCACGACCGAGAAAAAAAAACGCGAAATAACGTGTGATATTCCACCGTGGCCGTAGGGGCTTGATCATGCGCCTTTTTATAACTTTTGCAAAGTTATAAAAATCGCACTGTAGGTTACTGCTACACCTTGTACCATATGAAATTAATGTTTTTAACAGTGATGGGCACATTTCTGAGGCCATGAGCCCCGTTAAGAAGGACGTTCGCGAATTAATTAAGAAGTTTCATTTTGTAAGGCAGGTGTGACAATGACCTGTCATTTGTCACTATACAAAAATCGAAGTATAGGATGCATATGCAGGGTCTCCGAGGACCTGACGTTTTTATTTTGCTTTTAATTATGCACAGTTGCAATTCTGAGAGCTAGTGCTCCGTGTAATTTTTTGTATATCTTTCTACTTTCACTTTAATCACTGGCAAAGGAAATATTCTCAAAAGCTGTAAAGATAGGTCCTGAAATATGATTATATTACGTCAATGTAAATGCTGGACTTTAAGGCCATATTAAAAGTTATTTAAATAAATAATAATTTGTGTAACATTAAGAGTTGACTTTTATTGCAATTGTTAACAAATGAAGTTACTATAATTTTAAAAGAATATGGGATTTTTTGGAGAGCGTATTGGGCAGGGGATTAAAGGCCATGAGAAGAAGTACAAGAAAGCAGAGGAGGAGAAGAAAGGCAAGAAGTAGAAGAAGAAGAGGGATACGGGAAATGACAGAGATTGTGGAAATAAGCTAATAATTTACTGTAATAAGTTTACAATGTAATGAAGAAAGCACAAGATAAATGAGGAGCAACGTTCCCACATCGACAGTACAGTAAAAGAGATCAATTACTGAGTATATAAGGGAAGGGAGATGGAGAAGTCGTAGATGAGTGTAATTAAGAAAAATTCACAACACAGAACAACAGTGAAAAATGATGGAGTGAAGGTAGAGAAATTTCACAAATGTGGATGTAAATGCCATGATACAAAACAATTGAAACGTATGCCTAGATTTTTTCGTTTATTCTAATCAAATGCTTCTTCCCCTCCATTTAATCTGTATTTTTATTCTTCTGTAAATCCACAACGAAAGGAAACTGGATAAAACAAAGCAGACAAAAACAACAATAGTGGGGTAGGAAGAAGACGAAAGGAAGCATTTGAATCAACGATGTAGCACAGCATGATGCTTTGTCCTGAAGAATCTTGGATCCAAGAAAGAATGTAACATCCCAAGTATTGAAATGCGTCAGAAATGTTGCAAGATTAAAAGGCAAGATTCAGGCGGTTACGCGGTAGGGCTGTGAGTGATGACAGACATCTTGAGTGACTACGTAACGACTCCGGGAATAGATCCACGAAGATGAGATCAGACATCACAAAGAAACTTAACTTCCGCGGATTCAAAAGAACACTGAGCAGAAAAAAACATTTTTTGGGATTAACAAAAAAACTAGACATAGTTTAACTCATTTATTTCTTAAAGTGACACATGTATTATCTTTCAAAATTAATTTTTTCCAGATATTGATACATATAATACCACTGTAATAGGTACCGCATTATTAATGTATCAACATATACTATTTCTACATTTCTCTTTCTCCATTTTGACTACTATTCGGGATCTCCCCTAATTCATTCAGAAATTGAATGTGGAATATCAAATATTGATGAAAATCAACAAACGCGGGATTGCCTTGGAAGGACAGTTTAACGGCATTGATGAAGAGATTTCATAAAGCAGTATATATTTTTTCATTATAAATCGCAAAATCAGTCACCATCAATTGAAGAAACTACAGATTTCTTATACCATCTCTGATTGATTCCTCCTCCTCTTAGAAAACTGAGTCTAAGATGTATCTGTGGAATGAAAGGGACAGTCGCAGGCGCGCGCGAGTCGTGAGGGCGGCTGCTTTACGTGCCCGTGGACACGCGCGCTCCGCCATTTGCGGCACGAAAGCGATTGTAATCGCGCGTGCGCAAGGACTACGCACTCGCTCCCTGTCGGGAGCTGTCATTAATCTCCCGTTGATGAAGTACCGTAATGCTCGCGTCGTCCGCAATTCATTGGCGTCCTCAGGCATCGTAAGTTCAACTCATTGACGGGAAAAGGACAGGTTTATGATGGTATGTCCATTTTCAGATGTTATTGAGAAAATTAGACTTGTTTCTTAAAGATTTGAAGATAGATCGTTTCAGTGTTAAAATGTCTGAACTGTAGTTTCACATACTGTTACGAATTATAGAAAACAGGGAAGTTGATATGACACATTCTCATGAATTTGAAATCCTCCAATTTAAAGGGATGGATTTTTTTGTGTGAAGTAGGAATTAATATTAGCATAGCTGACAGTAGATTACTCGAACTGTTCCTTACATTAATTCGTTTGATTGAAGCTGTGTTTGGACGTTGCAGTCAAAAGACGGCACTGATGTGATATAAAATCAGGGATAAAAAAATGCGAAATTACAAAATTTTTACGGTTTACGTGAATAACCACATTTTGATTTTTTGTTCATTTTCCCTTGAAAGTGTACTAACACAAATCATAAACCTAAAGAAATTGGGTTGATCGTACAGAACTCCCAATTCTAATTCTCATTCATTATTAACCCATTAACTGCCATGGTCCCCAATTAGGGATCTCAGACCTTTTTCATTGTTGCTTGACACTGTGTAATATAATTTGCGAATTACATTTCTTCAGTTGAGGCAAACATCCTAAACGAAACATATAAGTTTTTTTTTTTCATTCCTGAATGCCAAATGTCGATTGCTAAGGTATTGTATACTCCTGGCCAGGGTGTACATATGACTTGGGTCGGTTTGAATCCTCATCTAAAAAAGTGCCTAGCTGCTATATGCCTATGGTTAAGTCGGAGAGAGAAACCGGTGAAAAGCAAACGGTGGTTGGTCCACACCGAAGTTGACGGGGCATACGCAGCGAAGGTCTTGCTTCTTCTTCTTGAAGAAAAATGCTCCAACAATGACTGTGTCAGGACTCCAACAATGACCGTGCGCGCACGAAAGTGACGACAATGAGCTAGTGCTAAGGGCCCAAAATTAATTTGGCATTTAATGGGTTGATTCCACTGTCGGAGAATCGCTCCACATGGTTGAGCGCCTTCTGCCCCATCCGGCCTGCCGAGAGTCTAGTTCCGTGTCGCCAAAGAAGTGTGCGAAAGAAAGTGCGCATCTGCGTAAGCCACCGCCTTGTCTCGCTTGGGGCACGCGAAGGCAGCCCGCACGCCGGCGGGCGCGTGCGCCGCTAATGAAACCCTCGCGGGCGGCAGGTGGCGGCTCCCCGGCGCCGACCCGCGCAATCTGGGATCTGGCGCGCGCCGGGGCTGGGCGCAGGAGAAGGCGCGGACGGCAGGGGAGACGAGCCCGAGATGGGACGAGATGGCGGGGACACACACCACGAACACGGACATGTAGTCAGAGGCGGTAGATACGAGGGAGGAGGTTTAGGACAAGAAGAAAGGAGGAGGAAGGGGAGATACGGTAGAGATACTGTGAATGGTGGCGGAGGCGAAGAAGGACAAGATGTAGATGGCACAGAGATTGGAGGTGGAAGCGGAAGGGACGAGTCGAAGTTAAGAGATACCGATTACAGACACGGCCAAGGCGGTATCGGTGGCGTAGACATGGGGGAAGAGGTTTAGGTTGAGGAGAAATGGAAGAAAGGTGAGAAGAAGATGGTGAAGGAGATGTTGAGGGTGGAGAGGGAGACGGGAAAGGTGTAGAATCTAAAAGGGATGAAGGCGGAAACGGAGGAGACGAGTCGAAAATGAGTGGAGAGGGCGCAGGGGCGGCAGAGGCAGATGACGATGGGAATCGACGGCTGCAGACAGGCGGGAGGAGGTTGAGAGCGAGGGTAAAGAGAGAAGGGACAGTGAAGGAGGAGATGGAGGTGGAGATGTTGAGTGTAAAGGCAGAGCCGGGGAGGGTAAAGAAAGCAGAGGGGAAGACGATGGAGGCTGAAACGCAGACGAGATGACTGGATGTGGAGGTGCAGGAGATGATGGAAGCAGACAGGTACAGATGAGGAAGGGATAACGGAGGCATTGATGCCCACCGAGATGAAGTCGTTGGCGGTGGACATTGTGGAGAAAGACGACAAAGCGGAGTTAGAAAAGGATGATGAACCTGAAGAAAGTCGCTCGCCGAAGTTGCGATGTGAAGATGATCGACTCAACTGGCTGATCGACTGTCTCAAGAATCGCGTAGGCAATGACGACTCAAAGAGTTCGCGACCCAAGGGAGAACGGTAGACGACGGTGATATGCAGCGGAGAAGTGCACCGCTCTCGCAGACGTGGTGGTGGCGGCTCGGAAGGGCAGGCGCATGCGGAGTCGGTGAGGGCGGCAGCGTTGGCGGCGGCGTCCGGTGTCGGAGGCGGCGGAGGTGGCACGGGCCATCTGGAGCGCGGGAGGCGGCGGCGGCGGCGGCGGCGGAGATGGAGCTTTGGGAACGGGGCCGCTCCGTTCTCATCGTCCCTCCCCGCGCTCGCATTGTTGCTAATAACGGGACGCCGAGGGCGCAGCGCCGCCGCCGCCACCGCCGCCGCCTACATCGCCACCGGCAAGTTTCCCTCGGATCGTAAAGCTGGCTGCTCGTTTTTATCGCCGCAATTACCGCGGCAACAAGCAACTGCAGCGTCGGCTGCCGCCATCGCCGCCGCCGCCGCCGCCGCCGCCGTGGCGCGCGCGCCCGCCCCGGCGCTCCTGCGCCCTCCCGCCGCCGCCCCCATCGCCGCGTCTGCCAGCGACCTCTCCGTCCACCGCCGCGCCTTCCGCGTTGCCCGCCCCGCCCCCCCCCCCCGCCTTGGCGGCGCTCGCTACCTCGCCACCACTCGCCACTGCGATCCTTCGGGTTTTATTAACCCGCCAGCTTTTAAACTCCCCTCAAGAAAAAAAAATTTTTTTGCTAAACATACAAACTCTCCGAAGTCTCTGAATGACAATTCAGTCTCTTCCCACGTAGAATAAAAATCGTCAGACCAAGCCTCCTATTCTTCAGCCTTATACATGTCGTCCGCTCCCTCTGCAAACGGATGGCCCTATTTCGGGTTGTCAAGCAATGAGTTACGTTATCGCGGATTTTTGTCATTGAGAAGTCAATATTCTATTCTTTACTGGTTTTTCTAAACGCATGTGTACTCTCAATGTCATTTCATCTGTTTTCAGTGTTCAACATCTTTCATCACTATTTTCTTCCGCACAACTATCGAGTTTATGCATTTCTCAGTGACTTTGGCCAAACTTTAAAAGACTGCTTCTTAGAAAATTATCGTGTTATGTTTATTTCCGTTTTTAAGTCTTGTGATGAAAACGTTTATATCGCTTTTTCTTTGATCATTCAAACGAATGGCTAAATTCGTTTGAATCGGTAGCATCATACTCGAATCAAAAGTGTTGATTTTATTATCATATATAATAACAATTACAGTTCGTGCTTTCATGAAAACCTGCGATACAAATTTTACGGACTTACGAAAGACTTAAAGAAGAAAGATTTTCTGCATGGAGTAAAAACACACTTATTTCACATTAATGAAACATTACATTTTTTTCCTTCGAGACGAAACTTTAGTTTAGTTCTTGTATCTCACCCGCAAATTACTACTTGCAGATTCCGACCTCGGTTGTTCACTGGCCTAAGCAGACGCAAGTTCGTCGAAAGCCCATGAACGGAAGAATGAATTCGGCGAAAACAAACCTTACATACCTTTTTTATCCGACTTCAAACCGTACGCTATATTTTTCGGTTCTTCTACGCCTTCCACTCGTCGTCGTCGTCTCGTCTCGTTTTCTTCGGTTTCGGTTAACGGTTGGGCGGTAGTTCGACGCCCTGGCGTCGGGGGCGCCAGCGCTGCCTCCGGCCGCGGCGGCGGCGGCGCTCGTTTGTTGCCCCGTTGAGAAGATTTAAACCGCGAGCGCCGCCAGCAGGTTAGCGGTATCCGCCCCTTTCACGCGCTCGTGAGTGGCTGCGACGCCAAGGGCCAGGGCAAGGGCCATGGCCAGGGCTAGGGCAAGGGCAATGGCCAGAGCGAGGGCAAGGGCCAGGTCAAGGGCCAGGAGAAGTGCCAGGGGAAAGGCCAGGGCCTTAGCCAGGGTAAGAGCCAGGGCAAGCGCAAGGGCAATGGCCAGAGTGAGGGCAAGGGTCAGTTCAAGGGCCAGGTCAAGGGCTACAAGTGCCAGGACAAGTGCCAGGGCAAAGGCCAGGGCCATAGCCAGGGCAAGGGACAGGGCCAGGGCAAGGGCAAGGGATAGGGCCAGGACCAGGGCAAGAGTCAGGGCTAGAGCAAGGGCAAGGTCTAGGCCAGCGGGTGGGTCTGCCGGTGGGTTTCGGAACTAGGCCTGCATTCTTTATTGATTGATTCATTCATTCATTCATTGGCAGATAGCCTCCGCGGAAGGGTGGATAGCCTCCGTGGCCAGGAGACTAAGCGCCTCTCAATATTAGGGAAACACTCTGGCAGTGGTCATTGTCTCAATAGTGGCCACTTCGAGCTCAAAATTTCAAAAATAAGAATTGAGTTAATAATAATAATAATAATAATAATAATAATGAATTGTAATAATGTAACATTAACTTGAACTTTTTTGGCATTGACTTGTCTCAAACACGTTCAGGGCACAAAATATCACGTTGAGTCAAGTATCTGACCATTACGAAAATGTTGCAATTTTTTAAAAAGAATTCTGGTCATTACTGGATAAATATCGGTGCTTGGAAATAAATTAACAAAAAAAAAACAACAACAAGATTTCCATTGACTATTGAGTTTCACATTCCGAATTTTGAACTGCGGCCGAAGAACTTGTGGAATATTACGACACGTTCGTAACAATGGTCACTGCGGGTGCTCCTACCTTGCGTGTTTCTTTGAGTGTCTGGCGTCGCGCTGTGTGCATGGGACTCGGCGCTCTCTGATTCAATCAGTGAGAGCTAAGGTAACTCATATCTTCAGTCGAAATGTTTAGTTTCGCTGACAATTAGCGAATATGCGAACCTTTTCATAATGACCGCCAGCATTTCACTGGTCGTCAGTGGTAAAACTGCCGCGCCACCATCGCTCACTGATCGTTCAGTCGTTCACGTGCAAGGGTCAAGGGCAGGGCAAGTGCCAGGGCACGGGCAAGAGCCAGCGCAAGGGCAAGGGCCCTTGCCCTGGATACTGTTGATTCAAAGAGTGAAGATTCACTGATTCAAAAAGTGGACCCGATTTTCACTGATTCGTTCAGTTCAAGTCACCGATTGTCAGTGGCAGAGCTATGACTGACACCATCAGTGAACAGTCACTGTCAATCAGTAGGTTTTCACTGATCCACACAGAGAGTGGCTCCGGCACTCGGAACCGCGTGCGGAAGTGTCCCGCGCCGCCGCGAGCCGCCAGAAACGGCGGTTGGCGTTTCCCGATGGATTTGGCCGGAGGACCGGCCAGAGACGAAAACGAAATACGAGGCCATTTTGCTAAACAATACGATCACTCATTAGATCAGGTATATCCAACCTAGACGGGCTTATGGGCCACATATGAAATTTTACATAAGCCGCGGACCGCAACGTCATTTAAGATGGTTTTTACCCTAACTACTGAGATCATACTGAAACAAGAATATTAAGATACGACTTTTATTCAACATAATAATTAATGTATATACAACGAGAATATTAATACATAATTAAATAAAAATAAGATGAACTGTGCAATTATGTTGTATTTGGCTGGTATAAAAAATTTTTCAAAGCAGTCCCGGGCCGCACTAAATGATCCGGCGGGCCGCCAGTTGGAAAGCCCTGCCTTAGATGTTCCCTTTCATTTCCTAATGGACATTGAGATGGCATGAGATGGAATTGGAGTTGACGTATCAGAATAAATTACCGTTTGTTTCAGTGAAAAAGCGTGTTCAGAGGTAAATCGACTATAATCTTTATGAATTCATTGAACTCTTTTTATTGATATTTGAAATGAGATAAAGTTACTACCTCATTTTAATTGCAGCATCGAAAGAAAGAAATTCCAGAAAGCGGTAGTATTTTTAGGATGAGAGCATTATTGTGCCCAGAATCGATGTCCAAAGCAAGATGCATAAACGCAATATTTTCTTAAATTCGTGGGCTCAAACTTATTAAACACATTTTGAAGTACGGAAAATCTAGGAAAATGTCGTGTGCCTATCCAAATACTTTTCGTATATTATCGAATTGTGTTCGTTAACTATTGCAGTAGACTAGACACTCAACTAAGAGGTAGGGTCTCGAAATCGTAGTTTCTTGTATAAAAATATTTGTAGCAGGGACTTTCTTGGACAAAAAGTCCTAAACTGAAGGCAGCAAACGATTACTGGAAAGTCGGTAAAGGCGCCTTAGAAGCTGATCATAAGGCTGAAATCACAAACAAAGATCTGGAATCTTAAGAGGGCCTCCGCTACACTCCGCATTTGCATATCGCCTTTCCCTCCGCTGACTCTAGCCTCATCAATTGACTCCATCTCCCCTCTATCTCCCTCCCTCCTACTAGGCCCTCGTCGTCTATTCGCCCATCGCCGCTTACTCGGCCTTTGCCACTTATTCTGCCCTCGCCGCCTACTCAGCCCTCGCCGCTTACTTGGCCCTCGCCGTCTTCTCTGCCCTCACCGCCTACTCAGCCCTCGCCGCCTACTTGGCCCTCGCCGTCTTCTCTGCCCTCACCGCCTACTCAGCCCTCGCCGCCTACTTAGCCCTCACAGCCTACTCAGCCCTCGCCGCTTACTTGGCCCTCGCCGTCTTCTCTGCCCTCACCTCCTACTCAGCCCTCGCCGCCTACTCAGCCCTCACCGCCTACTCAGCCCTCGCCGCCTATTCAACCCTCGCCGCCTTCTCGGCCCTCGCCGCCTACTTGGCCCTCGCCGCCTGCTCGGCCTTCGCCACATATTCAGCCTCTGCCGCCTAGTTGGCCCTCGCCGCCTACTCGGCCTTCGCCACATATTCAGCCCCTGCCGCCTACTCGGCTCTCGAGGCCTACTCGGCCCTTGCCGCCAGTTCAGTCCCCGCCGACTATTCGGCTCCCGCCGGTCTCCATGTCAGCACTTGCAACGCCGTGCAAGGTGGTGCGACTCCGTTTTTCGAAAGGCTTCCGCGAACGCAGCCCGCAAGCGGCATTAGTATTCACAGGGCGGGGCAAAGTGGGCGGGGCGGGGCGGGGCTAGGCGGGCGGGGCGAGGCAATGAGTTCCTCGCGGGTAATTCCTGAACGCGCCTCATTCTACGCGGACGAAAAATTGTGTTTTCCAGTGAGTTTGCTCCCACAAAACGTGAGATGTTGGAAAGAGGAATGTTTTTTGGCGCGGTAAAGATACTCAACATAAAGTATTCCAGCAAGTATTTTACATTTTCCATGAAATGTAATCTTAGATACTCGTGAAGAAAGTGGTCTTGGGGATTCTTTAGAAGTGATCCTGCTTGTTACGAATGAGGCCTAACGATCATTGCACATTTGGTTACACTTACTGTGTGACCGATTATTAAGATGCTAACGATTGATGTAATATGAGCACGTACTTCTTTCATTATTATAATTGTTTTCAGCAATGTATTGATGTAATGTTAATTTTAACCCTCAACCGGTACACTCAATTTTTATATTGTTTTGCTGGAACATATATTGGCAACTCTGACAGCTGAACATTACGTACATTCGTTTAATCAGTTCATCTATCGTAGTGATTCATTTTATTATTGATATGTGTTATGTTCGTCAGTTTCTGTTATTTTGAAGTGGATTCGGCGTGTCGTGCACCCCACTGAGACATTTGCGTAAGTCTTTTTTAATATAAAGCACTTTCATTCTGTACATTTAAACCATTTTCAATAAAGTATACTCTGAAATAAAATGTAGAAAATATTAACACAATGGTTAATAAGTGATATCGGTTTTGTTTCGTGAGAGAAATGGAGTTTGCGATGAGCGTAGATCGCGCAAATGTGTGGAGTATTTCTAAATGAACAAGAGTTGGTAATAGAAAGGAGTGAAACATATGTTCTGAAATGAAAATGTGCATCCTAATCAATTAATATATTCATGAGCATGAAAACTTTACTCATTTCGCGCGCAGTTTATTTAATAGTCATATTCAATCTACTATGAAAAATTTTCTTTCTTGCTCTTGAAGTCTGCAAACGAGTGAATGTGGAATGAATTCCCCAACGGTTTTCCAATCTGGAGGGGGAGAGAAAGACTGAAATGGAAGGAACTAGGAAAGATCTCGCATATTCTGTACCCTATCATTTAATGCTGCTCCAGAATTGATGAGTAGAAACTACAACCGTTGATGAGGGCCAAGTGTCTAGCTACTCCTCGATCCGAAGGGCCATAAACCCACCGATGTTCAACACATCGGAAAATTTGGGGTCTTTGCCCGGTTTATAAACCGTGGTCCTCAATATCTGACTCTATCTCGTTTCTGCAACTATTGCTACTACCAGAATTGGTTCTTGCCCAGAACTCTCAATTATCCGACATAAAATATTTTTCGAGAACACTCACACTTTGTTTTCAGGCATATTATGTTCCCCATGAGCAGCAAAAAGTTCGCACCAACGAACCAAACAAGGTTGGATCATACCCTGCAACGGCCGTGTCTGTCCTAGGAGCGCAGAAGGGGTGGCCCGAGTGGATTCGCCTTCGGGGACCGCGGCTGCTGGCGGACGGATATTTATCTCCCTAGAGTCCAGCCACAGCGCACCGCGACCGCCGCGATCTGTCGAGCAGGATGGGCAGAACAGTTGCAAATGAACTTGAAATATTAGGCAGAGCTGCGTCATTTAACAAGGACATGCACAAACTTGTTTCGATACTTTACAAACGAATAGCTGCGTGGACCGATTATATTCTCGAAAATCGTGGCAGGAAAATGCAGAAGATTCATTGGTTGATTGATTAATGTTTCCAGGCACGTCAACGGTATTCTTACCCAATTGAATGGTGAATTCCGGCGCCGACCTACACGCCGCCTTGCGGGTATTTTTCCTCTCCAAATATCTCCCCCGGAGGGTAATCGCCCTAGGCGGGACAAACCACGTTCCTGACTCGTCTCCCGAGATGTGTAGTAGTGTAGTAGTGTAGTACAAATAAGTGTGTGTGTGTGTGAGAGAGAGAGAGAAAGAGAGAGAGTGTGAGAGAGATAGTGTGTGTGTGTGTGTGTGTGTGTGTGTGTGTGTGTGTGTTGGGGCAGAGGAAAGGACGAGAAAGATGAAGTAAGATAGAGCGTGGTCTGTGGCCCGTTTGTGTTGGTACTGCTTAAGCATTCGCCTCCTTTTGATAACGGAATACTGAAAGCGAGGAATTTCAATATATCTGAGCAGCCGGCCGCTAGAATTCTCCTCCAGATAGGGGCTGAATTTGATACACCTATCCAGCTAGAGCCGAGAATCCGTCAGTGTCGGGACTCACAACTCAGCAGTGTCAGCGGCAACGCTGAATCTAAGCCATACTTAGCTGGTAATTGCAGAAGAGGATGAAACGGCTTCCGTCAAACATGAACCTAACCTCATTAATGCAGTTAGAAATGTGATGTTTCTTAACAAACATATCTTGTGTTACATAAAACATCTTATATGTAACATGTTTCTCAGGGAATAGTTTTCAAATAAATTCGATTTCATTACACGACACATAAACGTAATTATTTAAATACTGATATCCAACGCAATCGACCACAGTGCGACCGCTACTATTCGGCAGAACCAGTCAACCGTAGGCGCTCGAATTTTTCTTGGGGGGAACACTAACGTCCCCCAAGGGTCAACAAAAGACGCGGTCCTATCAACGGTTCCCATGCTGCTTGGGGAGGGAAGGAAAGCGGGTTAGTGGGTGACGAGCGGCGACTCCTCGGGAGCACTTCTAAGCTCTCCTCTTTCTCATCCGTTTCTAGAGCAAAATCGTTCTTCGTGCAGCGCGCTGCTTTCCGAAAGCTTCAGGGCTTAGCGTTATAACACGTATGGATACCAGTCATGAAAGTAAGAGCGTTGGGAAATCGCTGTGCATGCCATCATGCCATATGCTTGCCCTAGACTTCGCACATAAATTTCGTACCTGATTAACACATTTCAGTACTAGAAATCATACAACGGAGGATTTTATGTTGATAGTGATTTGAAAATATATGGAGTAAACATTTATTTGCTATTAAATCTGTGAAATGAAAGGGGATTCATTTTTCTCCTTACGATTTGTTTTCAGGTAAACGTAAAGGTAGAATTATTTCTCTCGTTCTTCTCTCTCCTCTCTCTCTCCCTCTCTACCTCTCTCTCGTTCTCTCTCCTCTCTCCCTCTTCTCTATGCTCTCACTCTCATTGTTCTCTCATCTCTCCCTCTTCTGTATCCTCTCTCTCTAGTTCTTCTCTCTTGTTCTTCTCTCTCCTGTCTCTCTCCCTCTCTCTCACTTTCTCTCTCTCTCTCTCTCTCTCTCTCTCACACACACACACATACACACAAAGAATTCAAAGGATGAAAAAGCATATTTTTTATTCGCATGCATGATTGCAGCAAGTCATCTAGATTTATGCAAATGCTTCTTCATCTTCTTTCTTTTCTTCATTGTACTATACTTTATTTTTTTTACATATTTCTCTCGATATAATCTATTTTTATTCTAATTAAATTACAGTGATGTCTATTAAGAACCAGCCCTGAGGTTCTTTTATACAAACCTGATCGAGAGGTGATAAAATGAGAGACGTTCTCCGATACATTTAACACGCATCAATGAAAAATTCATCCACAAATGGAAAAGAAATACCAAATATGCGCACATTCAGATTTCCATAATGTATTCCTTGCAGAGAAACTCGCGTGAAAGTATTCGCAAATGAGGAAAGTTGCCGCTTACGATCTTCCCAGAACTTGTTTCTCTTTATGGGAACAACTCTTTTGTTTACTGTGATGAATTTATTGCGGCCACGTGGCATCCTGCAAACCGGCCTGTTTGGCTACTCACGGCCGTAGCCTTGGGCTGGGTGACGCGGTGCTCTTATTTGTGTGTTCTACCCTGTCACAGAAGTCACCTGGTTATTCCTTCCAATTCACTGATTTATAAATTTTTACTTTTTGTGACGCGAATCGAGCACGGTTGGCACATCTTCATTGAAGATTTGATGTAAATCTCAAAGATGCAGAGGTAATGCATAAGATGACTACTACCAAAGTAAAGATGCGTGTAAATGACTTCACAAATACAAAACCAAAAGTCGAGAAAAATTATTAAACAATATTAGAAAAACTTTGTAATTGAACATACGTTGAATGGTAGAAAGCATTTACTTGAAGGTATAATTGAACAAATAATTTTGAAATTCATTTTCTTGATTTGCTAGGACACAATGTATCGTGAATTGCGTTACCTTCTCTGAGATAGACAATCGCTTAGTAGTAATAACTGAAAAATCGTATAAAATATCGTTTACAGTTATGAAATTGTTTTGTTACTCAACCACAAGTCTGAGACCCATCTTTAGAATTCGCTTATGGGCATACTACTTATTGCGACCTAATAGGGTGAAGCACATGAAAACACGCTGGTCACATTGCAACGCATCATTACAGTAATATCAACATTGCAAGATTTCTGGAAGATAAACAAGGAACGCAGCGAGTAGTCAACACTTGATGAAATGTAAAATGGCAAGGTGTTTATCGACAGTGGAATGTACCATAATCAGTCGCAACAACCGCATGGGCAAAATATACTCAAGGTACGAACATATTACAAATTACCTGTAAGAAGCCCGTACAGCCCGTACTTCCTAGCAAAATTACGAGAAAAGTACTCAAATTTTCGAAAAATTGTACATGACCTTGTTTCAAAATCTATTTCCAAGGAAAATATTTCATTAATGGACAAAATATTTATCTTAATAATGGTAGTTGTAGGAAGTCTCAAAATTAAAATATCGTGTTCAAGTTCAAGAGGCCGCGACATCAGCCAGATTGGGGAATATCAATTTTGGAGCAAATTGGCTGAACGGTTTAGCCGCTACCATTGTTCACAGATGGACAGACGGACAGATAGACCTTTTGCCGTCATTCGATTTTTCGGTTTCAAGAACCCACAAAATATTGATTCTGGCTACTCTACGCCAAAAAGTTGAACGAGTTGAAACAGAGAAATAAGTAACCTTTCTCGGACTCTTAAGGCCGATACACACAGTTTTCCTGCAGATTCTTCATGTAGTCCAGACTTTACGCTTTCTGCATGAAAAAATTATAAACGTGTTCGTAATTTTTACTACATAGAAAGCAAACAGTTTGACTCGTTTGACTCCAGCGCCTCTAGCGGCAAAATCGTTCACTAACGGTAATCGGCCACGTCGATTTTGTGGTTAGGTGTGTCAAGGTGCGATTGTATGAAGTGATGTATCGTGATAAACTACCTCTTTCCTTATCCCTGCCTTCCAATTTTTATTCTCTATGCTTCTCATGGTTAATTAATACTAAATCAAGATCACAGCCGGAACGCACGCACAGAAATACCATCACTAAAAGTACTCGGACGGCGCAATTCAGTTGTTTCCCAGTAGCCCTCCTAGAGGCGGCTTGTGGCGATTCATGCAGAAAGCGTAAAGCCTGGTGCAGACCGTGTATGTGCTACTTTTGGGCTTTTATACGTTCAGTTTGAGATCTAGGAAATTGGAGATATTTTCCCCCGTAACTCCACAGTCCCTTGCAGTTCGTATGGGTTTCTTGGTGCCAGGAGAGCAGCACATTTACGACCTGGCCTTTGGCAGTGACGCTCGAAGCGAAGCTCTTGCAGAGAACCACAACCGCATTAATTACTGCACCAATTAATTTCTCTTGGCTGCTGTCATCTTAAAGTGACAAACACGCTTAATGTCGGCCCCGGGCAGCCATTACGAAGAATTCTCGGGAGATCGATTCGTTACGCTTGCGAGTCGCTCGAGAGTCATCGAACACACCGGCCTCTGTTTGGGGCTACCGCTCTTCCCGATCAGCTTTACGTATTCAATGGATGTAGTAACCCTAAGAAACTGCTACATTTTGAGAAAGATAAGTTTCCGGTATCTGTATGCATCAACAAGAGATAAGAGTAATGCTGATGACCTACAAAGGTGGTTTAACGTTTTGAAACGGGTTTACATCTCATTAATTTAGGCGGTGACAGTCCTTAGCATGTAGGTAATGCTCGAGCTCAACAAGAAGAATGGAACCGAGTTCCATATTGTAATCAATTCACAAATAATTACAGATTTTTTAAATTTCTCCGGCTTCACAAGACTTTAAAAAAGGTAATTCGGAGATCTACAGAAATGCTTCCGAAGGCAAACAAAATTATTCGAAGAGGAAAGTCGCGTACTTTTTCATGCATTCTGACTCACTTGCACGCGCTTTGGCGCATCTGTCTTAGACGAAGTGCGTCGAAGCGCCAACAAAAATAAACGACGGAATTACCGCGACAGCGAGTTGTTAGGTGCTAATGAATGGTATCTCACGCGTATTTACACAAAATTTTCACACCTGTTGAGGGAACAGAAGCTTTTATGGCCTTGTAGGAGCGACGGAAGTGCACGGAAGAGTTGCTATGTAAATGAATTATTAAGAGTAAAAGGAGGGAGGGGGTTCTATGAGCAAGTAGGTCGACTAAGGATGTGGTGAAAGGATGGGAAGGCTGTCGTTATTTAGGGCAACGGTGACATATGCGAGGTGGCGGTAGCATGTTGCTTTTATTTCGTTGTAAATCAACCTTGAGTGTTGTAATGAATCAGATATTTGGTTTAGCTCATACAACTTTCCTCTTTATTGCAAGCGCGACAAATAATAAGTATTAAAAAATGAAAAGGTGTTTATGTGAAATGTGTATAAAATAGAATAACATGTGTATGAGTCATTCCATTTCCTTATTTCCACCCTCCATGACAACTGCGTCTGCCTATTGTTTCGTACAGAACAAGGTATTTGTGATAAATAATATTCCTTTTTTATGGTTATTCCGAATCATTTAGCATTGTTTTTAACATCTTACACATTTCATCTCAAAAGTGCCTTTATTGATGCCTTACGGGGTAATCGTTATGATATTAGTTGCAAGGATGCCAAGTTTAAAATAAAATATAATGAAATAAATTTATGATTTTAGCGAAAACTGATTTAAAATCTTGAGAATTACTCATTACATTAATATTGGCGATTTGCATTAATTTCAATTGTTTACTGATTGTACATTGGAGATAACTATATTTTCACTTTTGTTTGCGTATTCTAATTCAACTCTCCATATCGTTTGGCAAACTGATATCACAGTTCATTTCAACACTCCACGCTGTAACGGAAAGTTCATTCACAGATAACAGATATTGCAGTTTACTTTAGAGTTGTGATTTATTAACTAGACACAAAGTGAAACCTCTCTGCATTCGCTTGCCCGTATGCGGGGAGGTCGTTGCTAATTATTGATCGTTATTACCAATATACGTATGTAACCTCTCTGAAAGGTCAAGTCTGAGCTCAACAATTACCGAAGGAGCTTAGTGGCTAGCATGTAGCAAAAGCGTTGGACGCAGTTACAATGCGATTTTGGCAAGTACGTTTGGCACAATCGATTATTTTGGATACTTACATTTCAGATGTTTTAACACTATTGTATTATTTATTTACCAATGCGCGAAAGAAAGGAATTGAAACTATTGCTAATGGATTTTTTTTATTCTACAAGGTTTTATTTCATATTTTTCCATTTTCCATGCAACACAAGTAAATCACGTACAAATAATCCATACAAATAAAAATACACATCTGAAAATATTCGTACTTCGAGAACATAAGCTGAAAGTATTCTGACCCGTGCATTATTAAGTCAGTAAAGAAATGCGAAATCTTACTGATTAGAAATATTTAAACTTATTAGTGAATACAAAATGGAGGTTCTACCAACAAGAGTAAGATACTACAGCAATATTCACTTACGGAAGGGGTAGGGCTCAAGAAAAATGAAACTGGCAATTGTGAATGAGCAGTTCACGAGGAATCTCGGAAGATTGGAAAATAATTCAAAGCACTCAACAAAAGAGAGGGATTGTCAATCCCATTTATTGGAAGTAGCTAAGTCTATCCAAAGGACCATGGCATTTGTATGTCTAATTTGAAATTCTCGCAGAATTGAACTAGAAACCACGTAACCCAGGAACTCAGAGAAAATCCAAAAACAGTGAAACAATTTCGATTTTGAAGGGGAAAATGCAAATATTTGTCATTGCACCTATTCTCAAACTGCCCTTACTGTCTGAATTATCACACTCAGTTTATCACTGTTTACTATACAACTGAAGTCAAACGACAGCAAGACTCCAAGGAAGAGACTGCAAGCCATTATATATTTCTTATTTACACTTGGCGCAATGGGACTTGTTTGATATACCTGGAATATAAAGAACTGTTTTACCTGTTGTACTGTGAATCCGTGTGTACTACGTTATTGCTGGATTAGTGAAAACTTTTTGTTAAAATATTTAATTCGTTGCAGAAGTATACGAGAGTATTTTATTTATTGATCTTGATTAGTACGCGTGCGTCTTAGAAAAACATTTCGTGTGATTTTGTTGAGCAGTACTGTTCCTGCTATAGACCGCTAGTTCACACGACATTGAAACGCACTTACTTTCCTTACACTTTGTGACGTTCTTTTACAGATTGACCGCACTTAAGCCAATTTTTGCCTTCCGTGTGGCACTGCGTCGGCAGCATTGCCGAATTTTCGGGTATTGTTAATATTTCAACCTCGAACGTGGTGGCACCAGTCAGGCCGCGGAAGTCATGGCTTGCTCAAGGAAGCCTCGGCTTACAGTGACCACTCACTTCACCTTCGAATCCTATGAAATCCTTCGCAGCTCTGACGCTACCTTCTTCTGGGAAGGCCCTGGGCGTCGCTCGGCCCGAATGCATGACGCACGCAAGAGCCGCAATGTCCAAACACAACGAATTATCCTGCTTGTATTTGCGTGAATATGCCATATACATCATCATAACCATCATCATCTTTATCTTCCTATGTATTATCATTGCTATCATCTTAAACCATCATCACCTTTATCTTCATGTTTATCATCATCTCTATTCATCTCCATTACCATCATCACCATATTCAGTTTTTTCTTCATTTTTAGGCAATGCTGCCAGTGGTATCAATTGATATTTTCATCTCTTTCATGGTCGACCAATATTTGTTCATCATCTCAGTTTTCTGCTTCTTAATCAAGCCCATGCCTGCTCCATTCCCTTCTGTATAGGGCTTTATTACACACTGTGTATCTGAATTTCCTCTATTACTACATATTACAATTGAAGTTGAGGTAATTATGAAATTGTGCTTCCTTTTTATTATTTTCTTTTAAAAATGAATTATACACTATTACCTCATGTTTAATTTTCATAAGTATCGAGTGATAAAATATGTGAAGGTTATTGAACAGATAACTTTAATCTTTTGAGGAGAATAAAAATGTTTGATTTATTTAAGAACATTTCAATCATTTTTTTAATATTTTTGACTGCTTATATTATAAAAACTTTATACATGTCCATTTATTTTTTAAACAGTCATTCCTTTTATACAACATTCACATCACATCATAGGGTATTTTAAGTAAGCTCATAAGTCTTTAATAGAAATGTTCTACCTCAGATTTGTATTTAAAATTGGAAGCCATATTTTGTAATTCATGACTGGTTAATTTCTTGTCTTAGGAGTGTACTAAGTTTGTTTGCCTGAAGTGACAAATCTTATTTTTATAATGATTTCTTCTTATCAATTGTGACAGTCTAAATATTGACTAACTTGGCAAACTTTTTAAAGTTTTAAAATTCATTAATCAGCCTTTCATATGAAGATCTGTGTGAAAACAAAAGTTGGTGGAAATTGTATCTAAAAAGTATAATCACATAGAATATGATAAATTATTTTCCTTGAATGTTACTTTTATCGGGATTTTCTAGGGATTGTAAAGGATCATTGGCTCTTTTTGTCTTTATTCTGCGTATCGTGGAAATACTACCTCTATCGTATGCCGAAAACCGATCTAAAGCGTTACTCAAAGAATATAACAAAACCTTGTTCCCCTTTTCCATTTCTCAAACATTCACCATTTTTTCGATATTTTTGCGATTGCCGCTTCTATACGTCCTCTTTTTCAGGAGGTTGAGGTGTCTCCCTTGAAGGACCTGGATCTGCCTCATCTATTTCTTTCGATATTATTGAGCATTGAGGAATATATTATAATATTCTATATTCCTCCACGTTACTGAGAAAGCCGAAGAGAAGTTCTCGACTTTGAAAGCAACTAGCTTTGACTAGCTTCTGTTTCGCGCCAATGAAGTTTTAATGTTTGGAATGTTGTCATTAGTGCTCGATGCGAAATTTGGCCTTCAGCAGTTACTGCTTAAGGGAGGGAGAAGCAAGGTCATCGGTCAAGAAAATGCCATCCACTAACAAAGTCGTAAATAATGCCATTTGCGAATTTTAATTTTATGAATCTATGTTTTAGGATTTGTGACCTATACAAAGACCTTCAGTTTCTTGGGAAACATTCGTGCAAACATGGTTTTGAAACCAAGACACCACTGATTTTAGTTTCAAATTATATACCACAATTTCTTAAAAGTTAAGCAAACAAGATAAATGTATTTTCTGAAATCATATGTACGCATCTCAGCGACAATGTTACATAGTTCATTGGTTCATCAACAAAAAAACTAGTCCAAAAGCGTTAATTTTCCCTTGCTCTCGAATCTCGATAAGCTTATGTGGGTACTACCTTGGCAAAATCATTTCGCATTATTTTGATTTAATCTACTTTGACTTCACTTACAGTAGAAAAATCGTTTTAACTTGAAATCAAGTTGGTAAATTTTTTAATGTTATGTATGTTGGTGTGAATTTAAATTACAATAAAAGTATTTTCCATTTAATCTACTAGATATATTCCTCTTGTGTTATTAATTCAAATATAAATGTTATGAATTTCATAATTTTATATGGTTCATTCAATTTAGGAATGTAATGCAAACTCATTGATAGATGGTAAAACGTACACTAGCTCCCCGTAATGGTATCTCATTTCCACTTCAATAAAAAGATACAAGAATTCGCACCGGGTACACTTCTTGAAATTCAACGACCCGTTAAACATATTGTCCAATATTTCACGAGGTGATGTCATGGATTACAATCTCTGCGATTCTTGCCTCCAGAGGATAACCTTCTCGTAACACGCCTCTCTCTTCACAAACCTGACCGGATGAGATCACTGCACTCTGAATCTTTCGCGTGACATCTTAAGAACACGCGGTCGGGAACAGTGCCAGATCACAAGTTCTCCCTCCCTGTGGCATGAGGCAGGGTTGCCGCCGCTCGCGCCGGATGGGCTATTGCACCGTTCCACAGTCAAGATCCCCAACTTCGTTATCTCCATACTGACTCCAATTTCTCGCACATTTTCTGACAAATTTGTCATCCCTTCCCATCTTCAGTCCACCACTTGAGTTCATAATTGTCTGGTTCTGCCAATCTACCGTTTCTATGTTAATCCATAGTCAGTGTTTCTTCTTAAAGCGCGTATTTCAAAGCTCAAACTTGATAAAATCTACTTTGAAGAGTAATAAACAAAAAGAAATTTGTGGATTGTGAATTGTTTGGTTCCTTCCTCTTTTTAAATTAACTTGTACCAAAACCTATTTGTAATATGACGATTTTAAAATTCCATTCTTGGAATTTAATTGTTTCGGCGTTTTCTTCGAAAAGTAAGTTCATTCCAATGATTGTAATTCTGTATTCATAATATATACACTATTTTCTTTTAATTAGGCGTGTATCAACCCTTTATTTATCATTATTTGTTTTTAATTGCAACTCATAATTGCTTCAAACTTAGGCGATCGGTTAAATTCTTGATTCACGTTTTTGTTTCGCAAAACGAGAAACAGAGGGTCAAATTCAAGAGCCTGGCAATGAGCAAACATTGCTCCAAGTCCAATTCTTCTCATTATCTCGATTTCACTGTGCTTCATGAATAAATTCATGGCCTTTGCATAAAGTCACTGTTTTCGAGGGTTATTAAAATTGCTATTTATTTGATACCTAAGAAATCAACGATATTCCACATCAATCCTACATCAATACTACATCAACGATAATGCAACTCATAGACTTCCAAAATTTAACACGATCTTTAATCTCTATGATTCACTCCTTTTGTCCCTTCTACACAAATAAAACATTTCAAACTTTAAATTTATTTAGAAGTCTATTACATGTATAGGTCACATTGTAACAAGTGCGGAACTTTCCGCATTATTATTGTCACAGAATTTACTCCGTCATTGACTTAAGTCTCAAGGATTGACAATAGGATAATTCTGAATACTTTTGGTGCTCACATAATGTTTATCTTCACTAAAGTTGCTCCAATTCCACCCTAAATTCACTACCGCCCTCTCCAAATCGATCAAAGTGCAGAAATGCGGAAGAGCGACGTCGTCCACACGTGACCCCGTCGCCTGTCCCCGCCCGTGGACGAGAGCGACGGCCGCGCCGCGGTGCCCGTTGGGCAGCGCTGCTGAGTCACCGCCATCGCGGCCGGCGACGACCGCCCCGCAGGGTATCGCCCCGATCTTATCGCATGATTGACGGAGATTTGTGATAGACGATAAACGCAAATTAAAAACACGTATTCCTTCGCCCGCCGTCTCCTGCTTGGCGCTGGTGCTACTGGTCGGGCCTCTTCAGTGAAGCATAGGACAGTTAACTCCGCAGAGTGATTTAGGCGTGGGTACGAAACAGAAAGCAAGTCGTCTACAAAATGGAGGGAGCTAAAATGAAGGGGAATGCTGCTGAAGAGATAAGAATTCAGGGGTTAATACAAGAAATATTTTGGCATGGGGAGTAGTGGTGCATTTGTGGGATGTTGAAAGGTATCAATGCAGTGGGTGTTGGTGAGGTAGGAACGAAGGTAGGCTAGGGCTAGGAGAGTCCGGGGCGAGGAAGGAGAGGGGACGACGGATTTGCGAGGGAAGATATGAGTGAGTGGAGTGGGTGGGATCTGAGACGGACCAAAACGATGACGGTGGCGGGAGCGGGACGGGAAGGGGTCGGGAAGGGGACGGGAGCGGGAATGGGAGCGGAGACAGGAGCGGGGCGGGAGCGGGGCGGGAGCGGGGCGGGAGCGGGGCGGGAGCGGGGCGGGAGCGGGGCGGGAGCGGGGCGGGAGCGGGGCGGGAGCGGGGCGGGAGCGGGGCGGGAGCGGGGCAGGAGTGCGACGGGAGCGGGGCGGGAGCGGGGCGGGAGCGGGGCGGGAGCGGGGCGGGAGCGAGAGGGGGGTTGGTGTTGGAAACGGGAAAGGGAACTGCATTGTGATGGGCAGGGGGTGGAAGTGGGAGCGGGACGGGGACCGGAGGTGGTGGTGGAGCTGGGGGGCGGGGGCGGGGGCGGAGAGGCCGAGGGGTCGGTGACCGTGAGCGCGCTGTGAACGCGCTCCCCTGCCTTTCCCTTCAACGCTAACCGGCTAATAATTTGATACCTACGACGACTGCAGACGCATTTGCAATGATAATGGCTGGCGATCGAATGCAGCCGAGAATTTCCTAACCGGCTTGTTTATTGCTCACTCCCGAGGTTGAGCGGTCGGCAAATTCAAGAAACTGGGAAAGGATCTGCTTGGGATTCCGGATCAAAGCTTTCAGATCGTTTTCTTCGCTCCCACCTGACAAAATAATATGTCAAGACCTTTTCTATGACGCACCCGGTATTTCGTAACACAGTCCACTTGATGAGTAAAAATAAAACTGTCTTGGTTTTTTGTATTAATGTTGTGTTGCAAGTAGCTTGCCCCCCCCTACATTTCTTATTCCTCTAAAAGAAACCTATAATGCATAGTAGTAAATGATGTCACCATTTCATCCTTTTCGTTATCAGTTTCAAGGTTGTTTCAAGGATGAATATAACAAAAGATGTTTTCATCATGTGTCATAAGATTGAAGTTCAAATCGAGTAATGATGACACTCAGATAGTGGCATTTCGTTAGATTTCGAACTTTCATCCTCCATTACCGTGAAGTACACTCACCCATGCTTTGTCGCAAAGTATTGTCATTATCGAGTTCCAACTCGAGTACTGTTCGATTATTTAGCATTAAAGAACTGTAGATAAGCTTTAGCATTTGTCCGACTAGCATCTGAGTTATATTCTTTCATTTTCAAATGCGTTCATTGATGTCGCTTGCGAGATTATAATGGTCGCAGAATTAAAACTCTTAGAATCCTTAAATTATGTTTCTTGGCATCGTCATTAGACACTTATGTGGTGATTTGTTTGCCAAGTACTTCCGTGAAAAGTGTTTACAAATACTGAAGAGGTGATGACAAGTATTTTGTACACGTTCCTATTCGTAGCATTTTTTAATAATGGCTTCAAAGCATAGGCTGAACATTTATAACAATTTTCGCTACTGACAGCTCTTTCAACGACAAATTATTCATTTAAGAATGGCGCTACAAAAAATAAGGACTCTTTCTTTACTGTACTCGGATTCAGTTGTTTTACTCCAGCGAATCATGCAAATCGTGAAAATGCTTTTGTTTTTTCTTAGTTTTCGCGACTCGTAGAGTCTACTCATTTTTCAGAAGCTGAACTCCACCCAATCCTTTTCGCTTCTCCGCTCCGTGCCAAGTTGTGTGTGGAGGTCGTAAGAGAGCCAATGGTTTTTCTGTCACGGCGACAAATGAGAGAGGTGCAGTCTGCACGAACACATAGCCTGGCAGCGCCTCTCGCGTGGAGGCGACGAAAGTGGCGAGATGCAGAAGGCAGAGAGCGGGAGGAAGAGGGCAAGTTGATTTTGACAAATGCTGAAGGGTATGGCGAAATGAAGGACTGGGCTTGTCCATGGTACAGTAAGAGTTTGTGTTACCCTGGAAATATTGGTAGCTACCCAGGAGAATATTGGTATCAATTCGCACATCAACATTAAAATGTATTTTAAAAAAATATTCCGACATCATCTGAAACCTTGCGATTACATTGCACAAAAGAAAGAACTATAGAAAAGTCACAATAACAAAATACTAAACGGAAAATCAAATATCCTACAAAATATTATTTTACGTTGTTCAGTATTTGTTCTCTAAAGGTAATTAAAAGAATGATGTTTAAAAATTCTTGAACAATCCAAACACCCCATTCACTGTGGTCACAGTTTTACGCTTGTTTCTGAAAATGTAATTGAAGTGTTTTTTACTTACCAATATCTATACATAAATGTGTTGAGGAAATTCTGATTCCACCTTAATTTAAAAATGTAATGCATCATTACATTATAATATTACTCATATTTTTGTAAAGGGATGTACGTTTCAAACGATTGATGGACATTGTGTTGGGACATAACATAAAAGCAATCAATCTTCGAACTAAAAAACTCGCTATCTTTGCTTCATTAACTGTAACATCACACTCGCTTATGCTTGCTTGCACTAGACTAACAACATCTTCAAGGTCTTGACCCAAACGATGTAATAAACAAATAGCGTCATATAAAGAGTTCAATCTATCAATTTTACGATTTCATTAAAATTTTGTGTTCATACCATAAAACGGATTAATAATAAGTCCTGAAATATCTGGGACTATTTAAAGCCAAAATCACTAACTTGGGGGAAGCAGCTTAATAAAATACTTGCAGATCTCAAATTCAAATGTAGAACATTTTCTCAATTTAAGTGATAACTGCAAGGGACAAAATATCATTTACAGAAACTTTTATATTCATGTACGTTAATGGATATCAATTGAATTATATTTCACGTATTAACATACATCTTTCTAAACTGGGAAATAATTGCAATTATATTTTTCCAAAAAAAAGGTACACACCAACTCTGAGACCATTTAAAAGTATAAATATTATCATTGGTGCAACTTCGAAATCAATTTCATTCATTTCATTGAATTCTGCTTATCAAAAATAGTTAAGAAAACATCCAGATAATTCCAGACAAAATTTGCGGCATTCACATAAAACCTATTATTTTAGGTATTAGCCGACGTTCGAAACAGTTCACCAATAAAAATATCATTTTGTGTTTAGACGCAACACATCAATTATTAAAGTAAAATGGCTCAAAGACTTAGTGTGGTGGACAAATAATGCGCTCCTACGGCGCTATGTCACGAGCCATCTTCTCTTGATCATCCCTACGTCTTGACACATTTGAAATCTTATACTCACATAAGGTACCATGTTGTCGGCTTGTTAAAGGGCCGTTCGTTTAGAAATACATAGGAGTGTATGCGAGATAAAATTCCTAATGTTTTCCAGCGCCATCCATCTCGCTGCCAAATGAGTTGTAGCCTGCGTGGAATGTGACAGGGGCGGTGCCAGGCCAGGCCGCATTACCCCCGGTCCTTACCGAAGTCGAGGAATCCGAGGCAGCCGCGTATTCATTTAACACTCGTGGGGAGCGGCGCGACGCGGCGCGGCGAGGGAGTTGGCGGCGGCGCCAGAGACGGCGCTCCCTATTTTTGCGATGTCTCCTGATAGGGTTGGATTTACCCGCCCATTTCGCGGCGGCAGCGAAGCGAAGCTAGGCTAGGCGTGGTGTGGCGTGGCGTGGCGTCACGTGGCGCGGTGTGGCGTGGTGGAGCGTGGCAGATCGTGGCGAGGCGCGGTGCAGCGCAGCCTGGCGTGGCGTGGCGCGGCGGCGCGGCGTGGCGCGGCGTGGCGCGGCGTGGCGCGGCGTGGTGTGGTGCGGCATGGTGCAGCGTGGCGTGGCGTGTCGTAGAGTGGCGCGTCGTAGAGTGGCGTGGCGTGGTGTGGCGTGGTGAGTCGTGGCGTGATGAGTCGCGGCGCGGCGTAGCGTGGTGGGGCTTGGTGCGGCGGGGTGTGGCATGGTGTGGCATGGTGTGGCGTGGTGTGGCGAAGTGTGCCGTGGTGTGGCGTGGTGTGGCGTGGTGAAGGGGCGGGGCGGGGCGGGGCAGTGAGGGGAGGGGAGGGGCGGGACGGTGCGTGTCATCTTGTGGCGTGGCGTGTTGTTTCGTGGTGAGGCGTGGTAGATTTATAACGGAGTGGAGTGATAGCGGATGTGTAGGTGAAGACGGGGATAGTTTAGTGAATGAAGGCAATGGGGATCTTGGAACGGTGGCGTTGCGGCCTGAAGAGGGTGACTGGTTGACAGGGTGATGAAGGGGGCGGAAGTGACGGAGTTGGCTACACCGGCGGTGATGGCGGTGGCTGCCTACCAGCAGCGATGACTCTGGAGACGGTCACAACTCTGACAGGGGTGCAGACATTGATCGAGATGGCCTTGACGACAGTGAATAGTTACTTAATGCCTTATTTTACGTGGCGAGTACGATGACGATGACGTTGAGGTTGATGACGATGACAGTGAGGGCGATAAGATGATGACGATGGCGAAGATGAAGACTAAGATGACGATGGGGAAGGCGACGACGACCAAGGCAACAATAATGACGAAGACGACGACGACGATGATGAATACAAGTGCACCGCCTGCACTTGGGCTCTGTATTCAAGTCCAATTGAGGCTTTTCTCCTACTCAACGAAAGCATACGAAACGTCACGTACAGCCAAATTGCCGAGAGAGTGTGTCTTCCTGTGCGCTTTTATAAAAAAAATAGAAGCCTGTTTGTGAAGATCAGTTGCTACAAACACTTGGGTATACATGCACGTACATGAACCACAATGACTTTCCCAGTTTCCAATATTGAATACTTTAATACTGCATTTAAGGAAGTCTAAAGAAGTTTTAAAACTGAAGTAGTTTTTACAACATCCACATTTCTATGTAAGCTGCTTGATTTGTTGTAATACCAGTAGCGAGAAGAGTGCGCTTACTAGAGCGATGAAAAATCCAGAAACGCTTTTGACGGGCGTTGTCTTTGAGATGAATTACTGAGTTTTTATTGTGTATTTAAAACACACTCAACCCATCTCGAATCCTCTCTTCTTTCAAATTCATTTTCAGAACCTTTTCTATTCAATACATCGCTTTTAATGTCATATAAAGTCAGCTTACTTGTATAGCAGATATAACACGCTGTGCCAAGTAGTAAATTACTAAAAGAAAGTTTAAGGATAGTGTGTTTGTATGTGTGTGTCCTTAAGAGAAACAAATCAATTGTTAGTGTAGGAAACGTTCATAAAATGTTGTGGCGCTTTACAGCTCCTACCTAAAGCATTATAAACATTTTCTATCACGCATGAGGGAGAGCAGATCAATTAGTAGGACAAGTTGTTTCGCAATTAAGAGAAACCTTTTCAAAACACTTATTGGCAAGTTCACCATTATCATCTCTCAAAGTACATGGGAATACACGGAACTTAAATCGGCGGAGTGAAATTACCAGCAACCAATTACGGAAGAACTAATTGGGGGAATAACGAATCGACGTTACTGTCGTGGCAATCAAAACACCGCAAGAGGCGACGAGGATTACAGCCGCCATTAGCTTCCGCGACACTTTATGAGGGCTCTTCAGGACGCCTCATGTTTACACGAGAGTCGCCGCCGTACCCTCGCCCTCGCCTCCGTCACCTCATTGGCGCCGACTCCATTGTTTCTTTCTCGCCTTTCCGAAGGTACTTCTTACGAAGATTTTCGGCAGAAAAATTATTATTCCGGCCCCGTAAGTGTAATGCATGCTTCCCCGGTAGGTCTCGGTGATCTTCCCTCACTAAGTGGCGATATCCGTCGGCTAGCGGGGTTTTCTCCAATCAGGTATCTGCTACCAGCCGGGTACCGCCCTACTCAGGACAAGCTCTAAGCTCCCGACCGGTGTCCCGGCAAGTGTGGTAGTGTAGTGCAAGTTAGTACTAGTGTGTGTAAGGAGAAGCGGTGAGGATAGGACAAGATAGGAGAAGGAAAGATCGCGCGCGGTCCGTGGCCCGTTTGTTAGGTTACTGCTCCGGCATTCGCTTGGTATTGATCGAAGAAACCACAGAAAACTACCGATCAGAGCAGCCGCCCGCTAGAATTCTCCTCCAGAGAGCGGCTGAATTCTCGAGCCAGTGTCGAAAATCCTGCCGTCGTCGGGACCTAGGACCTCTCACTGCAGTAACCTCTCACTGCAGTCAGAGGCACTGCAGCGACATCTGTTGATGCCCTGAGCCTCCTCTTCTGGTACGCCGCCTCCACGCCCTCAGCCTTCACCACCAGGTGGTTCCCTTCCGGCGTACTACATACAATAATTTACTTATTCTTGGAGTTAAGGAGCCCTTTAACCACTGTGGTACTTGGGACTCATGAGTGATGATAGCTGATAATGACAATTAGATAAATATATGATGGAGAAATAGTAGAATGAAGGCTACGGGAAATGGGTGGTCACAGAGAAACCGTTCCGAGAGATCGCTCGGACCACAAATTCCCGTTGGGTTGGCCGGGTAGTAACCCCGTGCCCCAGCGTTCAAACACCTGCCCTAAAGACACTAAAGGGAGTATCTCTTCAGTTCCTCATCAGGTTAGTATGCCTCTCATCTCTCTATTCAAATCTTTCATAATAACATGTACAATCTCGTACGACCTCGTTTTTTAAATGGAATATTTCAATGGATGGTTCAATTTATACTTTTTATGGCATTTATTTATATATTATGTATTATCAGATCAACTTCATAATCAATCGACCTGGATTATTTTACGGACAATGTTCAGAAATCTGTTGGGCCAATCATAGTTTCATATCCATCGATGGTTCGTTCTGATGCTAATGGTTATTTTCAGTCTTTTATAGTATTACGATGTTAAAACTTATTTTTATATAATAATTAAATTTTTCATTTCAATCAACTTAATATCTTTAGGAGGTCTTCCACCTACGAGGTCGTACATGTTATTATGAAAGATTTGAATAGAGAATGTCAATTAGAGCCAGTTAGGAAAATTGGCGTACAGTGTCGAATTTTAATTTGAAGAGGAAATATGATAGTCTCCAAGAATATTTCATTTGATTTACCTATTTAGAAAACATATACAAATATCACGTAATACAAAATTGTTCCGAACAGAACACAACGTTTTTCAAGAAGAGAAGTCAGCGTTTTTTAACTGTATTGCTTCGTCGCGCTCATGCGGTAAGACAGCGCAGCGAATGAAAGCGAAACAGAAGCCATCGAATCGGACTTCCTCGGCATACGAAAGCGGACGTTCTCGCTCGGCGTCGGGCGCGCGGCCGCGGCCCTGAGCGGGCGCTGCGCGGGCGGAGAGCAACAGGCGGAACAGACAGATCCCCCGCAGCACGCGGGAAACGCCGGCGCCCACATGCATCCCAGCGAGGCACGGGCCCGCAAGCGTAGCGCATGCTTTTTCATCGAGAGGCGGGGATGATCTTCCTCCGCTGGATGGCGAGGTCCGGCGCCGATCGACCGGCGATTAGCGGGATTTCCCCCAACCAGCCATCTCCCACCAGTGGGGCTCCACCTAATCCGAGACAAGTTCTAAGCCCCGACTGCTCTCCCAGAATGTGTGGTAGAGTGGTGCATGTAAGTGTAAGTAAGAGGTGAGGATAGGACAAGTGAAAGAAAGATCACGGTAGGTCTGTGGCCTGTTTCTTACGGTACTGGTGTTCCTGTGGTGTTAGCCATAGAAACCATGGAAAACTACCTATCAGAGCAGCCGGCCTCAAGGTTTCTCCCTCGGACAGCAGCTGAATTTGATCCAGCTGACAAGCTAGTGTCGAAAATCCTGCCGCCGTCGTTGAAAACACGGGGAGGGGTACGCTCGTCTCCAGCCCCTTGCCAGAGGCGCCCTGGGAATGAACAGAACAAATCAGAAGCTCGCGCTGGCGAGCGAGTGGTGTTGGAGGTTGGCGTGCAGGGCCAGAGGTCGTTGGAGCGCCGCCGCCGCCGCCGCCGCCGCGCGCTCTATCAAGCTGTCAAGCGGACCGTGGCCGAGGGGAGGAAGTCGCTTCCTTTCCCGTCGGTCTCCCTCTCCGCTCTGCCGCCCCCGCCCCCGCTCCGCCCCTCTTTCAATTTCCTCTTCAAAGTGCGGCGACTTCGCGTGGCAGTGCGCCCGCTTCTTGCCGGCTGCGCGACAGACGCCCCCGCCCCGCTCCCCGCAGGGCGCTCTCGGCTGCGAGTGAGTTCGGGCACTAGGGATACGATATCGATGGCGATGTTTTCAAAACAGCCATGTTGCTATAAAATATCGATGATTTAAAATCGAAGCTGTTTTTTGACGATCAATTTTTTGGGGCTCGATGTTTTTTTTGTTTTTTTTGTTTTTGTTTTTTCAATATGTTCGTGGACAAAAAATACCCCAAATCACAATTTTGTAAGTTGACTTATGAACTGTTGGTCCCCCCGTCTATGTGTGCTCGAACCGAACGAACGCAGTTTGTTCTACCATCATCGAACAGACTACTGGTCTTCCCCACAGATGATCCAGATGCCCTGGTATTTCCTTCGTCTTTCCTCGCATTTTGCACATACTCGCATTGCGTTTTTACTTTCTCGCCTTACGAATACTTCGTAAGAAGAGAAAGTTATGTAATGGTGCGCCGGAAAACGGCCAGAAAAAATTCTTATACCTGGGGTCTGGTAACGGCAAAGTGGGTAAATTATGTTTCTAAATTTAGAGGAAAATCATCCAACTCCTGGTGTAGCCAAAATCCATGTTTTGTTGTTTCTTGATACTGACAAATCGATAGACGGCAAAAAGTCCGTCTGCCTGTCCGTCTGTAATCAACGCTAGCACCTAAACCGTTCAGCCGATTTTCTTCAAAATTCATATTCCCCAATCGTTTTTACTGATGTCGAGGCTCCTGAAATTTGAAACCGATATTTTAATTGTAGGGGGTGCTTTACATGAAGCCCGTCGGAAGTTTTCATAAACATAGCTCCAAATTTTTTGATTGAATTTTGTTGTTGAATAGTGCAAAGGACGTTTTAGAAAATAATGTAGGTATCAGTTTCTTTAATATCCTCAATTTTTCAAAAATTGCAAAAAAAAACAATTTCAAAACTGCAAAATTGAAGAGAGATTTTTGCCTCAGACAAAGTCGTTTGTACAAAATTAACTCTTTAAAAGAGGTTATGTAGATTTTTCTGAAAAAAAGTGTAGTTTTTGCGTAATTTGCGCTTGAAATTGACGAAAAAAAAATTCTCAAAAACCGCTCCAAATTTTTGACTTTCTTTTCAGTTAAATTTTAATTTCAAATTAATATGCACGGAAACTGTCAAATTAAATTGTTGCGCACAAATTTAATGTTAGAGGTTACTAAACCAACTTAAAAGATCGATGTTAAAAAACATCGATGGTTTTTGGTCGATATATTAACATCGATGTTTTAATTTTCAACTTTGATGTTTGGCAACATCGATGTTTTGTTTTCGAACACATCACTAAGTGACACTTGCGTTTCCTCGGGGAAATGAAAGTGCGTGGCCTGACAACATTTTGTTAGAGGACTTCGCGTACGATTTCATCATTTTCTGCTGTAAAAAAATACACTCACTTCTTTTCTGTATGCATAGCCATTGCCCGTTGCGCCTCCGGTCAACGTTGGCCGTTCCGCCTATCCCTTAGCTGACGATTTTCCTACGTCTTCCTTCCCGTAGACACGTTATGAGAAGTCGACCATTACTTATTCTTTCGAAACGTGTCCATCCATTTAGTAGATAAAGAACAAAAGGAATATCTTATAATTACAATTCTTTATATTTATATTGAATGGTGTTCCTTGAAATTTCATTTTGATATTTTTTCTAAGCAAGTCCTTATTATGATATACCAACAGCTACAATAGAGATGTCCATTGGAAATAAAATTAAAAATAAAATTATCATCGATAATATCAAAAGTGCATTGTATTGATTGATTGTTCGTAATTTCGGACGCTTCAACTGCTAATATCATTAGTTCTGTAAGTCCAGTTCATGTTTTCTCCTCTCGAGGTGGCGTTTCCCTCGCTGGATAGTGAGATACAGTGCCGACCTACCATCGACTAGTGAGGTTTTCCTCATCCAGGGATCTCCCACCAGCGGGGTACCGCTTCAGTCAAGACAATCTCTAAGCTCGCGACATGTGTGGTTGTGTGTGTAAGGGACAGGTATAGAACAAGGAAGAGAAAGGAAAGAGCACGCACGGTCCGTGGCCTATTTATTAGATCCGTCATCCACTTGGTGTTGACCGGAGAAACAACGGAAAACTATCAATCAGAGCAGCCGGTCGCTAGAATTCTCCTCCAGACAGACACTGAATCCGACCTAGCTGACAAGCTAGTATCGAAAATCCTACCACCGTCGGGACTTGAACCTAGGACCCCCGGGCCAGAGGCACTGCAGTGACATCAGTTGATGCATTGAGCCACCTCTCCCAGTACAATTGCATTGGACATTTCCAATGCAGGAGTGTTGTTTAATAAGACTATTCCGTGATTAAAATTACCTCAAAAATATTAATTATATTACGCTCCCGCTTCAAGTTTACACAACGGCACTTCCTATATTCATGTATCGCCATGATTGGCCAGCAGGGAGGAGGTGGTAAACAAATAAGAAAGTGCGATTTTTTTTGGGGGGGAGGGGTGTTATACCGCCTTGATTGGTGCACCCCAGATATGCTATGGCGTTAATTTCAAGAGTGGAATAGTCTATTAAATTATGTACAATCAGTACTTCATGCATAGAATGCAACGATAAAATGCAATTCAACTATTTCCGAGATTACCACAAGAGTTACGTCACACCTCGATATGTGGCATTGCACTCCCTCTCGATAAAGTTGTTAGGTCTAAACTTCAGAAGAAATTTGAATATACGAATCTGATTGACTCGATATATTTGTTTTCCTGGATCATTTCAAACAAAATGTTTAGAAACTATTTGCTTATGGTACGTTATTAAGGAATAACATTTCCTTTGTATTACTCTCGTCCTCGTCACATATCGTAGCTCTTCGCTGCGATCAGGAAAAAAACTGGAAGATAATTCTAACTGTCCTCATCATTCTGATTCAAGAGCTAAATTATTACTTCACTGCCTGTTCACATGAAAAATCTTTGAATTGTTCGCATTTGGAACTTTAATTATTGAGTTACTTTTTCTAACTTCCACATTCATTACACTCGCAAATCCTATGTATGCAATGATGCACTTTTTGAAAGGGGGTAATTATTAGAGTTCTATGTCATGTTTAATTAAATTTTAATTACGGTTCTTATGTCATGTGGTCAGTCTTTCACATATCCGCTAAGACTGTATCTTAAAAAACAAAAACAAATGTAATTATCTAGGAACGTGGAACACACCCATCAAGGACAAATGGTAAATAGTTTATAACAGTGTGAGACTCATGTTTAGTCATTTTTAAGTGAACATTAAATATTAGAGTGGCATTGGGAGTGGACGTTCGCAATGATATTCGAAAATTCATTCATAATTTTCCAAGCAAGTCCAATTGTGGTTGTTAAAGTATGATATAATACCATAGTGCATGAATAATTCTAAAACCTGTGGTGGAGATGAATATTTCACACGCATGACAGAGATAAAGGTTATTTCGTTACTGTTAACTGAGTTAAACTTGCATACTGTGAGAAGGGTCTTATAGTTATTTTTTTGGTTAGGGAGACAAAATTTTGTTTTCTATTTCATTGTGACATTATCAGATTCCTCTGACCCTTATTTTCTCATTGAGCGAGGTAACGTTTTACAACAGCGAATATACACAGTACCTAACAAGCCTAGCAATAGCGTTTCCTAATATTCAATAATAAATTACTAATAATTGAGAATGAGGAAATGGAATAAATTATGTTTACGGCTATGAAGCGATACGTAGAGTAGATATTGGAATTTCAGAGGCTTTCCTTTTACGGAGGTTTAAAATTCTCTTTTTGCTTATGAATTTTCGTAATTTGAAAATATTAGTTGCGAGAGAGAACGATAGGGGATTAAAGAATTTGTTTGGCAGATGTTTAATACAAGAATTATATATATATATATATATATATATATATATATATATATATATATACACAATAATAAAATAAGTAGAACGCGCATGTCACCGAGTGTGTGTCCCAAATCCGCGCCGCGGCCACAGAGTAGCATGCTCCCTCCACGCACCTCGCGTTCCGCCTTGTCCCGCCCCACCGCAACCCGCCCCGCCCCGTCCCGCCCCGCCCCGTCCCGCCCCGCTCGGCCGCGCCTCGGCGCACCCCGCCTCGGCGCGCTCCGCCTCGGCGCGCCTCGCCTCGGCCCGGCCCGCCTCGACCTGCCCCGCCCCGCCCCGCCCCGCCCCGCCCCGCCCCGCCCTGTCCTGCCTCGGCGCGCCCCGCCTCGGCCCGCCCCGCCTCGACCTGCTCCGCCCGCCCCGCCCTGTTCCGCCTCGACGTACCCCGTCTCGGTCCGCCCCTCCCCGCCCTGTCCCACCTCGGCGCGCCCCGCCTCGGCCTTCCCCGCCTCGGCCTTCCCCGCCTCGACCTGCCCCGTCTCGACCTGCCCCGTCTCGACCTGCCCCGTCTCGGCCCGCCCCGCCTCGGCCCGCCCCGCCTCGGCCCGCCCCGCCTCGGCCCGCCCCGCCTCGGCCCGCCCCGCCTCGGCCCGCCCCGCCACGGCCCGCCCCGCCTCGGCCCGCCCCGCCTCGGCCCGCCCCGCCTCGGCCCGCCCCGCCTCGGTCGTCCCCGCCTCGGCCCGCCCCGCCTCGGCCCGCCCCGCTGCCGAGAGGACGAAAATTTACCGGTTGGCTCGGAGCGTTCTTGGCACGTCCTCGAGGGAATGGTGGTCTTTTTGCGGCTGCTGGGCGAACCTCGACCCGTAATCGCCGGCAGCACCGCGCCCCCCCTCCCCCCGGCCAGGCATCCAGAATAATTCCTCCGCGCCCCAGACGACGGTGCGAGTTCACGGGGTCGGCTCACGACGCGACGCCGCCTGTAGACGATGCGTCGAATCGGGCCAGCTCATACAAAGGGTATGCTGATGTGGATGTTAACTCGTTTAGAATCACTGAGTTCACTCTGCGACAGGTCACAACTCCTGTCAAGGGGGCGTAAAATTAATTTTATTCCTGAGGTGGATATAGCCAACTCTACGGAGCTGGAGAAAATAGAATCCCATACAATCGTTCAATTATAAACTGTTATATTAATAATAATTATATTAATAATTATTATTATTATTATTGTTATTATTATAGAAATAAATTGTTACTTAAAATGATCGTATGCTCAGTGGCAGTTATTAAAAAAAGAACAAAGAATTATACCTCGATGTATTGCAATTGTTGTGATTTATTTAATTTAACATACAATATTCTATTAATTTTCTATTCTTTAAAACTTGCTCTTTTCACTATGTATTTAAGGAAAGTGTTTCTAATCATTGTTATTAACATAATACTCAATAAATGCATTAATGTCGTGTGAAAAAGTCATTTTCCCTAAAATATTTCTACACGAGAACTTTTCGTTAAAAAAAGTAAGAAATAGATTTGAGTATCACTCATAATATATTTTGCTCTTGAGTATGCTGGTTCAACGCTAGTTGATTAAAAAATATGATAATTTAAATTTCCTGATTTGAATAATTCGTAAACGATGAACGTTTAGTAATCATGTTATTTGATAATCAATATTTAAATTTTCACATTAAATTTCATTTTTCTTATTCAACTTAATCTTCCTTTGTATTCCTGGATTACATTCAAGCCAACAACTGAACGGAGCGTTTTCCTCCTGGATGTACTACGATATTGATTGTGTTCATCTCATAAGGATGCCAGCACAGGCACGGGCCTTCCTTTTTCTTCTCTCCTATTCGAAGCGCAGCCAGAAATGCAGGGCGAGGTAATTTGAAACAATTTTCGACAGTTCGCTTCGAATAATGGGGGTGAGGAAGAAATCGAATCAATAAGGTCACATACTACCTCCCCGCCCAAATCGTTCGGAATACGTGGTCGAAAAGACGTGACGAATTGGAGGAGCCAGCAGTGATGGTTGCGGTCTTTTGCCGCACTTAATAGAAACACACAATCCGGTTACGTGAAAAAAGCCAACGGCTGTGCATTTTTCAATTGCAAATTAGAACAGATTTAATGTTATTGTATTCAATGCTCTTCAGAGAAAACTTAGTTGCATATTTAAGAGAAGTAACATAATTTTAAGTCTAAAAAATGTTTGAATTTTCTGTATAGGATGATAAGGAAATATCTGCAATAGTTTTTCGTACTAGTTTCGACTTATTTAAGTCTATTTCAAAATCAGGTCACTGTTTAAAATAGGCATTGTATTATGTACAATGTACTTATACTAACGGAGAGCATGTTCTTTTTTTTGAAAAAATAAGGCTTTCCAATAAAATCACGTCCCACTCAAGAGACTGCGCGAGAAACTAAAATTGTTGTCAGATTGATGGCACAGTCCGATTCGACAAATAAAGCCGTAGAAAACCGGAATTATATATAACTGCGAACGCCGTTTCTGAGCATTTCCATGCATAATACGTCCTTGTAACTCTCGGTTGTAGAAAACAAAGCGCGGTGCGCACGTTTTCGCTGCCAAGAGAAATAGAACCCCACGAAGTGGAACCGCAGGCGAAGCGAGCACTCGCGTGAGCCCCGGCGAACGAAGGGCGGCGGGCGCGGGCGCGCAGGACAAATAGAGTAGCAGCTGCTTCCGAGATCCCTAACGAAGCGCTCCCCGCCCCGCCCCGCCCCGCCCCGCCCCGCCCCGCCCCGCCCCGCCCCGCCCGCCCCGCCCGGATGCCTGCGCTGCGATGGATCGCGAGGGGTCGCGTGCGCGTGCGCACGGCATCACGGACGACTAGCGTCGAGGAACTCGCGACGCGCGACGCGTTGCACGCGCTCGCGAGCGCGCGGGGCGTGGCGGGCGGGGCGGGGTGGGGGTGGGGGGGTGGGGTAAGTGCGTCGAACAAGCGCCGGTCTCGATAACGGAGCAGTGGGAGGCGGCGGTCGTTGTGTTGAAGGTGTCGGTTGTGAAGGCGTCTGGCGGCGTAGGCGGCGGTGTGCAGTCGGAGAAGATGGCAAAGACGATGTCAATGAAGATGGAGAAGACGATGACGAAGACAATAACGAGGTGGAGACGATGGCGGAGACGATGGTGGTGATGACGGGGATAATGGTGGCGATGATGGAGACGACGGGGAAGATGGTAGCTACGAAGGCATTGATGATGACGCAGGCGATAACGAAATTCCCAAAAGATGGCACGAGTTAACCCCAAGACGAGCGCTGGCAGCCACGAAGCCAGAGACGGCTATGCTAGCGATACGGGTGGGGCCGGTGGGTGGCTTGGGATAGCGATGCGGGTGCGGGCACTCGCAGCGGTGCCGCGGCCCGGTTGAGCAATAGCTGTCGCTGCCGCCGCTGCCGCCGCCGCCGCCGCCGCCGCCGTCGTCGTCGTCGTCGTCACCGGCGACGACGACCGCAGCTTGTTGATGCCTACCTCCAATCAATCTCTTTCTTGGAAACTCGGAGCCTAGTTAGTTACCATTTCAATGAATTGCTCTGAAAGCGACATGGAGAGATCAATACATATGGAAATCAGAGAGCAGTTAACAGCAAGGGCAATGGAAATGGCAAGATGCAAGCAGTAAGACCAGTATTTATTATGCATTGCACGTATTATTTAATGCGGAGGCTCATGCATTTGTAGGTGCCAAAAATAAGCCATGGATCAAAATACGAACTACAAATTCTCCGTACGTCGTAAATTCTTCTAAGAATTGGATTGCACATTTTAGCCAAATAACGCGGCAGAGAACGGGCGATCAAGAAATCATTCACATACTAAAGTGAAACAAGCTGGTGGAATGGTGTCCGTTATTGATATGTTATGTTTTGTTGATGCTTATTTTCGCATTCCCTGAGAGGAACTTGTTAATTCTGAACACACTTCTAACATGTTTCACTTAGAAAGACGCCGTATTGGTCACTACACCAGAATTGCGAAGGCTGGAAATTTAGTTTCGTGTGCACGTGAATAATACCAATTTCTATTGACAGAAAATGAACTTCACTGATCACTTATACTGCATGCTTTCGACATGTTTTTATCCGAACATCTGCGCCTACCTAATTTTCACGTTTTCCATTAAGCGCAAAACAGTTTAACCTCTTTCGTTAATACAGCGTGTGTTATGAGAGGTTGCAGGTAGACGGTTTTATTGTCCACACCCAACTCGAATGAATAAGGACAGACGACGATGGCTTCGTGGCGTCATACGACTGGCGACAGACATCGCGCTGCCGGCAGGGCGCGGAGCGGGGCGCGGAGCGGGGTGTGGAGCGGGGTGTGGAGCGGGGCGGGGAGCGGGGCACCGCGCGAACAATACAAACATGGCGCCGGCGTGATGCCGTTGCACCCGCCGCGTCGCGAGGCAGCGGGCGCGCGGGAGCTATTGTCTCGACGCAAACCAGTGCCAAGGTTATGGACCGAGTCCGCCGATTACCCATTAACGGATTCCAGGCGAAAACGGTCGTCACTCTTCCTCGCTTTCCCTTTTTTTTTTCCTTCTCTTCCCTCCACCCATTCTTTGCCTCCACCTCTCGGTGCTACGTCGCTCCCTTTCCCTTCCCCGGGCTCGTTTGCTCTCTTACGCGCCGCCGCCGGAGCCGCAAAAAAGGAACGCACGCGAGCACACACCTCGGCCTCCCTCCCGCGAAACAAAAACCCCAAACAAACATATAAACAAAAGAGGTTCAGCACAACTACTACGACGCCGCCACCGCTTGCCGCCTTTTAAATCATAGCATCAGCTGTTCACGGAATACAAGACTAGTGATATAAGCGGGGAAGTGTGTTAGTCTCTCCTCCCATTGTCTTTTCCACTGGGGATTACGTGGCTGTCGAGATGTGAATGGGACTCGCGACGGAGAGCGCTCCTCTGAATGGCGCGTGCCCCACGCGCGCGCGAGAGACAGACGCCGCTATTGTTACCGCCGATAGCTTCATTCTTCAACGAAAGCTCCGGGATATATATAGCCTCCCGCGGTGCGCGCGCGAGAGACAGTGCGCTTCTTAATAAAGAAAATCATGCGTGCAAGATGAACAGCGTGAGGCGCCTTTTTTTTAGGAAAAAAAACCACCCACGCGTGCGCGCACACGCGCCGAACACGCGCGCACGCTAGGCGGGACGTAATCTGTGTACAAGAAGATCGCTCCATTGTTTCGGATAAATAAAATTTTAAAAAAAGAACGCGCGGTGGGTAACGGTTTTTAGAGAAACCGGACGGCGACGACGGCGAGCGCACCGCGCGGCCGCCGGCCGAAGCTGCCCACGCCACATGCACGCGCACGCCTCCGAACGGAAGCGGAATGACGTGACGCCGGGCTGCGAGGGGCGGGTGGGTAGGTGGGTGGGGTGGGGCGAAGGGGCGGGCTAGAGGACCCGCGCAAGCCGCTACGCGCCTGGAATATGGATGCGCATGGTGTGTAAGGTAAAAAAGAAGTTAAAAGAGAACCTGCGTGGAATTAATGAATTGCTCGGTGGGGCGCGCGCACCATCCGTCCGTCCGTCCGTCTGTCGCGCTGGGTGGGAAGGGGAGGGAAGGAGAGAAGAGGAGAAAAAGGTAAAAATGGGAAAGTCAAAGGTGTCGAAGGAGTAGGTGCTTCAGAAAAATAACGGAAGTTTACCGGCATACATTGAGATCAAACATGGAGCGAAGTAAAAAAATTAAAAAGCACATTATGGTAAAGCATTTCTTCTAGTATTATCCAATGAATTTTACAATTTACAAAAACTAAGAACACTCATAAACTACTACTTTATCGTGAAGGGACACATCGTTGGCGAATTTTGTTCACGCCTTCTTTCGTAGTAAAATGACATATTCTCGTTTCTCCAGAATTAAGACAAATCTTTCCGTATTATTCTCACAGATTTAGGTGAATGATAGAAGACACATGAGAATGATAGAAGAAACAAGCCGAAAAAATCGGCACTGCTCATATTCATCAGCACTTAGTTCAACACTCAATTCCAAACAATGACAATGAAAGTAAGGCAACATTCATCAGATAAATTCATTATTACTGAAATTATAGTTATTAATCTCCCTAAAAAAGATCGAGCAGACACAATGTAGACAGTGTGTTATATTTGCAAAGTAAGTTGCAGAGTGGAAAAGAAAGTGACTCTTATCAAAAAATCTTACTGCTAGTATGAAGAAAAAGATTCAATATATATATTCAATAATTAATTCAATTGAATGAATTAATTATTCATTCAATTAACTGGGAAAGGACTCTTTCTGAGTATACCTTCTTACTGTCGACCATCATTATTTTTAAGCAACTATAATTATTTACACATCCGCTCAGAATAAAAGAATTGTTTGTTGTCATAACATAAAAATTTACAGATAAGTTCGTATGTGACGAGGGAGGGAAATATTGAAAAAGTCCTCAACGAAAGACTTCACCCTCCTTTACTTGCGCAGCAAAGTAAAAAAAATATCGTATGAATAATTTAGACTCAAGTAACGCATAATAATATTTCTTATTAGTATGGTTTTCATTATCATTAACATTTGCTTTCTCATACTTGGAATATTCACTATATTAATTATACAGATTAATTACTCAAAGCACAATCAATTCACACGTAATTTATCATAACACTGAATGCAAAGTACATAATTCCCCGTGAATATACTGACACTGCTAGTCGTTGCTATAACTACAGCTTTCTGTGTGATAATATTATTGTTGTTGTTATTATTCCTATTATTTATAAGATTATAAATTTTACGTTTTTCAACAAGTATATAAACAATTTTCTAATAATTCCCTTCACTAGGTGTGTAATTCGAGTCCATTTGTGTCCCATTCCGGTCCACGCACGCATTGGCACGCGTGGCGGACTAGTGGCGCATCGCAGCTCCCTTCGCCGCCACTTCGCCTCCAGGGGCCACTGCGTTTGAGACGGCCATCGCCACCAGGACGTTGGGACAGGATTGGTGGCCCCCTACTCTTACTTTTACCGCTTCCACCCAATGGTGAATTATAAAGAAAATCCTATGAATTCACATTGTATTTTGTGATTTTTTTAAATATTTCTTAATGTTTCAATTTAACATTATTCAAAGAATAAATTTAAACATACATGTATAAGTAAGAATAACAGATTTATAATTACATTGAAAAATACTACAAATTAAATAGTTTTAATGTTTTATTGAATTGCACCATATAAAATTGAAACGCATCAACCAGCAACATTCCATGCTATAAATATCCAATGATGGGCAATACATCACTCCGTTATGCCATTTTTTTGCGCATAGGTTTATCATACATCACTTTTTCATTTTTTGAAAAATCTGGTATTAAATAATTTTTTAAAGAACTATCGGGGGCCCTGTGCCCGTGCGTTAACTCGGCCCTGATCGCCATACGACTGCGCCACCACCCCCCCTGGCCATGTACGCTCTCCCTCCTCCACCGCGCCCACAGCAGCATCGGCTGAATTGGCGCAAGGCCTGCATCGCCGCTGCCTTTACAGCAACCCTCACTGGGAGTTCCGTAGTGTTCGATTCCCGACGACGACGACGGTAACAAATTTTTGACACTTGCTGTACAGAAAGGTCGAATCCAGCCGCTGACTGGAGGAGAACTCCAGCCGCTAGCTGCTCCGAGCGGTAGTTTTCCTTGGTTTCTCCGATCAACACCAATGAACACGTTAGACCATAAATCTGACCAAACCTAACTTGTGCGATACTTATACGCTGTAACCCGGAAGAGGCAGGGGCGATCCAGATAGTATTTTAGGAGAAGCTAACTTCAGTTCACATCCTCCGCTAAAGACTTTTAGGAATGACGTTTATTTTAACGTTAAGTTGATATTATTAATGTATTCGTATTGAAAATATTCCTTTTGGAAGTCATGCAATCAATATGTGGTAACTGTTTTGAAAAAGTGAGAAAATTATAAACAAATATCGACATTGGTGGAAAGGCGTGGTTCCCGTCTTAATCCTCCACAGACGCAGGGTCTATAAATGTTAACAACGGGAATTTAAGGCTCAACGTTCCCGATGTTGCGGAAACAGAACTAAACTAACGTAAAATTCAGAAGCAATATTATTAGAGCGAAACCAAATGCCATCTTCAGGGGTCGCGTAGTGAGCCCCAGCAAGAAGCGCCGTTGGATGCGGTTGGATGCGAGAGAGACTGCAGGCGGCGCTGGCGGCTGCAGAGGAGCGGGCAGGCAGCGCGGCGGTGGCGGCGGCGTGCAGCTATGCGGCGGCGAGGAAGCGGGCGCGCGGGGTGTTCCGGGTTGCGGAAGGCCTCTGCGGGGGCGAGGCGGAGGCGGGGCGGGGGCGGGGGCCGTGCCGTTTAGAGCTCCCCGCGAGACCGCGTAATAGCAGCCCCGCCACCGGCCGCCGCCGGCCGCCGCTGGCCTGTCATTACGCGTCCACGGGGCTGACCGGCTATGGCGCTTAATTGCGGCAGGGCGAGCGCAAGCGGCCCGCGCACTGGCCTCCGCCTCCGCCTGCGCCGCGCGCGGCACCTGCCGCCTCCACCGCCGGCGCTCGCATCGCCGCATCTATTGGCGTCATCGCTGTCGCCACCGCACACGCTGCCTCCGACTCTGCTCTATTCCCGCTTCCGTTATCAAGGCTTTCGCCAACTGTACTGTCTTTGTCAAACAACCGACATCACCATCACCTACGTCGCCGTCAACGTCGTCACGGAAGTCACCAACATAATCACCAGTCGCCATCGCCATCACTATCTCTGGACGCCTTCGACATCCTCATGACCGTCGCTGGACGTCATACCGTATCCTCCGCTGCAACCGCTGCCTTATCCGCCGGCGTCACGTCGCCCGGCGTCACCGCTATTTGGCCGCGCAGCCTCTGCCGCCGAGGCGCCGCGTGTGGGCGTGTGGGCGCGCGCCCTGTCCGAGGGGCGGCCGAGGGCCAGCGGGCGCTGTCCGCCTGGGGCGGAGACTCCCGCGACAGATTCGCGACCCCTTCACCTCATGCACTGCTCGGGCGGAATGACATTTGCCAGTTTGACGAAGCGCATACACTCTCTCTCTCTCTCTCTCTCTCTCTCTCACCAGTGGCGGATCCACGGGGGGCTATAGGGGTCCGAAAGACCACGATTTTCGTTTGCATTCGTTTGGGTGTCACAATTGATTTAAATATTTATTTATATTAAAATATGTAATTATTTAAATAATAATTTGTGTATTATCATACATTATTACAAAAATAATATTCAATATAATAAATATGTTCATTATTTAACAAAATTCTAAGATATGCCCCCCCCCCCATGATAGGTGGATCCGCCCCTGACACACACACACATACTTCGATTTCTTCGTTTATTTTGATTCCAGAAACCTCAACGACTATAATCATTAATCCCGGAAGTGTAGAGCGTGTTTTACCCTGGGAGGTGGCAGTGTTTCTCCCTTGTTAGAACATCACATTCGGTACCGACTTACACATTCGTTAGGAATTCTTTTCCCAAAGAACCTCATCCGGTTAGGGATATTGTTATCCTGATCTATCTGTCTCAGCGTAGATAACTTCGATATTTTGATACAAACAATAATAAGGTCCACACTGTCACCCTGTTGGATAGGTAATTACATGAGAATGGAGGTGGTAAGTCACTCTCAAATTATTGGCAATACAGCAGGCTTATAAGAACTCTGCAAAGCTGTGTTCGTCTGAGTAGTTTAGTGGTCAACGATACTAGTCATAAACGACGAGTTCGACTCGAAGGTCGAGTTTTCTCATGATTTGAGTATTTCGAATTTTTGTCATAGTTTTCAAACACCAATTACTCTATTAAAGATTCAGTAAATTTACTTTCTATATTTTGCTTTCCACTCCAACTTTTATGTACAAAATGCATATCACTCTCCGAGAAGAGAAACTCTAGCAATGCTGAGTACGTACGCGGTATATAAGCAATGAGAATTGAGAAAATTTCCGTATGTCAGTATCACGGTGAACATGTTTAACCTTAATATTAATAATTTTTTAGCCCAAGGATAATACATAACTTTTAGAATTAATTAATTTTACTCATTCTTATATTATTCGGGTTACAAAATGTACAGAAAAACAACTTGTATTGGAGAGTCGTTTGATGTGGTATATTTTAGAATATACCGAACAGAATTTCATTATATTACTTTTCATTGTGAATCACAAATTATGTACATAATATTAAATATTTTGTAAAGTCATTTCTGTTCCTTAAAATGATCTGTTATTAAAATATTGCCGATGAATGGAACAACAGAAAGCGATACTTGCGTCAAATTTTTGTGTATAGATTCGAAAAATATATTAAATTGCCGATGAATCTGAGTTTGGACACTAAATTGTCTAGTGACGGGATTGATCTCTGAATCTGAATCAGTGAAATTGTTGCTGATTCAATCAGTGAGAGCCGAAGTCACTGATATCTTCAGTCGAAACGTGTAGTTTCGCTGACAATCAGCGAATATGCGAACCTTTTCATAATGACCGCCAGCATTTCACTGGCCGTCAGGGGTAAAAGTGCCGCGCCACCAGCGCTCACTGATCGTTCTGTCGTTCACGTCCTGCTGTTGTTACTGTTTCACTGATTCAAACAGTGAAGTTTCACTGATTCAAAAAGTGGACCCCATTTTCACTGATTTGTTCGGTTCAGTTCACCGATTGTCAGCGGCTGGGTTATAACTGACACCATAAGTGAATAGTCACCGTCAATCAGTAGTTTCTCACTGATTCAGACTGAGAGAGTGGGTGGAGTAGCCCGGGCGGAGTGTGGGTGCTGACTCCCTCCGCGGAGCGCGGCGAGCGCCCGCAGCGGCCACCCGCCGCGCCCGAAGAGCCCATTACTGTCAATCAAGATGTCTTCCCATCGCGCCAGGGTCGTGCGCATCGGGCAAATCTTTGGTTGATGTACTGTGAAGATACGCTACCCAGCTGAATTTGGAAGTTACACTGTGATAAATGAATTTAAGCGTCAACCACTTAGCTACCGTCTCAGACGAACGTAGGCTAAAGGGGAAAGGTACGATTCTTACTTTATTGTTTCAGTCATTTCTACTACCTTTAATTTCTCCAGCTAAATTTCTCCGTGGTATAATCAGTCTTTTTTAACTGTTCCGAGGTTTAACACAAAATGTTAAGAGTACGAGATATTTTGTGAATGTGATGGTGTCTAAATTGAATATGTCACGGAGAGAAAGAAAAGCGTCAGATTTATTAAGCGTCGCAATTTATCCACCAAAAGGCAGATGTATCAGTTTTTTTAGTTCTCTCGTACCATGTCCTCTTTCATTCGTTTTCTTTTATCCAAGTTTGCATTCTGGAATTAAATCCCTTTTCTTACTACGGGGGTCTACATTGAGACCTTTCAATGCTTTATTTTAAAATGTATTACCTTACCAGTATTATATTTATTTCAGCCCAAATACATCCCATGAGGACAAAGGTCTCCCACCTCTCGGTAGAGTCGGTTCATAGAAAAAAGAATACATAAATTAAAACCATCTACACAGAACTAGATTGAGACACAATAAAACATATAAAACGGTATCAAACAACAATACCTTACATACCTACACTACCATGCGAACGTCCACTAATAGAATTATTACACGAGTAACAGAAATATACCACACACCGGTTAGCACACAACACATTCAATTTTCATTCCAGTGTTATAGTGTAACAGTATTTATTATGCTGATGAAGAGTAAATATCGGACACGAGTGAAGTTTCCAAATCGGGTAAACAGACGACGTTTCTAGCCAAGTACACTAATTGTGATACGGCCATGTAACGTTCAAAATTTGACATAATACCAACATCCGACGAGGAAAAAGAATCATACATTTACGATAAAATTAGAGATATCATTTTTGGAATAGAAGTACTCATAAGCCATCTACAGCTGTAACTCACTTGTTTGGATCACTATTCAGGAACGACGGACCGTCAAATCGTTAACGGACGTTAAGAGTGATTTTTGTCTGTGGTAGGTAAGTGGATATAACAGAACAGCATTCCAAAGAAAGATGGCAGAAAGTTGACAAGACTTTTAATAATAATAATAATAATAATAATGTCTTTTATTTTAATTATTTTAATTAATGGTGAGGCTCAGGCCATAGGGCCTGCTCTTCCGCCTTACCACTAATTTTCTTTTATGTCATCTTATTATGGCGGCGGCGGGTTCAAATCCGATCGAATCCATGGATTTTTAAGGCGAGAAAATCTTTCGTACGCCTTCCTTTGGAGGGGAAGTAAAGCCGTCCTGCCCCATGTTTAGTATATTTACAGCATGTATAAGATCCGCAAGCCCAAATGACGCCTCTGAGCTAAATTCAAAATCGCCTGTTTCGTCGCCCAAGGAATACCTTCTTTCTTCGCTAGCTGGTGAAAGGAGCTTAGCGAAATTTGCGTGGTCAGACGGAAGAGCAGGCCTCATGGCCTGAGTCTCGCCACGTAAAATAAGGCATTGATTCAATGCATTTTTTTTTTCCATTTTAACCCTCGTCGAATAAATTCTGCGCTCGCGTTGCGTCGTGTGCAGACGCAGAGTGAAGCAAGGCGTCGCGGCGTCGCCCGCGGCGGGCGCCGGCGCCTGGTGACACGAGGGCTCCATAAAAGGCAGAGCGGCGCCCGCGCACCCGTTGCGTAACGCCCCTCCCCCCCGCCACGCCCCCGCCGCCCTCAATTAACGCCGCGTCACACGCCACGCGACGCCGGCACCTCAGTGTGGACACCGCACGCACTATCGACCGAATGCATGCACGCCCGATCGGGCTGTTTTGGACAGGGCGTTTGAATATAACACTCCGTGTTCTCCGGATTTAGTAATTAACACCATTAGGTCGACCTAAACAAACGCTTGTGGAAGTTTAAGTTTGTAAACCGACGTGTTAGTACAGGTTTATAATCAGACAAGTCCATTGTTTGCGATAATGGTCGTGTTTTACCAATACTTTTTCGTATCACCCTTACAGCAAAAAGTGCATAAAAATAAAAAAAGCACTTAATTTGAATAGGACTATCTACTTATTCGCCATTTTTAGCAACAACTCGTTTGTTTAGATGATTTTTGACATGGGGCTATAAAATCAGTAACTAATGCCGGCCGTTAAGAGTGACTTTTTATGCCTCCATTTCTTTATATTAGGTCAACATAACAAGGGCATTAAGGCAAGTAATTGAAAAGATTATTTCCAAACGACATATATTCAAGAAATACAACTATCTAAGAAGTGGAGAGGTTCACCACTAGCCTTAAATATCAAAATTACATTGAATGGTTTTCCAATACTGTTGAACATGGGAGAAACGCTATTTTTGAACCCAACATTAGACACCGTTTAAAGAAAATATTGATAAACTAGAAAATAAATACACATGGAGAAAGGTCACTTTTGAAATAAACTCTTCAATTTCATTACGATTTTCATAGACAGAATGGTCTATATCTTGTGGCCCGTTCCTTTATCCGCGAAGAAAATCTCATTTTGTTGTGGATCTACCATTGAGTCTTTTCCAATAAGGAAATATTCTCGTAAATACTAAAGCTAATACATTTCCATATGATCGAGACATTAACTGTTTCTCTTATGCGTACAGCCTAATTTACAAATGACAACGAAACCACTGTTACGAAGATGTAAAAAGCCCCACTGGCTGAGAAGTTGCCCAATCGCGGGCCGCCCTCCGCGTGGGGTGGCCGTGATCGAACACGCGTCTGTCGGGCTGCGGTGGCGCGGCGCGGCGCGGCGCGGCGCTTTCACCTGTCGGCGGCGCGTGTGGCGTCACGGCCGGCGGCGCTGACGAAAGCCCTGACGCCTGCAGCGCCGCCGCCAGCGCAGCGTGGGCGGCCGACGACGCACCCCGGCGCGCACGCGCCGCCCTGCCCTCGCGCCCCGATGGCCCGTCTGCTTACGCTCGCCCGCCCCCTCGCCCGCCCCCTCGCTCGCCCTCTCGCCCGCCCCTCTCGCCCGCCCTCTCGCCCGCCCTCTCGCCCGCCCTCTCGCCCGCCCTCTCGCCCGCCCTCTCGCCCGCCCTCTCGCCCGCCCTCTCGCCCGCCCTCTCGCCCGCCCTCTCGCCCGCCCTCTCGCCCGCCCTCTCGCCCGCCCTCTCGCCGCCCTCTCGCCCGCCCTCTCGCCCGCCCTCTCGCCCACCTTCTTGCCCGCCCTCTCGCCCGTACTCTCGCCCGTACTCTCGCTCGCACTCTCGCTCGCACTTTCGCTCGCCCTCTTGTCCGTCCACCTGTGTGCCCGTCCACCCGTCTGCCCGTTCGTTTGCCTATCCGTCCGCTCGACTTTGCGACTGCCCGTCCTCCCGTCGCATCAGTCGGACGCTCCCCAGTGCCTTCGCCCGTCCACCACCCATGAGAGCAGAGGTCCCTGAGAGAGAATTTTAGAAGTGGTTAGCAATCGCAATGAATCATAATGATAACTAATATTTATTTACAAATGTACATAATTATTTCAATATGTCTAAGAATTTGATTTCATGTTTATTCTGTAATTAAATCGATTAGGTCATTAAATTCTCTTTTACCTTGCCAAATGTACTTTCTTTTATTTATGTGACTTTCTGTGACGAATCTGGTCGGCGAAAATTCATTCACAGTACTCAATTACCTTCAAGCCCTTTATCATGGATATTTACCTTCTTTGTCTCCATGTTACATGTACTACATTCTGTAGCTAAGAACTGTCTGTCCAACTCGCCCTCCTCCTGTGAAGGGACGGTCTGAACTGTGCGCTTAGGCAAACCCGCCAGTGTTTTCTGCCTTCCGTCCCCGGGTTGCCTAACTGATGCACACGTACCCGGATTAGGAAAATGAAGAAAATTCAATCAATTTTGCTAATTTTGAATCGTAAAATATATTTGCACTTTCAAAACAATAATAAAGATTGGAATTGTACCATTGTGAATCACTACAGGTGCTGTAAAGCAATATTTTTTCCTATCGGGACTCAGAAATTTCAATGATATTCTGCTACTATTGAGGGTAAAATGTCCTACATGCTTAATGAAGACTACAGGTGTGACAAAATGTTCTAATGGAGCAGGATATGGTTTGAAACGAGTTACAGGGCCACAAACAGTTTTGTTTTTATCAATTTAAAATGGAATTAGCTACAGTTCCCTTCTTTCGAAGGACTTTCTATTTTCAAGAATATAGAAAGAAGATGCAGTTGAAGAATTCGATTCTCCCACAAACTCGACAAGCACACGCGGCGACAAAACCTGTGTCTATAAACTACCGGAGGTTAGACGCTGATCAGAAAAACACAACAGTATCTTTTCAAAATCGCAACGAAACTGGAAAAGACAGTTACAGGTTTTCATTTTTTTTTCAAATCGTACATGTACTTAATCACCTGAGTTAATGTACTCCACACTAGTTCAATGCGACACAGCTGATAGGTGAAGAAGGTGACCTCGCGCAAGCGAAAATTCCTTCCAGAACGGAACCACTTTCCCGTGACACCGCGGCGCTGCGAAAGCTCCATTCAAATGTGACGCCGAATGCACGTCCGTCATTGGCGGAGCGTAAGGCGGAAGGGGGCGACTCCTTCTCGGTCTTCTTTTCCTCTTTCCTCCTCCTTTCTCCCATCCTCCTCGTACTCTTCCTCATCTACGTCATTATTCTCATCATCCTCCATTCCCTTCTCATGCCCACTCATTTCTCCTTGTCCTCCACTCCCTTCTCGTCAAGCGCTCCTTTATCCTCTTCATCCTCCACTAACCTCTTCTCTTCATTCTACTCGTCTTCCTGTACATACTTTCCAACTTCTTCCTCTACATCCTTGTCAGCTTCCTCTGTCATTCTCCCCATCTTCATTCCCCTCCTTTACGCCATTCCCTTCATCCTCCACTATGCCGTTCTGTATCTCCCCTCATCTGCCATCCTCGAATGTCATTCCCCTCATCTGTTATCCTTTCCTTCCTTGCCCTTGGTCGGAGGCTGGCCGCCCCTGCCACCCCGCGCGCTGCAGCCGAATACTTGGCTGGAAAGTCGAACGCGCCGATGATTTCACTTCCTGCTCGCGGCGCGGCCCAGCCTCCCTCGTTAGCATGGAAACAGGCCCGGCCGTTCTGGGCCACGGCGTGGGCGGAGGGGCTGCTGCGGAGGAGGCTCTGCGGGTGCGCTGCGGCGAACCCGATCGACGTGGAAGTAAAGGCGATTCTTGCAGGTTAACCTACGTCTACTCATAAAAGTGGGTATACGATTCTTGAATGGAAGCGTGGATAAATGATTTTACAATGAATCGATTTTTTTCAATATAGGGATTTCAAATACCCTTCGATTTCTGTGCAGTGAGTCAATGCGACACATGGATAGTAGTGTTAGTGACGTCACTTTTTCACGTATGTGAAATTGAGGGTTCTTTTTTGCGAGAATAAACTTGTCGGAAATGTGCGTTTGGGACATATTCAGTTCATAGAAGCATATTTGATCAATTGCTACTCAGAAGCTACTTCCCGTGTTTGTCAGAATATTTAGATTCTCAATGATATTACTTGTACCCAATACCATTATTGATTGCATGTAATAGTCCATTGGCAATTTCTTTACGTGACGAGTCCGATTATTTCTGACTCGTCATGTAAAGAAATTCGTCAACAAGCGATGCTGCCGGTGAGGCGCTGGGGCCAGACGGCTGTACGCCCTCTGCAAATAATTTGAACACGCGCAAACGTTTTTCGTGCAGTCTGAGCTGTACGCTTTCCATAAATCCTAGCCCAACGGAAGTTGTATCGCGTAAAACGACCTCTTACGAGTGATTGTGCTGGAGGTATGATGGTGAGGGGACGGCTGTGTTTCCACGTTCCGGAAAAATATTTGCATTTGGGCTTTGAACGAACTTTATTCCTTTCTCCACCTGGTGGGAAAGTAATATTTGGTAACTGCTGTATTCTGTTGATCCTTTTCGACCATTGTCTCTTGAGTGAAACGGAGTGCTGAATTAATTCGGTTCGCATTCGGTTAAATATTATCAATGAGTGAGAATGCGCCAATTATCCTCCACATCATTTATTCGACCTCTTTCCTCTTTTATTTTGTAATGGAAGATCAGGCAGAGCACTGCTTCTCGTTGACAAATGCATACAAGTTAGTGGGAGCCAAAGCATTACATCGTCCTCGAATTGATTCATGATTCCGGGCACGTCAACTGCTGTAGTCATTAGTTCCGTTAGAGTGGTGAATGTTTTTTTGCTCCGGGAGGTACAAGTGTTCCTCTGCCGATGGATGGTGGGATCCGACGCCAACCTTTGGCGGCTTGCGGGGAGTTTCTCCCACCTTGAGATCTCATCCGATAGGGACAAGCTCTAAGCTCCCGATTGGGCCCGACATGTTTGATAGTGTAGTGCATGTAAGTGTAAGTGTGTGTTAGTAAGGTTTGAGGGTAGGACAAAGATGAGGAAGGGAAGATTGCGCGCGGTGCGTGGCCCGTTTGTTCGGGTTGACTCTTCTGCATTCGCCCGGTGTTGATCGAAGAAAGCACGGGAAACTACCGATCAGAGCAGCCGGCCACTACGATTCTCCTCCAGACAGCGGCTGCATTCGACCTACCTATCTAAAAAATCCTTCCGCGCCATCGGGACTGGATCTTCCGGCCTCAGTGGCTGCAGACAGTGGTACTGAGCTGTGCGCTGTACTCTTCGGGCGCGTCGTCCTCGGAGGCGGATGTGTGCGCGGGGATGCAACGAGGCGGCCTCCGAGGGGGTGGGGGTGGGGGCGCGGGTCGGGGCGGGGCGCCGCGCCGTCTGTGGCGCAACGCGCGTCTGATGAAAGCCACAGGAGCAGCCGCGGCCGCCGCCGCTGCGGTCGCCGCCGCCGCGACAGCGCCAAGGCCTGCCCGCAGGAATGCGAGGCGCTTTGCACCGTCGCTGCCGACTCCTTTGCCGCCTCTGACACCTTCGCACAACTGACAGCAACGGCTTTGCCGCGGTCGCTCACGACGTCATCGTTGTGGGCGTTATCGTCTACGAGAGGGGCGGGCACGGTTGTGTGAGCTGGGGCACACGTAATTCTGTCCTGACCCTCAGAGGGCTCGGTCGCTCACTGTCAAAGCAAGCGAGGGTCATTTGAGAGCGGAAATGTTGCTAGCAGCTCGATAAGTGAATGACAAAAGAAAAAAGGTAGATTACACGAGTATTTTTATTTTTAACTTGATCAATTGGTACATCACGTATTTAAGGCATGCCCTCAACTTATAAGTGAATAAAGCGTACTAAATTCTGTTATTGAACACGCTTATTAAATAAATCAACGGTTTATTTACACAAATGGAATTATATAGAAAATCACATTTAAATCATATTTTGTGGTTTCGCTTGAAAGCTTGAAAGTTCATGTGTACTTACATTAGTAATTCGATTCAATTGAAAATTGTTATCAGCTAGATCTCTTCTATGAATTGACGTTTTACCCTTCCCAGATAAGAAAACGTATTTGCAAACATTTCAACCGAAACAGGTTTTCACCACAATATACAATCAGCAAAGAGTGTCTGAAAGAATTTTTTATAAAAACTTAAGAAATTTATTTCACAGTAGAAAGGGATCTTTTATCTGCCACATCTGAGCTGAACTAATACTAGTTGGGAATCATTATCTACCATATCAACATCTACTGAATAAGAAGTACCAAAATTACAAACGTTTATCTTAAAGTTTTAGCAAATCTTGAAAATCGTGATTCCATTTTTCAGAAAAAAATTAAAATAACAAAGTAGCGATCGTATTTGCTCGCTACTGATTTCAAAGACGTTCGCTTTGGAAAGTGATTGATAAGTATTCACGTAAGTTTAGCTCTTTGCTTGTGAAATTACAACTCGTTGGACAGGGGGATTACTGATTAGTTTCGCCATCGATCGGTCGCGTCTACACGACGTCACTACGAAGAGTTTGACAGAGACGAAACTTCAGCAAATTACGTCAGTCGATGCGCTGCCTCGCCTCTCGTTGCCGATGGCTGTGTGTCAGCCACCTACTTGCCCCGCAGCAAATCTTTTGCCCTTGCCAGCCGTTTGCTTCCAGCAGGCCATTGTTTTATGCAATCGGATTAATTGACAGACTGATTAGCAATTCCAGGCGCGTGAATTGTAAGTCCCGTCAGTGTAGTGCATGTTTTATCGCGGGAAGTGGCGGTGATTTTCCCCCGCAGGATGGCGAGGTTCAGGGCCGACCTACGTGTCGGTTTGTGGGATTTTCCCCAAACCAGTATATCTCCCTCTAAGGTGGCACCGTCCCAGCCGGGACAAACTCTAAGCTTCTGACCGGTCTCTCGGCGTGTATGGTAATTTAGTGCATCTAAGTGTGAGGTACAAGTAAGGAGTAAGGATAGGACAAGGAAGAGGAAGGATAGGACTCGCCATCCACGGCCCATTTGTTTTGAAAATGCTCCGGGATTCGTCTTAAGTTGATCGGAGCAATCCCGGCAGACAGCGACTCTATCCGACCTTGCTGTGGAAATAGTGTCCCTACATAATCGGAAGAATCGTTAGCATAATTACCTCCGACACCTCGCTACGCTTCGTTTCACCTTCGACTCTTTCGTACAAACATCTGCAGATTTTGCTGCGCACGCTCACGTTATTACCGGCGTCACCATCTTCATTATCAGAGAAATCTACATCTACTTCAGTTTCACCAAGGGTCAGCTACCTACAATGTCACCGTCGTCCCGCTCGTGCATTTAGAAGCACGTTTTGTTCTTTCTCGACATCATCGTCATCATTATCGTCAATATTATCGGAGAAGTGAACAGTCGTTATAATTGTCTCCCACAACAGCTACAGTGCTTCGTCAGCTGCCTACCTAGAGAAGTATGTGATGTGGATGACGTTGACATCTTGATACAACTACCCGGAGGGATCATTCACGCTCATAGACACACAGACTATCGTTTTTAACATTGCCTGCATTCATTAATATTCTCTTTCTTGGCCATGTACGTCTCTATGTCAGCGACATCTATGTAGTTATTGACGTCGTCGCCAACATTCTCGTCCTTCGGAATGTCAGCGACATTATCCATCCCCATTTTCATTCGTTTTGAGTTCTTAATAGATTAAATTCTAATTCTTTTGAAATACGAATTTTTAATGGAGATCTTTTCTTCCTTATTACAGTAAAAGTAAAGTAATTTTCGGTATATTCTTTTCACAGTCTCACAACAATTACGCGAGATTGAAAGCAAAAATTATTCCTTTTGACAAAAAACTGTGGTTCTTATTCATAAAACTGTGGTTCATATTCCTTGAAATTCTCATTTACATTTTTTTTATCTATCATTTCATTACAGTTTTACTAAAGGTCAATGGGAAAAGGAACAGTTCTCTTGAGAGTGAATGAATTTACGTTTTAAAAATATATTTCAAATATACTTATGAATAATATTTATTAATTTGGACCATAGTTCATTTTGTTGGTCCAGCCAGCAACACATAATTTTACACTCTGGGGAAATAAAACCTCTTAATTTATTGCTAGTTATTTTATTACACCTTTAATAAAATTTACGTCAGTATAGTGATGTCTGATTTATTTTAAAAATTGCAAGTTGTTTAATATTTTGTACATATGAACTATTTTGCTGCAGTAGCTCTACTCTGATATTAAGCTTGGAGAAAGGTAATAGTTCTCATTTATTAAAATACCGACAGCTTCAGCACAGAATTTTCATATTCAAAATAGCTGGGTAAAGATTCACGGTCAGAAATGAAATATTAGCTTTTCACAAACTGTGCACACGCTAAAATTGCATTCAACTGCTTTGTCAGTTTAATAAATGTCTTAGAAAACCTCCAGCAGTAAAAGCATTTCGCAACAGTAAAATACATAGGTATGACGTTTGCACTATGTTGAAGCAGTAATAAAGAAGAGGAGTGATTACAGCAATTACTACCAACAGGTTGAAGATTCAACACGTGTTATGTGTCACGTTCTTCCACAACTTCCCTGAGTCACGCCCTCCGCTCCTCCTGTAACTCTCCAGAGGGGAAATACTCAGCTTAATCCCTCCACGTCCAACGTTACTTACAACTCGTCCGTGAGATACGATCTAGTTCCAATAAAACGCCTATCTTTCGACCGCTGCGGCAGTAATACTCCACTTGCGCAGCGAAGCGCGACCCTTTCTTGCCCCAAGTTCCAATTCCCCGCGGCGACTTTTTGCCTCCGAATCTGCTTGACGCGACACGTTTATGTGCCTCGCTCGCTGATGCAAAACAATGTCACTCGCTCGAAAAGAAAACCCGGGAGCTGCATCAGGGCAAAGCCGCATAGCGGTACACCGATATTGATCTTCGTCACAGATCTTCGAGATTGCGCGCAAGAAAAATAAGGGGATTAATAATACTAACGGCGTCTGACATACTTCAATTTATTTTAATTTGCGTAATCATTTTGCATTCCAACGCTAGTGTAATGTGGTGTCAGAAATGTGCTTACCACTGTTAAAATAATTAACGTTATAAGGCAGGAGGTGAAACAATGTCCAGATGTCATCGGCCACTTTAAAAAATCGAAGTGGAGTATTAGCATACCATAGTTCACATGCTATTTAAAAATAATAAATCTCTTAAAGAGTTTAGTTTTAGAGAACGGAAGCATTAAGTTTTGCACTTTTGAGGGTAGAAGTAGTCTAATAATAATACCACCTTATGTAGTCGCATTTACAGAACTTTAATTAAACTGACTATTAAATTACTGCATTTTCAAGGTAATGATCTTTTCATTATTTATTAGAATTACTCTCAGACTGCATTCGACACACTGTACACTCAATCCCATCGTCATGTCAGCCGTCAATGTAACTCCTTTCGTAACATTGCCAAAATATCGCCAGCGAACACACAAAAACCGAGCAGATCTAACAGATTTTTCAAAATCACCGCAGCTGTGTCACGCACGACGAAGTGGACGGAAAACAATCGGTCGTCATGCGTGCAGCGCCAATTTTTTTTTTCAAAAAGCGCGCCCTGTTTTCGAGTTGTTCTCGTTTGGTTGCAATCGCGTTCAAAAAACGTCGTCCCTGGCGTCACCGCATAGACTACGTTGGCGCAACTCTGTGTGAGAGTGTTAAGGCGGAGGTGGACGCAGAGGCAGGGGGAAGAAAACGAATGAGCATCTACAATTATCACTCTCGCTAGAAAAAGAAGATTTTTCGAGCATTTTAAAGTCAATAATTAATAGAAGGAAGGTCATATTACAAGATGTGGTAATCACAAATAATGATGTTCTTAAAAACACACGAAACAGTTAAAAGGGGTAAAGGGCTTCACACATTCGGTATTCGGCGACTAGCAAGCGACCGCTCGCCGAATCCCGAGTAATGTGGATTGTGGCTTGCTATTTGGCGAGCGACGAACGTTCTGTGCTCACTCTAACCCACCGCGTGTCGGTCTTTAGACACACAGGGAGCGAACGTTTCCCGAGCACATCAACTGTTCGGGTGACAAATGTCGAATGTGTGGGACCGACTTCCACCGCCGTGGTCCGGGTTCCACCCGAGAACTACCCTCGTGGAATTTGTGATTATACAGCGAGCTCTCGGCGGTTTTCGCCGGGTTCTCCCGCTTCGCCGACTTCTCATTCCGCCACTTCTCCGTCATTAATCATCTCGTTATTGCTATAATACACTCAAACTAAAATTTATGGTACGTTACAACACTTATGCGCTAGGTGTCTATGAATGTACTCGAAAGTCTCCCTTGAAAAAAATTTTCCATTGACCGGACGACATGCGGTCGAAACTTGGTGTGCCTGATTTGGATTCCAGCTAAATGTCTTGGTCGAGAGACGGCACTACCTGCATGGAAACTCAGACCCCATTTACCTGTTTCCTTTTGACGAACGATTTAGGAGTTTTAGGAACACGTGCATACGTAGGCCGAGCGGCTTCTGCGTATGTGCACGTTCGTTCAAACTCCCAAGTCGTTCGTCAAAAGGAAGTGTGAAAATCGGGCCTGGAGGCTGGTAGCTCTGATCGGTCTCTCAGATGTTCTTGTTTATCCGTTAATAGACCGTCATAGTCATTTTTGGGAACACCTTCGTTCTCCAGACTTTCAGATGATTGTTCTCAGATATCATAGCTTAGTGTTCTTGCCAATAAATTTGATTCTGTCATCACCAGGATAGTCTCAATCAAACCGAGCGCGTCGCCGCATACCGGAGTGTGCCGTACAATACAGCTTTCTAAGATATACCTTGGTCTTATTATTGTTAAATCTAGCAGTTTAATGAAGTTTTTAAATTTTAGTATCAGTAAATCAATCTGATGTAGTAAAGTATGCTTTGTTACAACTTAATTTTTGAAATTGAGACTCTCAATTCCAAAACTGCGTAGTAGTTGATCAAAAGTAAAAATTCACCCACTGTTTTAATCGGAGAATAACTTGTGATCCGCAGGATTAAACAAATGGCCACAAACCACACGCAATCTTTCGTTTTCCTTCAAGTCTTCACCCGCATCTGACCCGGAGATGTTGTGGTCAAACATTCTCACGTACCCTCGAATGAATCGGATAGCGAGTATTCGATTGAAGTCAGAACTCCGCATGTGAACTGCTACGTCACCAGAGAAGGAAGGAGTGTCTGTCTATTCGGAATGGAATCCACAAGCGATACATGGCTCAAAACATATTAATTCGCGTTACTTTGTACGGTATAACAATAGATGTTCAGGTGGAAAACTGACGTGTGCACTGTACGCAATATTCAGAAGATCATTTCTATTTCGTGAGCATGTAAGTACCACATTTTGTATTCCAATCTTTTGACAATTATTTGGTACTAGCTTCTACATCTGGCGTTGTCACATTCTATAGGTACAAAAAGAAATTATATTGTGTGAAACGAAAATAATTTTATTTATATCTCCGCCCCGATCTCCACGCTCTACTCCCCGGGGGTCCCGTTCTTTTTCCGTTCTGTTCCCGCCCTTGCCTTGCCTTGCTATGCCATACCTTGCCTTTCTATGCCATGCCCTACCTTGCCGTGCCTTGCCTTGCAATACCATGCCGTCAGGGTGGCACACTTTCTTTTATACGTGAACTACAATACCACAGACCTCCAGAGACCGAACGGGAGCTTAGAGCTTCTCCCAGCTGAAGCGGTGCCCCGCGAGAGGTGATACCTGGAAAGGGAAACACCTTACAAGACGAAGTGTAATTCGGCGTGGGATCTCACCGCACCGCGTGGGAGACACATCATCACCTCCGAGGATAAAATATTCGCTACTCTTACGGGAGTTGTGACGTGCCCGGAAACAATAAATCGATCGCCGAATCGGAACTTGGCCATAGATCCACGAGAAGCTTGGTTGCCTTACTCTGAAGGGGGGCTGGGATGGTGGCGCGGGCGGGGGTAGGGGCGCGAGGGGCGCGGTCGGTGGCGCGGGCGGGGGCGCGGGCGGGGACGCGGGCGCGGGCGGGGGCGCGGGCGGGGGCGGGGGCGGAGGCGCGGGCGGGGGCGGGGGCGGGGGCGCGGGCGGGGGCGGGGGCGGGGCCGCGCAACGCGCCCGGGGCGAAAGGCGGTCTCACGCGCCTCTGGCGAGGCGGCGCCGCGGCCTCCGTTTTTCAGCGCGTTTTTCCCGCTCTTATTCCGCTTCGCTCCTCGGACCCAAGTTTACCGTGGTTGCTCAAGCGGTAAAATGCTGCACGTTGAATGACTAATGTTAACTTTGCTGGGAAAAGTGGAATTTGGATCCAGTTGAAAAACATAATTCCTCGAAATGTGTAGAATTTTATTTTCCGCATGCATGCTAGTGTTCTGCGGCGGAAACATGTAAACTACAGTAAAATAAGAGACTTGCGAAATTGCAAAAATACAAATTTTAAAGTTTTAATAACTCAGAAGTACTGCTTCAATCTTCATTTTATTTTGTGCTTACTTTTTCAATGAGTTAGTCAGTTCTCTCCGAGAAGGATTAAACATTTTGTGCTAATATTACAATACTTACAAATTTTATTATAATTATGATCCATAACTGTATATGTATGGTTCTAGGGTATAGTAATATGTTTCCGTTATAACACAAAAAATGTGATACAGATATTTCTAATAAATATTTTCAAAAAGCATCCGTTATATTGTATCAATGCAAATGTTTGATATATTTTGTGACAATATCTAATGATAATTTTTCTGTTTATTTCAGGTGAGTAGTTGCATCAGTTCTGTTGAGTTGCACTGTGACGACTGTGGTAAGTGATAATTTTGCAACGTGGACGTAAAAGAGAGATTAAGGATGAGCAAGCTCGTGAATATCAATTGCTTACATCTCAATTAACGTGTTCCGTGCTTTTCAAACCAAAAATCTCATTTTTGTTAATGAGAGTTGTGTAATGTTGATTGATGCGAGTCATGCCAATATGGCCGCCACCGCCACACGAGGCGCATGCATGGCGATAGCTGCAGCTAACACAAAGAGGCCACACAAACTATTAAAACGTCAAATACGTGGTCAAACGTCGTTGCATTACGTTTTCTCTTCACTGAATTTCAACGTTAATCAATATACTAATATTAAAAAAGGGCTATAGTCGATGCAATAGAAAAGGAAAATACGATGAAAATACATTCCGGCAATGAAAAGTCCTTCTTGCTATTAAAGGCTAACTGCCTTGTTTGATCATTCGCGTCATGTCAGGTTATGGTCAAGTGATGTAGCCCGTAGTCTCAGTTTCATATTTTTTAAAGAGTTGAGCTCTCTAGGTCTGTATCGGCTCAGGAGTACATTTCTTGTTTTAAATAGGAAAGGTTGATAGATAAGAGTATAAGAAAGAAAGAAACAAAGAAAGAAAGGGAATTAATGAATGGAATGGAATGGGTTGGAATGGAATTATAGAATTACATGCATGCAACTGCAAAATGCCTGTCATGCCCGCAAGCACTGCCGGGAGTGAGAGTTACTGATTCATTGATTCTGAATCACTGCACAACACTAAAAGTAGCGGGTATGGAAAAGACAGTTTTAATACTGGCACGCAGTTATTACGATTCCATCTGACTATGGAGTGCCTAGCTGGAATGATCAATGATAACTATATTTTTCATATATTTTCTTCCTACCTGGGTTTGGAAGAATACATGCCAGAATAAATTTATTGGGACTCATCTTCAAGCAAATTATGGCTTGTCTAACCCTTCACTATTTTTTAAATTTCATAATTTTACCTTGACTATTTGAGTGTGTACATTTATAGTTTAGGAGTGGAAAGAGGTGTTTGTGATAGAAGGGTCACGTGATTTCACGGTGTACAATGGATGAATGAAATAATTGGAAATGCGCTGAAGTTGCCGTATTGATAACTATCGTAAAGAAACGAAAAGACAAAAGCAAAGGGGAGAGACCCGAGAAAACCACGTGCCCGCAATGCCCCTCCCCCAAATCCCATGCCGAGTGACCGGGTTTGAACCCTGGGGTTCAGAGGAGGCGCCGGCCGCTTCGCTGCGAGTCCGCGTCTGCGTCGTGGCAAACGGGGCAGTGGAGTCGGCGGGGTTGGGCGGTGGCACCCCTCTGCAGAAGGCGAGCACGGCGTTTCTTGCGCCCGCAGCTACCTTCAGGCCGAGCTGTATATTTCGCGCCCGCTGATTTGTAAGCCTCCGTTCGGGCTGTGCAAACCAGCGTGATCGTAGGTTTGATCGAGAACAAGACTCAACACTTGATCGAGAACAAAACTCAACACTTGATCGAGAACAAAACTCAACACTTGATCGAGAACAAAACTCAACACTTGTTCGCGGACACGAATTACACGAGTTTATGAAGGTGTACACTTTCGGTAGTGGGTTAAAAACGTAGCGGAATCTTAGCAACTACAAGTGTCTTGTTAAATTTTGTACTACCCCTAGATCTCGGGAAAAAGAATTCAACCATCATTTGTTTTACGACAGAGTGCAATTGAAATTTGGTAATGAATTCGTAACTGAAAACTGATTAGGCGAGAACATTTTGCTAAACCGGGAGATTCTAGCTTCGAGTCGTGACGGATATTCTCCCCCTGTTAAGCGTCTAGATCGAGGCTTGCGAGTGTCTGGATGAGAATTCTAGAGACAGTTGAACTGATTAGTCCTTATTGCTTCTTCTGCCGAAGAATTGCTAGCGCACGCCAGAGCTGCTCAAGTGGGCCATTTGGCGAGCCGTGGCCATACGACCACCTGCGGGCCACCAGTGAGTAAACCATAAAGGCCCCCAGTGAGTAAACCCCCGCCAGATGAGTAAACCATAAAAGCAGGATTGGGGAGGCGGTAGGTCGGGATCGGTTCTGGTCTAGTGGAAGGCGAACGGCTGGCGGGCAACTGCAAAGGGCCACCGCCTGCACTTGGTTTCAACTCATGAATTCAGGACTTCTGCCAGTTTTTTCTAAATTACAAATAGTATAGTAAACAAGCGCTGCTTTCTTCCACACAAGAGATAGAACACGCGTATGAGTCTCGTGACCCCCACTAATTACACGATTTTAATTGGGAAACAAAGCCTTATACGTACTGAATTGAATATTACGTGCAGAATTTGAATCTACATCATAACTTCTATTATCCGATTCCCAGAGATCCCAAAACATTTTAGAAGAAATTGCATACTTCTCATGTACAATACAAAACATAATTTTGTTTTGGTTTTAAATTTATTTACATGTTACAGTTTTTACTCTTTATGTACCTTGTATCTTAACTTCTATACCCGTAAAACTTAATTTAATAATTTGATGAACGAAATTTAAGTTTTTCTATTTGTGACGTTTGTTTTCACTTCATATCGAACTCTATCCAATCATCTGAATTTCCACATATCCGATCCCCGTTTCATTCGTAAAGTTCAAGTTCTGCTCTACAAGGAAACAGCGACAGCCGGTGGTGACAGAGGAGCTAATGAATTCGAACCGCGCCGCGCCGCGCCGCGCCGCGCGCGCCCTCTGACCCCGGGATGAGTCCGCGAAACGCGCCGGAGGGAAGCGTCGACCCCTCGACCCCCCATCCGGGCCCCCCTTGCCCCCCTCGCCCCCAAGCGCCGACCCCGCTGGCCTCGCCCTCGTTTCGTGCGTCGCGGCTTTTGTGGCTGAAAAGCGCCTTGGAGAAGTAACGTTTTCCTCCCGAAGTCTTCATTGAACCTTAGTGTAATACAATTAATTTTTTTGTGCAATTAAACATTGTTGAAACGCAAATTTCCTCACTTTTTCTTTGCTACGTCTTCAATGAATCTGTGTGTGATACTACGAAATTTCTGTGTGCATTGAAACAAGGTTGCTCCTCTGAACTTTTTTTTTTCAGAGTCTTCTTTGAAAACTTGTGGGATTAATGTGGTATATGATTTTTTATGAACCGAGATGGTTGAAGTGTCTTTTCAACTCTTCCTTTTCGTTCTTAAGTTCCCTCCCTACTCACGATGTGTTCCTGTGGTTCTTTGCAAGTAATTAAAAATTCAATGACGTCAATTTGACCTAACAACAATAAAGGCACTATTGTACGAAATGAACATTGGTGTTTTTACTCAACATATTACTCAATAACATATATTAGAACACTTATGGAATTTTCATGGCATTAATAAATCTGAGACAAGTTTCGAAACTAACAAACTGTAATACAGCAGTGAGTTTTCTCCTTAAACGCTTGGAAGGTGGATCACAAAAATTAAGACCGCACTTAAATTAAGTAAAGAAAAAACAAATATGACTTTCAATATTTTTTCTAGTTAGGCTTGACATTTTACTTCAGAGACTAATTTCAAATCTATTAGTGTCATTAATCCATCACAAAAATGCGAAGACATTGAACGGTTTATAGAATGTTTTACATTTAGAACAGTTTCCCGAAAGAATACTTGAAATGCCTTATCGAGCTTGCGGTGGTTAAAAAATCAAGATCTTTAAAGAACGCTGGAATCAAAAAGACCAAAGGACTAAATTATTTATACATTAACTAATGCCTTATATAAATTAGAAAACACTTGATCAATTCAATAGAAAGAGTAATATTGGTTACAAACTTACCGATCAGAAATATCTGAACGTTCTAGGTGTAAGACCTAAGATGTGGACTTGTGAATAGAGTTCACAATCATTTAACAAAATCTTAAGATAGAAAATTGTTTAACAAAGGATATTGTTCAGACATGGGAGCTTACCGAGAGAGACGTATCTTCCAAATAAAGCACGTGTCTTGTGACATACTGTCTGTATTTAATATGCTTCTTCGTAATTGTGAAAATATAGTTGAATGTGGGTAGTAAGTTTAATATAATGCTAACTTTTTTATGTGTTTATTGCTAATAAAGCCAGAGTAAAATGTAATACGTTTGTGTTCTAATATTTCTTGTAACAGAGTAAATGCAGTTCAATAATTTAAGCGTTTCCGAAAGTCCAATTTTAAATGTGTAAAATAATTAATAGAAGTTATTTCTACAATGTTGGAGAAAAATATATAATTTAATATTTGGTGAAGAAATATTGCGCATAGAGTGCGTAAGCGCTGAGAACTAAACTTTGCAGGGGAATAAAGATGTAATGGTATTATGTGCATGTTGCATTACACACTTAGGTGATTTGCATTTCCTCCTGACACTTATTATAGCCATCTTCCGAAGTTGCCGTCGCTATGAGAATTCTTGATTTAATTTAAAAATCCTCAGATCTTTTAATAGTACGTATGTTCCAGCTGGGATGAAACCAATTTTTAATTAGACAGGAGTTAAGCCTCAAATGGTACCTTAGCGAAGCTTACTGCAACGGTCCTTTGGTGTACATCAATTTGTTCCACGAAATATTGTGCTCTATCACTTCGCCAATTTAATTTAGATTATTCATCCCTTGTAAATGACCAGTAGTATATATCTAAAGCTTCAATAATGACTTTATTTGATAAATTTATTTTGTACTGATGCTTTAGAGCTTGTTATTACCCTCAATACACACGATACACACTGCATAACTAACTTGGATCGAAAGTATCGTGATTACGAGGGAAATATGAAACTAGTTCAACGATGCTACTGTTTTTTTTTACGAAGAGGGAGTCATGAGTATTTACGAAAGGGAAATATGAAAAGACAAACCAGAGTCAATTTAACTTCTAGTTAATTAGGAAAGTCTGAATCAATAAAACCAGGCAAAAAATAGAATTATGTGTGTACCACGGGCGTTAACTTGTTCTACTGGTCTCGGCGACAAAAAGCTAAAGGCTTTGGGACATTTTGTCGCCGCTCGATCATTCTTATAATACCCTTGATACATATCCATATATAACAATTTATTCTTATTACAATTTCGACAGAGATGTGATATTTAAGACACAAAACTCTTAACATTTAATAAGTAATGTTCGATGGGCGCACAAAGTAATCGCATCTTAATTATTTCAATTGAAAAGAACACATTTATAAAAGATGAAGAGTCAGGGAACATGAGAAGTTTGAAGAGGAGATTCTCAGTAAATATTGTAAAAGTTCTTGAAATTATACACTGTATATGGAATTATTGGTGATTGGAATGTTATTAAGGATAATTATTTGCATTTGAATGTTAATAGAAGAATCATTTTCATTTTCTGTCATCTTTTCTAGATTTAGAAAATTACGTTTTACATTAATATTTTTTTATAAAATTCTATCCGTAATTTGTGCTATTACGTAGAAAACATACGTAAGAAATAAAACATTAATGCACTTAATTTTTTCTCGTTTGTAAAAAAAATAATCTTAAAATACATGATACGCGTCTGTAATCTTCTTTCATTTAAAATAAACTGGAAGGTACACGAAATGGCTACATCTCTTTTTCTCTCAAACATACTAATTCTCTTTTTGACAGGTATTCACTGACAATTTTCGAAGTTTCTGAGCAAAATATCAAAAGATTCTGAATGACAATCAGTACTACAACTAGTCTTAAATGTATATGATTCATTTATAGTCGTTTTAAACAAATTGTTGAAGTAAAAATTCTGTTGTATTCTAAGGAACGGAACATAATTTAAAACCACAATAACTTCCAAAATACTCGAAGAAAAGGTAAAATCATTTTAGTGGTTCTTATGTTCTTCAATCCCCTTAAATAAACAAGCTTGAACTTAGAAGCAATAGCTCTACTCTATTTCCCCGGCTCAAGTTCAATTACTTGCATTCTATGCTCTGCGAGAGCATGAATCTTACTTAAACGAAACGCGGTGAATCGTAGGCAACGATCTCGCTGCGCAAATATACTGCGAACTTGCGACTCACGTGAGCTATGCGCGAAGAGCGAGGGGCGACTAGTTGGCAAACGCTCCGACGCATTTACGGGCACGTGCTGTGGCTATAAAAATACCAGGGCTACCAACTATCTTTGTGACCGTTAGCCGAGTATACATACATCGAAATTTCATTCTTTTCGTACTATTTTGCTACATCGGAATGCCGTCTTGAGCCTGTACCGTTATTATAATTCATCATAGTTAAAAATTTAACATTATTGAGTGCGGCTATCCGACAAATATTGAGGTTACCATGTGTGAAACAAAATCATGTGAGAGGTGATGTGATGACAACTCATTATAAAAGCAGTTATAAGTGTAAAAGTTTTTCTAATTCGTAATTTTTACATGTTCTACTGGGTGTTAATGTAAATTTATCAAAAAAGTGTCAAACAAGTGTTTTTATCAATTAATTATTTAATTAAAAATTATTAATTTATAAATTTATCAAAAAATAGTAGACTTTTTATATTAAATACAATTATTTTTTTGCACAACTTTACGACCGGCACTAGAAACTCGTTCATCTAAAAGATTGAAATTACATGTAATATCATGCAGGTACGCACGTAACTATATACACAAAGAAGGTGTAAAACTATGTTGATGTGTAATACAACCAAAACTATGATGTGAATACATTTGAAAAGTTATTTATTTTCGAAAGATTTTGAATTTATTGTATCAATCGCTTCTGAAAGAATTAACGTTACTCTCTTCTTTCGCCCCTAGGGAAAGTGCCCTGGGCATTTGCCCCCGAGCGTGTGTCGAGGGCAATAGCGCCGTCAGCGCTGAGTAAGAATCCCGCTCTCGGGCCGTGCACCTTCCTCCCCCCGCCCCCCGCCCCGCGCACGTGTCGCTGCTATGCGCCGCAAGACGCACGGGCACCACTGCCATTGTTGTGACTTCGCTCCGTGTTTGTTTTGGCTTCTGTGCATTCTGGTTGACATACACACGAGACTATGTGTAGTTTCGTGAAATTTCCTGGGATGCTGCAAATGCCGAAGCGCTATTTCTAACATCCACGTGCATTTGTTTCATTTTGTTCTCTCAGAATTTTTCTTCAATTTCTAACTTACGCGTGAAGTATCATTCTGTTTGCTCACCGTTAAAATTTGCTGCATTGCTTGTTATTACAGCGAGCAAGAAAGTAGAGAAAAAATGTGAAATGATTGTTAACTTTATAGAAAAAACATTTGTAAACTCTTCCCAATCTTATTTTTGCTTCAAATTTTAAGAATTCTTGTGTGTTCTTACAATGGCATTTAAAATCATTTCTAGAGCCGTGAGATTCATCGTAATTATTACCATGCTTCGAAAACACTTTAGAACAGCCAACATTTTAATGAAATTACAAAACTGATGTTGATTTTGTTAGTGGTGGTGATGGTAACTAAATAAATGATGACTTTAATGAATGTGTTGTAAACTGTGTGCTATGCATTAACTGGTAAGTAAAATTACCCAAGAGAAAATTACATGAGAGAAACTTGTTAACAAGTATTATAGTTCGATTGAATTCTGTTGCCACGAGGAGCAAACTAACATTTGGGACCCGTGCAATCGAAGCGAGCTGAGAAGCCCCGCGTCCAGTGGGAACGCCTCGCCTTCGGGAACCGACCTCACCTGCTTCTCGCACCTCGGCCCCCGCCCCCGCCCCCACCCCCGCCCCCGCTCCCGCCCCCCGCCGCCGGCGCCCCGATACCATCGCCCGCCCACTCGACCTCCCAGCGCGCTGGCCCGCTTCCGCGTGCCGCCGACGCCCAGCCCTCGCTCTCCCCTGGGAGGGCGGCCGCACGAAACGGCTGTTTTTCGCAGGGCTCCCACAGCGAATGAACGATGAAGGGTAAAGCTTCAAAACGTTAAAAAACACGTTTAACCCTCCCTGGGAGGATGTGCCCTCTCGCATCACTCCGTAGGTCGACAGCGATCACTTCACTCACCGTACTTCTCCCCCATACATACATTTTCATATTGTTTATATTGTACAATCTGCACAGAGCAATAATGGTATATTATATGTAATTGTTATATTTATTATTCTGGAGTTTTATTATTTTGAAAGAAAACTTGCAGGTTGAGAAGAAGGGAAAACACTACTTTATGTCAGGTCATAAACAATGTAATATTAATCAATAGTGATAGACGGGTTACACTGATTGACCGGAATCTTGTTCACGGAACTTTTCTGATATTTTTCTGTTGCTTCGTCAGAGTTCCCACCAGATATTTGTGCACTCAGACGACCGTTAAAGTCTATGAAAATGCTCGCATTTAAGAAGATCGTCGAATATGTATATATTTTACAACAAAAGAAAAGTACGAACAAATTCTCTAAACTGCTTTTGTATTTAAGAGCATGCAAAAAACATTTATTAGTAATAATCACACAGAAAGAATCACAAAAATGTTAAATCAGCAAAAGAGATTATACAAAAAAACCTAATCCAACATCCAATTCATCAGATTTCTCTAATTACCTTTGACCAAAATTTGCTTTGGCGGGGTTATTTTGTTAAATCCCCAGTCAGAATAAAACGTAGAATAAATTTTCAACAGCCCAGTGCTAATAATTTGTTTTGTAAGTAGTTTAGTTACAGAATTTCATAACAAAAAAGACGCGGTAGATCAAGGTGGAGCTGGCCACTTTCTTCTTCCACTCTCCGACACTGTGGCACTATATACCACAATGAATGATTTATTCAGGCATGCAGTCGCGTTTATTTTATCATTAATATTTCAAATAACAGAACCGCAGACCCTTACCACAGTTGAAAGCTGAGTAATGGGTAATTAAATTTTAAAGCGCGCTCCTCGTCCTAGGGTGGGATAACTAGTTTCATTCCTATGGCGTGTTGTGAGAGCGACACTCAAAAATCCTAAAGAAGATTTCGGCCAATGATGTCGATGGAGGGCGCATGGCAAAGGAGGCTGGAAAGACTGCGGCAGTGCCAAGAAAAGCAGCGGCGCGGATGGAGGCGCGGGGATTGGCGGTGTTGGTTGATTGGTTGGTTAGTGATTCCGGGCGCGTCGACTGCTAATATCCTTAGTCCCCTAAGTGTAGTGCATTTCCCTCGGGAAGTAGCGGTGATCTTCCTGGATGGCGAGATCTGACGCCGACCTAACCGTCGGCTAACAGGGTTTTCCTCAACCAGCTATCTCCCACCTGAAAGGCACTACCCCAACAGGAACACCCGCCCAAACCAGACCTCTTGGCATATGTGATAATGTGTAGTGCATGTAAGTGTATGGAAGTAAGAGGTGAGGATAGGAGAAGGAAGGGGAAAGGAAGATCGCCTATTGTTGATCGAAGAAGCCACGGAAAACTAATAATCAGAGCAGTTGACCACTAGAATTCTCCTCCAGACAGCTACTGGATTCGTCTTAGCTGACAAACTCGTGTCGAAAATCCTGCCACCATCGGGACTCGAACCTAAGGGGACAGGGGAGGTTTGCGCAGGATCTCGGCGGGAAGGTTGTTGGGGAGGGGGTTGGCGCAAGAGCCTGGCGCGTGGGTGACTGCGAGGGTGGCATGGCGGGTGGCGCCAGAGGGTGGCGGGGGCGGGTCACGGGAGGTTGGGGCTGGAGGTGGCGGGGGGGAGGAGGAGGCGGGTCCTCGGCGCCCAGTGCGCGGGAGCGGCAGCGCGGGGGAGGAGCGCGGCGGATTAAGCGGTGGGCGGGGCGCGGAGGAGGCGAAGCGAAAGAGAGTAATGATAGAAACGCAGACCCAAATGGACGCACGCGAGAAACGCGGCCTGCGGCGGCGGTGGGAGGAGCGTTACGCCAGACAGCCTCCCCCTCCCCTCCACCCCTCCCCCTCCCCTCCCCCTCCCATTCCGCTGAAATGGACCTCCTCGAGCGCCGGGAGCGGGCGAGAGCGCAGAGACCAGAGACTGCGATGCAACACGTGGGCTCGCTGCACGTCCGGGGAACGGGGCGGAGACTTGGGAGTCATTGCCCCACGTCCAGGAAAACTAGTGGACGATGCCCACGTAAGCAGATGATGGCATACGATGGTGTAGAGGACACTTTGTACTGACTTCAAGAGACTTTGAAAGCCGAAATTTTGAAGTGGACGTTGTCAACGACAACAGACACGGACACAATATAACTGAATACTCGTGCGACAGAACACAAGATCAGTTTCAAAAGGCAGTACATACATAAAAGTTGAAAATGTACGCAAGAATGGCGTATCACTTCTGATACTGGTGAAACAATTTCTGAAATTGTTCTTGCACATTGAAACAAAATTTAATAACGTTATTGTAATATTCCTCAAGAAGTTAGCGATACTGCAACGACCATCGAAACTCTAACACGATTGCTTTTACTCGTCACTAAGTTTCCGTTGGTCCATCGCTCCCTCTCAAACTCGATTTTTCCTTCTTAGATGAAGAAATAATGTCTGACCGGATTTGCCATTACACCATTACCGCTTTCTTGGCTTTCATACGCCGCACCGTTGCGCCTCCGCCACCGACGCGGCCTCTACCGTCTTCGCCTCGGCCCGTGATGGCTCTCCGTTGCATTTGCAATTTCCACCGCAGGTTCTGCCGCCGCCGCAACCGAAACGCCCCTCCCCCAGCCTGCGCCGCGCGGCGGGTGAACGCCCGGCACGGCCGTTGGCGCTTATCAATCGCGCGCCATTTGGCACCGCCCCTCAGATAGCGCTGGCGCAGCGAGGCGCCATAGTCGGCGCATCTCCGACATGATGAGCGCGCCACTGCCTTGATTGGTGCCCTTTTGCTATGGATGGCGCATCTCCGCCGCGGTTGCAATGGTTAGATCATCTACGTAAAGGTTTGGCAACCCCGATAACGGTTGGTGCACTTTTGCCATCTCACGTGGAAAGCGTTCGAGAAAAATTTGTACACGCGTGCGTGTACATCACAAATGTATGTGGTCTCAATTAATAGGTTTTAAAATAATCGATATAAGCCGCCATACAATTTCCAAGAGAACAATTCATCACAGGACTGATAGTGTGCAGTAATGGGGTATATTGGTTTGTTTTGTACAAACATCAATCACTTCAATAATTTTATCACAGATTATTACAAAACATCGTATGTAAACTTTTCGCACTTTGAATATTTTTACTGGGAAGTGTTTTAAGTTATTGTCGTCTGAAGCTTTATTTTGTAAAGCTCACGCCCATCTGCAAGTCAGCTTCCTCTTTTATTGTAAATGCAGAGGGAGTAATTCTCCCTTGAACCTCTATCGTTTATCGAGTCAGAAAGTTGTATTACGTCTCTTCTCAGAAGCGCTCCCGCTTAGTGTATCAAGATAAAGAATTTCATTAACCTGAGGCAACAGCTAATGACGCAAAGGTCTCCGACGTTCACTCCTGAATTGATGACGTCAGCATTTTTGTAGATTGTGGCTGATCGCCACACTTTCATTAATCTTGACATACAAGGAAGTCATATGATGTTGCAACTGGAATAGCGAGTGAACTTGTTTAAAGTTCACATGCTTTTTGCTATCTTCAAGTTCTCTTCAGGTGTTTACAAATTATCCTTCAAGTAAAAAGCCAGATAAAATTTTTTGTAAGATTGGATGAGACCTTTTTTATGGTAATTTGTTCAATGGATTTTTCATTATAGAAATACGTCGGAAACAACACTTATGTCATTGAAGAACGAATATCGTCTGTAATTTTAGTCATGTTAGAGCACCGATGACTACAATTATTTCCCATAACAGAAAATGCTTTTTTATGCTTAATTTCAAGGAACATAATTTTATGAAGGCAAATATGATCTACTTTTACAAAGAAATGTTCTTTGAGACATAAGCGAGATACACATGTCCTCTTCAAAACACATAAAAGACAACGAACACAAATCCGTGGTCAAAGCGGCATTCAGCTATTGTAAAGAAGCCTTTCAAATAGGCCGTAGAATGTAAAAACAATTTTGTAGGTCAACACTGCCTGCCGCAATGGCACAGGGACTTGGAGAAGTGTGCAAGTACACGAATCAGCAGGCTGCCTAAGATTGCACTTGCACTTCTCCCCTACATATCATATGCCGTTTTTATTTTCTTTGAGGAGAAACAAACAGGCATGTGGTTTTCACCGTGTGGTAGGCGCGTGGTAGCTTTCTCATACCATGTTCTATCCCAACTGAAACATCATTCCATTTAAAACTACTCACATCTTCATCCAGTCGAAGGTATTGGCAATCCATCACTGTGATCGTCTGCCCAGGAAGGGGGAAAGTCTTAAATGATAATACTGAAAACTGCATTTCTGGGTGCAATGAGTAGGCCAACTCCTTCAACTACCATCAGAAATAAGAAATAAATATCATCACCAAAGAGCGAGGAATATCAGTGTCGTATTCCACTAACTGCGTAGAAGTCATGTTTCTTTGGAGATACATTTTCTACAGATTCGATGGAACGGGACGAAAATTATTTTTGCCTCGTAGATTTTCTTCCTTTCTCAATTTAGTTAATGCTACAAAAATATTCGAAGAGTGAGTGTGGCACTCCTCGAAATGAAAGACGCAGACGCGGAGCCCGCGCGACTCTGTCGGTGAGTTGTAGAGGAGAGCACGTGTCGACGTGACGCGCGGGGTGATGGATGAGCAGGCAGCGAGCGAGCCGCCGGTGGCTGGGCGATGTGCAGACTCACCCACGCGCCGCTCCTCCCTTCGTGAAGGCCCGGCCGCGGGGCTCCCCGGCCCTCACCCGCTCACCCAGCCCTGCCACCCTGCCACCATTTAACAATGGCGCCAACTGCACGCTCAGATATGGGCCAGCTGCACGAAACTCAAATTTGCAAGGGGTTAAGCGTCCAAGACAATTTGTGGAGATTCTTGTAGTATGTATTGCACCGTGAGTCATTCCCGTATGATGCTAATACTACTTGTATAACTATTCTTCAATGCGCTTAAACTATATTGTCTAAATAATTAACGAATGTATTACTTTTCACCCGTTAAAAATTGCATTTTTCAGTAATATCGCACAGGGCAGAGTGAGATTAATTTGTTTTACAAATTACTAATCGTAAAAGAAAAGTGTTTGGTTTCTTCTTAATAGTTGCTGTTGAAAATGTCTATCTAATTTCAACACAAATTTTATTCATTCGTTCAAAAAATGATCAGTATTACTTTTCTATTCTGTTTTAAAAGTCATTAATTATGTAAGTACCATTATTTACGTATGTGCACTATAAAATGGTTCGTATTCAATATTTATAAAGTAGAATTATTAAATACTTTACGAGATAACGGGAAATAAAATAGCGAGTAAGTTAGCTGCAAAAGTTGTTGCCGCGATTTCTTTGGATCACTTCAAGATGAATGCCGGAGCACAACATTGAAAACTGGCCACGGACAGCGAGTGATTCTTCCTTTCCCATCCTTTTCACAATTCCTTCTTAGAGCCGAGTGATGGGTTGAAACCTCTTCCTATGTTTTAAATCCCAGGATCACGAAACAGAACGGCGGCGGTACCTACACAACGCGGAGAACAGTGCAAGCCTGGCATTGAGCTTACGTTAGTAGAAAAAGGAAGAATCCTATAAAATGAGAATATCCCACAAAAATACGTTTTACTATTCCAGCACTTTCGTAATGGCAATGTGCTAACGTGCTGGTGGTCATTGAGGACAGACGGAGCGCCATTGTCTCCCGCCTCCCAGTGCTTTTTCTGCACGTCTTGCCAGAAGCTGACGCACTGTCACGAGCAGAGCGCGCGGCCGGACATTCACGTCCTTTAACGCCCCGTGGACATGACCGGCTCCGCCATGCATCTCATCCCACACCTACTCCCCTGCTACACTGCCGTCTCCCCTATCACTGCCTCCGTCACCATGACCGCCCCCACCGCCATTCCTGCCATCCCCCATCCCTGTCCCCGCCACCACTCTTGTCTCCCGTCATCATAACCTCCACCGTCGTCACCACCCGAGCTGCCATCGCCACCCGAGCCGGCATCGTCACCGCCCGAGCCGCCATCCACGCCCGAGCCGCCTTCCACGCCCGAGCCGCCATCAACGCCCGAGCCGCCATCAACGCCCGAGCCGCCATCAACGCCCGAGCCGCCATCAACGCCCGAGCCGCCATCAACGCCCGAGCCGCCATCAACGCCCGAGCCGCCATCAACGCCCGAGCCGCCATCAACGCCCGAGCCGCCATCAACGCCTCAGCCGTCGTCAGTGCCTCGGCCGCTATCACCGTCTCAGCCGCCATCACCGCCTTAGTCCACCATCACCGCCGTCACCCCCCCCCAGCGCAAACACAGCTTCCACCGCCATCACTGGCTCCATCTCTGCCTCCGCCTCCATCACCGCCTCCCCCTCGGCAACTACCTCCCCCGCAACGCGGCGCGAACGTGTGAACCTTGCGAAACGCCGCGCAGCGCCCGCGTCATTACCCCCGACGGCAGCGGCGACTGCGAGGCGGCGGACGGTTTCGAAAAACACGCGGAAACTTCAGTCAGGGCGAAGGAGAGGGTTCCGACGACTTTAACGAGCGCGGTGGGCGGCGGCCGGGCGAGAAAGGCGGGAAAGCGGCAGGTAGGTCGCGGGAGGGGCGGGCGGTGGGGGAGGGCGGAAGCCGCTTCCTACCCGAGACGGAGCGGAGGCGGCGCTGGAGGAGGAAGGGGCGGTGACGGAGCACATGAGGAAGCAAGGTGTCGGACACGAGGACGGAGCTAGCGGTTCACCAAGGCGTTGCGGCGCACTTTGAAAGGGAGTAAGAGGGGAACAAGCAGAAAGAGAGAATTATTTTTTTACTATTATAAATAGAGACCGGATTTTTATGTAATTACATATTTTTTGTCTTTCTACTTACTGTTCTCAAATTTTTAATCTTAACGAATTGTCGGCGTCCTAACACAATATCCAATTTTTTCGTTACATATTTTTACATAATTAGTACTATATTACACATTTTACATATTTTGCAGTTTTCACAATATATTTTCTTATTTTATCAATTTTCTTCAATTTAATTCCATATTTTTTTATGAAAAGATGTTTTTTTAATCAGCATTTTCCCTACATTATTGGGGAAATCTGGGCGTCCAAAAAATATTGACACCGCGTTTTGAGATCTGTAACCTTAATTTCCGAGAAAGATTTGTGATCGCCGACGTGTAACACTTCGATGAAGATACTACAGTGTATGTTTGCTGATGGTAGATTTCACCAGTTTGCGCGATGGCTTCTATTGCGATTTTTTTTAGTCCGGCTGCTAAACTACGGTCCTGGATTACAATAGATGAAGCTTTTACTACTCATGAGAAAGTTATATGATGTAAAGTGAGCAGTTTTTCAATATGTAATGTCTTGCTAAGTAAAGCGCTTTTAATTTGAGCATTTTAATATTACATATTATATCCGATTTTACATATTTCTTACATATTTTTACTGTATTCATTACATATTTATGTACATATTTTCACGTTTAATACTACATATTTTTCCGATCTCTAATTATAAATCATCAAACTTGTTTCTATAGAACTGAGTTAATCACGTTTGCCCATAATAACAAAATTAGTTTTCTCCGGACTCAAAATAGCTGGAAAATTGACATGCAGATGAAGTCACTGTGTGTCGTTATTTAACGCGTGAAACCGCTCGCCGTAGTTTTTCTCTCCTTCAAGGAGAGATATAATTGTCCTAAAATATAACTATATTCAGGACCAAATAGCCGAACTTAGATGAAGATCCCGAATTCGATAGGCATCGAGGTTAGAAAAGGAAGAGAGTACTTCGGTCCGAAAAGAGAGGGTTATAATGAGAGTGAGAACGAAATAGGTGGGAACGACAAATAAATTACATTGTAGTTATTAACGTCCTTAGGCCTATAAAGAGAAAACAACAGTCGCGTTGAAGTTCCTAGTAAACAGTCGAATTTGCTGTGCACCGTTTAATACTTTTCGAAATACCATCTTCATGAAAGAAAATCATGTAAAAAGAAATATCATGTCTTGTAATAATACACTCATTCACTATATGTAGCTGAAACTCCTTGCTTTCGAATGATCTTAACGAGCGGCGTTCGTAAGGAGTGGCGTTTCGTTCCCCTGTTGGTCGCGAAGTCGATATCATGACAGTACGAAAACAAAGAGAGCAATACATTGATCAACCGAATAAGTGTGAGGTGTTGGTCGGTGGCCTCATTGCGGGGGCCGCGGCGTGCGTGCTTGCGCTCCGCCCGAGGCCGGGGGCGCGGGGGGGGGGGGCCGCTTCTTAGGAGCGGACCGCGACGCTCCCACGGAGGTCAACGCGAACAATGCGGCGGCGGCGGCGAACGTTGCTCCCGGTTCACATCCCGTGCGAGGGCTGGCCACGCACGTGGCGGGCGGGAGGGCACGCGCGGGGGGCTCGTGCCGCGCCCCTCCACCCCCCACCCCCTGCCCCGCCAACACAGCGCGCGTAGTGCTGCTCCTTTGAATGCTCATCCCCTCGCATCCCAACGCACATTCCCATCAGCCCTGGGGAGGAAGGTTGGCTTTTATGGGTCTCAAGTGAATCTCATCGGCTCTAGTGTGGTTTTTGGAACTTTTCCCCTCGAGGCCCATCTTCACGATGGAATACGTCACGGTATTTCGCGTCTTATTCAGTCGTGCCGCTAGATATCGCATGATCGCGACCGTATCAAGCAGTGCTTGCGATCATGCGACTTCCAGCGGTACGTCGGAGAAAAACGCGAAATGCTGTGTGATATTCCATCGCGGCTAGAGGAGCCTGAGGGGCAGAGTTACAAAACTCGCACTGTAGAAAGTAGTACTATAGAATTAGGAGAATTTGTCAGCGCTGTATTTCCAACGCAGTATGTTCATGCCTTCCGTATTTGCCTTAATTAAAATTATCTTCTCATATATCAAGTGTTTTTGTTTATTCGTTTATTTATTTACATTCTCAAAATATTGCCAACTTGTAAGATATGTTCAAATTCTCTTGGTGGAAATGAGAAGTTGAAGCTTCTTTCCATGATATACTTTCTGGGCTTTCTTCTGTTTCTGTTCTTATGTTCAGTTTCATTAATTCCAGTGCGAATAATGTGAAGAATTAATTCATATATTGTTGTGGCAGTCAATTAAATACGTGTAACATCACTCAAGATAGTCGTAAAAAATGTTTATAGAATCTTGTATCAAATTATCATAATCATTTACTTTCCATATGTACAACTTCAAATCATTTTGCTTCAATGTACGAATGTGGTAAGCTATATTTTTGTTATCCTCGCAGGGAAATATTAAGAAATATCCTTGAAGTATATCTACATTTTCTTCATTACTAATACTTAAGATAAGATCAGCAAAATGAAAAGATTGCTTAATGCTTTTTTAATCAAATGCAGAGGAAGTTTACCATTGGTTCACTTTACATTAATTCCAAAATATAAATTATTTCTATCTCTTCCTTATACGCCCTTCTACATTATGTAATGAAAGTGCTACTGAACAAATTTGTAATTCACGGTAGAATGATTATTTTTTTCTTATTTTTTCAACATAAGAAACGAACCATTAGTTCTTCTCTATTTGTTTCATACCACCATTTATTAACTAAGTAATAAAAAAATAGTTGTCATAAATAGTTCGCATAAATATTTCGAACCAACGAGATGAATTTTCTGATGAAGTAATACATTTTCCTTTTGAAGTAAGACGCAGACGTGGAACTGCATCTCGAAACAACCTCGCCAAAAGTGTACACCCCTAACACCAGCGTTCTGTTTTAATTACGGCGACGTCACAAACGGTCTACTTACGGCAGGAAAGCCGCACAGTCCCCTGCTTCGTGCAGCTTCTGCGCTGGCCTTCCTCCTCCTCCTCCTCCTCCTCTCGCGGGTTCTCTTGATTTACGCCTCTCCGGCGAGGAAGAAACCTTTCCTTGCGATCCTTCGACATAAATTACCGCCATGAGTTACGATAAACAGCACCGTGCCATAAAGTATGTTGCGCCCGCGCAGCGCCTGCCGGCGGTCCCCGGCCGCGCGTGGGCTGCGCCCGCCGCCGCCCCGGGCGACCCCGCCCACTGCCCGCTGCCCGCCGCCCGCCGCCCGCCGCCCGCCGCCCACCCCGCCACCCTCCTGCACACGCAGCGGCTCACCGCCACCACCCCGGCGGAGGACGCCGGTTGCCCGTCGCACCCCTCACTGACGCTCGTCAGCTCTTCGGCGGCTCCTCGGACCCTCGTCGGACCCTCGTCGGACCCTCGTCGGACCCTCGCCTATCCCTCGTCGGCCAACCTCTTTCATATTATCATCCGTTCGTCAATCTCATTTCCTGTCCATCCCATGTATTGTCGAATGTACATCTTTTTCGGTGACTATAATCGCTCTCGACGTTATTTGAGACCGATCTTTGATCATTACAATCATCTATTGGTCATCTAGTCTGTTCTTCGGGGGATCATCGGTCGTTTAATTCCCGTCTCATGATCGTATGTCGCTCGACCCCTTTTGTAGTCGAGTTCCAAAATTTTTAAAGCTTGCATGCGAAGTATTTTTTCAAAAGAAAATTTGAAACGTAATAATTGGAAATAAAACTAACAATGTCTTAACATTGTGATTACAGAAAACGTGAACTACTAACTATTGAAAAAAATCAATGGTTTCACGGCTTTTACCGTTCTACAGTCGTACTTATTGAATACTGAAATATTCCCTTGAATCTCAATCCGAATGATATTTGCTTGGAGATGTGAAAGTAAATTTTATACAACACTGGAGTGCCTTTTGCATATTAACGTCCAACGTGGTGTACTGTATCTTTAATACGATAGGTTGAGGATTGCACACTCATTGCATTTCCGTCACTTTCTTCCCAGCTTCTCTAAGGTGACTTCTTCGCAAAGGAAGAAAGTCTATTGGCTTGTTAGATGTCTAACTTCGTCAAGGAGCATCCACATGCATTAAATCTTAAAAAGTCTGCTCGGATTGTGGCAAACAGGAAATGTCGGTGGCGTTAAGACCTCTTGACGGCGCGCGCTCTAGCTGCTGGGCCGCGGCAGACCGCGCGGGGCGCGGTTGGGCTGGGCCGGGCCGCGCCGGGCCGGGCCGGGCTGAAGTGAACCTCCGGGATGTGGGTCGCGGACCTCCCAGGGGCCGTGACTCAGCGAGATGCCGCTCCGATTGCGCTAAACACTTGTAGCCGGTTCCATTCCTCGGCCCCGGCCCCTGCCCCCGCCCCACCCCCAGTCTCTGTCCCCCGGCCCCGACCGATCGCCGCCCCCGCCGCGTCGCTCGCCACCCACGGACAGCGGCCGCGCGGAGGAGGATCCCGCACACGCTCGCGTTCGCGTGCACACTATCACTAACACGAACACACTCGCGCACAGTACTCGAGGCAGCCAGAGCTGGGCTGGAGGCGTAAAGTTCCATACCCAACTGAAAGGAGCAACAGCTTCAGCCACCTTCAAAACGATTCCAAAGGAAGGTTACAGGGCAGTATGATGGCAAATATATTCCAACGTTGCATGTCGAAACGAACAATGTGATAAAAGAAGCCAATCAAGATTGAAAATGTTACTAAGCTTGGTACATGTAGTAAAAAATATCAACCCTGTGCTACTTGATGCTTTGAAGTTAGAATTTAAGGAACTCTAATACTAGTATCGTGCGCATATTAAGTGCGTGCGAGAGAAATTAATAATCCACCACTTTCGAATCTGAGAAGTAAACACGATTTCTTCTCGAGTGAGAAATGAAGTATTAATTCTAATTAAATTTTACACTACTGGAAAAAATCAGCAACGTGTGAATATTCAACACCCAGCATTGCAACACCCAAGTGTGAATATTCAATTCCCAGCATTCCTCTCTGTGTGTACATGTTTGTGAATCTGTTGAAAATAGTGTGTGTGTGGGGGGGGTGTATAACCTGCAGATGGAACACACAAAAATTGTTTTAAACCACCAAAGGGGCAACAATTTTTTTAACAAACTGCTAAATCAAACAAAATATAAAATATCGGAGAAATACGTATATTTAATTACGCAGAAATACGAGAAATTCGAACATTCGAAGTAGATACGCGAAGGAAATGAGTCACAATTTTGATGTACCATCGTTGGAAATTTTGCATTTGCTGGACTCTGTTTCTTTAATATTAATCATGAAAGCTGAAGGATGGAGCCTCGCCAACGACTTGTAAATGCGTAATCGATGAGAATCAAATTTGTCTCTTCGCAGGAGCGATTTGTTTTTGACAAGCTAACTTAATCCAACTTACCGTACGAAGTGCAATTTTTTCATCACCAACCGTTCGACATCGCATTCAACGTGTATTTCATTTCTCCATTTGCTTCGGCTGTTCGTCAAAAAACTGCTCGCACCCTGCGCGCTTGCTCGCCCGACTCCCTTGTCAATCACGTCTCCTTGAGTTGCGGGGGCTCGCACCGCGGCGAATCGATTCCACACTCCGGTTCCTGCATTCGATTCCCGATTACGTCGCCACTCACGCTGCTTTGCGTACCACTGGGGCGCAGCATGGCGGACGAGGAATCGATTCCTGCGTTAGCTACGATCGTTTTTGTCTTATTGCGATTGTTCAAATTTCAAGCTTCATTCTGTACAAGTACCTGAAGACATTTTCAACTCTCCCAACTAATAATTAAAAGTTGAGCAATTTTGTATGTCGTGAAGTTACTGAGAAATTGTCTAAAGAATTAAGTAAAATCATTGGTTTAGAATACGAGGGTATATTGGGTTACTGTAGTTGGTGTTTAAGGATCGTTAAAAAAAATTTAAAAAACTGAGTCAGAGAAGAAATACTTGCTTTTCATTTTCAAAATAATACATTAATTAATCAGAATTTTAACTGGTCACTCTAAATAATATATTTCACGTTTTTAAAAGCTTTCGAGAAGAAGACAGGATTAGAAGTAATGAATTTTTGAAGACTTACTATCATGTGTATTTCTTTAAGAAGTTCTAAAAAAATAAAAATGTTACATTCATTCAACAGTTTAGCTATTCCTTTATCTGGAAGAAATTTGATTGACACCAAACAGAGATAGTAGGTTGTCTCAAGAGACCTCCCTGGCGGAATCCGATGCCTCAAGTGAAGTCCGACAATGGGACGTTTCGAAATGGAGATCGATTCATTACGGAGCATTTGCTCAAAAATTCCACGGATGGACGGGAAATATGTCACAGTTGCGCGTAGGGGCAAAGTGACCACATCTCGTTTCGTTTGGAAAATAAAAGCTACTTGTTTCGTTTTTAATGACCTGGAAATAAGTGTTGTCACGGGAAAACTAGTGTGAAATCGCCATGCGAAGGAACTTAAGTCTCCTTCTCCGGAGAGGGCAGCTTTTAACCTTTTGCTATTGTAATAAATGAGGTACGACGTTCATGTACGCCAGTGGAGAGATTTTTACGACACATTTTAGGAGGCTCCCCTAAATCCCCCACACTTTTCTTCGCTTTTCTCTGCTACGAGCACGTCCTCAAATATGCTTTAGTTTCGTTAGTCTGCTAAACTGACCGCTCTTGGGCGTCTTAAACCACGGTTTTACGTTTCACATTAAGCAAACCCCGTTTCTCCTCGTAATGCCCCCACAAGACAAGTTAAATGGCTCGAATCGAATGCCCCTGCGTCATTTGCAATGGAGCTGTGCTAAACACCGAGCACCCACCTTGTTTTTTCAATTACCTTTTGCGGACGAACGTTAAAGCCATTAAATATTTGATCATTCATTATAAATTGATAGACACCCGACGAGTCCTTGATGTTTCTCGTGTGCGTTAGTACCGGTCAGAGCCAAGCCCCGCTCTTCGCCGCGTCGTATGTTGGTTAGAATTCGCCGAGTTGACACCCGTAGCCTCTGGGGCTACCATATGCTGGTGCCTCCTGAAAGATGTCAAATTTAGAATAGTTTCGTTCTTGTAAGAAATCCTTCAATTGCATTTAAAACCACTTAAAGTACATTTTTGCAAAGATTTCGTGTACGTCCTGTTAACTGGCGTATATTACACAAGTTCTCTATTACAAAAGATCTTGATTTATTGCAAAAGATCTTCACAATAGAAAATCATTTCTCTTATAGCCACAAACAGTTGGAAAATTACTAATTGAGGTAGATGTTATAGATATTTTGAGACACATCTCGATGTGTGATGTTACTATCAGGTAAAAGAACAAACAGTGAAAGTAATTAAAATACATTAGCAAAATATCTCAATTATAATCTGTCAAGTGGGAATTAGCTTGGAATGTGATTCGTTTATCATATATAAGAATGCATTGTAAAACTCACATCCACACATTTTCTTCAATTTCATAGACGGTTTTTACTCGTTTAAATATAAATGAATAAAAAATTAATAGTTGAAATTACTGTAATTAGAAATAACGGTCAATATGAACAGCAATAACATTACAAGTAACTCTTCCAGTTTTTGCTGTTTATGTTCGAATAATATATTACACAAAATAATCTGATAATCAAGAAGAATATGAATAAAAATTTACGATAAAATAAATCAAGAGCAAGGAAAGACAAAAAACTAAAGAGAGTAAAGAAGGCAAAAGAAAACAAAAAGAAAAACGACGAACGCTCAAAAAGGAGAACGTGCTAACAGGAAGAAAGAGTCGCAAGTAGTTCCTCGAAGTGCCTCAAGTTCGTCGACATTCCCTCCTCCAACGGAGTCTGTCTGGAGCCTCCAGCGGGCCGGTCATCGGTTGCGGGCCTTCGCGAGGACGCGTGGGCAACGGAGTGAGGCAAGGAGAAGAGGCGCGACGTGGCGATCAGGGGGTTGGTCGAATGGGGAAACGTTGGTTCAACGCCAAGGCAGGGCGGCATCAAAACTGCCAGAAGCTCAGAAGGAGAATGGCGAGAGGATGGCAGTGGATGGAGGATGGGGTCGGGAAAGGGGAAGGGGAAAAGGGAAATGGGTCAAACTGTCAGAAGGGGGGAAAGGGGAAACGGAGGGTGATGGAGGCGACGAGTATATTGGATTAGGAATTGGTGACGAGGGTAAGAACTGGGATGGGGAAGGGGAGAACCGAGGTGGATGGGCGGGTGCGAACGGTGTTGGAGAAGGAGAAGAGGAAGGGAAGGTTCGGGTTCGGAGCAAAGGGGCCGCGAGTCGCTGACAGGAATGAAACAGAGGGGTCCGGGAGCCAGGACCGGAGGCATGAGGAAGAGTCAGGAATCAGGAAATGGGAAGTTGGAGGCCGGAATCGAAGAGTTGCTGGGAGTGTACAGAGTTGAAGGGCTGGTAGATACTGAGTGAGAAGAAATGTGAAGCGAATTTCATCATTAGTTGGTGGGGAAGAATTGGAGATAGACACTGCATTGCGAGCAGGATCAATTTGAGTGGGAGAACGAGCAAGGGTACGCGTGGGGCGGGGCGCGTGGGGCGGGGCGCGTGGGGCGGGGCGCGTGGGGCGGGGCGCGTGGGGCGGGGCGCGTGGGGCGGGCAGCGGTTCGACCCCCGCCTGCTGCGCGGTCGGCGTGGCGCCCCTCTAGCTCTTTACGACCGGCGGCGGCGGCGGCGGCGGCGCAGGCTACCTTGTTGCGGCGTGTTGCCGGGCGGGTTTTTGCCGCGGGGCCCGGCAGTGCCCGCGTGCTTGCGCGCAGCAAGGGCGGGCCTTCTCGCCACGCCGAGGCACGGAGGCCGCGGCTCCATCAAATGCAGCGCGACGTCTTGCAGCCCGAACCGGTCGATCACGTTGTATATTTAGACGCAGCGGACCGCGAGGTCTTACAACTGTGCTTTTATTTCCCATTCCGAAAATTGGCTTCGTTACATTTCTACAGTGATTTCTGGGTGCTTGAAATCTGTTCACATATTGTTTTTAATTTGGGATTAATATAAAAGATAAGTGCGGCGAATACGATGTGAAAGAATTGCCAAGCTTTTCTTTTCACGACAGTATTTATTTTTTGGTTATTGTTTCTACTTTGTTGTGTCATAGGGATCATAAACGGCGAATGAGACTGCACAGGCTTCCAAACCGAACAAAAATCTCGGAACGGAAATTGCATTGAACAAAACGGCTCTTGAACAAGGAAGGTTTAGAAGAGTCTTCGCCTTGAAAATGTATTAAGAATATTTTAAACATTATAAATACTCTTCAAAATCCTATGTACTTCTGATTTTTCAATATTATTAACTTCCATTACTAATCTATTCGTAAAAATGAATGTTTCACACACTGACAACAGGCCATACTATTTCTGCTTACTCTTTAGAAAAAGAGAGAAATAGTTCAGAGATTGTTACTAGGTATTTTATTTTCAATTCGATTAAAATTTTATATGTACAAATTGAAAGTATTGAATAAAAAAAGTTATTAGAGTGTATAAATTCAATTTGAAAAGGGTTTCGTTTCATTATTTCAAATGACAGCACCTTTAAAATTTTCTGAAGGCACCCTTGGCCCCAACGCCGAGCACGAAGTGCGCTTTGCGGCATACGGCTGCGGCTGCGGCTGTGGATGTGATCGTGATTGTGATTGTGGCGGAGGCTTTAGCAGTGATTGTGGCTGTGACAGAGGCGGCGACTGCGACTGTGACTGTAATTGTGGATGTGGCTATGGCTGTGATTGTGACTGTAGCAGTGGTTGTGGCAGTGGCTGGGATTGTGACTGTGACTATGGCAGTGATTGTGGGTGTGGTTGCAGTTGCGGCTATGATTGTGATTGTGGTTATGGCTGCGGCTATGGCAGTGGCCTTGGCTGCAGCTGTGGCTGTGGCTGTGGTTGTGGTTGCCCCTGTGTCCCAGCGTCTATGACAGTCGCTGTGGCTGCGGCTGTGGCTGTGGCTATGGCCGTACCTGTGTGTGGGCGTCTATAGCAGTGGCTGTGGCTGCGGCTGCGTCCGCGTGCGGCGCCGGCGAAATGCACGCCCGGCGGGGCGGCCGCGGTGCGCCGGCGCATAAAGCGAGGGAAATATGCGCGCGGTTCAAGGAGAAGGCGCGCGCGATCATCTGCGGCGCGAGCGGATGATCAATGCGGCACGTCCGCTCGCGAAAGCTGTGAAGACCGCGCCAGCCGAGGCATTTCAATTTATGCTTTGACAGGATGCAAAACGACACAAGTGAAGTAGCGATTCTTTGTAAAGATGATAATTCATGTGCCTTCCCCGGCATAACTACATATTTTCAGTAGCCAGAAATGATCACGTTGGCAACACGTGGGGAGAAATAATTCTAAATATATAAACTATTCAGGAAGAGTTGGTGATAATTCCACTTCACTTACAAAACCTTTTTTTGGTGTACAAATGCGTTTTTCATTTTTTTGCCGTCTTTTGCAGTATACTCGAAGAAACATTCGTCATCGTTATTCTCAGTATTTAATATAACTGCGTTTCCAGCATAATAAATGACATGTGGTTTTCTAGTTTCCGAGCGATAATTGTAATTTATGAGGAAGTTCATGTTTATGTAAAAAATGTATACATACATTTACTGATTAAATAATGCAATTATTGTCATACATCGTATCATGCGCTATTATACAAATCTTGCAGGTATAGTAAAATGAAGTAATTTTTCTACATTTACGTGTCATTCACAAATGAGGGTCATGATGCTATACCAATCATGAATAATTGAAATAATTTTTGCAATAATTTAAAGTGATGAAATGGTATATCATTTATTTCCTCATCATCAAGAAGGTGAAAAAGAGTGTTTACGCCCAACTTGAGCCATTAATCCTCCTTTTTGTGCCACATGAATAAACATACATAATTATTAAGTAATCGAAGTGTAGTTCCCATCACGATGACCACCTCGAATAGAAATCACGTTAATTGAAGATTAGATCCGCTTCGTTAGCACCCTGCCTCGTCGAATGTTCACCCGTCTCGGGGTTCGAGTTTCGCCGGCGTGCAGCGCGAAAGCGAAAAGAGATGAATGAGCAGCGCGAGCACCAGCGGCCGCGCGCGCGGGCGAGAGATCCCGACGCCCCGACCGCCAATTTCATTCCTCCACGTCCGAGTAGAGAGTAGCATTTCGTTAGGGCACGTGTGACGTGCTCCGGCGCCCAGAGATCGCGAGTGAGCGGCGTGGCGCGGCGGGGCGGGGCGGACGTGTGGGTGAGCGGCGTGACCCCACCCCTTCCTCCAAGGCTGCGGCGCGGCGTCTCCGCCGCTCACCGCTCGAGAGACTAAGGTCCGATTAAATTAAGAAGGTGATTGACATTTGTGAGTGGAGGGGAGCGACGTTGCCAGGTCGCAAACCACTGAGCACGTGTTACCGGGACACGAAAACAAACACTTCAAAAAATACGTGTAAAAGTGTAAAAAAAATACGACAAAAACCTAACCTCAACGCAACTCATCACAAAACAGTACACATTGCGCGCGCAGCACAGGCAGAAACGCGGGCGGCGTGGCGGCAGGGAAGTCGCTTGCGATGCTCAAATGTTCCCCGTGTTCGGCAGAGGCAACTGAGCGACCTGACGCGTCACGTTTTGTCTCTCTGGTTGGCAGCTGCCAAGGAAACGGGAGAGGCGTCCTGACGTCACACCTGTCAATCACCTTCTTAATTTAATCGGACCTTACTGCGCCACGTTGCGGCGCGACGCGAAGGGCGACTTCTCCAGAGAGGAGCGACCCACATCACAGCCACGTCAAAAGCCGTTTTACACGACCGTATTTCATCAGTTTTCATCGGCAGAGAAAAAGATTGAGCAGACGGGATGTAATTTGTACAGAAAAATGAAGCATGCTTCGTTTTCCAGTAAATATGCCATCCTGGTTGACAACGGCGCTCCTGGCGTCATTTACCGGAACTTTCCCCTCGATTGCTGCGCTTGAGGTGTGATTTATTCCTTTTCTTCAGTTTTGAGAGCGTTCCAATGTGTTGAATTGTAGTGCGAAATGATTAGAGTGCTGAGAAATGAAACATGTACTGTGTTCTGATGTCGCCTAGTTCTGTTCTCAGTCCTAAAATATCCTAACGTTACCTGTAAACAGAGGTGCAATGTTCAGATGTTTCATTTTCAACGCTTTTGCGGCGTTCAGACGAAACATTTTCATCCCGATTACACAAAGATTATGCAGCGGCCGTGTAGAAACGAACATTATTCTTTTGTTTTCCCCTGACAATGTTTTTAGTTCGAGTTTTTATTCTTTCTTAATATGAATGTTTTTCTTAAATGCTTTGTTTGAGACTAGCAGATGATGCGGTCATATATTGAGTCGCAAAAGATTTTTACTGCACTTTGATTATAATAAAATATTTCTGTTTAAATAAATGAGTGTTTTCATCGTGATTGATTATCCTGAGGTTACCTTTGCCCTACAGTATTAAGTGTAATTTAGCCTACTGCGATTTCTGTCGTACGGACATTCAGTTCTATTTACAGGGTTTCTATTGATAATATATATTTCACTCCTTAATGATTCCTAATAGTAAATTCAGTTAAAGGTATCTTTTCAGGCATTAGAACTCCACGTGTCTCGCAAAAAAATTCTTCCTATCGATTGATTGATTGTTAGTGATCAGAGCAACCAACCGCTAGAATTCTTCTCCAGACAGCAACTGAATTCGACCTAGTTGACAAGCTAGTGTCGAAAATTCTGCCACCGCCTGGTCTGGAGCCTAGGACCTCCCGGTCAGAGGCACTGCAGTGACATCAGCTGATGCCCTGAGGCCCCGCTCCCGCCAGGGAGATCGGACTGAGGCCCCTAGCTCGCGCATAGCTGGCGCTGCTATCGCTTCCCCGCTCTCCACCTGAATCTCCCCGCGCGCCCGATGGCTGCATGTGGACTGCGCCGCGTCGCGGGGTCAGCCGCGGCGCTGATGGTCGTCGCTCGACCTCGGGTGAACCGCATGCATTGTGGGTATTGGTGACGTCACCGTGAAATTTGCCGTTCCGTTAATACTCAAGTGAAATGTACCGTATGTCATAACATTCTGAATCAAATTGCTTTCAATTTTATCTGGACAATAACTTTCATATTGGGGTGAATGGGTCAATTGCTCCTTTAGTTTATTTGATGACTGAATATACTTGAAACCTAGAGAAGAAATTACATTACTAACGGCGCCTGTGTAACGCAGTCGCGATTTACGCAGCAGATAAATATCCGAACTCTCTTTTAAGAGAAACGTGCAAAAATCACACTATGTAATTATGGTAATTCGAAATCAATATATCACTACGAATAAACAGAAGGAAACAATAGGATTGCGTTTGTAATATTCTTTTCCTCCTGGAGAGGGGAGTGCGGGCATCAGCTGATGAGTTCAATGTCCTTATCAGTTGACGTACCCGGAATCACTAATCAATTCTTTGCCAATCGATAATTCGACCAAACCAACTCGATATGGTGATATATCGAGTTGGTTGCCCAACATTCGTCGATATCGCACGATCGCTTTAAAGAAATTCTACGCTCCCCCTACTCTTTCGGAATATCTAAAATAAAATAATTTCGAGATGAGTGATCCTGAAGCAATGGCCCAAGAAGTGATAAATAGTTGTCACGATAGAAAAAGAAAATAAGGAATAGTTCAATACAAACTAGTTTCAAATTCAACCATTCCTCACAAACCTTTCAACCACAAAGATAGAAGTGGCTGTCCAGAGTTGCCACGACGCACTCAATTAAAACCATTAGTTTCTTCGTTCGATCCCCGCCGCGGAGCGCACGGAACTTGCATACACACAGACACATGCTGCAGCTGCGATGTCACCTTCGGGGAGAGTGAATCACCTCGCCTAGCTCCGCCTCTTTCCTTGCCTCTCCATCCCGTCCCCGGCCGGCGCTGCCCTGCGCTATGACCAATCTCGATTTCGTGGAGAGATCCCCATTCGCGCCGACCATCAGATAAGGCGGCCGCGCCGGCGCGGCGCGTCGCGTCGCGGGCGGCCTAATGAGCCGCGGCGATGGGTTTCGGACCAGCAGCCTCCCCCGGCGAGCGCCGCTCCGCGGTGCGGCGCGGCGCGGAAGAAGAAGAAGAAGAAGAAGAAGAAGAAGAAGAAGAAGAAGAAGGGCAGGCGCTGCCTCGCCGCAAGGAAACGCCGCCGTTCCCTTCCGCGGGACTGAGAGATAGAGTGCCATTTTAATAACTTTGCCCCTCAAGGCCCGTCTTCGCGATGGAATGTGTCACGGTATTTCGCGTCTTTCTCAGTCGTGCCGCTAGATACCGCACGATCGCGATCGTATCCAAGCAGTGCTTGCAATCATGCGACTTCCATGTGATCTTACGACTTGCGATCATGCGACTTGCTTGTGATCAAACGGCATCTAGCGGCAGACAGAGAAAGACGCGACGTGCCGCGTGATATTCCAACGTGGCCGTAGGGGGGCTTGAGGGGCAAAGTTATAAAAATCGGACCATAGTTATAAATTTCACACGGCATTGAAGCATTTCAATTCACGATTTTTTTAATCGTTCTCTTAGAAAATGATGACACTTTAAGGATTGCTTCGGGTTAGCACTTAACCATGAGTGTGATCGAGGACGTGAGTATTGATTCCAAGAGCGACAACTACTGCCGTCATTGGTCCCATAAGTGTAATTAATGCAATATGCCGGGAAGGAGCGGATCATGAGATCCGGCGCTGAACTACACAGTGTTTGCGGATTTTCCCCCAATGATATCTCCCCTGCGTGCATCGTCCAAGCCGGGACAATTTCTAATCTCCTGACAGACGTTCTGACAGTAGTACACGTACACTAAGTGATCAAGAGTATCCGGACACGTGGCTGAAAATGACTTACCAGTTCGTGGCGCCTTCCATCGGTAATGCTGAAATTCAATAGGGTGTTGGCCCACTCAACCCTGATGACAGCTTCCACTGTCGCAAGCAAATATCCCAATATACTTTCAATCAGGTACTGGAAGGTTTCTTGGGGAATAGCAGCCCATTCTTCACGGAGTGCTACACTGAGGAGAGGTACCAAGGTAGGTCGGTGAGGCCTGGCACGAAGTCGGCGTTCCAAAACATCCCAAAGGTGTTCGATAGGATTCAATGTCACGACTCTATGCAGGTGAGTCCATTACAGGCATGTTATTGTCGTGTAACCACTCCGCCGCAGGCCGTGTCATATGAACAAGTGCTCGATCGTGTTGAAAGATGCAATCGCCATCCCCGAATTGCTCTTCAACAGTGGGAAGCAAGAAGGTGTTTAAAACATCAACGCAGGCCTGTGCCGTGATAGTGCCACGCAAAAGAACAAGGGGTGCAAGCTCCCTCGACCACACCATACCATCATCGCCTACGTATCCGGATACTTTTGATCACCTAGTGTTGATAGAAATTAATAAGTTGGATACTGGACTCCAGTTGTAAGTATTGGGAACGGATCTCTATGAGAAAATAATCAAATAAATGTGTTTGTGGTTTGATAGAACTGGGAATATTCATTTGTTGAAGAAAAAAGATCTTCACGCTACTTTTAGGCTGCGGTACACCATATAAATATTAAGTTCTACGAATCCAAGTTCTACGTTCCAAGTTCTACGAATTTGGAATGTAATTCTGAATTCGGATTCTGCAAACACAGGAGATCAGCGAGGTTACGAGTAATGCCCCTCCTACGGAAATGCCCATTGACCTGCCCATAGGAAAGAGGGATCGCACTCGGTCCAAGGCGCCCTGTACATCCAAAACAAATACATCCAACGTACGTGCAAAACAAATACATACAAGTATGTCCAAATACATTCTTTTGCGTGAGTGTCCGGCACCTGCTAGTAATATCTGTGACCGAATAAAGCAGCATGAGTATTCTCATCTAGGCACTTGCACCGTTCAACCCAACTGTTAGCCGAGGCCGAAAATCCGCAGCTGTCGGGATTAGGTCTGCCATATATTCGAAAATTTCAGGTAGGGGCTCGCAACTACATACAACGGTGCAACTAGAGGAAAATATCCCCGTCCAATATCGGACTCTTAAAGGGATGTTGGGAACATATTACAGAAAACTAATCCTTCCATTTCCTGCTGACTTGCATTTCTTGGTTGTACTATGAACCCATCAAGGCGAATATTTTTGTAAAGAAATAAAAATATCCCAATGCTTTCAAATGTCTCAAAAATTTGTGGTTTAGGAGATTTCACTTCATATGTGATTTATTAAAGATTCAGTAAGTCGAAATAAGTTAATAACAAAAATGTAGTTAGACATCAATGGTTTTCTCTCTACATTAGAGACATACATTATTGCTGCGTAAAATCAGACAGTAATTTATAATGGGAACAATCACAGGATGAAAACAACAAATCAAAGGATGAAAATAACAAAATTTAATTTTTAAGAAAAAACAACAAATATTTCTAACAAAATTTTAAACGTAAATTTTGAAATATTGATGTACTTTTGATTCAGTGTGTTTTTTGCTTGTGTCCTCACTCATTTTCAGGCAAATGCCACCATACTTAATACTTTGTTTCATTTCCGGTCATAAAGGTACGTGCCAATATACGATATTTAATTCAAAAGTAAATAATTAATGTTTCCGCATTATCGAAATCCTATCTGATTTTATTTCTACTTCCTCCTTCGATGCAGAGGCGGGCGGGCGGGCGGGCGGGTCGGCGTGGCAAGCGAGGGCGAGGTTAGCGGCTGCCAGAGAAGAAAGGGAAAGAAGAAAAGTCGCGACGAAATCACATTACACGCTGATTCGTCGCGGGACGGGAACGTCCAGGACTTCCGATTGCTACCTTACCGGTTTTGCAGCCAACGGATTCCGAATCAATTCCCTTTCGCGGATCGTGTTTTGCATTGAAAATGTGCTGTGAATAACTCGTTCCGAATGTCCACGGCTCGGATGATCTCTGTTGGTAATGAAAAATTAAACTCTAATCAGTTCTTGTCGGTTTGGTAAATTTAAAAATATAAAGCAGCTCGGTAAAAAAAAACAGAAATCTCAGCAACAAAATATGTTTTATGATTGTCATTTGCAGTTAATTTTCTGCTAAGAGAAATCATTATATAATAATTTTGGTTTTCAATCGTTTTAAAACATTCTATGAAGATAGAGAAACAAACTTTTAGTAATTGTACTTTTACCAAAGCGCATAAGTTTACATGCAAAACTGCTAACTTGAATCAACTAATTATATTCAAAATCTTACGTGCAATTAATTCCAAATATTGCATATAGTACAATACTGTATACTATTCCTGTAATGATAAAGGTAAATAACATTTTAAAGCATAAAAGCGAACTCAGCTGAAAATCAGGTTGAAGTGCTAACGTAAGACTCAAAAGATCCCATCCCTCAACAAGCTTAGAGCTACACCAAATATCTTGCATACAATTTCAAAGTTACGTAAACCAAGTGACCGAGGTCTTCTCATTGGTCATACAGTAACAATGCTTTAAAAAGTAGTAGCATGAATTTAGAAGCCTAAGCAATATCAGTACAACACTGAACACTGATGCATCCTCACATATTTTAAAAATTAACAACTAAAAAGATTCACCCCATATACTTCGAGATGGACATCCAACTGAAAATAATGTCTTCGTAGCAAGTTAGTTCTCCAGTAAGTCAGTCTGTCGTGTGCCACACAGTGTCCAGCCCCACGAGACAAACGTTTCGAAACTAATTATTGGCTAATATCATCAGATCACCTGGAGGATCCTGTTAGCAATGTATCAGGATGGCGATGACCGTGAGGCTGGTGGATGCCGAACACTGGCTTAAAATCAACCGCCAGCGCCCTCGCCCGCGCATAGGTGCGGCCTGCATCTCCCCGACGCCGCTCGCGTGCCCCGGTGCCCAGTGCCAAGCGGCCCAATTACGCTTCCACGAAGCGCGGGCCAGACGCATCAGCCGCAGGCGCGCGCGAATCGCCGGGGCGAGCGCGGGGGGCGGCGCGGGCGGGGCGGGGAGGAGTGGGCGTCGCGCCGGGGACATCGCGACGCGACGCGACGAGACGCGGCAGGCAGGGCGTGGGCCGCTCACGCCCGCTCGCTGCTTGTTAGCCGCCAGCCAATCTCCGCGCTATGCATACGCAATGCGCCCGCCCGCCCGCCTGCTTATCATATATACAGCCGCGAGTGGCGGCGGGGGCGGTGGGGGCAGGGGCGGCGGGGGCGGAGTGGAGGCGGGAGCGAAGGGGCGGCGGGGCGGGGAGGGGTGGGGGCGGGGGCGGCGGGGCTGCAGCGCGGCGGGGAGACGGCGGCGGGGGCGGGGGCGGGAGCAAGCGCGGTGGCGCACACGGGGGGGGGGGGTCCGGCCGCGCCATGGACGTGGCGGGGGGAGGGACACGAAGGCGTACTCTCTGGCGCCCGTCGCTCTAGCTCCGCGTCGATGCGGTGCCTGCGCCACCGAAACACACGAATCTGCTGGCTCGACGAGATGGACTCCGTACCCCATCAGCTCCGTCCTCCCGCGCGGAAATCGACCCCGATTTAGTCAGCGGGGCAGACAGCACAGGAGATCCGTGACATCTGAGATTTCGGTTAGGTTGTGCGATCGTGTGTAGGGCTCCGAAACATTTATTGAATACAAATTCTGTTCCAAATAACCTCAGAACACGTATCATCCAAATATTTCCAACCGCTGTGGGATCATGCCAGTTGTCAATCAGGCACATGTTTATGTATCATTTTCTGTTCGGGAATTCCTATTCCCACCTCACAGAGTATTCTCATTCCTCCGTCAACGCAATGCTCATCCAGACACCCTAAATACCCTGTGCCCCGTAAACGGAAAATTATGTAATAACTTTGTATTGACACAAGATATCATCACATCTCATCGATAATTGTACATGTGGCTCCCGTTTGCCAGAAGTACAGGGTTCTCGCGCCCGCGACCCGCCTATTGTACAAATGTCGCGATACAATGTGTGTCCGAGGAAGCAGGCAGCTGCTGCGCACAGTTGTACCAGCGGCATGTCGCGGCGCAGGCTCCTCAGAAGGCCGTCCTTCCTACGAATGCGCCGCTTTAGGCCCGCAACAGTCTACACCGAGGAATGCGTTGCTAGAAATGTGCGACGAGAAATGAGGAAAGAGGCCTGTGAGGCTGCGTCCACACACTAGAAGTAGGTTATTCGATGTCTCGAAATGCCTTTATGTGCCACATGCCGAAAGTAGTGGCAGCAGTTCTAGTGCGATTTTTCTAACTCTGCCTCTCGAACCCCTATGGTCACGATGGAATAACACACGGCATTTCGTGTCTTTCTCGGTCCTGCCGCTAGAAGTGGCATGATCGCTAGCACTGCTTGATACGGTCTCGATCATGCGATACCTAGCGGCGCGACTGAGAAAGACGCGAATACCGTGACATATTCCATTGTGAAGACGGGCCTTCAGAGTCAGAGTTAGAAAAATCGCAGTATTGCTACGAGATCAGCTGCGAGTCCCGATTCTTGTTTTATTAAACGCTCTTGTGTAATTTTAACCCGTGAAATCCTTGTTTTGTTACCATAATCGTAAACCATTTGTTTAAAGAGTTCGAATTGTCTAGAGAGAAATACATTACTGCATTGCAGACAAATCATTATTTAATATAAAAAACAGGAAAATATGTGACGTATAAGGGAGAAGTACATCATCAAATTTTCTCGAGCTCCTTAATCTATACTCCGCTCTGATTTACTACATTAAATGGATTGAATGAATAAATGGTGAATGATCGAATAATTTATAATAAAATTCACAATTAATAAATTCATTCATAAATACCTAATAAATACAAGTTAAGAAAAGTAATGAACTTATTGAATTATTTTAAAATACCCCTTCAAGTTTCTTGCTTCAAATTTTTATTTTTGTATTGCTCATTATGAGCAGGTTTCATACAAATAAGAATATCTTCCATACAAGTTTTTTTCTTGTTCATTTCCGTTTTAAGAGAAAATTCAAGAAAACAATTAAAAACCTGGTAGTTTATCTCATCTTTTACTGCTAAATTCACTCAATTCTACGCACTGTTTGGTGTTTTCCTGCGAAAGTTATTGCCTAAATGTCATGTAACAAGTGAAGGAGTAGAAATGTATCGGAGAAACCTCGGTCGCTGACCGACTCGAGCGAGGAACTCTTTCGCCTCCGCAGAGGCGAACGAGAAAACTCTTTCTAGTGTGTGGGGTCGATAAGTGTCCCATGTTTCGATTTTCCACTTTTCTAGAAACGCATTCCTCGGGGCAGTGTGTTGCGGGCCTTGCAGTCCCCCCAGCGTCGGAGGTGGCTTCTTTTCGGCAAGCGCTTCGGAGGAGACGCGAGGAGACGCGAGGCGACGCCAGGCGACGCGAAGCGGCGTTCGCCAGCCGGGCAACGGCGCCGAGGGAGGCCAGGCGACGCGTTCCGCTGGCCGCGCAGGTCAGGGCTCGTTATCTCGGCCCGCCCCGCCCCTCTCCCCGTCTCGTCACTCCCCCTCCCGCTCTCCGGCGCCCGGGAGGCGGAGCGGGGAAAGAAGACCCTTCCGCTGCTCGGAAGACTAACGACCTGCGCTCTCACGGCGCGTGTAAACACTAATGAGAACGGCGGTCTACACAGCGGGTGTGAAGTTGCTGTGTTTGTTTCTCTCGGTCGACATTAAGGAAACCAATGGATCGTCAAATTTATGTCATTTCTGGTCCGCAGCTACGAAAGCGCTTCTCTGTGGGGAAATGGATTGTTTTTGGTCCTCGCTCTCGAGGCAGAGCAGATATATTCATGAAGCCGTGCGTCTCGGATTGGGACAGATTTATGGAAGTCACATTTTAGGTCGATGGACTTCACGACAACTATTCAGTTTCTCAATGAAGTGGGGGACTGTAAAATATTGAATAATGCATATTAAAATACTGCCTAGCTTAAAAGTGGAAAATTTGAAAATGAAAGCAACTCTTGCGGGGGATTACTGTTCAATGCTGTATCTCTCCTTCACATCGCAAATCAGACAATATAAGTTGTTTCTGATATACAGTTTTCGGAGACCTTACATTCAAAAGATCTGAGATGCCGGTGCGTAGTTGTGTACAATTACCTAAATGTATGCCTCACTTTCTCTTATTGATGTGTTGCGTGCATGTTAGCCTTCAGTTCTAAAATAAAAACATAATTCAAAATTTGGTAGTCCAAAATAACGAGTACCCCAACTCTAAATCAATTCACTTCTGACTCAACTGATAAACTAAATTACCTTGTTTCCCTTTGTAAACAATACTACATCGAGGTTTATGAGGTTGACTTGTGGTAGGCGAGAATACATGTAAATACCACGTCAATGACATGGCACCACACAATAGACCCAAGCGAAATATGTGCTAATGTAACTAACAGTCTTGAAAAGCCATTTTTAGATATGACCGGGTCGAACACCTACATAGTTGAAATTTCATCAAAGAGTCCTGTTATATGGGAGTGTTTGGAAAATTTCACAAGATAACCAAAATTTCGCTAATAGAGAACGAGGTAACTACAAGAAAAATATTACCAATTTTCGTCGAAACATTCCTGAAGTATTCGTCAGCTTAATAACAACGTTGCAAAACATGCACTCACAAAAAGGGATTACAAGCCTAGAACTATTAAAAGAAATATTTCATCTCTTAATGAACATTCATCAAGAATTAATCTTTATCACTTCTTGATTTGGGCCTATTTTAGTACAGACTTACGAAAACCTGCATAACGTAGATCCAGGTACATTTTTTCCCTATCACACAGAAGAGAAATTTGTCAGTATTCAAGAGGGGAAATGCTTCATTACGTCTCTCTCATTAGAACCACGGTTGAGGTGATTTATAGGAGACAAAAGAATTATCATGAAAACTGAATTAGCTAATACACGTGCCCAAGTTCAGACTCGAGGTACGATCCTTCAATTAGGGAGCTAATGCCTTACCAATTTTGCTACCCTAATCAAAAATAAACTTCACTACCACTTCCACTTCGAAATCACATTACTCAGATGGTGAATGTTACATATAAAATAAGAACTCCCTGAGCATTCTCCGCGGAGGAGAACGATGACAGGACCAACACCCAAACGGGTAGCTTGTCCGCCGGCGGGCGGGGGCCCGTCGGGGCCCGGCCCAGATGCCAGTTGGTCGGGCGCGAGTGTACCTCGGCGGCGATCTGGTTATCGGCGCGGAAAACTCCATTTAAATATCTTAATGCGACATCAGCGACGACAGCGAAAGGGAGGCGCGCAGGTGACGGCTCAGCGGCCTCCCCTCCCTCCCCTCCTCGCCCCGCCCCTCCCCGCCCCACCCCGCGGCCGAGGAGGCCTGGAAATGGGTCCGGGCTATCTGATGCGCCAGACGCCCCCTGTGTGTTGGTCCGTGTTTCCGAGCCCATCGCCCCGTTCCGATTCGTCTCCGGGAGATCGTCATCGCGCGGAGAAAGAAAGAAAGGAGGCGCCGCCGTTGGAAACTGGGTTGCGACGGCGGACGGGGCCTGGGGGACTCGGAAAAGCCATATAGGAAAAGGCCAATAGGAAAAGCCTATTTCTTTTGAAAAGCTGTCGAGAGGTTCGAGATTGCTTCTTCGACTTCTCACAATGCGCCTAGGATCGTCACGCGTAGACAATTGTGCAGGAACGGTTTCTTATTTTATCAGTGACTAGTAGTTTGTGTGTGATGAATGGTACAAAAATGCGCATAATGGTAAATGATATGTAAATTAACTGGAGGAGCAGGGTAAGTTTTCTCTTTTCATATATGTGACGGAAATATCTTAAGGAATGCCTTTTTAATTTCAAGAGCCAAAAGCAAAATAATACCCTGTTGTCTCAGAATCAATTGTAACCAACGATGTTCGAAAAAATCAGTCAACTTTTAAATTATTACTTGTAGATAATCATTACGATCTACTGCATCTCAATATTGTAACAAGAATTTGCAAAATTATAACGATCGTTTACGATTAAAACAGTTTCCTTCGGAATTTTGAGTTTTGAAATAACACTTTTGTAAAAAAGGTACTATTTTCTTCATAGTTTTCTATACCAGTTCTGTATGTTGTATACATTGGGCTCTTATTATTTTTTTTGAAAATTTGTATCCCAATCTATTTCTCAAGGTTATATGTGGATTACAAATAATTCCAAAGTATTAAGTAAAGTGATTGCGTGAAATCGTCGCAATCTTCCAGTCAGAGAGCCAGTAGCAATCGTAGAGTTGTTTTGTGTTTGCGCCTTAAAAACTGTTATTTATATTTGAGATGAATGAGAAACACTCTCTTATTAAAAATACGATATTTACTTGCGAAAATTCAAAATTTGGAAAATTTCTGAAACGATTCGTACGAAATCGTAAAATGTAATCTCCCAAAAGCAATTTAAGTCAGCATGTAACAATGTTTGAAAAACAGGGAAACCTAATGAGAATTTTCATTCCTCATTGAGAAGAATCAAGCGCCAGATAATAACCTGGCAACCAAGGAGGATTTAATTAGCAAAAACTGGCGAGTTGGTGAACTATAGTCGCATAACTGGCTTCTTGGGTAGTCCGGAATATTAAAAGCACCCAGCTTACATCAGTTCACTCTTCGTGATGGGCTATAAAATTTCCATTGATGTAAAAACCGTTGAAATTTCCTGGTCTCCAGACAACCTGCAGTAAAATACAAAGCGAAAGAGAAAAAAGTTACGAATACGTCGAATGATCGTTCGGCGAGTAAATGATCAACAATTATTCCTCCTTGATTATTCTTTGGTTATTATATTTCTACCAGTTTCTTATTTCACTTGCTTTTCGAAGAAGTTTTCTTATCATTGTATGAATACTCGTAGAGCGGGGTATTTATTATTCAATAAACCGATAAAACGTGCTTCTGATTTGATAAAACAGTGCTGAAAGTCGATTTTCAAGGATGTTAATAGAAATGAATATCGAAGAAAAATATAATGGAATACGAAATTTTACAAAATGAAATAATTTAATTTGTTCCTCCGCAATAAAGTTAATGTTATTTGTTATACATCTGTCAAGTTCATTAAGACAATGAGTTACGTTCACATGAATGTAGGGACATGGGAATGAACATTAAAATTACATGTTTGTGCTTAAGAATGTGTACCGTTAAAAGCTCATTATCATATCTGCTAATATATCATAAAACACAAGGAATACATGGCTCAATTTTCACATTTCTCAAAGTTTGTTTGCTTAAGTGTTTGCACAACTTCGCACGTTACATTTTACAAATATCCAGTTAAATTTTTTACTTATAGTTTTTACAGTATTCTGATCACGTGTAAAAAATCTCGTAGTACCAAGTTTCTGAGTAATATGGTTTTCCTTTTCTTATTTTTCCTCTGAATATGTTTAAAATGAGTTTTCGTGTACCCTCCCCAAACTTCGGTGCCACTTTCCGAGGTGTCACGTAATACTGGTAGGGATTCCTGTGGCTCAAGTACAGATAAACAGGAAAATACTCCTAGGAATAGGGATTTAGCTCGGTCTGTTATAGGTATTCGTCATTGATCTTCATATTCCTCCAAAGTTCTTAAAACTAATAGAATAGATTTTTGGGAAGTATTTACCACAAACGCTAATTTGTCATATTCATTATATAAATTGGGAATACATTTTTAAAGTATCTTCTAAAATTTTAGTATCTTCAAACACTACCCTCCAGATACGCAAGCGCACACGCTGCTTGCATTTTCCTTTGGGAATCTGTTGCAGTCTATGAAATGGAAAGAAGTCACACCTAAATACTACGATTTTTAAGTTGCATTGCAAATACAAGATACTGTCTTCTATTGAAGTTTTCTCAGCTATTCAAGAACTCGCGTCCTCGGCAGACGTGTCGACTATATTGTGACAATTTGTGTCTTCCCGCAAGGATATTAATTAAATACTCGTTTACGTCAACAATCTGGAGGAGAAACCAAGCGATAAAGCCCGGATTTGCACACCCTACAATTCAAGTAGCAAAGATAAACCGAAAAACTAAACAGGTAGTAAAAAATGAAAATTTATATGTACTAGATATAAGGTTCTTATCACGTAGGCTACTCGACAATTTCAATCTACGGTAACTATTTTAATTCAGCTTAATTGGAAATAATGTATAGAAAGACTAACTACTACTGAAGGTAGAAGTTTTAATTACTTCTGGGCTGAACGAAAACAGCCTGCAGTCATTGTAGCATCCGTTTATACTTTCTACCGCAATCACCGAAGCGCCCGATCGTTAATTTATCAGAGCCTTGGAATCCGCTGACTGGCAAAAATGCCTCCCGCGCAATAATAATAACAGCAACCTGCCGCCGCCGACGGAGCCTGCGGCGGCCGCGGGCGGGGTGGGGCGAGGGGAGAGGGGCGGGGCTATTACACGTCGTTTCCAGGGCGGCGCGCGCTGCAAGCGGCACCGCTCCCCGCCCACTCCCCTCGCTCCCCGCCCCGGCCGCCCCGCCGCACCGGCGCATGAATAAGTAATGGCGCGCGCGCGGTCGCTCCGTCTCTTCTTCTCGCGTCGCGTCGCGCCGCCCTGCTCTGGCCGGCGCCGCCGCCGCCGCCGCCGGGGCTCGAACGGCGCTCGCGGAATACGAGCACCCGGCTCGGTAATGTGCGTTGATTACAGAGCGCCGGCGTGGCGGCGGCTGTAGAGGAGGAAGTGGTGGTGGAGAAAGGCGGGGAGGGGAAGTTGCAGACAGGAGATGAAGGTGGAGGTGGAGGTAGAGGGTTGAGGAGGCAAGAGGTGGAGATGGAGACAAGAAATGGAGGTGAAGATAAAACGTAGTGGTGGACACAAGACATGTAGGTAGACACAATTCGAGTGGGACACAATTCAAGAGGTGGAAGTGGGCTCATGGTGTAGAGGTGGACGCGAGACGTGGAATTCGACAAAAGATGTGAGAGTGAACACAAGACGTGGGGATGGACACAAGGCGTGGGGGTGAACACAAGACGTGGGGGTGATCACAAGACGTGGGGGTGGACACAATACGTCGGAGTGGACACAAGACGTAGAGATGAGCACAAGTCTTAGAGGTGGACGCAGGTTTGGGGTGGGCACGAGTCGTGGGAGTGGACACTACGTAGAAAGGGACACACGTCGTGGAGGTGGACACAACACATGGGGTGGACACAAGACGTAGGTATGAACACAAGACTTGAGGTGGAGATATTAAGGAGGAGTTTACTGCGGCAAGGCACGAGCGCTAGGTACACAATATCCTCGCCCTACGTAGTTGCAAGGGACTTTCAGTCTTGACTAATAGCCTTTCGCGCGCTACAATAAATGACATTGCTGGCCGCCACTTGGGCAACCCTGTTCTAACAGTACCTTCCACCTCTCTCCCCTTTCTGCCAACTATTGCTGCAGGTGCCTTGTTGTCCCACGCCACTTCCACCATCATTCGCCCTCCGAGCTTGGATCTTCAGCGATCGCCAGCTTCCGCCACCCACCTCAGCCTTCCTTGCCACCGCCTCCGTCACCGTCACCTCTGTCTCTGCCTCCGACGTCACGCGGCAATTGTTAACATTAGAATAAATCACCCTCTTGGGTAATGTGGCATAAGACGACACTACAGACCACGTTCTTTTGCAGACACGTGTTGCTCATGATCTGTGTCGTCTGCAGCTTAAGTGCATGTACTTTCAGAAGCAATGGTTCTTTAGGTTGGAGTCTGTAACTACAGCTACAGCGCCCGGAAAATATTAATACGTACTTGGCATCTCTGCTTGTTGAAAGATGTAACAGCGGAGTTAAGGCACGTCAGTGGAAGTACCATAAATATGTTGTGGATTAAGTGTGTGGGTGCTAGGGTGGACACAATGATAACAATGAAACTTGATCGGCAACCACTACGCAAGAGTAATGGTTGCTAAGCCACGAGTTTGGCCTACTGTGAAGATGATGATGAACGAATCACTTCACACGAATTATTTAGGATTGCAGTGTTTGGAAAACTGTAAAGCTATATTCAAGAAATGAAACAACTAAACGAAATACTTCAACAATTTAAAACCAATAAAATTATCAATTCCTTTGATATTACAGAAAAATCGTTTCTTTAAGAGTCGTATCCCCGCTTTCAATATTCTAAACGTAGACAATTTACAACAGAATTTACCGGTCTGAGAAGTCTGTCGTGTTAGTTTCTTCGTCGACACAGCAGCACATTCTGCATACCAGCTTGCGCCCACCTGTTGGCAGAAAAGCAGATCGTTATTTGTCGTGTCACTTGCAAGAGATAAACAACACACACGCTTCAAAAATTTATGCCATCCGCTCTGCCGCAAGACAGGTTTTGAATAACTCATTAGCCAGTTATTGAGCAAATGTTAGAAACTTACAATACAACAATTACAACTATGAAACAATTTCAAAGCTGAAAAATATGATGAATAGCTTTTACAAGTAAAGTATGTTGATAAACGGTCGCTCCCTGTTAAAAACGTACCACATCTAAACACCTCCATTCTCTTTTAATATTATATACTAAATCACTAGTCAGCTCAAATACGATATTAAAAATTAATTACAAACGTAAGGTGCAGAAAGCATGATAAGTGTATGAACTCACAATTGACTCAACCACAATGTGACTGAATAAACAAGAAAAATGTGTCAATAACTGTTTTGTTTTGAAGCAACAAATATTATCTCGAAAGCAGAAAAAGTAAAAATTAAGTGTGCGTTCTATAACTTCTTAAATAGAAAATGTCTTGTTGTTTTAGCAATTGTGATTTTCCATTTGCTACGGACTTGAATAGTGTTTTTGGAATAAACAGCCGAAAACATTTATTCAACCATCAAACGAACCTTACTTTTTTTAATGAAAATTCGTATAGTTTAGAAAAAGTATATTTGATCGCTCCAATCAAATTAATCTAACATGCATCCTGAAACAGCAGCACCGGTCACAAACAACCGTTCAAACGCGCGTTCCAATCCCATTTCGCCAATGAGCGTTGCGGCTCTTTTTTCACTTCTCCGAGCGTGACAGTACAAATCATACCCCTCTTCAAATACTACTTCCGCCTATAGCCGAACTCCTTTTGTGAAGGCAACTGGCCAACCGTGTCAGATTCAGCGGCCGGGCTCGCGTCCTGTTCAGAGCCGCACCTGGTCGCGAATACGAGGCTGGGCTCGAACCCGACCCCCCGGCCTTCGGGTGCTTCCGCATGCAAGACGACACCGACCACCCCCGCCACCGCCGCCGCCGCCGCCTCCGCCTCCGCCGCCCCGCCCGCGCGCACTGGGCCCAAAACGTTCGCGCGACGCGGGCCACTTCATATTGATTCCGAGGCTGTTAGTCCCGTAAGTGTAGTGCGTGTTGCATCTCGGAAGGTGGAGGTGTTCCTACCCCGCCGGAACGTGTTATCCAACGCCGACTTCTGGTTTCTCGCCTCCCGGTATCGCCCCTAGCGGGGCACCGTTTTCCTGCCTTCCCTTTCCTGGGCCCGATATCAGATCCTTTTTGTGCCTTGCCTATGGCCGATCGCACTCTACGAACAATGGTAGGGTAATGTGAGGAATGAAATGGAAAAACCCATCATGAATGGGTTGACGTGGTGGTATGAGATGCCAACCACATCGCAAACTGATGGTGAAATCATCCACGTCTTCCACGAAACTCGGACCCGCAGCCAACGCCTCAGCATACTTGGGACAGTGTTCCCAGCCCCTTTGCCATCCAACTCCCTTCAACATTTTTAATTATTTACTTATCTTTTAAGGCTACATATTATTTACAATTCTAATTATTTATTTACAAATTATTTGTAAACAATTACATTTATTTGCCAGCACCGGTAGCAGCGATCGTGAAGACAACGCCTTAGAGTTTTCACTGCAATCTATACTACAAGTGTAATCACATACTGAATCGACGACTTGTTACGCCAGTCGGGATCTAAGTCGTCAGTCGACTGCTCTGATCAGTGGTCTGTGTGGTGCCCTGCTGACGTCCAACAAATACCGGAACAGTTCACTGGAGTATTAGCCTTGTGACAAGCACCGGAGAACCGCGACGAGCGGTGAGTTGCCCGAGGCCTTCAATGCGTCGCTTGGTGGAAAGAAAAATACTTTTACTTTTTTGCCCACGAATAGGCCGCCTTAGTCCACGCGTGCATGCACCCTGCATTTATCGGGGCTCAATTTCATTATCTCCGTAGCAGGTGCATGTAATATTTATTAAGGGATCAGTATTTAGCTGGTTCCTATTTTTATCCCGCCAGGATTGTTAACCCTGGGGGTATAGAAGAAGAAATCATGATGATGATGATGATGATAATGTCGGGTGAAAGGTCCACACTCACATACACACTCTTGCCAAAGGTGGGACTCGAACCCGCAATCCTTCCGTCCGAGATCGGCACAGCACTATTGCTTTAGCGATCTCGGCTATCCGGGCCGGCTATTTACTTATTTATTTTATTTTGTTTAATTAATAATTGGTTTGCGTCAACCGTGCCGTCAGGCTGTGTTAGACCACAAATTCCCTCGCTTCCTCGGCCAATGCAGGCGGCGCGCGCGGGCGGATGTGGCCGAACACATGCGCTATGGCTGTGGCTGTGGCTGTGGCTGTGGCTGTGACTGTGGCTGTGGCTGTGGCTGTGACTGTGGCTGCGGCTGTGGCTATGACTGTGGCTGTGGCTGTAGGTGCGGCTGTGGCTGTGACTGTGACTGTGACTTGTTGCGGCTGTGGCTGTGACTGTGGCTGTGGCTATGGCTGTGGCTGTGGCTGTGACTTGCTGCGGCTGTGGCTGCGGCTGCGGCTGCGGCTGCGGCTGTGGCTGCGGCTGTGGCTGTGACTGTGGCTGTGGCTATGGCTGCGGCTGCGGTTGCGGCTGTGGCTGTGACTGTGACTGTGACTGTGACTGTGACTGTGGATGTGGCTGTGGCTGTGGCTGTGGCTGTGGCGTGGGGCCTGCGGTCGCTCAGCGCGTGCCTTCCGCGTGCTTTCCGCGTGGTGGTTTCCGCGTGCCTTCACTGATTGGAGGGACTCTGATTGGTCAAGCGGTGGAACGAAACCCTTAGTCACACTCACGATGTCTAATACTACGATTTTATACAATTGTTTTTCATATAATATTTCAATACTTAAGTATATTTTTTATTTTCCAAGTTCGATTAGTTTTGGACGATATCAAACGAGGCCTGGGCTGGTGCAAAAGACCCATGCATATTCTTCCCCATCTCATTTTTGGAGTTCACGGAAATACTCGCGAGGGAGATATATCATTTAGCATCCTCTTTACAATGGCTGAAACTCATGGAGACTGACAAATAAGTACAAACCTTCTCCAATTTATAACTGTAACCCTGATCCTAACTGAGGTCCTGCCAACCGCATCACTTTATATGCTCCCATTTTTCCGACCCACATAGGTTACCCCACTCAGGGAACTGGGAGCTGATCACTTAATTCTCGGACTCTGACACATATTGGAGATTTTGTTGATGAAGTGGGAAAGGACCAGGGGTTTATCCGATGATGGTGCATGCGTAGTGCTCTTTGTTTCGCCCTGAATCGACTTGGAACTAATCGGGGCAAACGACGCATAAGACCGAACAAGTGGCGTCCTGTAGAAGGAGGGGGGTTCCCAACGGCAGTACATTTACCACTTGTACACAAAGGAATTCGGATGATGTGACAGGTAGTATAACCTATTTTTAAAGTGAAAATTGAAAACTGAAATGAACAAATGCAGTCCACGATCGTAATGGCAACAAACGAAAACATTTTAGACTGTGCAGGTTTCAACATACGTACATGTATTTGTAGCAGAAATTCCCATGCACGCTTTTAATTGAAATGCGATACAAACGCTTCATTGTAGTTCAACAATGAAAGCTCGACATGCAAAACATTTGGTGTGCGCTTTGACTCGCACAATACAAACGTTAAGACCTAAAATCCCCATTTATGCGTTATTGTTTTTTGTTGTTGTTGTTGTTGTTGTTGTTGGTTTTTGACAAGAAAGTTTCTAAATTATTGGTAATTCGTGGGTTGTGTCATGACCAAACCCCTGTAAATTTTAAATGGTCCCCAGTGACGTAACCACCTGGAACCGCGGCCCTAGATAATGCAAAACCTCACACATTCATGAGGAAACCCCGTCATTTGGCAACGCTGAGAGGGCGGGGCAATCGCTATTCCGCCCGCGAACCTCCAACGGGATTCGCAAAGTTCCGCCGCGCCGCGCCGCGCCGCGCGGGCCGTTTCGAGAAATGTGGACGAAGCCGCCGCCGCCTCCGTGAGCGTGAGTGGGGGAGAGGGGGGCGCTGCGGACGCGACGCGGGCGCCGAAGAGCGAGGCGGGCGGCGTGCGCATTACGTGGCGCCGCGCGGGGCAGTGCCAATGGGCGCCGCCGCTCGCCGCCGCACGCGTGCCGGCACGCGCGCCCCGACGCCAGCACACGCGATCACGCGCCGCACGCGCCCGCCTCTGCCGCCGCCGGAGCTTCTGTTTCAAGCGGGGGGGGGGTACGATTCGCAACTGCGAGGTGTCTCCCGATACTAAGTTTTCCTAGGTCGACCGGAATTGAGACGTGTCATACCGTGGGATCAGTATTTGTATCCCCTGACTTATAGAAGTCTGCCTCCTGGAATAGGTACAGGTGTATGACAACCACAACATCTCCGCGTCACTGCGCGCGTAATATGCGCACGCAATACTATCTAGAGGGCGAGGTCCGGACTGTAGGGTAGATGGTCAAACACTCCCCCCAGCGGAACTGCTGCTGAAGATCTGTTGTGATCCAAGTTGTAGGACCTACCCTAAAGACTGGATTTTGCCCCCCCCCCCTACCAGCGGTTTCCACTTAACAGCTCAAGAAATTCCTTGCGGACAGCATTAGACCTATCACAGTGACATATCAGTGCAGAGTTGCAGGAGGCTGTCAAACTCTTGCACCAATCCCAGGCGGCACACGTCTACAACACATGGACTGGACTACAAGTGTTGATTCCACGGTACGACAAATGCCTCAAATATGGTGGTGATTATAAGTAAGAAATCTTCGTTATCTTTTTGTTGACGATCTAGGAAAACTTATTTTCTGTATGCAACTCGTACTTGGGTGGGTCATTCCGCCCCGAAAACAACCCTATTCCGAGTTCGCCGCCAACTGCGTATTCCCCTCAGTTTACGCCATTGGCCCTTTCCCTCCAGCGCTCGGGGGCTGCCTTGCACTTTTGACAGGACGTCGCTGAGGTAGGCCGCTAGGAATTCCAGTGAACGACAGCTTGCACAGACGATTCGTGATGGAGGAAGGAGAGGAGAGGAGCACAGACAAAGTGGATAGTCAATTGATCGCCTTGAAGATGTCCCTCCAGCGATTTTCCTTACCAACAGACACCAAGTTCATCGTATGAGCTTAAAGAGAAATGGCAGAGGTTATCTATTGTTTAGTTCGAATCAATAGCCACCTGGAGAACAAACTATTGCCATTCCGCAGATTTCTGAAACTTACTGAAAAAGAAGCGGGAACAGAGCGATGGACGGGAGATACAAAAGATGTCTGCGACGCGCATAAAGGGCCAGCTAAAGACTAAATTGGTGGGGACGGGTTTATCGGGGGGACGGGGTACAGGCAAAACTGAAATGGATTGATTGATTGTTAGTGATTTCAGGCAAGTCAACTACTAGGAGCATTAGTCCCGTAAGTGTAGGGTATGTGTTTACTCAGTAGGTGGCGGCGGTCTTCCCCCGCTGGATGGCGAGATCTTCCGACCTACCGACGTCGACTAACGGTGTTTTCCCCAGCCAGGCATCTCCCACCAGCGGGACACCTCTCAGCTCCGCGACCGATCTCCCAGCATGTGTGATAGAAAAGTGAAATGGCGGTGGGGTGGGGGTGGTTACGGGAGCGGGGCGCAGGCGTAGATGGGGATGAAGGTGGGGTAGGCAAAGGCAGGGAGGGAGGCGAGGGCAGGGTGAGGTGTGCAGGGCGGGGGCGGAGCAGAGCCTGCGTGTCGGAGCGCGCTGACTCAACGGACGATTCCTTCGTGACCCGCACCTCGATGAGCGCCCGCCCCATCGCCCGCCGCCCCGTCGCCCCGTCGCGCCAGACGCCCGAGCGGCGGCGCCCCGCTGACTCACCTGCCCGCGACCCCGCGGGCGGCGTTCGCGAACCGGAGCAGCGCCACCGGCAGCCCCTGCGCTCCTCCCCCTCCCCCCTCGCCAGGGATAGTCGGTGGAGTGTTGTTGCGTGAATGAGTGTGTGAATGCGTTTGTACGTGTGGTCTAAGAAGGAATGGGAGTGTGAATGACCAAAACTTTAAAAAAAGAAGAAAGGACATTTTAAAGAACTCTTTAACACAACCTAAGTAATTATTTACCTGATTTATAAAATAGACTATGCCCAAAGATGCCATTGTATTAGATTTAAAAATATTCATTAATTTAGTTTATTTAAGATAGATATTTAAGAACGTAATTTTGAGTTTCGAATACGATTGTATATGCAAGGGTTTTTGCCATTTCTGCGGTAATCACAAAATTTATAGTATTTGCAATTCTTTTTCTCGAGGGTTAATTTATTGCCGTTTATACCATTCTTTATTTAATGTTATAATCGGTATGTTGAATGTCATAAAGGCCTCAAGATGCATTTTTCTTTATAAACTGAGGAAGAAATTGATTGCAGAGTTTCCACTCGTACCCTAAAAGTCTGAATATGACTTCTCTAATATACGATTGTCAACTTGGTGACAAAATCAATGAATCAATTACCAACCTGCTCAACATCAGTTTATTCAGCATCAATATTCTGTAGTACCTCTAAAAGCACTCTTCTCACATTTAAAAATGTTTGGAAACACACAATTATTCTTTTCTACCAAGTATGTATGTTTGTTTTCGGTAGTTCCTTAATGCTGATTATAATTTCATGTTGTTGTCGCGGACTTTGACACCACTTTTACCCACTACTACACCTTTTGCATCATGAACATGCCACGAAGTAGCTACCAACTTGAGAGTACGTCTACATGCATATCATGTTCATATGTGTACGAGCGTAAGAGACAATGTAACTGCGCAAGATTGCATAGTTGGTAATGTACAACGGTTGGTGTACGAAAGAGTGAGTTTACAGCATGAGAAATTATTGTAAACATCAACATAACCTGAATCAGTGCACTGTAATTTAGTCCCAGTGCAGGTTTTTTTGGTGGAGTTGACGAATTTTGAGTTGATTTAATTGATGTTCACATATTTGAAAATTATTATTCGTGGTATTTTCTAAATCATTTTGAGGTACTATATTTAGCTACATTGAGTCGTCACGTTATGGTTACATTTACTTACGTGATACCACGTCTACAAGCTAGCTAAAATGTCATATTTTTATAAGAACGTATGTATTTCGTTACATGGAGGATAATTCCCGCTAGAGAGATTTTTTGTGCGCATTTGCACGTTGAATTTTAAATTTGGGAAGAAATTATATAAGAAAACTGACAGAAGCGTGTTAATTAATGTTTACATTATTTTTCTTAATTTTTGTACAAGTTGTAATTGTTCACCTTCACACACACACATTAATTTTAATTATTACAGTTTTACTTCCAAGATGTACTTAAACGAGACAAATGCGAATCTAAATGAACATTCACTGTTAGCCTCAACAATACGTACAACACAATGCTTCTTCACATCAATGGTGTTTTTTTATTTCATCATTAATTTTCATTACAGCAGTCTTTCTCTCGTAACGAACTCATAAGTACGTGCTGAAAAGAACATCAACCGACAATTCTTAAGCAAATCAGGTCATCAGACAATAGCGAAAGGAAAGAATGTAATGAAAAAAGACTTCAGTTTTGATAAACACAAAACAGCTTTGACAGCTTCGTTTTCTGGGTTTAATATTTATTTCCATATATAATTTTGGTATTATATTGAATAAACATGTTTCTTGAGTGTTTTCATTTAACAAAATTAAAATTAAAAAGCACCGTTTTATTTTTTTTAAATTGCAGGCAATTCAGTTGAAATTGAATTCATTTTTATAACCTATGATTTACTAGTTTAGTAAATAATACTGAGCTATTACTTGAGAATGAATCTAGATACAAGAAATTTGTAATGGAACAGAAGTCAGCATAATTTATCAGAACTTTTGCAACACTGTTACGTGGTCAAATAACTACATTAATTACAACGAAGAACCCATTGGAAGTTTTCATTCCTTCCAGTGATTTTGTGGGCATCGTTTCAAGAGAAAATTCCCTGTTGAGGAGATGAGTTTACAAATAATTAAATTATTTTAATGACATAAAAATGGTTTATGATGAGACAAAGACCGGACATTTATCTTGTATGGTAAAATAACGAAATGAAAACACCCTCTTTTATTAGATTTCTTTCACAGTAACCCAGACTTGGATTTGGCTCTTGACTTTTTGCAAATTTCTAATTCTATAGATGAATACTTATAACGATTGGTATCGCTCGCATTAATCTCGCTTTGCTGAGTGCACTCACTTGTCGAATTTTGCGCGGGGAAGAATGTGAAAGCCCTGCGCCGCAGCGACTGGCAGTGAAAGCGCGAAGGAGACCCTCCCGTACGCGAAAGTTCACCGACATTCACGTCGCCAGCCCTGTCGAAGATGCTGGGCGGCTGGCGGGCGCCGCTCACGCCCATTCGCATCTACATGTGCACGTGCAACGCTTGCTCTCATCCGCATCTACATGTGCACGTGCAACTCTCCTTCCTTCGTACAGACACGTGCATATGTAAAGCTTGCTCTCATTCGCATCTATCTGCAAGGTCAACGCTTGCTCTCTTTGTATCTTCACGTGCACGTGCTTGTTCTCATTTGCATCTTCAAGTGAACATTCAATGCGTTCTCCCTTTTTGCATCTTCGCAACGCATTTATCCCTTTTACACTTGCACGTGCCACGTTTGATATTGTTTATCCATACACGTACACGTGCAACGCTTGGTTTTTTCGTATCTACATGTGCATGCGCAACGCTTGCTCTCTTTGCATTCACACGTGCATCTGCAATGTTTGCTCCCTTCGTATCTACACATCACCTGCAACGCTCTCTTCCGCATCTACATGTGCAAGTGCAAGTTTGTTCTCATCCTCATTTATATATGTACGTGCAACGCTTGAGCTCGTTTGCTTCTGTAAGTGCCCATTTAACGCGTTCTCCCTCTGCAATTCCACATGCAACGCTTGCTCTTGTTTGTCCCTACACGTGCACGTGCAACGCGTTTTCTCTTCGTGTCTATATGTGTGCGAGCATGGTCTCATTCGCATCTACATGTCGACGTGCAACGCTTCAGCTCATTCACATCTCCTTGTGCACGTTCAAGGCGCTCTTCTTTCTTCATCTAAATGTGCACGTATAACCCGTGCTCTATTTTGCATCAAGAAAAACTAAGAGATAGAAACCACTGCCCGAAAGTATTTGGAAAAATAGTAATATATGAATATCATTTTTTGTTTCTTTTTGTATCAAATCATCAACATTCGCCATGTAGCATTGCCTCGGAGCCAGCTGTGCCACTTCCTTTCCTGCTCACATATTTGTCGGCTAATAGTAGTCCTCGTCCCATTTGCATCTGTAAGTACATCTCTTCGTAGCCAAATCCAGTAGAGCTGCACCGCGAAAGGAAATCTCTGGGAGCATAGAGGAAAGATAATATTTCCTCTGCGCTGGTAGATCAGTGTCAGAAAGGAAATTAAGAAAAGGAGATTGGGGGTAAGGAAACTCTAAATTAGAAGTAATAAGACAATAATAATCTTGATCTGTCTACTAGAAAGTAGTAAAACAAAAAAGGGATCTTGTAAAGGCTTTCAGTCAAAATGATGAAGACAATTCTCAAAATACATCTTAGATATATGAATAATATTTTGAAAATATTACAATTATTTTTGTGTTTCTTTGCCCATGTCCATATCCAATGCCACAACATTGTCGGAGGCCTACTTAATTACTGTTTATAATTAATTAAATTTGTAAAAAAACTAAAAGAACTAAACTCTGTTTTCCCCTCAGGCGTCAGCTTCAAGCTGTACCCCTCGCCCCGCCTGGCATTGCGTCCACTCTCTGCTATCCGTATCCAGGTTCTTGGAAGAGGGGGTCCCCCACTCCCCCGCCATTTCCCCTCTCTCTAGTTCTCCAGGCCGGGGCCCTACTGTCAATAGCCTGCTGCAGTTACCAATTAAATTTGTATTTTTTAAAAATAGTTTTCTTTCTCTTTATTTTTAATTTTTATATTAAGTAGCAATTTTAGTGATTTTTGTTATTTTCAAAACGATTAAAATGTTAGAAATATTTTCAGGTGTACCTGCAAACAAACCGGCACAAGAAACAACAGCCGGTAGCCTGATTACGAATCGATAAAAGCCGACATGATGACATGGCAGGACATGGTTACCAAAGAGGCATTGTAGACGGAAATGCGAAACATGACATCGACGCTGATAATGGAACGAGGCAACACGATAAACAAAGCACAGTTGAGCTAGAACATAATTCAGCAGACAGGAACGCGAAAGGCATAATGTAAGTTTAAGCTACTCGTAGTGTCATATAGAATAATTCTTAAATATATTGTTCCAAAATGTCCTTCAATCACGATCGAAAAGAATATGAAACTTACTTCTGCGATATGGGTAAATTTCTATATTTCCATCAGTAATTTTTTCTTGAGTGACGGAATGAAGTTTGTAAAAAGGAAGTTATATTCTATTAACTACAGATTAATAAACCATAATTTATTTTCGTTGTTTTTAAAATGAGTTTATACTCTCTTTTGAAATTAATAGATAACTCAGTATTTTATTACACTGCAATTACAATTTATTACGAATGTAGCAATAACAAGTTTCTCCTTGAGTTCTCCTTGAAAGCAGTCTAATTAAAACGAAATATGTGTGAAAAATGTGTATGGTGAGCCTATAAGCAATAATTAATTTAAATTTTGATATACGGATAATGGCTTTAGTTTTCACAAGGGTAATGGATAAAATCGTGTGTTGCAGTCGAGAGTAAAACGTTTTTTTATCCATTTGCGAGAGTAAGCCTCCCCGACTTCTAATAGCACCTCGGAAGCTACATTTTCTCATTCGTGAATAAAATCTTGTTTTATACACGGCGGCGTGTACGTTTGTTCCTTAAATTACTATTAAGAGTATTTATATGCATACTTATGTACGGTTTTCGTATGGAAGCATTTCCGGGCCTCACAAATGTTACGAGCTAATTCGTCAGCCTTCCCCATACGTTTCCCATTGTGGAGAGTGCAATGATCTGCAATATAATGAGGGACTAAAACGAAGGATGAATAGCAATTTTGGACATTCAGTACAGGGGTAACGAATGAATGAGTGAAGAAATGAATGAATCAATGAATCACGCTAAACCGGTCTTTTCCGTCGGTTTCCACAATCTCCCGCCGTCGCCTCGCCCCGTCCTCCGCCACACATGGCAGTCGTGGCCGCTGCTTCGTCACCTTCGCCTCGTTGCCGTCGCCGCGTCAGGAATGCAGGGCTCGAAGCCGTGACCTCGGCGCGCCGCGCGGCACGTGGAGTAACGGTGCTGCCTCTCGCGCCCGCCGCCGCCGCCGCCGCCGCCGCCACCCTCCCTCTCTCCCGCCCTGCCTCCGTCTCCCTCTTGGACGCTCTCGTCCTCGCCGTTTTCGTAATTGTCGCCGTTACGTTGTCGTTGTCTTTGTTATCACCGTCGCCATTCACTAGTCCAACCGTCGCCAACATCGCCGCATGCCGTCGTCGTCATCATCGATACCCTCGTCGTTGTCGTTGCCACTGCACATTGCCGTCGTCGGCACTGGGGCCAGGGAGACGGGGCGGGACGGGGAGGTGCGAGGCGGCACAGGGCAAGAGGGGCGGGGCTTGGCGGGGGAAGTGGTGGGGGAGGGGAGTGTGAAGAAGGGAGGTACGGGAGCGTGGTGAGAAGGGGGGGTTGATGAGGAGGGGGCGGACGGGAGGGTATGAGGGGAAGGATGGCGAGGGGTGGGAGGGGGAGGGTTGATGAGGGAGAGGGTGGTGAGATGAGGGAGGGTGGTGAAGGACGGGGAGGGTTGATGACGGAGAGGCAGGGATGGCGAGGGGAAGGAGGCGGAGGGTTGGTGAGGGGGAGGGGAGGGGTGCGTGATTGCGTGGTGATCCGCTGCGCGGAGGATGCGTCTCCGCTTTTCAGTTTCACTCGCGGCAACGTCCACTCGCTCCTCGTGACAGCAGCGCTTCCGTTTCGAATCATTACCTCTTCTAGAAAGCCTCAACACCCATGGACATTTTCATACTTTCTCGAATTTAAATACAAGTGCATAGCCAGAATGTATTTAGGAGTAGTGAGATAAGTCATAATTTGACAGGAAAACAGTTATCACAAAAAACTTATGAAGAACTATTTACGTAACATTTCGCAAAGTCTGAGTCATTTTTATTTCAACGAGATGCGATGACGGGATATAAATCATACAGAATTTCAGACTGCAAATTTAATGGCTTACCATTTTCAACTCTCAAGTAGCCTAATCATAAACCATGAAACCAACCCCTCGCAAGTTAGTTGGGACTATTTTATAATCGGAAGGATTTAACCCCCTTTGCTCTTACAATGGTTAAGTGTCTGACACAAATAAATATCCACAGGATCCTTTCCAAGAACGCTTCATTGATACATTTTAATTTTTTACAGGATCCTCTACAACCCTGTGTCGCTCGGGGATCATCAACCTAAACGAATATTTAGTCCATTGTTTTCAGCGACTTTCATGAAATTCATTGAAATACGGTTTATCATCACAATTATTATTTTGGATACATTCCTCTCCTTGCAATTTAAAAAATTCCCAATTGCAAAAATTCCGCCTCTGTAGATGGTTGACAGTGATCCAGTTAATATTTAGTAAAGGTTTTTGTATTCCCATTATAAATGTAAATAATAAAAATGAGTGAATGTATTTAATAAAGCCAGCTGAAGGACGTGTATTGCTGCGGCATTGACATTTAATTACTTATGCACAAGAGTTGTGACATCCACAAGGGCGATGTTGATGACCATTGCAATGTCAAATAAAGAATATTAATGATTCATATTAATGAACATGATATCATCGACGTGCTCCCATTGACATAATTGTGAAAATCAACGCCAAAGTTCAGATACACTTATACATATCTATTGTGGAAAATTATATTTCCCTTTTTATCTTTGCATACTACGAGAATTATGAAAAGTGTTACGTGTTGCTCCTAGACTTTTAAAACGCAAATTTAAATTCACAACTTTAAATATATTACATACACCTTGAATAGAGGATCAAGGAGACACATTATTTGGTTTTGTGTTTTCTTTTACATATTTCACATGTCCCTCATGAGCGAGAAAGGAAAGAGAGAAAAAAATCTCATCCAATATTCATAAATCACAAACGCTGAAGCACGTTACATGTCGAGTAAGTAATATCTGTAACTTAAATTATACAGACGCGCACCTCTGTACGTGCATTTGAACCTCGAATGGCTTTCCACACACGACTTTACATTCCATCGAGTATTTAAAAATCACCGTCGGTAGGTATGGTTCATGCCCATGTCAAATTGTAGTGAATTATTTTTTTAAAATGTTTTGTATTCGAAAAATAGGAAGGAATAGTTGAAGGAGACGTTCGTATCGTTAGAGTAACTACTGAGTACTATTGAGTACCCAACTTGATAAATCCGGATTTGATAATGTGAAACGAACATTTTAAGTTGTCTAGGTAGTTAAGTGCTGTGCGCCAAATGAAAATAAAACAATTTAACAAAATTCAATAGTAGCATCGAATTAATATACTACAAAACGTGTAAAAAACTAACACTACGTTCATATGTCAAAACCAACACATTTCTTAAAATATTTCATAAAACTTTAATTTCAAATGGATGTGGGCGAAAATATCGATAACTTTCACAAAGGATTTGGAAACAGAATTCGAATCGTATGAACTTTCTGACTATCCGATTCACGAGGATCGGATAATAAATCCAAAACATCCAGTGTTCATACGAGGCCTATATAGGGTGTGTGTATACAACAAGGAGGCATCGAGCCAATCATCTCAATAAGTAATCGGCCATAGGATCAGACGCCGAGGAGAGGATCAATTCACAGGGGACGCGGCCGCCGCCCGCGCTGTCAGGAGACGGACGGCGCGCAGCTGCCGACGGCCGGGCAGGGCCTGACGAAGATGAAACGCAGCTCCCGAAGGAATGCTTGAGGCCCGATCACCCGCAAGACATCGCTCGATCAGACAGCGTTCGCCTACGCCCCGCAGGATACCAAACCCCATTTGAGTATCCAAGTATGACGGTGCCGTCACTGCAAATTCGAAAGAATATTTTTAAATAAATATTTAAAATAATGTAACGCTACACAACCACTATAATAATATCAATAATACCTTCGCCAATAATTTTATGGAGCTATATATTTCAAATTTAATACTCTAATTATACATGTGAAATCACATTTAATACTCTAGTCATACATGTGAAAAATATAAAAAAATATATACTATTTAAAATTATTTTTCTACCGATTTAAAAATAGTAACAAACCTTTTATACCAAAAATGAATAATATCACCAACACATCTTATATTTTGCGTCATCTAAGTAAGAATTTATTTTCACTTTTTTTCAAGAATTCCAGTGTATAATTGATGGTAATATTTTAATTTTAACAGTTCCAAGTGAATTGACGTTTCTTCTATTGGTAGGAATTCTATCAGCTATCAAATTATTACGCTTTCTAAGGTAAACCAAATTCCTGAGAACGAATGTAATACCTTCCTAAATTACAATGCTGTAGGTTGCTTTGATGGAACGAAGTTTATTTCATTTCAATTATTTTATTAAAAGTTTTCTATTTCCATAAGAATAATTTTTGTTTTCTTGGAGATGGTACATAGTAGTTTACTATGCAACTAAAACATTTATTATTATATGCTAAGTGTAAGAGGCTTTCTATAAACATAATCAAGTCAATCATCACAAAGAAACTTCTGCTGTCTGAAGAAAACATCACGCCCTCAGTATGTTACGGCAAACATTCCTGCATATGCTTCGAATCCATCTTTATGTTGGTCATTACGTCAACTTAGGGAGAATAGTTGCGGTCGATTAGTTGAAGGCATGACAAGCGTAACAGACACGCGTAACTGACAACCGTAACCTATCATTTTTAACTATCGATGAGTTTAGTCATGTCCCAGGAGGAGAAGGAGTCGGTGGGTACCCTGTCACGTGCGTGGTGATAGTAGAAATGCGCGCGAGTAAATAGTAAGATATTCCTGGAGTAGCCCTTATTGAGCTGTGAAAGTGTTATGCAATTTTCAGTCTCTTTCTACTCGACCTCATTTGCTCGATTATGAAGAGATTAAGTATACACAATTAGTAAATAAAAAATTAAAACACACATTGTTGCCTAGCAAACGGATGATAATTAAATCGTATTTCGTAAATTCCCTCATTTAAAAACGTGCGTGTGCCAATAGTGAAAGTGTTAGAATAAATAGAATTTATGGAGAAAGTGATTTTTTTAATGTGCAAATCGATAAAAAAAAAGTCTCAAAAAGTCGTTGAAACGAAACTGTTGCCGCGCGCTATAAAACTATCGCAGTCGTGTATGGTATCCCAGGGAGTTGTAGAAAGTGGTGATTTGCATCGTAGCGCCACAGAAAGCCAGCAAAATGGAGCGAGCAGGGCATAAACGGCTGCAAACCGGTGGCTGACTTATCGTGAACAGATGGCAGCAGCAGCAGTGGCTTGTGTGTGGGGGGGGAGAGGCGGTAGGGCGTGGCTCGCGCCCTGGCTCGCCTGCATCGTCACTTGGCGGAAGCTGGTCTCGGTCGGCGGCAGGGTGGCGGTGGAGAGAGGCGGAATGGAAGATATTCAACCACGGGAGGGAGGAAAATGATGGTTATAGACACTGGGAAGAAAGGAGGGCTGATTCGATCTGCACAGAAAGGACACGGAGGATGTTGGGGTTGCGAGAAATGTCTTGCAAAAAGAGAAGCGTTGATTGAAGAAGTGAAAATGGCACCTACGGACGACGGAAATAGATGGATGACGGCGCAAATACTCGGAATCAATAGACGACAGCAATAAATGATGGCAAGAGAAAAGCGTCGGCCGCAAGAGACTACGGCAACTGCAAGAGATGCCAAACGACGGCAGCAAGCGAGGGCGGCAAAAGACAGAAAGCGAGAACGGCAAGCGACAGAAGCAAGAGACCGTGGTAAGAGACGGAAAGTGACAACGGCAAGCGACGGCGGCAAGAGATGACAACCGACGGCACACACATGAGATGACAATCGACAGCGGCAAGAGAAAAGAAACGGCGACAAGAGACAAGCGACGGCGACAAGAGACGGCAGGAAGGGTCCATAACGTTCAGTATCAAGGGATGTAACGATTGTAGGGCGATTCAAAGGGCTGTATGGGGCGATCACGGGCGATGTCGAGCGATGTCGACCGATGTTGTAGTAGGATGGCGCCGTCTATGGGCACAGTGCGCTTGCAAGAGAAGCAGCAGCCAGCGGAAATACGGGCGGCGCAGCGTGGGACTAATGCATTAGCTGCTTCCTAGAAACGGGCGGCGGCCTTAGCTATTGCCACTACTGCTGCCGCCGCCGCCGCCGGCGCCGGCCGCCGCCGCCGTCTCGCCCAGGTTGCAAAAACTGTGCGCCACCAGGTTCGACACCGCAACCACTACCAATGACGCCACAGCCGCCGCCTTTGCTGTAATAGTCGAGGCGGTGAGGTAAGATGCTCCTGATGTGTGGGTTATATGATTGTGTATCAACACACTATCTCAAACTGACTGTGGGTAGAAATTGACAGATGAGTAGTTTTGAAATATATTATTTACTACTTACTTCATTTCACCGCAATTTCTTCTTTATCACATGCCTACATCGTAGCCATTAGCGTCTACAATATCGTTTTACCTCAAAACGTCAAAGTTATAGATAAAGTACAAAAAATCCAAAATAGACGTACACAAAACTCCTAAGATTTCCCGTTACCTAGGCATTTTGTCCTTCAAATGTCATTCAATTTTACAAAATTAGTTAAGAAATTATTATTATCGCGCCATCACCCGTTATGTTGACGTGTTTGATATTCCCATTGCTACAACGCGTGATCTGACGTTCCGAAGGGCAGTTTCAAGGAATTCGAGGACAGTATTAATTGATAACTTTGTTTCCGGGTGGGTCGCCTGTTAGATTCCCCCGTCCTGTAAATGTAGTGAATGTTATATACCTGGTGGTACCGCTGTTTCTCTCCCCCCCTGGAACGCGAGATTCGGTGCCGATACATATGAGGGCTTGCAGGGAATATTCCCCTCCACGAGTCTCCGACTGCGGAACGTCGTACCAACCATGACAACATCTAACACTATAGTCCAGACTTACATGTAATACAGTGCTTGTAAGTATAAGTGTGTGTGTGTGTGTGTGTGTGTGTGTGTGTGTGTGTGTGTGTGTGTGTGTGTGTGTGTAAAGGGAGAGAAAGGAACAATGATGAAGGAAAGATCGTCGAAGTCCCTGGCCTGTTCAGGTACTGCTCAGGCATTTGCCAGAATTTAAATTAATAGGCAAGGTAAAATTCTCCTTGCCGTCCTGGATAGCCGAGGTCGCTAAGGCTGAAGGGCAATACCTACCTTCGAAGGGTCGCGGGTTCGAATCTCGCTCCGGGCAAGGATGTTTGTGTATTCATGTTGTCCTTAGCTGTTGTTCTTACAGTTATCCCCTTGGGACTAAACCCGTAGAGATCCCGGTCAGACTCTCTCCTGTGGCGATAGTTTTGCCCTGAGCCATCTTTGCCGCAGAATCCTAGGGTTCAGGAGGACCGCTTCGCTCCAACTGAAGCAATGATGCAACATCGATACCGATGTTTTTTGAACATCCATGTTTTACGCTTGATGTTTTTCCGTTTTCGATGGTTCTTTCGATGATGAAAAATTCCCATAATCGCAATTTTGTTAAAGCTAACATGAGAAATAAGAACCTAATGGTACCCTCTGTCTGACTACGTGTTCGAACAAAATGAACGTGGTTTGTACTATCTTCATCGAGCAGATTATCCATTGTCCGAGATGATTCTGATGTCCTGGTATTTCTTTTGTCTTTCCTCGTGTTTCGCACATTGAAAGGCGTTGCGTAACTTTGTTTGCAGTTACATTTACATACAGTATATATACATCGATATTTAGAAACGTCGATGGTTGTTGGTCCACGGTATTATAAACATCAATGTTCGCCAACCTCGATACTTTTTGTCGAAGTGGCATCGCCAGAGTGAAGACGTCGGGCGGTGGCGCAGGCGAGCGCGACGGGAAGGTGATGCGGCAGCAGCGGCGCCGAAAGAAAGCGAACAACTTTTAAATCGGATCGCTCTCGCTGCGCGCAATCAGCGAAAATCAATTTGCTTTTTCTCGCGAGAGGCGATTCGTTTTTTCCGCCCTTCTCGGCGTTTTCCGCTGCCGGGGCCACCGCGATTGCACAGGGGTATCTATCGGAAGCGAGATGCACAGATCTATGGCATGGGCATCACAGGGGCAGGCAGTCACATTAAAATCCAACAGTTCAAAATCAAATGCATGAAACTCAAACCAATATTGAATGCAATCTCCAAACTCTCATTAACACACGCAATTTCAATATATAAATCCATTGTAAGACCCACAGTACTACACGCTTGTTCCATCTGGACAAATGCCTCACCATCCGAAATAAACAAAATACAAGTAGTCCAGAACATATTCCTCAGATTAATAAGAAACGCCTCATGTTTTATTTCAAATCAATATCTCCATAGAGGGCTAAATATGAACTCAATCACTTACCAAAAGTACGCCTATTGTATAATTTCTACACCAGCATAAACTCAATACATCATCAAAACCTTTACAATTTAGCCGCAACGAACGACAGATACCCTTCCTATTTTTTAATCAATTGTCAACAGTAGGTACGCTCATTACGTATCTATCTCAATACAGTACCAATAAAAACAAAGTTAGGCATAGTTTAAATTAGTGGGAAGTCAACAATAAGTATGACAGACTGAAAGGTGAACTATGTCCAATCCAAACAAGCAATAAAGGAAAAAGAAAAAAGCCGGCAGAAGGTTTATCGTCAATATAAAATACTTCTAGTTTTTTTAAAATTTTATTTGACTTGACTGAAGTTTCAGAACGCTTCAACTGCTATGGTTATTGGCATTCACAATGTGAAGGGAACAGCTAGGAAAGTTCAAAAGGTATTACAAATGTTTTACAAGAATAAATGTTCTTTGTTGGACCATTTTCGAAATACTGAAATGTCCACATCTGACAATGTAGTCAGAAATCATTAGAATGTAGAATCGAGAATAGTATTGCATCGTCAAAGTAGGATCTCACGGTCGTTTCCTCAAACTACCATAATACTCTGCATAACTTCCGCAGGCAATTTATCATCGTTACAGAACGTTCCCTCCAATTACATTGCTGTTGGCCGGAAGAAGTCGTTTTATTTCCTTCCTTAATCCTCAGCAAACAAATGATGTCCCAGATTTAGAAGTTAATAATCAAATTTTATACCCTAAATATCGCTTTAAAATACTGGAATACTTTCTTACATCCATCATACGTTGTGTAAATGCAAATTTCTTGTTATAATTTTCATTTGATTTTATTTTTGTTTGTTTTAGGTAAGTAAGCAGACGTCAATACCTTCCAATTCTGGTAATATATGCTGATATTGGTGAGTGCTCTGTGATAAGAGAAATGTATGTTCTTTACATATATTTTTCTAAAATACTATCCTAGTACTAGAAATTGTTAAAAAAATATTATCGTCGAGAATTGACGACTTATATAGGGTCTGAGAGAAACAATATTCATTCCTGTATTTCGTAATTCACCAATACTACTGTCGTTATGATGACATTAATTTTGCGTAGGAATGTACACCGTGTGAATTCTATCTCTACAAGGAAAATCTTTCTAATGGTATAATATAAATGTTTTAAATAACTACATTGCTTAGGTCAACAATTCTGTTTTAAAGCACACGGCCTTTCATTAAGAAGTGTGTAACGTTTGAAAACAAAATTAATTCTGCACGTAAATTTGAAGAACAAATAAGAAGAAGAAAGCTATTTAACACATAACAATGATATAGCTTGGCGATTACAAAAAAAAACAGCTATTCGTTTGCTTCGTGGGAAAGCTTAGCTCGAGTTCTCAAGGATCTTCAAGCACCGTTAATTATGTTGTTTTTCTAGTGGTGGGCGAATCATTGATTGCTCTGACCATTAGCCGTAAAAATGTGCGAGAAACAATTAAGAATTAACATTCGTATGTCACTTTAAAATAGTTTGAGATATCTCTTTGTGTCTGTAAATCTGTTCTCTGCGATTTTCGGCGAGCAAATCAAAACAGAGACAATTGATCCTATTTTGAAAAATATATTGTACAACATTAAATAATAATGAAATATGGATGATGAAGCATGACATGCGTTTCGTCAATGCAGAAGGTTCGATGTCGCAACCAATTTTATTAATATTCAGCATATCTGAATAGATATGGAATAAGTAGAAATGCCGCTCTACAGAACACTTTTGAAGCTTCTTTATCTTCTTAAAGGTGTATTTTGTTGTAAGTAATACGTATCACCTTACCGTTTAGAAACCCGCCAAAATAACGTGATCTTTACTTAAATATTCAAAACTTTTACTACAACAATTATCACTGATATGTTATGGGATATGAATTGCAAATTTTTATGTAATTACAAAACTGCCATTTTTTTTGTTTTTGCCGACCTGATATTTCAGAGGTACACGTTACGTAAGGTAATGTAAATACAATTATCTTATTGATTTTAAAAGCCACATGAAACTGTTGCATTTGTACGATTAGAGTGCGAAAATTCACAGAAAACTACGCTTTTAATTCAATTTTATTTTGGCAGCGGTATAAAAAGCACTCGAATGTCAAATAAGATTATTTTCTTTAAAAGCGCTTTAGATTTATTATTTGAGAATAAGATGTTACAGCAGTCATCAATACGTTATTCATGAAGCCAAGCAAAGCTTGGTGATGCATATCGCATGCAGGTGCATATTTGTGCTTCTTTCCGCAGAGCGATAAGAGGGATTCGGGGGGGGGGGGACGCCGGTCCGCGACGGGGAGTGTGAGAGTGAGTTCTCTCCTACCGCCTCGCCGGGCGCAAAAACGCGCGCCAGCCGCGATGTGATTTATGGCCGGTGGCACGCAAGCGCACAAACGCGCCGATCGCCTCGCTCGCTGCCGGCACGCGGCAGGCGGGGGAGTGGAGAGAGGCGGGGGCGGGGACGGGAGACCTGGGAAGGCACGGAGAAGTAGGTGGGGACGAGAAAGAGGACAGGGAAGGATGGGGAGAGGACGGGAAGGGGCAGATGGCGGCAGGGCAGCGACAAGAAGGGGAGACGGGGACAGATGACTGGCAAGGGCAGAGAGAGGGTGTTAGGGTCGTGAAGGGTGGTGATGACCAGGACAGAGGGGATAGTAGCTTCGTCGTTGCGACTGGATCAGTAGTGACAACGGAAGGGGGTATGATGTCGACTGGGAAGGGGGCGTCGGGAAAGGAGAAGACGTTGGGGGAAGGAAGGGACGGAAAAGAAGAAAAGGGCGGCGATTGGTTGGAATGAGGTGCTTGGGGAGGAAGGAAGGGAAAGGAGTCTGGAGGGGAAGAGAGAAGCGGGGAGGGGGAGGAAGGGCAGTTGAGTGGACGGTGAAAGGGGCAAAAGGGCGACGGGAACTCGCGGAAATAGTGAAGGGTAGAACGGGTTCTTACATCTTCGTAGAAGCGCTACACGCATCTCGAAATAGTATTTTAAAAGGGCAAAGTAATGACTTTGTTCCTGGCTGGAATTCTCCTCTTTCTTGTCAAACATCGAAAGAAACACATTTGCAATATTTATTTTGTGACAATGAAAATGTTGCATTCCATGTTTTGCATTTGCACCGAAAAATCCTCTGAGTGATAATGTCCGTGTACCACATTTTCCTAAACAATACTGTTTACTTGTCTGAGAATAGTAATTTACGTCATAAGAACGGAACATGTTACATTACGAGTGAGATCTTTCCAGCCAAGGTGACGTCAAGAGCCGAGACTGAAATTTCTAACGAGTAATGTAACATTTCCGCTCGTGTGTCGTAACACGTTTCATTTCATACTACGTAGTATTTCCTTACTTTTATTTTAATTTCATATTGCAGTATTTCATGATGCTCGAGTGCCAATAAACAATTGCCAGAGGCGCCAGAGCCACAGAATCTTGATGTCTGTGAAAGAATGGCACTTCTCTGAATATTTTAAAAGGGAATTGAAAGATAAGCATATGCTTCGGAAAGCGATCACAGATTAATCCAATGAAGCAATTGAACAATTTACCACAGAAATGGGAAAACTGCGTAAAAATTAATATTAAAAAATTAGTTTCTGGAAAAATACAAATAATATCAAGATGGTTAATGAAAATGTAATGTTGGCTTCGTTGACAGACTTGATAAGTGGTTCCTATTATAGCTGTACGACTTTGTAAGTATTTTGTAACTCTTAATAGTAATTTGAATATAGCCCAAGAAGGTGAATTCCGATTCCTAATAGAAATATCTCATGATTAAATCCTTCTTATTCGTTCAATGTAAGATGAACTTTTCCTAGTTTTATACATTGATAGCATTTTTTATGAGAAAGTCGGTTGGATATCAAGCGACACAAGAGGTGAAGTCAATCCTGAGTATCCAATTAATATCACAAAAATATTTAGGTGTATTTTGTAAATATTGTTTATTTGAATTTAACAATTAAAAATGAATAAGTTCTCTAACTTTGTGATCATTTGGTAGTTACCATCATTTTTCGTGAATGATTGTAAGTTTCCTTCTTATAGTAATGAACTGCATCGCATCGGTGCTGGCAATGCATTTATAAAATTAATTAGAAACGTTGGTACCAAATTTCCAAGTTCATAAGTTGGTATGAGATTCCATTACGGTACACCACGCAGTAAAGTCCCAGTTTCTGGTCTGCTTTGAGGTACGTAAACAACCGAAATCCGACATAGTACGAAATAAAAATAACTACGTACCTTTACTTTGAAAATTAGCATACTAACTATATATCAGAATATTATTCTAAGCATTTTCCGCTAAGAAATAGTTCCCATTACATTTACAATTTTCAGATCCAAATCATCTGTAATATCCTCGTAGTTTTGCGTAGAAATCTCATCTCATTTCTCAAGAAATCTATTTATGGCTTTATCTAGAAAAAGGAAACGGAGATTATGTGGAATCCTGACCCATCCAAGCGAGTAGTAACGGAATTGCTGCTTAGTGTGCAAACCTGTATAGTGTAAGATTGCATCCTTCGATATCTAAGAGAAAATATGAGTAGTATCATATTATCAACGCAAACATATTACCACAACCAAGATTCATTTGCTCCATTACAGTTTATTCCAATTACTACCATTTCTAGCTCGTTACAAGGTTTTTCATTTTCCTAATTGCATTCAGAATGTAGAACATTTATCTTCATTATTCTATGCGTTCTTTCCTACTGCGAGGAAATTCCGTAAACTGTCTTCACAGTTGATTTCAAACGTCAAAATGGTTTTAATTTTCGGAACAATCAGCCGCTAATGACTGACTTGTTTAATATACAAGTTATCCATTTTTATCAACTGGACACCGAGCTACTGAAAGAGAAACTTATGGTGATGAGCAGGGCTCGGATTCTGATGACATAAAAATTCCTTGAAAATGACCTATAAAATTGCCTAGAAATAAGGTTAAGACGACCTATTGTTTAAAAAAATACTAAAAAATTTGTATGAAAATTTATTAGTCCATGAATTTTACAATTTTAAATAAAATGTATTTACATAAAATTGTACTTAACATAAAGTCTTTATTTTAGGAGGAAATTTAATCTTTAGCTCCGATCTTCCAACCATCAGTTATGAAAGATCGAGGAAGTTACCAGAGATCCGTGTAATTTTTAGAGTTCCAAAAACAGAGAGCACTGCAGCAGAGGAATTTGGTCATTAACTGATGATACAAAAATACTGTTTTAGTGAGCTATTATAAATTAATGAAACATTCACTAAAGAAAAGGAAAATGCATAGAAATGACGGAAATGTCAAAAACATACCAAAAAATGGCAAAAAATGACAAACAAATCACACATCCTAAACAATTCTACCACCTACAAGCCGTAATAAACATTCATTTAGAAGATAGCTTTGCCTATAAACCACCAATGAAAACATTATATGTCATCAGAATCAGAATCCCGGTAATGAGTAAAATTATAGAGTATTAATGCATGGCTTATCGTTTCCAATAAAACTGGATATTAAATTGTTTTTCAAAAGAGGGTAAAATACGTCATTCTACACGCTGGCCTTCCTAACGATGCTTCTTTGAATTCGGAAACAAAGAACGTAGGTAATCATTTTCTACGCTCGCATTAAAAAATTAGATTGAATAATGGAATAGTTTATGTACTTTTGAAAAATTAGTGGGTCTTTTTACAAACTTCAAAACAGAAAGTGACACTCAAGGATTAATAGTAAGAAAACAAATTTTTTGTATTCCGGCATTATAAATGATCTTTTTCGTTACAAGATATTGATCATAAAAGGACATCTTACGGCAAAGTTTATGACATACTCGTATTTGCCGCATAATGGCACAAATAATTGTGTCGTCATATATTCAGCCAATCGTAGCGAGAGAATCATGGGGAGGTAGAGGTACAGCCGACCACCCTTTTCTCGCGCAGATGTCAAATACCCAAGATGTCACAAAGTTGTTTCTCAAAATTAACTTTGATTCTCTTATAAATTTACAATGCTGTTGTACAACAATATAGCGAATGCAACTCGCATAGAATTGTGTGTGTATGTGTGTGTGTGTTATTTAAGGTCGCATCAACATCTAGGTCATTGGCGACCACTATTGTGTTTAACGTTATGGTAACTGAAGATGATATGATTTGTTGATGGCAGGGGGTGAAAGAACGAAAACAAATACAACCATGCCCGAGAAGGGACTCGAACCCGCGATCCTTCGGTCCGAGATCGCTACGGCATTACTGCCTCAACGAGTATAGAATGTCGGTTTATTGCATTCATACAAATTGGAAAACTGGCTCTTAACGTCCTTCATTTTCAAAACATGTACTCATGCAATGAAGCTTAACGTTTTAAACTAGTTACATAATATACTTTAAACAATTTTTAAGCCAATTTTTAAACATAGATAACTTGAACGCCTACAAAATATAATGCAGGATCTCTGGAACGTATCGGCTCGTCGTTGATTTACAGACGGTCGCCCACGTGCATCGCCGAGCGCCTCGCGCGGAATCCCGGAGAAAAGACGAGCGGCGCGGGGCGCAGAGCTTTGGCTTCGACGGCGGAATCCACCAAAGAGGCAGAAATGCCGCCGCGACTCGGCGGTGACGACGGAGGAGGCCGCGGCAGGGGCCGGGGAAGGGGGCTGGCACCAGGGGCGGGGGCGGACCCGGAGATAGGGCCGGCGCGTACCGGATCGCGACTGCATCGGCTCCAGATAAATCACGTGAATAATAATTTGACGGTTCGCCGTTTCGGTGCTTCCCGCTGCCGCCGCCGCCGCCCCCATCGCCGCCGCCGCCCCCATCGCCGCCGCGCCGTTGCAAGATGAAGGATAGCTGTTCCGCTATGCAGGAATCCGCCCGTATCTCCGGCCGCGGAGGCGGCGGCGGCGGCGGGGAGCGCGGCGACGGTGACGGCCGAGACGACGGCAACCGGCGGCGGCGGCAGGGCTGTGCCGAACTGCGACGAAGACGGGAAGGAAAGAAAAGAGAAGGCGCTACCAAAATCTCCGAGCGGTCTCCGCCCATACGTTGGTCGCATTCCGTGACGCTCCAGCGGCCGCGAAGGAGGACGGAAGGCAAAGGAAGACGCGGGAGGCGGAGAGGAGAGGAAAGGGACGGGACGCCGAGTAGACAGGCGAAGTTCCGTATCCGCCCGGGTGGAGGCGCGGCGCTTTTCAATAAACCGAGCAGTGGCCGCCACAAGAAAGCTAACCTTTTTCATGGAGGGCGGCGCAGAAAGGACAAACGTCATGCGACTTTCTCTTAGAATTTCCACTGCCATGTCAACATACAAAATGGTCTGTTTTCAAGTACAATTCGTTCCGTGGGTTATTTCTGTTGATTTGTTTCTCGGGGAAATTTCTGTTCATGTCGAAAGAGAAAGGAATTGTTTTCTATTTAACAGTCCATTGCAGAAATTGCCATTATTTCACTTCTTATACGAGAGTAATTTCACATTCTTTTAAACAAACCAGTTAGCAGGAAAACGAGATTACAGTAGTTAATAAATTGCACAGAAGATCGCAATTGAATTTTGCCTAACATAATGGGAAAGAAGATGTGTTATATAATGTCAGCAGTATTTTAATACGATTCTTTAATATAATCGTCGTGTTATCTTTGCAAATGTAATGACAACCAGTTTTCGTTCCACGAGAAGAGTTTTCGTTTGTGAAGACGGGGGAAGTAGTAAATGTAATAATTACGCCAATGAATTATTATCAAAATTTCTTCATAAGTCTTTGTGTCTAGGTTCATGACAAGTTAACCATTTTACATCTTTTTGATGTTTCTGAAACTATTCTAATTTTTCAATTAAACTACATGTATTTCAAAATAATATGTGTATAATTAACTTTTTAACTAATTCGTTATCAGAATCTATATGTTCAAATTGAAATACAAGAAATTCCAACAGTCTTATGAAACTGATACCTCTCGAATGTTCAATACAGTCATGACTACACGTACATACGTAAGTTGAGGGGTAGTAACTAATAACATGCTATAACTTGGTGATTGCGAAGAGGCCGACATTAACATTAACAATGACGATGGCGAAGTCAATAACAACTACTATGACGACGAATCAGAAGATTATTATAACAATGCTGATAAACTGTGATCGGAATGGGGTTGATAGATGGAGCTGAGATTGTCAAGCAGAAACCAGAGGTGTTACCATACCTGCTTTAAAATGTTCAAAACATTACAACACGTAAGAGCTCGTACTTTAGAAGTCGTACAGGTGAACATCTCTAGTTCCGATTACATCACGGCACGTGACAGACAATGACCAAGCGAAATGGGCGGGGGAACATAAGGAAAACGTAGTTTAACACCTCGGCGGCGAGCGCGCCAGAGGCAGCTTATAGCCGCGGCGTGAGGGGGCGGGGCGGCTCCCCACCTGCCGGGCGCGGCGGGGCAGCGAATAAAGTGGCCAAGTTTACGCAAGCGGCGCCGCGCCGCGCCGCGCTGGACGGCGCTCCCGCCGGCGACACCGCGACCGGCTCCCGGCCTCGGCCTCGGCTCCGGCCCCGGCCGTCCATATGGACGAGGAATGCGAGGCGCGCTCGCGGCGGACGAGCGTTCGAAGCCCGGTGCGGCCGCTTGATTTAGGGCGCGACGCCGCAGGCCTCTGCCCCTCCCTCCTCCACCCCCCCCCGCTCTGTCCCCCGCCGATGCCGTGTAAATCTCTCGCGCTGAAAGGGGACTTCGGTGCGGCAGTGGCGATGGATGGGGTATTGGTTGTGGCGGTAGCGGCGGTAACGGTGGCAATGATGGCGGAGGCGGCGGCGGTGGCGGTGGCGGTGTCGGTGGCGGTGTCGGTGGCGGTGGCGGTGGCGGTGGCGGAGGCGGTGGCGGTGGCGGTGGCGGTGGCGGTGGCGGTGGCGGAGGCGGTGGCGGTGGCGGTGGCGGTGGCGGTGGCGGTGGCGGTGGCGGTGGCGGTGGCGGTGGCGGTGGCGGTGGCGGTGGCGGTGGCGGTGGCGGCGGCGGCGGCGGTGGCGGTGGCGGTGGCGGTGGCGGAGGCGGTGGCGGTGGCGGTGGCGGTGGCGGTGGCGGAGGCGGTGGCGGTGGCGGAGGCGGTGGCGGTGGCGGTGGCGGTGGCGGTGGTGGAGATGGCGGCGGCGACTGGGCTAAAGCAGCGATGATGGCGTTGGCGCAGGCGGAGGTGACGGCGGCGACGGGAGCTGGGTTGCAGGGCCGTGGTGCACGCGTGGAGCCGTGGTGGCGGTGTATGAGGTGGCAGGGTGTCGGGGATGCGGGGTAACCTGGTGGCAGAGTGGCGAGGTGGCGTTATGGCGGACAGACGAAGTAGTGGGTTGGCAGGGGAACGAAATATCGGGGTAGCAGAGCAGCGGGAAGGCGGGGTGCAGGTGGAGGTGGAGACAATTGTGATGACGTTCTCTGCGATCCACGATGCATCAATTGTTGCTTCGTCCAACGTTCCCACCAGCACCCAATCACATTTGCAAACGGGCTATTCTCCATTATCAATCTCTGCTAGGCGCCTACCTACTCCCTCTTTACGCTCTTTTCCAATGAATATTGTTTCCTTTACTGATTAGGTCGATAACCACTAAAGGGAAGTATTCATTTCATAATCTATTCTCATATTAATTCACATAGTAATGAATACTACGTCATCATGTTCTCACTCCTCAGGAACATCAACATTTGTTAACATTCTTCAGTGGCTTCGTGAGAATTCACTCATTTCATTCATTGCCGTAAACTTCCATTAGACATCACACCTACCAGCTAATCTTTTGTATCTCCCCAAAAAGGCCCTGAAATAGCACAACAAAATGTGAGTAACTTAATAGATTGTTTCTCTCGATATTATAATAATAACAATAAGGAGAATAAGCAGAATCCATTGTTTATTTTTATTGTAATCAATAGATGCAATATAACGAATGATTAATTACCGAACAAGTAGTACCGGTCCAGTCTCCATGCCAACGTTGGATTGCTCTAGTAACGCTCATTACGGAGCTGCTCTGGCAGTGATAGCGAGGCCGCTGGAAAGGGCTGGGTCGTCCGCCCAGCAGAAGCGGCGATGGCGGGGGCAGCGAGGCGACGTGGGCGCGGGGTCGGCGGCGGCGCGTGCGGCGGTCCGTCGTAGATCAACGATGCGTCCGCCGCCGCCTGCCGTATCGGGAGTTCGACCGGCTGCCGCCGCCGCCGCCGCCGCCGCCGCCGCCGCCGCCGCCGCCGCTGGATCGGGCGCCCAGCTCAGGCCTCCCCCGTCTGCCCGCCGCCCCGCGCCGCGCCGCGCGCCGGCTATCAAGATCGGAGGGCTGCGGAGAACCACCCGGGGCATTCCAGTGGCGGCGGGGCGCCATCCATCAGCCCCCGCCTCAGGCCCCGCCGCGCCCGCTCACCCACCCGCCCACCCGCCGCCGGCCCCCGGCGTCCGCCGCTGGCGAAAATCCAGGCTGCGGCTGCGGCGAGGGGGGTGCACGGCCCTCGGAGCGTAAGGGCATTTCCTTCTCCGCAGAAAACGACCCATTTTTTTACTCAAATATTTATTCTTGTAAATAATTATTTGAAGAAAATTCAAACAGCAGTAAATTTAAAGCATCAAAAAATCGAAGAAGAAGGAAATAGGAATTGGAACGGCTTCATCTTTAAAAATTTCACTTTCTAAGTGTTATCTCAAGGGATAAAGATCAGCTCCTATTTATCTGTGATTCCTTTGGTCAGAATGGACAGCGGTAAGAGAAGAGTCTAGAGTGGAGTGCGAAGTGTGGTTGGTGAAGTTGAAGAGCGGATGGTAGAATGTGAAGAGCGTTTGAAAGACTGTAAGAGTGGATTGTCGAATACGAAGAGCGGATTGTGAACTGTGAAGAGCGGATTGTGAACTGTGAAGAGCGGATTGTGAACTGTGAAGAGCGGATTGTGAACTGTGAAGAGCGGCTTGTGAACTGTGAAGAGCGGATTGTGAAATGTAAAAGGCGGATTGTGAAGTTTTAAGGACGGATTGAGGAGCGTAAAGGACGGACAGGGATAGTGGGCAGTGGACAGTGGACAGGAGAGAGGGAAAAGTATAATGCGCAGATGAGAGAGTGAAGAACGAAGTGTGAAGAATGTAGATCGCAGCACGGAGCGCGGAAAGCAAGTCGGAATGGGGTGAGGCAAAATGAAATGAATGGAGCTCGCCCCGTGAGAAGGAATCGTGGGGGCATTACGTGGAGCCGCCAGCCCCACTGCGCCCCGCTCTGCTCCGCGGCTGCAAAAACCGCCGTGTGAAATGTCCATCTGGCTTCCTCGCGAAGTTTTGCCGCCGCGCGGGGCAGCGCCGGCAAAAAAGCCTCTCGCTAGCGCTTCATGAGGCGGAAGTTCTGGGAGTATTGGACGCGGAAAGAGGTCGCAAAATGTCAGAAAATTATACGTCGCAAGTAATGCCACTTATGTTCATACTCGATACAGACAAGAACAATAATTATGAAAATGTTACTGCTCAGGTAATAATACTAGACTTGTGCCAATACATAGTACATTTGTTTAATAACTACAGTGCTCTATTCAAATTTCTAGAAATGTGAATTCAATAATATTTCTCATGAATACGTGAGTTCACACGCGAAGATGAATATTCCTGAATTTAAATATTTTGTACTCCATTCTAGTATAACTGACGTCGTAGGCTTCCGCGGCCTGAGTCATGATCTGGGCTGTCGGGATGACGCCGCGTCGAAGGCTGAGGTGCCGACGTTTCGACCAACATATCGCGGTCTTCTTCGGGGCTGTAGTGCCTGTGTGCCAGGAGCTGTAGTGCCGCGTCACTTAGACAGCACAGATCACCATTGTAGTATAATTTTAATGTCAAAATATCTTATGTTAGAAAATTGAATAGTCTGATTTAAATGATTTGTTTAGATTTTAAAAACTTTTAATAACTTGTACCCCACAAGCCCGAATAACATTTACCCAAATTTTCCTCTGATTTTCAAAACAATGGCAAATTAGTGTAGATCATTGCATAAAATTAACTTATCGATTGAAATGTATTAAATACAAGAGTTTATTGAATTAAGAAAATGATTTTAGAAATATGAACGATACTGGAAATATACACGTTCCATTTCATTATGAATTCTACTATGTTATGAATAATGTATAATATATTATGCTGAAGTACTTCGAACTGTATTTCTTACGCCTTATTCAACAGACTTCAGTTCATTTCTACAGTATTATTTTTATTTGCCGTCTGAAAGTATCTAATGAAAATAAAGCAAATTTCCTTCGCAATGCACGCGCCTGCAAGGAAAGAAAGCTGCATCAGTTGCTCTGCAAGAACCATCGCACCCGCGTGAAAATGACTATCAAGATGTGCAACCACGACAGGAGTACATAAATAACCAATCGGAGAGCAGACCAGGATTGTCACGATATTGCATCGAACCCAGGTCATTGAACCCGTTATGTTGCCCATATATTTCAGGGCTCCAAATTTTGTCGTTCATACTTTCTTCATAGAATGAGAAAACATAGAATCCTCCACAATACTGACGAAAGCAAATGAACAAAATATTCATTTTATTTCCACACATTTCATAAGTATCAACACAGCCATCATTATTTTAGTGCCCAATTTTTCAGTAATGCAATATGTATAAGCATTGTCCCTTGAAAAACAACATCCAGGAAGATATTTCGAAAACCGTGCACCGTGTATATTATTTAGGATTGCTTTATCTACAATACAAATGACAATATAGTAATTTAAAATCAAATGCTCTTATGTCTTCGAGAAGGCTGAAATCTTATGCCTTTCGAGAACAGATCATAGAGGTATTATCCTTTTGCCTTCCAATGGAAGGGAAGGCTCTGAGAGATGAATGATGGGAAGATAATAATGATCGCTCATGGATAGAATAATATATCAAATATGATATGTGGCGGTATGAAAATCAGTTGATGCCACAATTACACGACGGAAGCACACATGTCTTTCGCAGAATTCTGATGTGCAACTTTAGGCTTTCCAAACTTTAACATTGCTCCAAGCCCCTGCGCCGTGGAGGCAGACATTAAATACTCTGCATGTTGGAATGTATCAGAAGGGCGCGATAGCACTTCAAGTGTGACGTGAGCGCCGTGGGGCGCCGGCCTTCGCGTGGCGCATGCCTGGCCGGGGCGCGGCGGACGCCCTGCTCTCCGCGGCGTCGCCGTCAATCACGCACCCGAAACTCCCAGCGGCGGCCGACAGGCGGGCACGCGCTGCGGCGGAGGCGGCGCAGGAAAGGGCTGCGAGGAAATCAAATGAAACAGAGAGAGAGAGGAGGAGAAAAGAGGGTGGATAAAGGGAAAGGAATAGGAATAGGTATAGGAAAAGCCGAAGCAAAACATTAGAAAAAACGTAACGGGAATAAGAATGAGAAAAAAATGAGGTTATAGATCTGGGGGAAAAAAATAAATCCGAATATGTGGAGTTAAGGGTGGGAAATGGAGACATATGTAAAACAAAAAAGTGATGAAGCACTTGAAAAGGATGATACGCAAGAGAGGAACGAATGTCAGAGGAATAGCCGGCATAGCAATGTGAAATAGACAAAATAGAATGTAGGAGAGAGCAAAAGTGGAAACAGAGTTGGCCAGGATTGATCCAGAGGTGAATATGTGACTTCAGAGAATTGGGTGGGTGGAGGTGAGACGTGTAAGTACAAACCCGAGTGCAATGGCACTGGCAGTTATAGTTCACTGCCGCCACGGGCGCCGAGAAGTGCCGGCGGCGGAGGTGGCAGCGGGTGCGGGAACGCGTCAAAAACCGGCCGCTTATCTGGAGCGCGCGCGTCCCGCCCTCGCGCCGCGCCGCCTCCCGCGGCGACGATAGCGCAGCAGGTGGCCTCTGCGCCGGCCACGGGCCCCCAGGCCCCGCCCGGACCCCGTCCCACCCCACCCATCCGCCGGCCCCGCCCCACCCCGCCCCGCCCAGCCCCAAACAGTCCGCCCCGCCAAACCGTCGTCCGCCCCGCCAAACCATTCGCTCCGCCAAACCATTCGCCCCGCCAAACCATTCGCCCTGCCAAACCATTCGCTTCCCAAACCATTTGTCCCGCCAAACCATTCGCCCCGCCAAACCATCCACCCCTCCAAACCATTTACTGAATTATCGTACTTCCTTTCCGCCACAACCTGAACCATTTCAAACTGATTAATCAGATTATTGATTTTTTTTTCAAAAAGTACTATATCGAATGACGTTTTTCTGCATTACAGTTCTCTGCTCCAAGTTTCTTCAAGCTTCGTGTTCAAGCTTGTTTCATTATATAACCAACTTTTGGATAACCAATTGGATTCATTACATAACCAATTTGATTCTCAAGTTTATAATTTATTAGTTAATTAATTTCTTTATCATCAGAAAATTGCATTTCGTTAGATTTACACCAATGTCTTGCTGGAGAGTTTTATGAACAAATTAATTTACAAAATGTTCTCATTAATTATTTTACCTCAATATGTGTAGGTGAATCATTGGTATTAAACATTCATTTTTCCGTCATTCATATCACACGCATGACATAAACTAGATATCTATTCTCATGCGTTTACATTACTCAGCATAAAAACCAACCACACTTCATAACTCCTTGAATATTTAATGTTATCATATGCTGAATCTAATCCCCCTCCTCTAATGAGTTATTCATACGCTCGACCTCTTCGTACCACTTTAACGCCGTAAACAACTGAAGCGCTAAAATGTAATTCGTAGCGTCTCCTTTCCTTGACAATCCAAATATTTAAAATGTTACTTCAAGCCAAAAATGCATTAATGAACCGTTTTTACTAGAAGCGTTATATGAAAGGAAAACAAGATCGCTTCAAGTTTCTTAAGTTGCATTTGCAGTTTTCATCCAATTATGTTTTATAATTGTATACCATAAACCAAATTGTCTCAGTATATAATATAATAAATATATTAAGCAATGAAAACACTCATTATGAAAAAAATTATTGTATTTAAATTTTAATTGATAGTATAGATTGGATCAATTTTTGTGTATTACATATGCAAAAATGTAGAAATTAACAAACAAAACTACTGTATATGAATTGTTCTGACATTACACAATATGATTATTAAATTGCCATCTCTATTGTGTCTTCCATAAGCCTAGAACACGTATCGAAACTTTTGTGGTTTCACAAGTCATTTTTTACTTAGTCAAACTATTTCACTGGAACATCCAACAGAAAACAGTTCAATAAGAAAAAAAGTTCAGTTCTCAATAAGAAAAAAAAATTACTCCCAATTTTATTTCTGAGTAATCAAAATTAAAACGAGCCTGCGTCTATTAGATCGTTAGCAAACCCAATCTTCACAACAAACATCTGCAAAGCGCCGAGCGCTGCGAAGGCTGCAGTGACGCAGCAGCAGGAAGAAGCGCCTGGCGGATATGCAACCAAGCGCGACAGCCCTGCTCTGCCTCCTCGCGGGGGCGCCAGGCCAGGCCAGGGCAGCGACGGCTCCCACCTCGTCCCGGGGCTTGACGGTATCTGTGCCGCCATCGCCCTCGACACCACCTCTTCCGCCGCTTATGCTCTTCAGCCCCGCCGCGGAACTCCACTAGGAAGACATCCCCAGCGCCAGTCTTCGGTGCTTTTGTTACACCACATGCTGTCCGAAATGTCAGACTTCATTCGCTTGAGTTGCCAGTTTTCATATTCATCAACATCACACTCAGGGTCAGTATTTTTCCAACTTAGATACAAAAGTGCGCAATAGTTACTGTACTTACATTTTAAAAATATTAGTCAACATCATCATCTCATCAGTCGTAATCATTATTATTACTTTTATCATTATCACGAAAAATAATTTACAAAAATGTTTTACAACCATCTTCCGTATTTGCCGACAAAGGATAATACACTTTTTTGTTTCCTCTTTGCCTTCTTGTGGTCTATGGAGTATATTTCGAGCTTGCATTTGTGAAATGAAGTTGAGATGAAAGAATAGCAAAATCACAGATTATAAAGAAACGACATAGTGAACCAAAACCTTTTGACAACGATAATTATTTTTCCGTATTCTTTCATCAGCACATGTCCACCTTCCACAGTGGTACAAGCATGAGCTGCGGACACCAAGCTACGAGCTAACGTCTGCCTGCTTCGTCCCGCTCCACTCCGCTCAACGCGTCCCGCGCGGCCGTCGTCTCCGCTTCCGCACGCATTACAAGCGTGCTCCACCTCCTCCACCACCCAGCCCCCCCCCACTCCACCTCTGCGTCGGCGTCGGCGTCCACCGGCGCCGCGGCGTCCGCGACTGCGGCTAGCGGAACTGAAAATGTCATTTTCCCGTCTGCCCTCGCCAGATAAAGTCGGCGCGGCCCTCGCCGTGATTTCTTCTTCCTTCGGAAGATTCCCTCCACCCCCGCTCCCGCTCCCGCGCCACCGCTGCTTCTTACTCATCGCGACGGCGTGGGCGATAAGCGCGCCCGGCATTTGTTTCCTGGCGGCCGCTCCGAGTGGGGAAGTACGTTTGCTGTGCGTTGTTTCGCTGTAGCGCGCACAACAAGGTGAAGGATTCACTCGACGCGATGCTCTAAGCAGATGGAAACTTCTCAAAAGTACACTAGCTCAAAATAAATGTTACAAATGTTTTCATATTTCTTGCGACAATTTATTCCACAAGTTGAAATAACTGAATAGGATACAAATAATTGGTTATGAGTCATTTGATATCTTAATCTAACGCTTTGTTTCTAGACATGTGATTTCTAAGCGTTGTTTTTCTTAAAATTAAATCAAAGTTTCCTTTTAAGATATTTCTTAATATAACATGTTCATTAACACATTCATCGAAAGAAGAATCTTTAGTTACAGTTTTAACACAACGTATTGTTTTGAGTTTGTCTCACTAATTCAATAAACAAGACAATCCATTGTTTGTTTCAAAACATAGTTTGAATTATTATTTATCTAATATTACGTAATTTAATATTATTTCTGACCGTTTAATTATTGCAATCTCTTTCTCACAGTTATTCAAATTACTCTCCATCCTATAGCTATTTATTAAACATGTATAAATAGCGTTATTTCGTTGCTTTTCTTTTCTATTTCTGAGTGATCAGTAATATGTGTTTATACAATTATTAAAATGACCAAACGAAGTACGGCGTCGATGCCCTCGTACACGACGCTTTGCCTTGCGCTCCCCCCCGGCCGCCATCTTTTTTCCGTCACCTTGGCCGTCGCTTTGGCTCCGCCGAGGCCTCTCTGCGCCGGTGCAGAATCCTCTCCGGCCACATTCAGCCCGGGCCGCCTCATTTCACGCCACTTACGTAATACCGCACGTTTCTCTAAATCCCCGCCGTTAATTAAATTCCTTGCATTAGAGGGCGCTTTTTTCCGGTAGGCGGTGGCGGCGGCGGCGTCTCTTCCCTCGGAAAAGCAATTAAGCGCTTTGCCCTCGCATTAGGCGGGGACGGCGTGCAAGAAGTCACCTCCGCGAGCGCCCGCGACGCAAAACCGCTTCAAAGTCGGCGCCATGCGCGCCCGCCCGCCCGCCACCCCGAAAGGGCGCGCGCGCCGAGCGCCCACAGTACCTGCAGCGTGTAAGCGACTCTGACAATTCAATGCGCTGTTGCCACATATTACTACGCACATGGCACTACTTACGTCACAAATAAATTAACACATCAGCACATACTGAAAGGCTATGGCACGTCTTGATATCATGTTCATAACTTTCGCCAAAGCTGAACCTTATCGCCACCGCGATTTCGTGTGAATCAGAGGAGCAGCAACGCTGAACCGTGGCTGTAAGAAAGTAAACAAATCCTCTCAAGGTGATTGCTTTAAAGCAGGTCACATGACGTATCACAGCACGTGGCGAGAGAATTGTCAAGAGTCGCTTATACGCTGCCGGTACTATAGAGGCCATAGACACAGAGTAGCGCAACTGGACGAACCACCGGCTCAGAGTTGAGCTCAGAGCCAGTGTTGCCGCTATATTTGCAACGACTCTGACCGTGTGATCCTACCGTTTGCGTCTCGACGGTAGCAGTGATTAAGGATTCCGGGCGCGACAGCAGCTAAGACCTTTAGTTTTGTAAATACAGTGTGTGATTTTAGCTCGCGAAGTGGCGGTGATCTTCCCCCGCTGGATGGTGAGATCCGGCACCGACCATCCGACGGCTAGCGGCGTTTTTCTCAGCCAGGTATCTCCTACGTCCTACGAACGGGGCACCGCCCCTGCTGGGACAAGCCCTAAGTTCCCGACTGGCCTCCCGGCATGTGTGGTAGTGTAGTGCATGTAAGTGTAAGTAAGGGGTGAGGATGGAACAAGTATCGGGAAGGAAAGATCGCTCGCGGTGCGTGGCTCGTTTGTTAGGGTTCTTCTCTGGCATTTACCTGGTACTGGTCGGAGGAACCACGAGAAGGAACCACGGGAAACTACCAATCAGAGCAGCCGGTCTCTAGAAATCTCCTCCAGACAATGAAAGAAATCGACTCCGTAATGTAGCTATAGCTATAGTGTCGAGACAATAGAGTAGAAAATCGTGTAACCGTCGAGACTCGAACCTAGTACCTCCCAGTCAGAGCACTGCAGTGTTATCAGTTGATGTCTTGAGCCAACTCTCCCTGTCGATGGCAGCAGGATTTTCAACACTAACTAAACATGTAGGTTGAATTCATTTGTTGACTTGAAGAGAATTTTAGTAGCCGGACGCTCTGATCGATAATTTTCCGTTGGTTAGTCTAATCAACACCAGGCGAAAGCCGTAGCAGTACCGTAACAAACCGGCAATAAGCAGCGCGCTATATTTCCTTCCTCTTCCTTGCCCTGTTCTCTCCCCTTACACGCTAACATGCACAAAATACACTTCCACCGTCCTAAAGCAGAATCCATTATGTGAAGTGCTTTAGGGATTTGGCGTGGACATCTAGCCATTTGACACTGATGAATAAGTGACTTTGTACCTAATTATTTATTTCCAGTAATACCTCATGAACTGTACACATGTATATAGAAAACGTGATTGTAAGTACACTTTAAAATTTGTAAAATTATTTTTTAATTAAAGATCATCGAATAGACTTTCGACTTTACTGTCAATATCTGCCAACTGACGGCATTTTTTCTTCATTTTGGCTTCTTTAAGACTTAAATATTTAAGCTGTTGACACTTATTAACCTGACAAAAAACGAGACGTTTGTGTTTCTGCAACCTGGCACCAGGTGACACTACCTCCTAACGTTAAGAGGATATTAACTTCTACATGGGTTGAATATGTAAGAAAGAGGAACGGTTTGATTTTTCATTCCTATCAAAATATGTATTACGAAAGAATGTCATCTGAAATCTATTTTAGTATATAAAATGTCGTTACGAAAGAATGTCATTTATTGAGTAATGGGAGTAATGTATGGTTGAAAATTTGTTGAAATAAAGATTGTATATGTCATAATTTGAAAATAGAATTAACTTACACTATATCAGTTACGTTAAATTAGTCAATAGTTATCTTTCTCCTTTCTTATTGGTCTTTAGGTTGTGGGAATAAATCGTGGACTTTGACACACAAAATTACGATCTCTACCCGGAACATGTTTGTGTGTTTGTTAATTAAGATACCGCCGAAAATACCAAGATAAATTGTCAATGATTTAGCTGGACCACTAGAACTAATTTTATTTAATGTGCTTCCATGATCTTGAGACTTATGGCAAAACCTGGGTCGACCAGTGAGTTAATGGATAAATGATTATTTTGATAGGATAAGAGTCGTTATAGAGGGTTCGTGGAATGAGACGTAGAGGAAACAAGAAATATGTCTGTTCTGTTCACAACAAATTCCACACGGATAGACCGGGTATTGAACCCTGGTGCCCAGAGGTGGGATAGTGGCAGTTAGGTCGCTACGATAAGGATGGTTTGTATCCATCTTTTTCCATGTATCAGACAGAAGTTTCTAAAATACACAGAGAATCGGCGGTTAGGGCATTGGGAGCTTCCCGGCGGAGGAAGTTCCGCGTGTGACAGTGGGGGCGAGGGAGGCGGTGAGATGGAGAGCGAGGACAGGGCGAGGACATGGCGGGGACAGATCGGGAACAGGGCGAGGACAGCGAGCCAATGTGGGGTCAGGGTGGAGACAGGGCGGAGACAAGGTTGTAACATGATGGGGACAGGATGGGGAAAGGGTAGGGACAGGATAGGGACAGGGCTGGCCGAGGTGGTGCGCGATAAAGAGAGGTGGGATAAGGCGTGAAAGGACAAGGAGGGACGGAACGAAAGGGGGCGCGATGAGGAGGGTTGGAACGAGGATGGGCGGCGGAGGAACAGAAGCGGGAGCGTTGACATGGGCGCGACAGTGACAAGGGCGGAGGAGGTGGAGTGGATGGTGGGGGCGGGGGCGGGGAAAGAGCGGGACAGGACGGGGTGAAAAGGGAACAGGGGCGGGGGCGGGGTGGGACGCGGGCAGAAAAGCAGGCCGTAGCGAGGGCAAGGGCGAGAGCGCGAAGACAGGCGGGGGCATGACGAGGGGACAGGGAAGGGGGGGCGGGGGCGCGGCGGAGGCGGGGCAGGGCGGAGGCGGAGCTGGGGCAGGAACTGGAGGTGGGAGCAGGGGCGGTAGCTGAGGCGAAGGCTGGGGCGGGGACGCGGGCGGCGGCGTGGCGGGCGATACGATCAGCGCCGAAGATCCCCAATTAGGAGAAGGACGCGACGCGTTAGCGGCGCCCGCGCAAAAACACGGGCCGGGGCCGCTCGGCTTTGTGCGACGAGAGGCCCCGCGCCGGCACATCGCGCGCCATCAGATCGCGTTGCTGCAGATTCCGCTGGAAATTTGCGTTGTAATTTGTAAAAGGCTATCGTCGGGGCTACCCTCGAGAGCACAACACGCACGAGATATTGCAGCGAAATGCAAATATCTTTTAATTGTGTACCTGTTGAGATTTGTAGATTGGGAGTTTCTTCTGTCGTGAAACACGCCCATTCATTAGGCAAATTGCTTGTATCTTGTGTTTCCTTTCGGAATCACGATGAATATCTTAGATTGTGTTTGATTTTCCATGTATATGCGACCTTTCTCTGATAAATGACATTAATTTAATAGAAATAAATGCATTGCGATTCTTTCTCGCGGACATCAACAACACAAAATATACCAAGTACAACATTCGAAACATCATTAAATAATTAAAATTGATTGAACATGTTTATAAGAAGAATTCAACTCTGTTCACAATTTCAAATGTGATCACTAACAAGACTTAACTATTCTTTTGTTTGAGATAGTAAGCGCAATAGTTAGGCACTTTCAGATTTCTACATTTCAATTAACACATGAAGTCCGTTGACACTTCTCCAACTGAGACGCTGTCATCCAATCAAGAGCTTGAACGTCAGAATAGGAACTTGAGCGCCACAACTTAAGTAATGTCAACGGACTTAATGTTCGAAGTATGATGAGTGCAACTTATGTCGCTTGTGTATGACGGAACTGTACTTTTGTACTCGTTCCGAAACGAGTCTCTAAATTCCTACATTGTACTCATATTAACTGCTCTCTAATAGAGACAAGAATCCTTCACTGCAGATGCCTTACTATGGTTCCCCTCAGACTGTGCACAACTACCCTTCCCGTGGCGTGGCCGAGGGAACGTGTGCCGAAAGCGGGGGAGACACGCTCGCTGCTGCCTGGCGTGCTGGCGCTCAGACCACGTAAAAACGGAGTAATTGAAGACGGGGGCAGGGGGCGGGGGCGGGGGCGGCGGCGGACGTGGGAACTCGACGGGCGGCGCAGCGGGCCGGAACGCCGCACGTGACGTCACATCCGTCTTGCAGCTTGTGCAAGGCGCCGTCAGGGAGCGCGCACGCTCCGGCTCGGAACGAATGCAAATTAATTGTGTACACACACACACACACACACTCACGGTCGATCGCCCGTCGAGTGCTTCTCCGCTGGCGCAGTCCGCCGCCCTCCGCCGAACCGCGCGCCTCGACGGCCGCTCGCCATCGTCCCCGCCCCCGCCCTCGCCCCCGCCCTCGCCCCCGCCCCCTCCGCCACCACCGCCGCGCTCGTTTCCACGGCGTTGCCCAACAACCCTTCCGCCCGCCCTCCCCCCGATGCCCCGCCGCTTGATCTCGTGATCTCTGCCCTCCACTCCTCCGCGCCGGTCGACGCCACCGCCTCCCACGGCCACCCCATCCCCGCAGGTGGAATACGCGCCGCCGCGCCGCCTCGCGAGAAGTTGCAGTGTCTTTTCATCATAAGGAATCACTTCTCCGGGATTTTACTCGATAAGAAACCGTCTATTTATTGCCACGCAAGCGTATCCTTTCCGGTGGAATTGCCTTTTAAGCAATCAAGACGTTTAAGAAGCGATTTTATTTACAGATAATCTCTTTTCTTGAAGTTGACAAACATTGTTCCCAGTCGTTTGTGGGTATAAACTGCGTTTATGGAGATGAAAGCATCTGTACTCGGATTTGAAGAAGGGTTGCGATCCGCAGACATTGAAGTACATTTTTTCAAGAGAAATTTTTGCGTGATAAGTTTTGAAAATAATCATATTTTCGAAACTTCAGATGTACTATACTAGTAAATTATCAGGAGACCCCTTGAGTCAGGAATTACAAATTATAAATTAAGTTTTTCTTTACTTGTGTGTAATAGCATGGGCAATTTTAATGAAAGTTCAATTTCACTTTATTCTCGACTCCCAGACAAAATCTAGCTCTGTCTCATGCAGATATCTACCTTCTTTAAGAGTTGAAATGAATTTTTATTACTAGAGTTTCTTAACGTGTTGAAAAATGTTTCATCATACGATGATGTGCATTGGCAGTATGAAGCCTACCGTTGCGCGGACATGAAATGTACAGTTCCTTTACGATGTATGTTCGTACTTCGTGCATGTACGTCGGTAATTATCTTCTTGAAAACATTGAATTATAATATCTTCTCTGGGTAAACTTTTTTTTCTTAATTTTATGCATGCATTAACGTATGTATTATTTAGGGAAGTGTCTCTCACTGAGTTTTTTCCACACATAATAACATTTTGGAGAGACGACTTAACAGTTTTGTTATGAAGAGGTACTCTTCAGTAACAGAAGTAATAAAGCTTTCGTCTTGCACATTTATGTTGTTCTGGAAACTTACATTAGTACTTCTCTCCGATCTGTACACTCCCAAAAATAAAGTTAATGTATTTTCACAAAAAAATGTAGTGTTTTCACCCACAGGGTTGTTATATCCAGTATTAGCCATAGAATTCCACAAAAGGATTTCTATTAATGTGACTGACAACGCATTTTCTTACATTCATCGCTAAGTCTCTTCTGCTTCTACTAAAAATTGAAAAGAGAATGAAGAACAATTCTAATTGAATGCTTTCATACGTTACTCAACATAATCAAATTAATCTCCGTATTTCATCACCAACGGTTGGGTAATCGGTGCATAAAGCTAGAAACCGTCCGTGAACTTTAATGTTTAACAAACACAACTTGCAAAATAACTAGTGATGTTTACTCTTGACAAACCAGAAATTAAAATATTTACTTTTACGTTGACCTCCGGGTTTCAGTCCTCTGCCATCCACAATAACAGTGAAACAGTTACTCGATTGAAGACAACGAAACTCGGAACATCGCTTGCGTACATCTTTTCATCTCACTTGAGAATTACACTAATCGATCCAGTTGCTGGATAATAAATATGCTGGACAAAGAACTCGGAAAGGCCGGTTGTTTGAGGTTTCGCAAACAAGGCCACATTTCTAATATATGTCACCACATAGATATTATATCGGACAATACATCAGGCCCAAGAACCTGTTCAAAGAATGCTGTCTCTAGCTTAGTATTTGGAGTAACTAGGCGTAAACCAGAAGACCCGGGTTCGAATCCCGGTCGGGATGACAAGTCTTTGAACAAATTTAATTATCATATTTTTAATTTTGAATGCTATGCGAGATCGCCGCTTTGGGGCGACCTCTTGTGGAGGCGAGACGTGCGCGGAGCAGCCATCAGTGATTTTCTGCAGTCGCCCGAGGGACGCGAGAACGGGGTGGCAGCGGGGGGGGGGGGCAACGCCGCAAGAGCGGTGGGGTGGAGACAGCTGACGGGCGGGCGGCAGCGCGGCGCGCTCTGCTGTGAAACGGGTGAAAGCGCAAGAGTTGGTGGGTGAAACATATCTTTTGGGTATCCTGAACTTAAACGGCAATTTTGCTTTAATTTACCTAATTTGAATGTATTAGTGCAAAGGAAAAATCGGAAAAATATTGTTTATTAATAATCATCAGTTATAAATAATTTACATAGCACTGAACTAAAAAAATATATTTTATATATTTGAGCCATCATCACGTTCCAGCAAAATAAAATGTCTTGTTTTGAAGCAGTGAAAATATCGAATGATTTGTTGGCTTTTAACCTTTATTCCCAAAGAAATGTTCGTTTTTAATATATTAATTGCAATTTTTAGAATTTGCCTGAAATATATTTCAACTTCAGAAAGGAATATTGCCCTTGAATGAACGAAATCATATGCACATACCATCCTACTAAAATTGCAACCCTTAATCTAATTACATACATTTGGATGGCCGTTAAAAAATTACAGAAATTAACGTTTTCTATAACTAGAACAATAATATTTTCCTGTTCAAATATGCTATCCAAAGCGGTTTCTTTGAAAAGCGGGACGGATGATTACAAGCTATGCTAAAAAATGTACAGTAATTGCACAATTTTTCACTAATTTAATTACGACACTACAGTACGTAAAAATGACTTGGAAATACTTGTCATTTCAATGGAAATAATCCTGCCATACAATTATTTCGTAATGAATTCGTAGTTGTAATTTGTATTAAACCAAGGGGGATGGTGACGGACATTAAAGGCTTTACTGCTTTGCGGATAGAGCGTATTGGCACTTGGGAGGTTTCGAGTTCGATTTCCGCCGGACGTCGGAAATTTTCTTGATTTGTTTGTCGCCGGTGGTTTGTGGCGCCTTCTGTCATCCAATTCGTTTGTCGACTTCTCTGACGGAAGCTTGGCGTGTTTTCTGTCGGAAAATCATCCTAGAATACGGGCCACGGACCGCTCTCGATATTTCCTTCACTATCCTCCCCACCGTGTCAACATTCCCCGTCCTGAGGCCGAGCGATGGGTTGTTCTCCCACTGATGTAGAAAAAAAGTGCGTTTATTATCGTAGGGCAAGAGACAACTGCCAGTGGCATTGAGCCATCAAAAGAAGAAAAAACGTCTGCTTCAAAGGACGCGTTGCGCGCGGGCGTCGGTGCTCGCCTCAGCCCCTGTGCGGCGCGGCGCTGCGCGACGAGGTGGCCGGGAGCAGCGGCGAGAACGGCCCGTGCACCCATTAGTTTCGCCTGCGGCCACGTCACCGCGCTGTCCCCGCCCGCGCACCGTCCGCGCCCCCGAGACGCGCAAGGCCGCACGTGGCGGAGACGCCGACGCTGCGACGACGGAGGCGGCGGCTGGAGCGACTGCGGATCAGAGCGACTTTGTCTATTCAAAAAGCTTCAGAGACTGATTGGGTGATTATTTCGTTGATTGTTCGTGATTCCGGGCGTGTCAACCACAGAGGTCATTGGTCCCGTAAGTGTAGTGCATTTTTCATCGGGGGAGGTGGTGGTGATCTTCCTCTGTTGGATGATGAGATCCGGCGCCGGCTTTACGGTCGACTAGCAGGGTTTTCCCCAAGTCGGGACAAGCTCTAAGCCAAATGTACACGTAAGCCGGACAGCCACAAAGTCAAGCTCGAAGCCCCCGACCGGCCCCCCCGGCAAGTGTGGTAGTGTAGTGTATGTCATGGAAGTTATAGGTGAAAATAGGTCAAGGAAGAGAAGGAAAGATCTCACGCGCTCCCTAGCCTGTTTGTAATGATACTGATCCTGTATTCGCCTGGTATTGATAAAAAAACACGAAAAAACTATTGATCAGAGCAGCCGACCGATACAATTCTCCTCCAGACAGGGGCTGAATTCGACCTAGCCGTCTAGCTAGCACAGAAAAGCCTGACACCGTTGGGACTCGAACCCTTGGACCTCCCGGTGAGAGACGATCCACTGATCCATCTCAGTCGATTAATGAATTCAAAAGAAAATCTGCAATTAGGGTAAAGGCTTCAGTTACAAACATTTTTGTATTGGGTTCCAGTACTTACGTAACGTGATACTCAGTGAGCGATCATTTCTTTCTGAACAGATTCCTTGCGCAAAAATTGACAATTTTAAATTTGTTATATTTTCTGCTAATTTATTTTCAAAGATAGATTTTGTTCCAATAGTTGTCTCGTGAACACTGCAAAATGTTGACAGTGTTCAGATACTAGACAAACAGTAATGGCCGATGGGTTGTCTATCCCTAAAAGTGTTTGAGGCCAAAAAAGTAAAAAAAGTTCAGATTGATGATACTTTAATATTTTGCAATGTAGCATTTAATTGCAATGCCAATATGAATAAGATGTTTTGAGATTTTTCTTTAAATATAAAATAAGAGATAAATTATCTTCTACTCCTGGTGCCAAGAAGGCATACTTCTCACGTTCCGCAAGTTTGAAGCTAGTAGGATGGCTCCAACTCTTATGTTTGAAATGAGAGTTTTTTTTCTGTTATGACTACTGACGAAGTGACCTTTCTTATCTTCGAGGCACCAAACCATTGCGCTCTTACAATTTCTTTATATATTTGAGGTGTTTGTAAAATAAATTTACTTCATATTACAAATCAAACGAAAGACACCTCGTGAGTCAAACAAGCTCATTTGCTCTATCTTTCCTCCTCCTCCGAAAATGTGCGGAGCAGAGATGTCGAAATCGATAACTGAGGATAGCAGTTTTCCCGAGATCATAAAAACACAATTTCCTTCTGATTCCACCCCATTTTTTGTTAATTCAACACACGATAAAATAAGGATAATTAATTGTTCACGCATTTTACCTCTAAAAGGTGCGCGGTTTTCCTAGCAATATTGCATTACAAGAAACCATATATATTTTTCGTTTCTTACGAAATAATCTCGCTCGAAACACAAAATCCACGATCGTCAGTCAGCTTTATCATCGATGGACATGATGGTGACACACGCACGGTGTTAGAAGATTTTGTCAAGACATTTCGATTATCTGAAGTAAACATGAGTAAATATCTCAACGAACACACCTTAGATTTGAGAGGCTTCTCGTAAGATTTCGATGAAAAAGAATACATAACAAGAACAGACACGATCTTTCTAATCTTACATCATTCATCACCACGTATCTGTACACCAGGAATTAGGCACTTGGTGGTTGCGACCTCTTAATAGTATCAATCAAAATCTCCGAAAAATACCGCAGAAAATTTCCAACGTGACATTCTTTGAAAGGACGACGGCCGCATCAGCGGGAAGAGGGGGGGGCGAGGGGCCCGGTGGGGGGCAGGGCACCCCCATTAACCCTGTCCCTTCGCGTGTCCCGCGCGCGCAACCTCCCCTCTGACCCGAAGCGGCGGCGCGGTGAAAAATTGTAACTCCTAATAGAGGCGCTTATATGATTAACGGCCGTTAATTAATGAAGATAATTAGTGTAATCAAGGCGCGCGCGCGCGTACAAACTTCTTATACCAATTTACATCCCGAATCGCGCTCTTTGACGTGGAGGCGACGGAGGCGGCGGCGGAGGACGCCCGAAAAAAGCGGCGGCGACGCTGCACCAGCGCGCTCGTGCGGAGGGAATCAGTAAACACGTTCGTGAGTTACACCGATAAAAACCTAATTTGGTGCCCGCACGATTGGAAGGAGAGCGGCGGCGGAACGAGGAGGAGCAATTTCCCCTTCAGCATTCGAACAAATGCAACCGTTGGAGACAGGGACGTCAGATTTAGGCCTTCGCTCGCATTCAGTTAGGAATATTTTCAATATGCGATGTCTGAATTTACGTTATTTGATTTATTGTTGATAAAAATATTTAATACAATTTCATTAAATGAAACTGTCTTTTAGACAAATATGTCAAAATCATTTCATTTCTAGCATGGATATATGGTGTTGTAAAATTGAATGTATTGTGAAATGATTGCTAGAATTGAATGATAACCATAGAAATGGAATAACATATTCAACTGTATTGCAAAAAGGGGTTTGGTTGTTGAAATAAATTATTACAATCATCATCATTACTTATTTACTTAAACAAATAAAAACTTCCGCACCAAGAAAGGAATATCCTGTGTAGATGAAGCAATACTAAAATGATTGTGAGGAGAAAGATGTCACTAGCCGTAAAACGTAGCTAATAATGACTATAAAAATGAATGCATTTCGGGCGAAATAGTCAATGACACCGCATCTTGATACATGGTCAATCTGATGAGCAATGAAGGAAGTAGAATAAAATCCTGAAAAAACACATTTTGTGGTCACGAAGGGAGAAAGGACAGCCATAGTGCAATTTGACATTGGAATATTGAAACTAAAGTGACATAACCTTCTTAAGCATATTTCGTGAATTCCAGCTACAAAACTTTGATCAAGTTGTATCTCAATGATGTGGGAAAGACCTTGGTATGATTTGTTTACGGCACATTTTAGACAGTAAACTTAAATTACTTCATGAAGAAAGTACTTAACTACGAGCTGATAACCCAACATTATGAGGCACATTATTGTTCTTGAGGGGGGGGGGGTAGGTCCTTTCAACATGCCCCATTCTATTGCTTTATTATTGTTTTGGAGCGAGTCTGTTGTGATTGCGGGTCTGTGAACCGCTATGGTCATAAGTCCCGAAAGTGTACTGCGTGTCTTATTACGAAAGATGTACTTCTTTCCCCCTAGCAAGTGATATCCGGACCCGACCCACATGCCGGCTTGCGGTGTTTTTCTCCTTCACGTAGGTACGACAGTGGGGCCCGGTCCCAGCTGGGTCGGGCCCAGACTGGTCTCCCGACACGTGTGATAACGCAGTGCTTTCAAAACTGCGTAACTTAACAGGGTATGTCCAGAAAGAGAAAGGAAAGATCGCGCGCAGTCCATGGCCTGTATGTTAGGGTACTACTTCTCCTGCATTCGCTTGGTGTTGATCGGAGAAACCACGGAAAACTACCGATCAGAGCAGTCTTCCGATAGAATTTTCGTCTAGACAGCGACTGAATTCGACTTAGTTGTCTAGATCAGGGTTGTACAACTGGTGGGCCGCGAAAGGCTATCAGCCAAAAGAGAAAGTCCATGTAGGGCGAGAACATTGTGCAAACACACGTGCCCTGCCGTTCTCCGTTTAATGAAAAATAGATTAAGTTTAATAATTTTTTATAGTAAATTCAGAAGTTCAAAATCATCTCGATGTATTTCACTGCGTTATGCATGGTAAGGCCTGACATCATGCATGGTTCCATATCCCCACTCTCACCCGTTTCAGAGCAAACGGACAAAATGCCGAGCTCAACAAGACGGGGAAGTCCCCAGTAATGAATGGCCCACAACCACACTAAAAGGATTTAGTTTTGGCCCTTGAGGACTGGCACGTCGGACACCCCTGGTCGAGATAGTGTCAAAAACCCGACGTCGTCGGAACCTGAACTCTAGGACCTCCCGGTCAAAGACACTGCAATGAGACTCGTTGCCCTGAACCATCTCAGCCGGTGCTTGGTTCGAGCAAAGGGACCGGCTGCAGCGGGCGGGATAGACAGCGACTGGTTGCAGTGGGGGAGAGAGACCGCCTGCAAACGACTGCGGCCAAGGAGCGCCCGACGCCGATCACAGCTCTGTCTCAATTTGTCTGGTGGACGCAGGATTGAAAGACCTCCGGCGCAGCCAACAAACGCACAATGCAAATGAAGTGCCCGCGTACAAACATCGCGCCGGCGAGAGGCCAGGGAGACGCCGCGGCCGCCGAACGCTCTCGGGAGGAGAGAGAATGGGCACAGGCAATCGAATCGCTTTTCATGAATTCTCTCTTGCACTTGCCAGTTATTAAACATGCTTCAATTCATATATTTCTTATTTTTCTCTACGCCTATCGTACTTAATGGGTCACGATCAACAGTTTTCTAGCTATCAATAACTGGTAACACAAATGGCCTAGAAACCGTTGAAAACATTGATCATCTCGACTTAGTAAACTTAGTAAAAACCATTGAGCGCAATTTGATTCCTGATGACTAACCATTACTAAGAATTTGAATGAATTTGAATGACAATTATGTCCCCTAAAGAGCCATTTACCTCTGCGCCATTAGATCCCAGAGTCCCTAGTCGATCATCCAACCACGAACCTGCGATGTCTCGAATTCGCTTAAATTAGTTAAAGAATTTTGCTAGAGACGCTGGTTTTGCTCAAATTTAATATTAAAGGTTACTAAACCAGCTTTAAATCACCTATGTTTAAAAACATCGATGATTTTTAGTCGATGTATGTGGGATCGGATTATTTGACAAGCGCGGTGTTGGTCTACGACGGCGCCACGCGGTGGAAGAGGCAGAAGTGCGGTTGCTGTAGAAAATAATAATAATATAATAGCCCGTTGGTTTAATGTGTTGAAATGGATGTGCTTTTTGTACCATTGGTTAATTAATACACGTTCGTTACGGCAATTCGTGTTGTACCTTTTTCTGTTAATCGTAAACCTGAGATTCCTACGTGTATTATTAACATTTGTTTTGAACATCAATGTTTCGTAACATGGGTGATTTGTTGTCGATGTCGTGTCGCGAGTTGAAGCCGCTCGACGCAGATCGCGCGCGTGGGCGTGAGCGGGCGTGAGCGGGCGTGAGCGGGCGTGAGCGGGCGTGAGCGGGCGTGAGCGGGCGTGAGCGGGCGTGAGCGGGCGTGAGCGGGCGTGAGCGGGCGTGAGCGGGCGTGAGCGGGCGTGAGCGGGCGTGGGCGGGCGTGGGCGAGCGTGGGCGAGCGTGGGCGGGCGTGGGCGGGCGTGGGCGGGCGTGGGCGTGAGCGGGCGTGCGCGGGCGTGAGCGGGCGTGAGCGGGGCGTGAGCGGGCGTGCGCGGACGTGGGCGGGCGTGAGCGGGCGTGGGCGGGCGTGAGCGGGCATGGGTGGGCCGTGCGCGGGCGTGAGCGTGAGTGTGCGGGCGTGAGCGGGCGTAGGCGGGCGTGAGCGGGCGTGAGAGGGCGTGAGCGGGCGTGAGCGGTCGTGAGCGGTCGTGAGCGGGCGTGAGCGGGCGTGCGCGGGCGTCGCGGGAACGCAAGCCCCGAGAGCCGCGTGGCGAGGGCCGTGGGGGGTCCCCGGGGCCCCGGGCCGTGACGCAGAGGCCCCCCGCGGCGCGCGGGGGTCGCCTCATTACGGCTCCGGCCCCACTTTTGTCGGCCTAATGCTTTTGACAGCCGCCACTCGATCTAAATGATGCGACGGTACAGCGCCAGCCACGCGGTGCTGCAGCACAGCCCCGACTCACAGCTCAGCGGGACCGGCGCTCTTGAGTCTCGAGGGAGAGCGTACTTCATGTTGTTTTCAGGGGCCGCAGCTACTTTTGTCTTTAGTCTCGTAGGTGAAGCGCGTGTTATGTGGCGACGTTCCTGAATCGGTGGAACGTGATACCCGTCACCGGCCTGCAAGTGGGTCTCCAGGATTTTCATCAAGGTATCTCCCCAAGGGGTACAACCCCTGATGGGATAAGCTCTCATCTTTGGACTGGTCTCCAGATGTGTCATAGAGTAGTGCATGCGTGGGAATGTAAGACAAGGAGAGGGGGCAAAGGTTAGGAAGGAAAAAATGGTGTATGTTACGTGACCTGATTGCTAGAGAACTGCAACGGCATTTGCCTGATGTTGATCGGAGAAGCTATCCGCTAGAATTCTCTTCCTCCCAGTGGTTGAATTCGATCCTTCCAAGAGGCCAGGGGCGAAAATCCGTCATCGTCAGCCGCATATCATAAGATCTCCCGGTGAAAACCCTGCAGTGTGAACGGTTGTTGTCACTGAGCTATCACAGCCGCTCTGGTGTTCTTCACCTGCGCTCGACTCCCTAGTCAGTTTTGTCAGTCTGTCACCCTTGGAAGGTATGCGGAGTCTCTCCGACTCAATCCAATGGGCTCCATCTGTCCCTCCTCCCTGGAGACGTATGCTCAAAAGGGAAATGGAATTCATTGCTTGAGAAAGAGCAACGTTGACCTGTCATAGCTGCAATTCACCTTTGACTTAGAAGCTTCTAAGTTACGTTCAGTTTTTTATTAATATGCGTCACATTTTGTGACACATGCTATATAATTAACAAGACGCTAGGAAGAGAGAATTGAGATACTCATACCAATCATTAATTTCTGAAATTGGGAAAGCTAGATTCTATTCCTTTGATATAAAGATCCATTTTTTTTTTCAAAATGCGATATTTTAACACGTTCAAATTTCATTGGTATTCTTGGTATTCTTTTTTGGTATTCTTATGAACTATGTCCAGAACACATTAACGACAAAGCTCGAAGCAGTTAAAGCAGCATTATACTAACTCTTATTCAGTAACATAGTATCATTTAACTCCGAGTTACATAATTTATTACTGGTTAATTTTTATTAGTGATAAATAACAACATAACTCAGAAACCTGCCTTCGCTTTAACAGAATGAATTGAAAAATTGTCACATTCTCATTCTTAAATGTTGATTTAATCCCGGTGGTCATGGTAAGAAACTACGCTCTTCCTGCGTGTTCCTACACCTCTAGACCTAGTAGACGCCTAGACCTTCGAGTCCTTCCGGGAACCACTGCTTACATGGTTCTATCAGTGGAAATCCATTAGAATATATTAAAAAATCTGGTTAAAGAAGTAGCTGGAGATTGGTAGCAACTCTTAGGTTTCATTTTTTTCTATTTAGAAAGTTATTTTTCATGCATTTAATTTATATTAACGTTGAACCAGTCCGAGGAAACCACTGTTTACAGAAACGAAATATTATGATTGAAATTCAAGACATTCAAACGTATAATTAGTACTACCCTATATTTGCCGACATATCAGGGAGAAACGCATGCTTAAAGCTCCACTGCAAAGTCAACGAGACATTTGCCACACACGGAAGCAAGAGCGCCTTATCGGCGATCTGTCGACAACGCGTCCAGAAAACGCGTGTCGGAACCACTGCCGCCGACACCTGTGTCCGAACGGCGGCTCAGGGAAGAGCCGACCAGCTCGCCCGCGCCGCAGCTTGTTCTTCCAGCGCCCCCCACCCCTCATTCCGGCGGCGGCGTTGCGTCGTCCGGACACGTGTTAACGCGGGGCGGCGCGGCGCGGGGCGGCATGGGACCGCGACGCGACGCGACGGGGCGGGAGGGCGCGAGGCGCGAGGAGGCGGGCTCGGATCAAAGGGGAGCCGCGCCGTGCCGCGCCGCCGAAACAGCACGCGAGGGGGCGACAGCGCGCGGAGGCGGAAGGACGCCGCCGCTGCTGCCGCCTCACCTGCGACCTCACCAGCCAGTCAATGCTAATACCAGTAAATAATAATTACAATAAATAATGATAACAATAATAAATAATTAAAAATAAATAACAATTAATAATAATTAAAAATAAATAACAATTAATAATAATTAAAAATAAATAACAATTAATAATAATTAAAAATAAATAACAATAATAATTAAAAATAAAAAAAATAATATTCAATAACAAATTAGTAAAAAATAAAGGGGGTGAGATTTTATAGCAGAAATAAAGAAATGTAAGTGTCGCGGAGAACGTAAAGAGAAAGACTTCTGAAGTATATAAATGGGAAAAATATAGCAACATAATAGATTCGTAAATGTAATTGTTTTACGAAGAAAATGTGCAAAATCATGAAATATGTAAGAAGAAATTTGATTCAAAGTATCGATGTGAAAAACCTCATGAAAACGAAAATTTTCTCTATGATAGATGTGCTGAAAATCCAAGCAGTATCAGGAATGATTACTCCTCTTGAAGCATTTCAGTATGAAGACTTCAAATATTACAAAGGGATCACCAATCGACCACAGGACCCTAACTCAGAACTTCGAAGCCGTCGCGTGCTGTATGCAGGTGCGTGCACGTGCTGACACATGAGCCTAATTCCATGCGGCACGTGACATGACGCCCACGTTTATTAGTTTAAGCCACGTCACGCTTTCCCCATACACACCTGATCCAAGACCAATGAATAGCACGTGGCCGGTCAGTCTAACAAAGAAAATTCTGACAAGGAGAAGTGGGTCAGTAGACTATTGTATACGACTGTAGGGCTTCATTACGTGGATGTAAACAACGTTTTCTTTCAATGCGTTCAATGGGGTCATAATAACTCATAGAGGTCATATCCGATATCCATTTGTATATAGACTACTGGCCACAAAGCTGCTGCCAGTAGCATAGACAAAAAGGATGTAAAGTAAGATACCAGGCGATGAATACAAACTACAATTGAAACCATTAGCTTCAACATTATACTGGTTCGGTATTTGTCCTTCATCCTCGAAACAAGTGTAATGTTCCTCAAAACTCCCAAACGATTTGCTGTCCCTTAAAAATATGCCTCGTCAATGAGTTCAGGCAGTATCGAAATGGAAGCACCTATCATTCAGAAATTTATCCTCCACACGTTTCCGTTCCTTTCCCAGAAGAGAAATCTCGCACCTACAATAATGGTGGCGAGTCAGTTAAGAAGTTTTGTAAGCAAGATTATTTTATTTAAATTCAAATTCATTGGTTATTCAGTAACCAATGAATAATAAATTTCTTGCAGTTTATGAATAATGGTTATTGAAGTTTCGTTATTTTATCGTTGAAAATCAAGCCAGAATACTGCAGAATTGAAGACTGTTTTATACAATGTCCCTTAATTGATCGGATAAAAGCTAATATACTCTTATCGTTACTTACGTTTGATGCAGTTTGCCATGAAACATTTTCGTATTCGAGAAAACCTAACTACTTTGCTCCTTCTGGCTGCAGAATTGAAATTCTCGGCCATGCACAAACGTATGCAATGTAGCTGCAAGTATCGATGATCATTGCTATGCATCGAAGAGATCTGAGGTATTAAAAATATCATAACTAAACTTCTTATTCTCAGTTTAATACTCATACAAGGTATAAACCCCACGAACAGTATTATATTAATATGAAGAATGCATTAGGATTTAGCTGTTGGTAGGAGAAATGGATTAATAGTGCAATTAATGATTAGGGGAGGGTGAGATGAATCCAGTTCGTGGCAGCTGTTTTTATTATTATTAATCCTCTATATTTCACAACTAAAGATATTACGAGTCGGATGAATATCAAATCTACTCCAGGAGCAGATCTAGAGACTGTCGGTGCCTCCACAATACTTTGTGAGCAGCTACAATACTAAAATGTGAGCTGTTCCAAATAAAGCGATTTCTTGCACTTCCCATTTTTTGACCTAGACGTTTAGCCAAGTTCTTAGCCAAGTTCTTAGCCACGTTCTTCTTCTTCTTCTTCTTCTTCTTCATCTTCTTCTTCTTCTTATAATAATAATAATAATTATTATTTTTCAAAAAGTTTTCTCGGAATTCCTTGTGTTTTTAGTTGACTTTGGGTCGGGTTAGTATCTAAGACCCAGGTCCATTGATGTTTCGTCGCAATTTAGGAATTTTCTTACAATCCTGCAGTGTTCACGATAACATTTTTTTGTACCATTTTAAACGAATCTTAGGATATTTGATCATGACTAAACCAAACCCAGTGCGTGTGCACATGTGGATGGCGAGCGCCGAGCGTGGCGAGGGGAGAAAGTGCTGCGCGTGCGCGGCGCCCGCGGGCCAGAGCCTTCCGGGTGGGTCGGCGCCCAATTCGGCTTGGCCGCGCACGCGCGTGGGCCGGCCGGCCGGCCGGGGGCGCGTCGCGCACGCGCACACCTCTCTGTATGTGTGCGCGTGCCCGCCCCCGCCCCGCCCACCGCTGGCGGCGTCTGGCGCGTGTCGGCCGCGCAGTAGGTGCCAACACCCACGCGCCCCGCTGCTGCCAGCGGCGGGGCCTCAGGCCCGGCGCTCGGAGCGAGGAAATCGCAGCTCGCCACCACACGAAGGCGGAGCACTCGCTCGGCTGCGACTGGTGTTCGTCCGGTGGGGGCGACCAAGTGCTTTGTAGTGCTAATAAGCAGTATATATATATATATATATATATATATATATATATATATATATATGTGTGTGTGTGTGTGTGTGTGTGTGTGTGTTGTGTGGTGTGTGTGGTGTGTGTGTGGTGTGTGTGGTGTGTGGTGTGGTGTGTGTGTGGTGTGGTGTGTGGTGTGTGTGTGGTGTGTGTGTGTGTGTGTGTGTGTGTGTGTACTTCGCGCGACAGCCCGTGAACGGGCTCAGGCCTACCGGCGACATCCTTGCTTCGCGGCCATGGATTAAGGATATGTGTGGTTAGCACGTAGACTTCCCACGCCGTATTCCGGTCTGCTGAACGTGAAAAGTGAATTTTCTCGTCACACAGCAACATTTACTGGGACATTGCAAGAAAAACGCACACTGTAGACTTCCCTCGACTGAGAATCGAATCGGTGTCGCGAAGTGGAAAGCGAGCACGCTGACCAAGAGCTAGCCGCGAGGCTCAATAAACATTATACTTCTCTTAAATTAGACCATCATCGCACAAGCGATATTGATCCTCAGACTGTGCTCCACAGTATTAGATATCAAATCACAAAATATTCTGCATCTTCAACCTTCATTTGATCCAAAACTTGTGGACACAATTACCATAGTGCCACTTGAATATGCTACTTCTTTCCTTTACAATAAGTAAACGGCACACCACTCTTGTAAATTATACTCTTTGAATGAGTTGTATTTTACACTCCGGCAACATACAATGTGAAAAATATTACAAAACAGTTAATGTCGTAAGAGTATTTCAATGTAGGACCATATTATCTGAAGAATAGCTTAGCTACACTATCCTCATTTTTGAAGCAGTATTATCACAGAAATTCATTAATTTCATCTATGTTGGTCGTCATGTAGCGGTCGGATTCCTCACCTTCCACGCTGAAAAGGAGACTGAAGTGCTGGAGAATCCATATGGTCTTTGCATGGGACAAACGTGTTCGCAGTAGGTTTTCCTATGTTCCTCTGCTCTTCTGCTTGTATTATATTTTCATAATAACTTATCCGACTCATTCATCCATTCCATATATGGCTGTAAGGCTTAGGCTGTAGCATCATTGTAACCAGTAAAGCATTGATACGATGACGAAGTCCGGCAATGTTATTGCTAACGCTGTTAGTTTGGGTCTTCCTTTCTATGGCCCTATAGTGCAATTTCAATCTTGGCCTGACACGAGTTGTCTAGTCAATAAATCAAAAAGAAAGTAAATTTGGTCCGGACGGGTTTCTAGGTTCAATATCTCTCCACACTCCAATACATAATATTTCATCATATATCGCGCATGTGGGTAAACCAAAATCAAGCCATTCAGTGAATTAAATCTGTTATGAAACTTCCTGTGATTTAGAATACAGCACAACCGACAATCAATGACCAATGACACAATTCTCTTAGCGAAATGCAAATAATAGAAGCACACTCAATGGTTTTATTAAATGGGAGCGTCATAGTTCTCCGATTCCTCTTAAGAGATCACCATGGCAGCCAGCTCTCCCTGTCTACGAACGTGCCCCCCCCCCCAGAGTTGTGATCCAAGTATTTCGTGTGACCGCGGTCGGCAACTAGAGAGCACACGGCTACCCTGGACAGCGGCATTAGGGCCACTATTTTTCGCAGGCCTGATTTAATGAAAACGAGAGAGGTGCGTTCAGGAAAACTGTAACGAGCTGTTTCAACTAAGGTGGGGGAAGAAATGCACTTAGCGCGATGTTGCTGGAAAACCGCGATGTACTCTCAGCTGCCGACGTTTGTCGCACCCCCCCCCCACCGCCACCTGAGTTGAATCTTTCTTTCTTACAGTGTTCATGGGCGCGTCGATGCGAGGCTGCCGCGTTGCCAAATATCGTCCCACCCGCGCATGCGGACGAGCGTGGCCGGCGGAATTGCGATGAGCGAATGGCGGAGAGAGTGCACTCCGCGCTTCGGAAAATGTTCCATGTTTATTCGCCCGACGGCTCCGGCGCGATGCAAGCCGCATTGCCAAGTGTTGCCCATCCGCAATGATACCGATTCCAAAAGGTCACCCCTGCCTCTGCTTCGGGTGTTCCGTGATGACGCCATGGGCGCCTGTCGGCATGCGCCTGCAGGACACAGCCGTGTACTCGACCAAAGAATTTCGATGGGCGAAGAGTTATGACACTTTCAAGGTGAAGCGAATAATCCGAGGGACATGCGGGGGAATTTGTTCTTGGTCAGTCATAACCCTGAGAATGGAATCGAGGATGATGTTGTGGGCGAAAAGAGTTCCTAAAATGCGTGAAATAACGATTACGTAACAGTAAATGACTTTTTGGAAAATGACTACGTAGCTGTAGAAAAATGAGCGTTCTGTAGATTTTTTCGTAGTTTCTGGGACGAAAGTATCTTAACACAAACTCACTGTCATAGAAAAATAGGCCCATTTCATCTGTTCGTATACATTTCGCATAAGGCTATATTGGTAGAACACATTTCTCGTACGACATAAATATCGCATAGCTTCACTTTCGTAGCTTCAATATTGAATATTTTTACGAATAACACACATGCTCCTGCTAGTGGAAGTACTCTCAAGTAGATTACCAGATGTCTACGGTGCAAATGGAACAACACAATTACTCAAATGTGATACAGTTGTGATACAGTAGATCCTAAGAAAAATATTGAGATGAAATATACTGAAAATTAGGGATTTTTCCTTCCTAATAAACATAAAATCATTGCCGAAATCTCTGTTGAAATGAAAACGAAATAGAGACATTGAACGCTGTGCAGAAGACATCGATAGATCGGCAAACGAAAAGTGAGGCGGACCGCCTCCGCACTAGGCCATACTTCATGTGCAACGCGAGTAGCAAACAGGAAATCCGTGGCGTATCGTTATTCCATGCGCGACGAACGAATTTTGTTCCGTGGCGCGACTGCATGAAGCAAGTCCCGGGAGGAATGCGCATGCCTGCGCACTGCACGCAGCCCCCGGCGCGGCGCGGCGCGGGGCGGCGCAGCCTCTGTCGCCTTGGGCGGCGGAGGCCACGCGCCCACCTGCGCCCACCGGCGCCCACCCGCGCGCACCGGATGCGCCGCCCGCGCCCTCCGCCGCGCCCTCCGCCCCCGCCCTCGCCCGCGCCCTCGCCCGCACCCTCGCCCTCGCCCTCGCCCGCGCCCTCGCCCGCGCCCGCGCCCGCGCCCGTGCCCGCGCCCGCGCCCTCCCCTGCGCCCTCCCCCGCGCCCTCGCCCGCGCCCTCGCCCGCGCCCTCCCCCGCGCCCTCCCCCGCGCCCTCCCCCGCGCCCTCCCCCGCGCCCTCCCCCGCGCCCTCCCCCGCGCCCTCTCCCGCGCCCTCGCCCGCGCCCTCGCCTGCGCCCGAACTCTCGCCCACGCTCTTCTCCCAGCTCTTGTCTCGCCCTTGCCCACGCTTTTGTCCACGCTCTCATCCACTCTCTCGTCCACGCTTTCGTCCACGCTCTCGTCCACGCTCTCGTCCACGCTCTCGTCCACGCTCTCGTCCACGCTCTCGTCCACGCTCTCGTCCACGCTCTCGTCCACGCTCTCGTCCACGCTCTCGTCCACGCTCTCGTCCACGCTCTCGTCCACGCTCTCGTCCACGCTCTCGTCCACGCTCTCGTCCACGCTCTCGTCCACGCTCTCGTCCACGCTCTCGTCCACGCTCTCGTCCACGCTCTCGTCCACGCTCTCGTCCACGCTCTCGTCCACGCTCTCGTCCACGCTCTCGTCCACGCTCTCGTCCACGCTCTCGTCCACGCTCTCGTCCACGCTCTCGTCCATTGCGTGCACTGATAAATATTCTGATTACAGTAGCTCTCTTTCTCCTAAACATGTGTCAATAGACCGCTCTCGCCCATGCTCTCACCCGCGCCCTCGCCCGCGCCCTTGCCCTCGCCCACGTCCGAGCTCTAGTCATTGCTCCCGCCCACGCTCTCGTCCGCGCCCTCGCCCATTGCATGCACTGATAAATAATCTGATTACAATAGCTCTTTTTCTCCTACATATGTGTCAATAGATTTCGCAACGATAATGCTGGTCTTATATTAATTTTCACTAGTTATGGCTTTACTGATTTTATAAACATTCTACTATTGCACTATTTTACAATTCATTATTTCCCAATTAATTTCAGAAAATGACAAACATACTTTCTCCATTTACTTTTTTAAACATATTTAATTATATATTTTGGACATTTTTTCGATTTTCTTTGAATATCACTACTTTTATCACAGCCCGAAAATATTTAGTGAGGTACACTGAGTGTCTGGCGTTGAAGTGTAGGGCGACGTTCCCGCTGCGACGGGCAAGGGGGGCGAGGGTGGGGCGAGGGACGAGGGGCGCTGCGCCGGAACTCAGCGCAGAGGGGAAGTGGCCGGGTGCGTGCCCGGAGGTTCTAACGAAGGCGGCGATCAAGACCTCTCGCCGCCATCTCCCTCCGCCTTTCTCTCCCGCTTCAACTCTTCCCGACTCCACCTCACGCCAACCCCCTTTCACGAACCCACGGCGACTTCAGCACAACATCTAACTCCTACCACGAACTATCTAATGCTGTGAAATCTCGTGACAATTCCACTTCTGTTTCAAATCATTCGCTGACCCATCCTAATCCCAACACGATTTTTCTGGGTGTCATCTCGACTACAATTCCTGACATCAACACCCTTGAACTCAACCACCCGACCTTAAACCGTTTACCTCAACCCACGACCACAACCCTGACCTTATTCCAATTATACTGAAACGCATTCCAATGGCATTCCCATCCCCCAGCTATGTACGAATATAACCTCAGTACCCAATCAATTCCTTCAACATCAACACTGGCTCAATTATCCAATGTAATGTTTTAACATTGCCCCCATGACCGCCAGCGATTCACATTCATCTGCCTACCGACAATATCTCACTCCCTCACTCGATACCTGACCGACTGTTTCCACCATTATCTCCAACTACCAGCGATCCCAAGAGGATGAGTTCCCGCAAGTCATAAAAGACCTAACGGCACCAGGCTGTAAGCATCATCAGTTATAAATGGAAATTATATGCTAATATTCTATACCATTAGAACGACATGCAAAGTAATACCTCGACAATAAATATAATTTTTTTTATTGTCAGCTGTGCTTCCCGTCATCACGTGTTCCGAGGATTCCGTGACTTTTCCGGAACCCTGCGCACCTCCACCGGCCGTCTGTTAGCCCTGCCCCACCCTCGCGCCGGCCGAAGCGCGCGGCAGCACAAGCCAACGGCGTAAATCTCTCAGGGCGACGCGACGCACAGTGGGCCCACCTCACCCACATCACGCACACTTTCTGTTGTTTCCGCCTTCTCATTTGAGTCGATAAACATTTTAGAGTGTGGGATGCGTGTTAATGCCCTCGTAACATTCGTCCCGAAATTGTTTTAGTGCATAATTTTCATCACGCTCTTGGCCTACGGGGTTAAAAGGGGGAATATATTTAATTTGTAACACGATTATTTTTATATCTTAATATGGTTTGTGGTAAGGCAAAGAGTATGCATACACACATTCAAATGCACCGACGTTCACAAAACCTCTTAGATTCACAGCCGTTTCCCTGACAGGATTTCGAGCCTAAACCGTTTTGGAAAAGAAGCTACGCTCTCGAACAGTCGCTATTTTCCATACCGATGTTTATTACGGATTTATTATTTATTTCGCCTCTAGGGCGGCTCATAGGAAGCGTACTCGCTTTCCGCGGGTTCGATTCCAGGTCGAGTCAAAAATAGTTGTAGCTTTCCTGTAAAATCATCTCAGTTTCAGCAGCTGTGTGATCGAAGATAAACTCAGGCAGGCCAAGTATGCTAGTCGCGGTGAAGGGAATAGGTGTTGCCACGTGCCTCTCTTACCCTTCAAGCATGGGAGTTAAACAATGCGCAGACATAGGGAACACGGTTAGCTACCCCGCAAAGTCGAGACAATCAACCCAAAAGTGCCAACTAATACATACATACATACAGTATTTAATATTAATTTACTACTTCTTATGAATGTATTATTTATATTCTTTAAATGCCGAAAAACCTTTCGGCCCAGTGCGCAGTGTCGGCGGCGGCAGAAGACCAACAGCGTAAATCAGAGAGGCGACGCGGGTGACAGGGGGCGACTGGGGGCGACCGGGGGGCCGCTATTTCACGGTAATGAGGCGCGTTTAGGGCGCACTTACTCATCGCCCAATCGTCGCCCGCGCGCCGGCCCGCGGGGGGCGTCCGGCCCCCGAGGAGCTTCTCTTTCCCGCGCCGGCAGCGCTCTCTCGCGGCGCGGGCGAGCCGGCACGCCGGAAAGGATTGCGTTCGGCAACCGCTGGAGACAGTGCGACGATGCAGCGGTGCCCAAGCGGATTTTGCCGTCATTTGTTTATTATGACGTGCGATCGCGTCATGCTCTTCTTCCACAAGGTCTTGGTCTAGCACGAGCGAGCGTAGGAGACTGTGAGGTTATGTAGTTTAGCAAAGTACAGTTAGCGAGATATTTAGTTTCGAAGATTGAGAGTTTTTTAATATAAGGATTACTGATGTGTCAACTCAGTGTCCAGTAATCGTTTGAAACGTGTGTCCCTTCACAAACACAAAATCATTTATTACAATTACTTGTGGTGAATTACGTTTTTAAATTAAGGACGATTTCCTGCTGTAGTCCCCTACAACATCTACGTTCAATCTTGGTAAATACAATAAGAAATTCAACTACGTTTCCAGAAACATGTTTAAATCTGTTTTCACAATGCCTAGTTATTATATTGTTCCAGAATTTTTTAAATTTTCTTTATTTTATTTAACTATAGTACTGAACGACATGAAATAATATTTTGTATGAGCTTCGTTCATCTGTAAAGTGCATTTTTTTTATTCTGATGTCATTTTAGTACAGTTCTTCCTTTTGTGCGATGTTGTTGCTAAGGTTCAGCTTAGTCATTTTTTGGTACATCACTGATCCCGCTCTGAATAAATGTTCGGAAATAAAATCGAGCAAGTGATAAACTTGCTTTGAGACATTTAATTAAATTCTCACCCACTTATCTGCGTGAACGAGCTTTCTCAACTTTTTTTAGAAATAAAAAAGTAACTGAATATAGAAAGCGAGGCTGTTACTTTCAAGTTTTAATACAGATATTGTTTCTAATGTGGGAGACAAACAGTGTCAAAACTTCTATAGAGTTTACCGTTTTCTATCGAGTTACTGTTTTTAGTTTTGAATCTTGACCGCTTGTTTTTGAGATGTCTTGCTTATTACAGGTAAGAAAATACAATGTTTTTTTCTTTATACACAATATATTTTTAATCCTTTTACAGAACGTTTTATTAATTAATGACGTAATATATACTAATGTGTGTGTGTGTGTTTGTATCGTTACTTGCATGAAAGAAGGACAAATAGTTCTAGGAAAATGGAAGATAGAAAAATTGAGACATGAAACAAAACATTTAGTTCGACAGAATAGAAAAAATTAAAACGGTTAAGTAACTTCAATGAAAGAAAATATTAGAAATGGGCAGATAGACAAGGTTCTGAGAAAGACGGAGGCGAAGGCAACGATGGCTCACGATGTTGATGTGGAGGTCAAGGAAAAGGCGGGAGCCAGTGAAGTGACGACGGCGAGGGCAAGGGCGAGGATGAGACGAGGGCGGGGCTGAGGGTAGGGGTGGCGGCGAGGGTGGTGGTGAGGCGGGGGAATAGATGGTGGCAAGGTGCAGGCGGGGCGGAGAGCAAGGGCACGGGCAAGGGCGAGGGCGAGGAGGGGGTGGCTTATGAGAGTAGCGTCGAGCACCTGCACAGCTCGTAATAAATACGGACGTGTCCCCGTAATGGGCCATGACAACGAGAACCCCTAACGCACGATGGGGCCATGCGTCATAATAAAACGGCCATGAATTTCCTCTCGGGGGAGAGAAGGGGAGGGGGCGGGGGCGCTGGAGCTGCGACCGCGTGGGCGGTGGCTAACGAGCCGATGCTATCGGAGACGTCCCCCGCGGCACCTGCGACCGCCGCTATCGGCCAGCGTTTCCTCCCTCCGGATCCAGTGCTCTGACAGAAGGGTAACAGAGCAGGCATGTAGTATCACTGTCTAAGGCAAAAAATTAAACTGTTGTCATCTCTTCGAGACAACGCAATGACAGAACTTATGAATCTACTTTTCAGTTCGCGTTTTTTACAATTTAACAATGAAGTACCAACTTATTTGCTTCACACTTTCATGGGTTCTTGGAGGGCAAATGTAGAATAATAGTGTAATGTCATAGACTGAGAATACTTCCGTTGTGCTGAAGCGGGTGAAATGAACTTTTTTCCATCTCAAAAAGCTGTTATGCATCAATTCAACCTGTATTTCATGAGAAAATATATCTTTTAACATTAAAAAAACATAGAGAAAATAAATAAATTTGCGTCAGGTTAAATTTAAGTACTTAGTAGAAACAAATATTAGGAAAAACAAAAATGTACTGTACCTTGTAATGTATTGAATAATAATTCTTGGCAATATTGTTCTTTGAAAACTGCCAAAAGGATCGCGAAATTCCGTCAGCAAAACTGTATGAAGTTCGTGGCAACGGCTACTGTGGTGGTACTTTCATTGGCACACACACATTGAAAATCCCGCATTTGTTATTTCCAACAGCCTGGTCTACCCTATAATGGAAATTCTTCGTTATCTAGGTGCACATAATATGTGATAGCATAAACCTAAGTGTGTTTGTTGTTTATGTGTGTGTGCGTGTTAGTTATACATAGTAAAACAATGAGTCTTATGTAGTATTTTGTTTCAGGTAAGTAAGCAGAACTTTCGAAGATCTGAAGATCAGTTTGTAAGTACACAACCAGATTATGATTGAAATCCATGAATGAATAATTCTCTATTATTTTTATCAATGCGAATAATTCTAAAAGTGGATCAGCTCTGTTCAGAAAATAATCCTTCATATTTTTTTCTTACACATCCTTCCGTTTGTAGAATACATTAACCAAATCACAGTTGTTACCTCTAAATCCAAAGGTGAAGTATAATACGCCACTCCTATTTATTGCAACAGTTCTCATGCATCTTCACTTTAAGAGCGTGAAGGAAAATCTGTACATTCTATGTCGTCAATCCACATTGCAAAGTTCATCATTCGTCATTCGAAAATATGAAATGATTTTTATATCCTTTTAGATCTTGACTTCTAAGAGATTCTTGTTTGTGCAAAATAAATACGCACAGCCAGAAAATTAAATTTATGATCAGCAAGCGAAATTGGAAAGAACAAAATTATAACTCGATGAATAATTTAAAACTATGAATAAAAGAGATGATATTTCATTTTCTAATCGAAATTCAAATTCCATCAATTGAAAATAATATCATGAATAGTGAATTAAGGATTCCCAGCTAATTCCTGACGATTCGTTGACGAATCACCTTCGTTGACGAATCGACTTTGCCCATGCAGCACAGAATGAATTAATTCTAATAATACTCTTCAGAAAGTTTGCTTTCCAGTTGATTTGAACATTTCTTCTACTTTACTTCATACTTTTTCATAACACTATTATTATGGACTTAACGCAACCAAAAGAAGATACTAAAAGTCACTCTGTACGACCGGAGTCCGTAAAGTAACAGATAGCCGTCGGTTAAGAAAACTCGAAGCAAATGAGTTTTAGCTAAATATGGAGGTCTAGTATACTTGTTTCAAGAAATACTATTTCCAGTTTATACCATTTCTTCTGATAATATTGAATTAAATAAAGTATTGAACGCCACAAGGGCGATGACACAAATAAACGAGTGTCTCGTTCGCTGTTTATCGGCCTCATGACGCAAACAACTATTCCAAGAGGGAAATCAAACTCTCTAGTGAGAAACAATCCTCGGCACGTGCGCCCCTTGCACATGGCTTCCGAACATCCGGAGAAAAGTTTCATCGCACGTAGTCGAGCATCCGGAACATCGCCCAAGGGGCTGTAGGTGCCGAAGGGCCGAGGGTTGGGCGTGGCGCCCACCGGAAGAGCGAGGATGTGGGCGAGGGCGTGTGAGACGGCAGGTAGGCGCCGCGGCGCCGCCAGCTGCCCCGTTAACGCGTCGCCTGTCCCGTCGGCGCCGACGAACCGCCACGAAAACACTCGGCCGGGCGGGCGGCGCGGCGGAAGAGCGACGGACGGACGGACGGACGGAGCGGCGAGGGGCGCACGGCGCGCAGCACACATCCATCTGGGCGTCCGCCCGAGCTCGAAACAATGGACGCGGTCCATCATAACTCACGTATCGCACACGCGCCGCCGCCGCCGCCGCCGCCGCCGCCGCCGCTACCCACGCGACCGCGTCGTCGTCGACATCGTCGCCGCCGCCGCTGTCGTCGCCGCCTCCGTCGCGGCGTCGGCTTCGGCGTCGCCCTCCGAGCACACACACACGCGTCACGCGCCGCCCTCTCGGGGCGACGCGGGCGGGCGGGCGGGCGGGCGGGCGACGCGGGCGGGCGGGCGGGCGGGCGGGCGGGCGGGCGGGCGGGCGGGCGGGCGGGCGGGCGGGCGGGCGGACGGACGGACGGACGGACGGACGGACGGACGGACGGGCGGACGGACGGACGGGCGGACGGGCGGACGGGCGGGCTCAAGTACTGAACGTGGCGGGGTGTGGCAGGCCATTGCGGAGGACTACCAGGGCGCGCGACTCGACCGTGTGCGAAGTGGCGAAGAAAGGCAGGGTGGAGTACAGCGCTGTGTCGGGGTGCGGCGAGTGTCACAGTGCCATGGGATTTAGCCGAAGGTGGCGGGGATTAATGGAGCGTTTGCAAAGAATACGGACCATGGCGTGGCGTGGTATGGTTTAAGAATAGCGGGCTTTGGTGGGAACATGGCGGGTTGTAGGGAGGCGTGGGTGTGTTGGTGGGTGTGTGGTATGGTGTAGTGGAGGCATGGCGGGACTAGGAGCCTGGCGGCATGTGGCCGGACATGATGGGAAGTGAGGACGGAGTGGGATTTAGGCGAGCAAGGCGTGGTGAGCGGGTGGGGCGAGCGGGTGGGGCGAGCGGGTGGGGCGAGCGGGTGGGGCGAGCGGGTGGGGCGAGCGGGTGGGGCGAGCGGGTGGGGCGAGCGGGCGGGGCGAGCGGGCGGGGTGGAGCACGGCTCTTGGGCAGGCCTGCCTAGGCGGTCGGAGCATGAGACGGGAGTGATGTAGGGTGCGCGGGCGGGGTGAGCGGGCGGGGTGAGCGGGCGGGGCGAGCGGGCGGGGCGAGGCGGGCGGGGCGAGCGGGCGGGGCGAGCGGGCGGGGCGGAGCACGGCTATTGGGGTAGGCCTGCCTAGGCGGTCGGAACATGTCGAGAAGGGCGGGTTGAGACGGGAGTGATGCGGGGCGAGCGGGCGGGGCGAGCGGGCGGGGCGAGCGGGCGGGCGGGGCTCTTGGGGCAGGCGGGCGGTCCGCCGCCCCTGTCATCGCCCGGTTATTTGACGCCGTATTTCAGCGGCCGCGTCCCACAGCCGCCCGCCGCCTGCATTGTGCCCCGCGCCGCGCCGCGCCGGGGCCTGGACACGCGCCCCCCGAACCTCATTACGAATGGATGGGATTGCGAGGCGCGGCTCCCCGCGCCCCATTTACATACGCGTCCACGGGGCACCAAATTTTGAGCTGCTCGTGTGCAAAACGTATTTATAACGGGTGTACGGATGTAATATTTTATTCTTAAAGAACACACTTGGTCATTGATAATTAATAGTTTGTACATGTATAATAATTTGCTTCAAAGTTCCTGGAGACGCAATAGTGAACTGTAACGAATAGTGTGGTCAAGGCTTGCAAATAGATTTAGATCTCTGAGCATAGAAATTTTCCACTAATGTCTAAATTGCATGGAAAATATTCAGTTTAATAAACACATTTAAATTATGCATGTGTATTTGAATTCTGATATTTTTAAAGTGTTAATGAAATTCTACTTTGCCTTAAATAATTTTTCTCACTGAGAATGAAAACCGTTTCTATATTTTGAATAACTGATTGTAAGGACGAGCAAAGTTAAACAAAGTGGATTAGACTCCTGGTGTCGAAAGTGCTATACCTAAGTGAACGCAGATGTTTCTCAAATGTAGTTTATTAATGCGACCTAATTTCATTGGATCAAAACGAATTTCATTTGAAAGTGATGAAATACTTGTTAGTACTTGATCTACCATTATTTTTGAAAAATACATAAAGAAATATGCACACGAAAATAACTCTATTAGCGTAAAATCCTTGAATTATTATGCGAAAATTCAAATTTTCTTCATGCAAATTTAGAGTACATTTTTACACATACAAATATACTAGCTTCAGACCGTGTCGTGTGTAAATGATTCCCCCCCTTCACTCTTTACATGAAAGTACCGCCTTCAAATAAACGGCAAGATCGTAAATAGCAGGGTGCCATAATTTTAGTATGCACCGCTTTAGTATGCGCGGCGTTCTCACCTTCGTCCATAAAGGCGGCGCGGGGACTGCGCGATGGGAAACCGCGCAACTGCGCGACGGAAAGCGGCGAAGGCGCGTCCGTCCCTTTCGTCGTACCCTTGTTTAAGGAGCGATTTAGTTTTATAAATTCTATACCATATCAGGAATATGGAAGCAGAAGATGAAGTTTTTAAATGTGACAGATAATTTTAATAATTAAAATTTATAATGATACTTCTGATCGAGAACGACCAAGTTGTGATATCTGATAATAGACTCTACAAAGAGCTCTATATGAACTGCAGATGATCATAAAACAATATAATTTAGAGATGTCTGACCAAAAACTAATTCAATGGCATTCCAAAGAAAATACCCAATTACATGTAAATTAGTGGTTAACAAACAAAATATTGAACAAGTAAGTGTATTTTCCTGGGATGTGATGTGTCTTACAAATGAGAAATTGATGCAGATAAGAAAATCGAAAAAAATTAACAGAATGTATTATTAGGATGACCATAAAAAGTAAAGTCAGAAAAGATACAACCATGGAATTTGATAAAACCTCACCAGTTCCTTGTGGGCTATATGAATGTGAAATCTGGACCATGGATACAAAAATTAGAAGTAGGATTCATACTGCCGAAATGTAGTTTTTAAGGGGTTGTATTTGTATCACAAGGAAAGACAGGATTTGTAATGAAGAGATACGTAACTACATGGATGGACCTAGGAGACGCCACAGAACGAAAGTTCTAATGCTTGTAGCAGCAGCAACAGCAGCAGCAGCAGCAGCAGAAGAAGGAGAAGGAGAAGAAGAAGAAATTCTATAACCTTTGCTATTGATGGATTAAGCAGCTGGAGGAGATCTTAATAACTAAACCTAACTTAATTGTCTCTTTTCCGATAATTTATTGATATCCGCACGGCGTAAATGAGTTCATAATTAATTTAATTAACAATGAACATTAATAATTAATAATGTCTACGTCAGAAAAGATAATTTGTCTTATATTCCGAAGTTACTCATAACAGACGAGATGAAACGCATTGGGTAGACGCACCCCAAATTTACGGATTGTTTGATCTTCTTATTATCTGCTGAATGAATCACTAATAAATCTAACCTTTGTAATATGACACATAACAAATAAAATTACAATGTTCATAGTTTTAATGATCCAGAAATATGGTAATGTTAATAGTATATAGGGTAGTGTTAATAGTGAATGTAGTTAAAGGAATGGGTAGTTTACTTTACCGACAATCATCACAGTCAATAAACAAACAGCTCTTTTCTAGAGGAAACAATATACTTACCAACAATTTAATGAAATTTAAGTGTTGAATTTGCATGCATGTTTTTCTTCTTTATCCTACTCATACTCATTTTTTTCAATGAATTCTGACCCATAATTTTAAACAGATATTATTGTACATTACATCCCTTAGCATATTCGACCTTGAATAATTCACAGTGAATACGTAAAACTAATAGTTTATCTTATACTATAAATACTTTTAAAACGTAATTTTGAACACAGATTTGGATCATCAGGAACGAATGAATCCAGCTCTCTTTAGAGGTTTTATCCCGCCAGCCAATTTTCACCGTCCCGTCATCTGGTGTGTAGCCCACGGTGTATTTTTCATTCGGCTGGAACCCAACAAAAACGCCATTTCCACTTTCGTCGGAGCGTCGCCATCTTCAGAATCTCCCAGCCCACGCGGTACCACGACGCCGCCGCCGCCGCCGCCTCCGCACTCCCATCATAAGCAGTTCATTGTTCCGCTCCGGCAACAGAATGGGGCGCCGCAGCACGTGCATTTGTTTACACGCCGCGCAGTGCGTCTGCGGGAACACAGATTAATTCCACTAGCGCCGCGGCGGCGGCGGCAACGCACGCGGCGACAGCAGCACACACAGTGGGCCAATGGCACTACGAATGTGCTCACGTTTCAGATCAACTTCATGCAAAATCTTAAAAATGTGTGAGAGAGAAAACGCAAGAAAACATATTAAATGAATATACTTCGTATTCCACCCCCACTTCACTAATTTTATTAGTTTTCAAATTTCACTTTATTTTATGATAAGAGATTGCCAAGTTAACAGAATGTGGCCCGTAATATTTCTCGTTAAGGGCAAAAAGAAATGTTTCGTTCCTTTCTTCCTTTGTGGTTTTAAGAAATTCCATGTGCTAATGCATCACTTTAATGGAAGTATTTTTGTATCATTGCTAAAGATGTAGGTGACTGTCATTAAAACGTACATTACTTCTTACCTGTTCCCCTAGACATTAACTACCTCACCCTCTACGTCAAGTGCGCAGCAAATAGAAAGTAAAAGCTTTTATTCATTGGATATTTGTATTTTTTCTTTGTTTCTTTATTTTACAATCACGTCTTGTGGCTGCTTACTACCATCGTTATTATTATTATTATTATTATTATTATTATATTATTATTTTGTAGTTAGTGTGCTTATAGTTGACTGGACATATTTAAGCCAGGCGCGGACCGCGTGTTTTCATGGAGCGGGTCTGCACCCCAATTGCGATTCTAGAAAGATATTGGCATTTCTCAAGCACAACGCCTGTCAGTACCTTCAAGCGTCCTTGCTCCCCTTCCTCCTTTTCTCCTTCACGATAATGAATGCTGCATTTTGAAAAGCAGGAGTTTCTCACCGATTTTTCCCCCTCCCCGCGCTCCTTTCGCCCGCATTCGGACCAGTGCACTCGCGCGCGCGCGCCTCGGCCGACGACAGCAGCGCGCTCGTCGGCGCCCGCCGGAACCACCTCGCGCGCGCTCTCGCGATTAATGATTCGCATTGTCCCGGCCGCGGCGCGTCGCCCCGCCCGCCCCGCCCGCGCCGCGCGCGCCGCCCAGCGCTCGCCCGCGAAGATAGCATCGCCCGCGAGTCCTGTTATTAGGGTGGATTTATGCGCCGGCGCCGTCGCCCGTCGATCGGAAGACGATTGTCTCGGGCTAATGGAGAGCAAACAGATGAGCCGACGCAGATCCCACGCGGGCTAATAGATTATCGACGGGATGCGACAAGATAAAGAGCTGCGCGGCCCACGCGACCAGACTTCCTGCGCATGCGCCAACTGCCCGCGCTGCCCGCCATCTTGGTCCAGCTCTGGGCGGTGCCTTCCCGAAATCAGCGATTGACTTCGACCGAACCTTGCAAAAAACATCCAGCCAAATAAATCTGCCGTTTTACTTGATTTATTTACAAATTTTACTATTATTTAATAACACGCTTTTTAAATCAGACAGCCCAATCATACAAGTTTTAATTAAAAACAGATATACTAATGAATAAAATTATTAGGTAGGTTCAAATATTTTTTTTCTTTAGGTTTACTGATTCCATTTTTTTATTTCCCGTACAATTATTCCAACAGAATGAAAAACATTTCAAAAATTTGTCAAGATCAAACTTTTTTTTCATTAAAACGAATGAAATCTTTTCAATGAGGTACGTGGATCTGCAACTTTCGGAAACCTGCTACAATAAGATACACTTCATTTTGAATCACGGATATTTGATCTATTTATTCAATTTTCGAAATGCAGTTTAATATACAATAATGTACGTAGCATTAGAATCGTCTAAATAAATTCAGATTATTATTATAAGCCAAAATTATCAAGTATAATGTTGCTATTGCGATATTTGTGTAGTTTCATTGATGCGCAAAAGAAACTTTCGCAGAAAGCCATTTCCAATTACAGAGTTTAGGGTTCACGTTCATTCCACTTCTATGAAGACCACTGATCAGTACTGCGAAAATCAAGCCGAATTTCTTAATGAATGGAAAATGATATGCAAGTGATATCAAAAATTGCTTGCTACTGGTTACGACAAAAATTAGAAGCTTCTAGATTTGGAGCAGATAAATGGAGTGAAGGTGAAGAAGAGTAATACATTCTCCACCAGCTTCTACATCCCAGCTTCTGTGAAATACATCCTCTATATAACCATTACAGCTGAACTCATAGCAAGTAACCGAGACGCTGAATAACCTAAAATAGGAAAACGGATGTTGCAGACTGCTCCGGAGTGGGTGGCGGATTTTCTCCCTCCAGCGCTGCGGCTGGGGAATTCTCGCGACGGAAATCCGGGAGGCGGCGCGCGCGGCCAGAAGGTCGCCCAACGGCGCCGGATCTTCTGGGAGGCGAAACGCGCTCAGAAATAGACGGCGCCGCCGCGGAACAGCTTTCTCTCGCCCTGTCTCATGGATGGGGAGATAAAACGTTCGGCAAAGTTTACGTACAAGAGCTACTTGTAGTGAAGACTGATGATTTTTTCGAATCGAATTATCGTGTTGGTTTAAAAGTTATTTTAATGTTTCGTATTTTTTGCTACCATCGGAATGAACGCAGTTTTGGAGAATACCAGACTTGTAATCTTGCTTAAAAAATGTCCCTGGACTTTCTAGAAAAATAACAAGATCATTTAATATTTAGACAAAAATTAGTGTTTGTTGAATGTGTTTATTTGGTAAGAACTTTTTAAATTAAAAATAGAATATTGATTGAAAACTAATGTACACTGCATTATCCATCTAGTAATGCTGCAATACATTAGTAATGATTACCTTTTTTCGTCTGGCGAAACATTATTTTGCAATATACTACGTGTATACTGCAGGTGATGACATCAAAACAGTACAATGACGCAATATTATCTCGAACATTTGCTTTAAACACATTTCCGCCTATAGTCTTTATTTACACTAACGTAACTTTATTATTCTGTTTGTCTCCCACGCACTCAGCATTACTGAAACCCAGAAGAATGGGTTATAACCGCCTTGGGCGGCGTCTGCTGTTCCTCCCCTGCGGAACACCGCAAGTGGCGATAGAGCGCGGGGGTGGGCGGAGGCGTTCGCAGGGCGGTCGGAAGGCGACGTCGCTCCTCCAACAGCTGCAGCTACGGCCTTTCAACTCCCATATAACGTGGTAGAGACCATTACAGTGGCGCGCTCTCCTGCATCACCTTCTTACAGGAAATAAAATACCAACCGCTGCGTGGGTTCGCGAAACGCAAGAGGGCGCGTAATGCTACAAAAGATAGCGTTTATGTTCGCGCTTTCTTAAGCGGTTTCTTATACGAATATATTACGAATTATTGAACATTTAAAAGACACTTTTTCGTATTTCTCACAAATTAGAAAATGTTTATATCCAGATGTTGGTGAGCCTCCTACAATAGCACTCTCAAGCTTTGCCTCCGATTTTGATGGCGGTTGCCCTGGCTGGAGAGCAGCCCTCGACTGACTGACCGCCCGCCCGCCCGCCCGCCCGCCCGCCCGCCCGCCAATCACGCCACGCGCCCCGGCGTCCCCGCCCCGCCCCGCGCTCCCTCCGACCCAGCGGCGCGGCGCTCGGATGCTTATCGCGCCCTGGAGAAACCGAGGCCCGCTCCAGCGGCCTTAATTCCAGAGAAAGCCGCCGCTCCCGCCGTCGCCGCCACCATCGCCGGGTTCCACCTGCAGTGGAAGTTTTCCTCCGGACTCTTTCTTCGATGTCTTTGTCATCGGTAATACCAAGAGTGCTTTGGAAATTGTGGATAAATCCCCGACTCACGGAGCGAGGAGGGGATTTATCTGAGAATTTTCAAAGCACGATTGGTATTTAATAGGACTATCCCAAGGAATATTCCAGGAATGAAATTATGTCCAAGAAAGTCAAAAAATTCGCCAAATATTGAAAATGTATTAAATGTTATTAAAATGTAAAATATTGTTCTAGTACATACGCGTTTTATTGGACATCGACATAGCGTTCGATGATACCTCATCCTAAGATACATGAGTTTATGATTGGCCAGTAGGGAGAAGCGATAAGAAAAATCGGATAGAAAAAGTGATAAACTTTTTTAGATATATCGCCCTGATTGAGGCATTATGAATGTATAGTTACACACAGTGTACAGCTACCTTTGATAAATCACTACGTCTAGCTCTTCTTGCCCTTGGGAGTATCAACGCATCTAATATTAAGAACAACTTCAGAGTTGAGAGCTATTCTGTTTATCAGAATTATACACATGGGATGTGATACGCGCGGCTATGATCTTTGATTTTCAACATCATTTGGCGACCAGATATGTACATTCTGATATTTTGGGAAGGAAGGCACCTCATCAATTTTGCATTTTTCACGTTTGTCCGACACAGCAAATTTCTTCGGAAAGTCATCACTATGTGATAATCTATATTATTATCGTTTTAACACAGCTAATCTAGGCATGAATGAAAAGACTTCATCATGGCAAAGTTGCGGACAGTTCAAAAGTTACAGATTCCGCCGAACGATATTAATATAAAACATTTATTACGTGCTTCTACATTTCTGGCACTTCTGCCATTTCCAAATAGAATAAATGTGAGAAATTTGAGGATTTTGTCCAGTAAAATAATTATCTTTTTATCAACAAATAAAGTCGCAAATTGAATAGCTACCTTTATGTATCTAGCAGGCATACACAGAACATCATTCCGTACCCAAAAATCTGTTCATTTACAATGCCACCTTTCTCGGCCTCATTACTTTATGAACCTCAACTGCGTCACAGCAACTCCACCAAATTTGTTGGGGATGTCGTTTGTGCTACATTATCTCCGACCCTTCCATTATCTGCACCTACTTTTCCGCCATACGCTCTTCTCAACTACTTTCTATGGCGACTCGTTGGGGGGTGGGAACATCGTCGACGATGCGACAAAAGACATCGCCGCCGCCGCCGGCAGCGCTCTCTACGCCGTGGCTGCGCAGAGCACGCGCTCTCGCGAATTAATCCGCAATTAACGAGCGGAGTGGAGATTCGGGGCAGGCGCGGAGGCGGAGGAAGAGGAAAAGAAGGAGGAGGAGGAGGAGGACGGGAGGAAGGCGAGAGGGAGGGAGAGGGCGGTGAGAACGCGAGCCGCGCGCGCCCCAGTTGCGAGGCCGGGGATCGCGACCCCTCGCGTTCCCACAAGAAATTTTCGCACCGCTAACGACGGTCAGAGACCCCGAACGCGAGCACGCCAACTCCGGGGGGGGGAGGACAGGGGGAATGGTGGGGGAGGAGAGGCGGTGGATGCGGTGTGGGCAGAGGAGACGGCAAGGGTGGGAAAGGGAGGGGAGAGGAGAGGAGGAACGGCCGGGGGGCTAACAACACAGGCGACGGAGGTTGGCGTGGACAACGTAAGAGATGGAAGCAGCGAGCTTGATGATTGGAGGTCTGGGGGTCGGGGGTAATCTTTCTGGAGACAGTGGTAATTTTTCTGGGGCTGGCGGTGGTGGAAGCCGTGATATAGCGCTGGTTGGGATAATGGAGATACGAGCAGGAGTGGCAGCGATGTCAGTGATAGACACTCATGGTGGTATTAGAGGTAGCGCGGGGCGGTGATTGAGATGATGATGACAATGATGATGATGGTGGTGGTGATGGAGGTGATGGAGGTGATGGAGGTGATGGTGGTGGTGGTGGTGGTAGTGGCGCAGAAGGCGGCAGAGGCAGCGACGGCGGAGGAGGCGGGGGCGCGTTTGGGAGCGGGGGCGCGCTGGCGTCCGCCGACGGAGTGTCGTCCTCAGAGCGGCGTCCTCGCCGCGGACGGGGACAGGGCGCCGACCTCTCACCTCGCGGGTTGCCCGCGCGCGCGCTTCCCACGGCGGTCGTCGCGACGCTGGCGACGCCCGCCCCCGCCAGCGCCAGCGCCTTACGTAAGTGGCGGGTTCAAGGCTCACGGGGTTTTTCGGATTTCGGCAGACGAGCTGCCTCGAACTGGAAATTGCAAGTCGTTATACTTGCCACACAACAATAATCGCTTGGAAATTCGACGAAGGTAAAGAAATATGACAGTGATTCTTTAGAGATAGAAGGTATGTCTTATTTTTTTGAACTCGGTTCAGGTTAGATCTCAACGACAATTCTACAAGCATAATTTGTAGGTATGATCGTGCCGTAAGTTTACTTGTGTTGCCAAGCAAGAACAAAAAATGCATTATTATAACATGAATCGGCCATATTGCAGTGAAGATTGATTACAGAATGAGAATAATATCTTTCGCATTAAGTTTCTAGGATTAATGTCGAGCTATTAAGTTTATATAAGCGCGATTAAAATCGCGCATTAGAAAGGAACACAAGAACTACACGTATACATTTCAACCTTCTCTACATACTAATTCGATTTTCATGTTGATGTGTTTAATATGAAATGAGTACCTCAAGAGAAAGAAGATGTGCTTTCTGCGTTGAAAAAAAAGGTATGAAAATTCACAGTAACCAACTGCTCAATTTCACACAAAGCATCCTCCCTGGAAAAACGTTTTATTAACCCGCCACCTAACGAGAGCGGCAGGCGGGCATTGTCAGCGAGAGCTGCACACGTGCGTTGTTTAGCATCATAATGGGGGCGCTCTGCCGCAAGCGCTCCCGCGCAGCGCTTAAACGATGCACGCGGGAATCGCCCGACTGCATCCCTCACCCACGCTTGCCAGCTAGTCCCCTTTGCCTTTTCGTCATCTGCGGCATAGCTCGACTTCATCTCGTTACGTTTCATTCGGATGGAGGAAATATGTTAAGTATGCAGCGCAAATAGATGCTTTCGCAACACTCAAGAGAGAACCTCGAGTGCAGGTGATCGTGACAGAATCTTTGGAATTATGTGCGTTAAGTGAGCGAGGTAAGAAGATGCTTGTAATAAGAGGTTTCAAGTTTTGTTTCCACATTCGTATAAGTGTGGTTTTCAACGTTGGTAGTGCTTGAAAAGAACGTGCAAATGTTTCTTGAAAACTGGTGGAAGTGCCCTCGCCCGAATAACAGATTGTGGTAAAAGTAGAAATAAATCCTTACTCCAAGAAGTAAAATGGAACGGTAGAAAGTAAGATGCACTCGGGCTATGGATTTTTAGGGAGGGAGGTAAGCGGCTGAAGAAAAGTTGGCTGCGGTATGAAGTGTGGCTACGCCTTATGGGGAGTAACGTAAACGGCTGGCCCTCGTGGGCAGCTCATTGGTACGCTTACTCCCTTTCCTTGACGCGACCCCGGGTTCGATTCCCGGTCGGGCAAGATTATAGTGTGCGTTTTTCTTGCAATGTCCCAGTATATGTTGCTGTGTGCCAATGAGAAACCTCACTTCCCACGTTTAAAAGATCAGAATACGGCTTAGGGATGTCTACGACAGTGGTGTCAAGGTCTTCTACTGGTGGCTGTGGCACGTGACGTGGCACCGTATCATGCCACGAGCTTCAACTAGCGTCAGGAAAGGGAACTATTTCGAGTAGTAGTAACCCCGCCGTTTTACAATAGGGGGGCGCGTTGTTTCTGGTGGCGGGGTGATGAACTACGTGGAGGGGCGATTTCGTCGTGGCACTCATGCCACGGACTTTCGTTTGTGGCATCGACCTCAACATCACTGGTCTACGAGCTAACCACACGTATCCCTTCACCCTTGGCCGCGAGGCCGGGACGCTACTGGTAGGCCCTGGCCCGTAACGGGCTGTTGCGCCAAGTGCAGGTAAACGGCTTAGAAAAAACTGACCGCCCGCGGGATGCGGTGGGTGTGCGCCCGGCAGACTGCGCGATGTGATGTGCTGTGACGCGAGGCGCGCCGGCGCCGCCGGGGGTTTGCGCACGCGCCGCTAATTGCCGGCGCACTTTTCGCCCGGCGCGCACCCGCCCACGTGCGTTCGACAGAGCGTCACCGCGCCCCGCCCTGCCCCGCCCCGCCCCCGCTCATCGCCCACTGTAAACAACACCCTGGGATCAAAATACATTTCTGAATGAGTGAGAACCCGCGCTGGGGTGTCTCAGTTGAGAGCTCCTCTCACAGTTATGTGAATTTTTCACTTTGACTTCCCCACGAATAATCGTACAACGATCTCCGCAACGGCAATGCGTAACTTGCAAATCGGAAAAACGGTGTAAACATCCGGGGATAACTGTTTTCGTTCGATTCGTCGCCTCCTTCGCGGAGAAAAGCGCGGCGAAAAATTTTCCGCTCGGCTCGCGCAGGCGACACATAGCAGCCCCCGTGGAGGCCGCCCGTCCGGTAGCGAGCGGCTTTCTTGTGGAAACAGGTTCTTGCAGTTTTCTGCCCAACCATGAACCCTGCTGGAAATTGCCCCTAATGAGGGGCGGGGGAGGCGGAGGCTATCTGCGCGAAGGGCCGGGCTGGCGTGGGGAGGGGAGGGGGAGATGGTGAGGCGATAACGCTCCACTTCAGGGTGACCGGAAGCTCGCCAGGCCGGAACCGGGAGATGGCGTGGCGATCGCGCTGGCGAGGGCGGGGAGGTGGGGGTGAGGATGGGGTGTGGCGGGTGGGTGGCGGGAAGCGGGGACGCGCGGAGGGCGCGAGGGCGACCGGGCAGGTTACTGTTAGAGGCCATGCTAATTAAATCGCGTCTTCCCACACGTTACATGCTGCCGTGCCAAGACCGCGTTGCCGTTGATGTGGGAACGCGCCGCGGCCTGGGAAAACCTCGCGTTGTCTGGCGCGCGCGCGGGCGGGCGGGCGGGCGAACAGGAGAGCAGCGCCGGGCGCCGCGCCTGCGCCGCGCAGTGGGCAGAAAGCACCACACGCGCACGGCGTTTACATACCCTGCCACTCGCACCGAGCGAAGCGGACGGAAGCGACACGTGACGTGAAAGCGTTCGAAGCAAGGACTATTTAGTGACACAAAAAATCGGATCATAAAACCATTGAATGCTCGTAACCACTCAATTATTATACCAACTATTTTGGGTAAGCTCGAATCGTGCACATATCCAGGGAAATCATACCAAATCGCTTCCTGAGTATTTTCTGCATCATCAAACAAATACTTTAATTGATAGTACATTTCTTTCAAAACTACGGTCGAAGTATGACGCAGAATACAAAGAATGCATATACGTTTTTCTGAAGGCATAACTCCGGCATTGTTTCGTTTCAAGCGTGGGTGGGTATAAGACACTTTGATATAGGTTTCAGATCACTTTAATCTCAGAAAAATAATTCGTACTCATTTAATAAGAGTTCCCTCAGGAAATGATCACGAGAAACAGTCACGGATATAAAAAAACTACACTACAAAAGAAATATATCTTTTCATAATTTTTGAAGGTTTTGGTTCCTTTCTACATTTTATTTTTGAGATGAGTTAAACAAGATTGCGAATTCTATTTCTCAGGCACATAGTCGGCACAAGTTATATGTATTTATTCAGATTTCAGTTCTACGTAGTTTGAAGAAAACAACATTACTTCCACATTTCACAAAATGAATACAGCGTTACAGTATTCCGTTTCCGTACGCCTACGTACGAGCTCCATTTCGAAAGCCCTAAACGTGTGTTCATCGGAAAACGCTAGGTTTCAGCCAGGGAGCGCTTTCCGGCGGGGGCGTCGTTCGGCCCACAGAGGCCCAGCGCCGGGAGCCCTCTGGTAGAAAGTCGCCCGCCTCCGGCGCTCGCGTGCGCGCGCGCCCCCTCGCCGCACGGCAGGGCACAGCGGAGCGGCGCCCCCCCGCGCGCCGCCCTCGCCGGCCACGAGCCGCGCGGTCGCCGACCCCCGAATCCACGAAGCCCTCGGCGACGGCCACGGAGGCTCAAGGGTGGGAAAGTTGGGCTGCAGGAGGGCTGCCAACCGCCCTCCATGTGGGAGAACAGTCCTCCACTGACGTCTCATTCTCCTTTGTATTTCAATGTCTTAAATTTTTAACATTTCTCGGCATTTATTTTATCACAAGACTAACACCTGCTACGTTGCATCGTTTATTCTTTAATTTAGAATGTAAAACATAAATATATTTTTTCTGAACGATGACAAACGCACACGACACACACATGCATCATAGTTTCTCTGTCTAGCAACTAAAATAAAAAAGAGACACTCTGACCATCTTCACGTGCATTTTGTGTACGAATATTTTCGCTGGAATCGCAAATGGAAAGAAGAAAGAAATAGAGCTGGTGTTACCCTAAATTAAATATTTATAAAATGAAATGTACTTTTTTCTGTCTTTTGTATCGAGTGTCCTCTCTTTTACACGAACATTTTTGGCAACCCTTCATTGCAGGTTCCACAGGCGCCGCACGGGGGGGCGCGGTTTTTTCAGAAGTTTTGGAAAGGAGCACCGCCGTCTTACGTAATAAATGTTTTCCTTAAATATGCCCAGTCCTTCGTTGTCCCCTTTTCTTACCACAGAATTTGGGGACTTGTGATACAAAAATTTGGGGATGAGGCTTTATAAGAAGTTCGGCAACCCCGTAAATGATTCATTTTAGCATCCATTGTATTTACAAGTATTAATTGTAAAACTGTAGTGTGATGTTCATTCCTTTTGCGATATGTATTATTTACTTTCTTGCAAAATACGGAATTCTTAATAAATAAAATAGTTTAATGGAAAAGGGGGCCCATACTTGTAGAAGTTCATGTTTTAGGCTACTCATACCTAAGGCAGACTCTAAACGAAACAATTTTCTTAAAAATCGTACATTGAAAAAATTAATTTTGCATACAAGTAAATATTCTTGGAAATATTACTTGTATAGATTTTTTACCTACGAGTAAAGATTCAAAAGTGTCGATTGGAATATACCATACCTATTTCGACTCAATTGGTTTAATTTCAATTTTTATTTGACAATATCCAATTAAGGCTGCGACACAACATCATGAAATTCAATCAGAATGAACTACGTACTAACAAAACCATTTAAGATTTGTTGCTAAAAATATCGTGTATAATGAAACATAATTGTTTCATACTTCTACAAAAATTCCTCGAAAGAAGTCTATTTTCTAAATTTCATAAATATTTTCTACGGCAAGTCATTACCTATTTCGCAATTCGGAGTAATCTTGTCAATCAAACTACATGACAAATCGTTCGGCGAAGCGTTGAAAGATCCGCGAGGAGAGGAATTCGGGGCGCCGTCGCCCCGCAGCGGCTGGCGCTATCGCCGGTGCATCGTCCGCAGAAATTAAGCCGGCGCTTGTCGGCGCGGGGCGGCGGCCGGTCGCCCCGGGGCCGCTCGTGCGGAACGGGCTTCTGGTAAATTAAATCAGAGCGAGGGGACCCGGCCGGTTCACGCCCGCACCTGCCGCCGCTCGTCTCGCCATTCACCGCGCCCGGCCCACACTTCCCACCAGCCTTCTTCCGTTCATCCGTAGTCCACTCGTTCAGTCCTTCCTCGCCTGTCCAAGTAATTCTCCTAAAGAGTTTCTTAGCCACTAACTCAATATCAACAATTATTATTTTGCTCCCTCACAACCCTCAAAAAGCAAATGCATACGTAGACCCTCTTCCAACTGCCTTCTACGGTTTTTGCTAATCGCCACTTCGTTTAAATACGTTCTTTCCCACCCCATTAACATCACAACTTCCCACTCCTTTTTTCCGTGTCCCAAGAAACAGCTCGTTCCTTTCACTCACCTTCCATTCATCCATTCCTGCGCCTCTCACTCGCGTATTTTCCCGTTTTCGCCCTCCCCTCCAAACCGCATGCTGCTTTTCGCAATAAGGCCCTACGTTTGGAGGCCACCGATGGCCTGCAGGGAAGCCAGTATCAATATTACGGTCGCGGTTATCGGACTGCATCCATCGGGATTGAAATCGCAGCGACAGCCCGCCCGGCCGGCCGGAGACTTCGACGCTCGTCGCTTTCCCCACGACACGAACCCACGGAGTTGGCGATCGACCCATTCCGTATTCTGGAAAGTGCTCGCTACTGCTATTGGACTTTCGCTTGCAGCCATCTAGTCACGTTTAATATCTTGCTTGCAAAAACCTCATTACTGCGATAGCGACTTTTGAGGTAAGATTCCGCAACTGGCAGCAACCACATCGAAATGTTTCGATCGATCACTTCGCAATTATAAAGGTTCTCTGGTATCTTAATGCCATTCTTTTTGCTTCTTTTAATCGATAGCAAGAGTATTGATTTGTGCGCAGCTTATGTGACCACTGTACTCATCAAATACAAGGCCTCTCTTCGAACGCTCCCCGTTATAGAACATCAAATTGCGATTGATGAGCAATCACTAATTAAACATGTTACTCTCCCGCAATTCATCATTATTCGACAGCAATCACAAACGAGTAAGCGAAGAGGCCTGCGATATCTGAGTTCCAACACCCACCGACGGAAAGGTATTGGGTGGAAGCAGCGCGACACCGCCTCCGCCTCCGCCTCCGCCTCCGCCGCGGCTCTCGTCCACACCCCGGCCGCGACCCCGCCTGAGGGCCTCGCCAGCGCCAACTGGAGTGGAACAGCGGCGAGCAACCGCGCATGGGAACGCGGGGATGCAAATCTTTCGCCCTCCCCTCCCCTCGCCCCGCCCCGCCCCGCCCCGCCCGCTAGCCCCTGCGCGTTGTACCGTTGCCTCGTCGCCTTTGTCTCGCACCCGCGCGCACAACCCGCCCGCCGTCGCCTTTTACATTTAAATCCCTGGAGGAAGTCCGCAGAACGGTTGCGCCCCGCAGGAAACGAAGACAGCCAGGAACGAGCTAAATTTACTAAGCCTACATCTAGCTCCCTCCGCCTTTTAACTCTCCGTCCTCGTCCGCTTCCACCTCCTCCTCCTCCCGCTTCGCTTTCCACCCTGCCATTTTTTTCTATAAAGGTGCTCTCGCAGAAAATAATAATAATAACAATAAGAAGCAGTCCACTTCCTTCATTCCAGTATAATACGGTCGAGATAGCACCAGTAATTATACAGCCGACGGAGCAGCCGTGCGGTTGGACATTCATCTTCGTCTTAATTACGGCGAGGCATTATCAACAATGAGCGTTTGCGCCTGCGCAGTCGAGTTGGTTCCGTGAGAAAAGCGCGGGCCCCGGCGGTCTTATGATGCTTGTTAGTTCTCATGTTCAAGGAGGCCTCGCCAGTTCCTTTTTTTCCCCCTTTCTGCGTCTTTTATTGCCGTGCGGTTGCTTCAGCGGCGCGGGAGGAAATGTACAGAAACGTACACGCCATCAGTCTGGCGCGCTCGCAAGTCTTGAGAACCTCGCGCGGGAGCGAGCGACAGTAAGCGCGCGCGGCGACTCGAGGCGTCGCGACGTCGACGGCGGCGCCCGGCCCGGCCCGGCCCTGCTCACGCCCGCCGCGCTCTCACGGACGCCCCGACGCCGCCCACCCGCCCGCCCGCTCATCGATTCCGCGCTAATGAGTGATCGGTTCGTTGGGGTGATCGCTCCCCGGACCTAGTGACAGTGCCTGCCTGCCTGACCGACGGATTGGTTTTCGTGAACACGTGACGCGGTGGCGGATATGCGCGCGTAGCCCGTAGGTGTGTGTAGGACTGTGAACGTGTTGGTTTCGACCGATCGATCGGTGGTCAGTTCGCTCAAAGAAGATGGAGCCGACGGACGCCGTAGGGGTGGATCAGTTCGCCCCGCCCCCGCTCTACCCTCCGCCGCCCGCCGCCTGGGACGACGAGGACCCTGCCAGTGAGTACTCGAGCTGCGCGGTGACAAGCCATTTGCATGTACTTCAATCAATAAAACACCATAGGATTTCTTAAAGTGAATTATCTAAAAGTTATTTTCGCTTTACAATTAGCATACAATTAAAGATGATCTAAAATTAAATAATTTCTTCAACAATAGTGAACTTCTTTTGCGTGATTAGGTAAGTTTCATACTTCATAATCAATATATCATAATTTTGTATTCCAATCAATTAATGTTTATGCCTTCAATTATAAGACGAATATTGAGCAGAAACGTTCATCTGAATTATTGCAATTATTTTCAAATAAAACAGAACATTATTTTCTGAATTTTCTAAATTTTAGAAATTTAAATAAAATCTGAGAAGCGTGTGCATACGTTTTATAAATAATGTTTCAAAATTCAATTTTCGAGTAATAATTTTAAACCATCCGTTTTCAACTTCCCTCTAAGTGGCAATACGAGAAGCTTTTATCTGAATAATTAAAAATGCAATAGCAACGATTTAGAATGAATTTACAGAATATTAAATTTCAGTTAGGTTAACGTTTTGAAATAAAAGTTGAGTTGTTTAAGTCCGAATAGTTGTACTGGGTGCTTACATGTTGTGCAAGTTGTGCAAGTTGATTCCCGTGATTCCCAAGTCATAATTATCATGGGAAGGTCGCCGAGTTTTTTTAAATTATTTCTTTCTATATTTTCAAACATCCCTGAACTCTGCCCAGAAATTTTATTTACACGCAGCAAATCAGATCAACTTATTCGACACGTGACTAATGTAAGTGCGTATATCTAGCAACGGAAGCTATATTGCCTTCACGCACAGAAATCCTAGCGTATTGAAAAGGCAGTGATGCAAATTACTTACGTCCGTTGTAAGAAGGAAAGGAAAATATCTTAATAAATTTTAAAACTTTAAATTATAATTGGCCCTAAAGCTGTCGGTATATAGTCATAAAATTACATAAAATAATATGTGTAGGTTGCCTATTTGTATTCATACTTCCTTCATTTCCCAGTGTGAGGTAACATGCGTAGAACAGACACGGACGTTTTTACAGGAAATCTCACATTTTCGATGAAGTCGATCATTATTCTTTGTCAAACAAATCCCTACTTACAATGTCGCCTGGATAATTTGTTCCTGGGAGGTCGCCATTCCAGGAAATAGCAGTCTCGAAAAGAAGTGAATGGGCGGCTTTGGAAGTGGTGGGGGATAATAGGCGCGTACCTTTAGTCCGTTCAAAAGCCAGAACGCTGAAGCCAGCGCCGTAGCCCCACGAAGGCGAAACTAAAAGGAAGGACGATGGAAACGGAATCAGCAGCTGGGAAACTCAAACAAGCGACCACGGACGAGAGGGAAAGCTGCGAACAAGGAGCTAAATTTGCAAGTGTGAGAAGGGCGAACGCTAAAGAAGACCAACGCTGGCAAGGCAAAGGAAGAGAGAGAGACAAAGAGAGAGAAAGAGGGAGCATGATGAGATGCAGAACAGACGATGAAGTAGCACGCTCAGCGATCCTTGCTTAGGTGGGAACTTACCGATAAGGATCGAGGGGCTGGAGGTGGCAGGCTGGTTCACACGGCGGCGGCGGGGGCGGCGGGGGCCGTGGAGGTGGTTGGGGGCGGCTGCTCCACGCGACGCCACTGATACGGATCCGACGCGCGATGCAAGCCCCCGTCTTAAGCGCAATCCGCCAGCGGCAAGAAAATTTCCGCATGCCGCCACCCACACGCCATGCTACCCCACACTACGTTAACTGCACATTAGATAATGCAAACTAAATGCATAAAATTTCATTTTCTGAGAATTTGAATTCAAATATTTGGTTCATGCAAAAAAAATGGACAAAAACAAGCAGTTTTGAATACTTGCTATGCTTTATGTATGTAAAATGAATGCAAATAAGCACAACTTGTGAAAAGACAGAGTATAATTTCATAAAATAAATGTATGTAATGCATTTATTCATTATCGTGTGGGGCAGTGTTTTTAAGGGAACTACTGCAAGAAGCACTTCTGGATTTCAATTCAGCATTGAATATTGAGTTTAAAATATTGAAATTAGGAATGCTTCTATAAGATTAAAGCCCATATGGGATTGTACTACAAACAAAACCTCGGATTTGCCATCGAAACGGCCGCGATGCCAAGACCAAGAAAAGCTAATAAAATGGCACAAAACACCAATGTTTGATCCAGTTCATCACAATTTTCAAAAAACCTAAATATTTATGAATGTATAAAAAACCCTACAATGCATTAAAAATGTATCTTAATTGTAAGAGTAAATTAAGTAGTTAAAGGAGTAATTTTCAGCAGTAGAGATTAGCCGTAGTTTCAAACCAGAAGCCGTAGTTTCAACGCACAAAATAAACAATTCAACTTCAAACTGATTTCGCTGGGTTTGCTTGGAAGAGAGCGCGCAACAAATCTCGTCCATATTTGCGCCTTTTGCCTTCCACTCGCAGCGCAGCCTCGGAGTGACGCGGCCGCCGCGGGGCACCCGCCACTCGCGGCCGCGCGCGTCCGACGTGCTTTTTGCGTCGTCGGGGCGAATGAAGGCGCGGCAATCCATTACTTGCGGGTGCACGGGCGCGCAAAAAAGCGGTCCCGGTTCAACTCCCGGCCGCGGCCTCGCGGGAGTCGCGAGCGCACGCCGCCGCGACGCGACGCGACGCGACGCGACGCGACGCGACGCGACGTCTCAATACTCCCAGCGAGCGCGGCCCGCGCGGCAGCGGGGAGACGGACGACACGCCCGGCGACTGCTATACGGCCTTCCTTCGATCTCGCCGAAGCCCAGAAAGCTGCTTGTGTTGACGGTTCCAGAAATGGTAGGATGGTTGGATGGTTGGTTGATTGAGAGTAATTCCGGATGCGTCAACTTCTTTTGAGGTCATTAATCCCATAAATGTAGTGTATGTTTTGCTCGGGAGGAGGCAGGGTTCTTCCCTCGCTGGATGGCCAGATCCGGCGCTAACCTACCGTCGGCTAGCAGGGTTTCCCCCACCAGTTATCTTCACCAAAGGAGCACCGCCCCAGCCGGGACAATCTCTAAGCTCCCGACCGGTCTTCCGGCATGTGTGATAGTGTAGTGCATGTTAGTGTGAGTGTAAGGGGGGAGGATAGGACAAGGAAGGATTGGAAAGATCTGAATTTGACCGAGCTGACAAGCTAGTGTCGAAAATGGTACCTCCCGGGAGGGACTGCAGTGACATCAGTTGATGCCCTGAGCCCTCTCTCCCGGTGGTAGGATGGTTTTCGTTACGAGGTCGCGGGATGGAATTCTACCGCAAACCTGAAAGTTTCTCATCAAGTCGTCGTGTTAATCGTTCACCAAACGTACTTGCAAGTTAAGATAACAATGCGTTGATCTTGGTTGCGTACGCCTGGCATTGAATTCACAGTGAATCAAACTAATTGTTTTAGGTATTCAAAATGTATAAAAATGCAAAGTTGTTATTCTGTACTTTACAGACAGAAAACGGAGAAAGTACACAAAATTAAGAAGAAAATGAACAAATGAATTTTAAGAACGATCGGAGTAAAACATTAAGAATAAACTCACTTTCTGATATTTATATTTAAAACATATTCTAAAAATGTCAAACACTAAGAATTAAATACACTACAATACCTTCTGAATCATCACACATATCTAATAATTGTCTAGTAAAGATGAGAAATGGTTTATTACCAACATTCCGATAGTAACCAAGCACCGGAAGAAAAAGGAGGAGGAGAAGAAGAAGAAATATTTAAACACATTTTATATTTTGGATTAAATTACCGGAAGCCTTTTTCCATTAATGGCTTGATCATCACTAGTATACGCCCCACAGCACCTAAAAATAAACTTTATGTTAATGAAACAACCCGAAACATAACCTCTCAGCGAAAACCTCACAATCACAACCGATTCAGCCAACATCGCCCTCCGCCCACGGGCCCATTGCAGCGCGGGCGGGATGGGGAGGGGCGGGGCGGGGAGGGGCGGGGCGGGGCGGGGCGGGGCGCGCCGCGCGTCGCCGCATAATGGGCGAAGCGCGCGATCAATCGATGCCTAATCGATACGCGCCGCTCGCTCGCGCCAACACGCGCCAACCGGAGCGCCCGCGCCGCCGCCCCGAAAGGGCATTGCTCGTTAGGCATTGGACACGCGGAGGGGCGTGCGCCCGGCGGAGACAATTCTCAGGCGGCCGGCGCCCACGCGGAGGGCGGGGGAATGTTCATGCCGGACGCGTCAACTAAAGAGCTCATTCGTGTCGAAAGTGTTGAGCATACTATACCCCGGGAGAGACGGTGCTCGTCATCTGCTGAAACGTGAAATCCAGTGCCCACCTGCAATACATGTCAATTTTGGGGTTTTTCCTCTTGAAGACTCTCTCCAAACAAGCATCACTCCAGCTCAGAGACAAGTCCTGGTCTGCCGACATGTGTGGTGGATGAGTGGTGTGGTGCTTGTACGTGAGTGTGCAAGCAAGTAAGTAAGGAAAGTGTGAGAACAGGGCAAGGAAGAGGTAGGAATGATCGCCCAAGGTTCATTTGTTATGGTACTGCTCCAGCTATCGTCTCCAGCATCCGTCTTGTATTAATCGGAGAAAACACGGACATCTACCTACCAGAGCAGAAGGCCCCTAGCAGACAGTGTTTAAATTCCACCCAGCAATCTAGGTAGTATCGAAAATCCGAGATATGGCATATGGGAGGATGACAGAGCCAGGGGTGAGTGCGCAAGGAGGCTTGTCTGGCGGTAGGGGAACTTGAGAGAAAGAAGGGTGGAAAAATCAACTTTAAATATACCTCGAACCTTAATCACTTTTGAAGTATACTACTAATCTACATTATCTAAATCAAAACAATTAATCGGAGTCAACCGAACAATGTAATAACTTAATAAGGAATCCTGTTAGTGTGTTCTGCTGCTGAAGACTAGAGTGGCGGGGGCTGGAGCGGGCTGGCGAGCAGCGCGGGTGGGCGGGTGAGTGGGCGGGAGAGTGGGCGGGAGAGTGGGCGTGCGGGCGGGGGAGGCGGGCGGTGGGCGAGGGCGGGCGTCGGCAGAGGGCGTGCTGGCCGCGTGTTTATTGAGCATAATTGCAGAGGCTGCGCAGAGGTTATCTGCGGCCGCGTCGCGTCGCGCGGGCCGGGCGCCGGCCTACGCCGTCTGGCGCGGGGCGGCGCGGGGCGGCGCGAGGCGGCGCGGCGGAGCGGCCGGGGCCGTGGCCGGGGTCGCGGTCGCGTGCGCGCCGGGGAACCAGAGCTCGCCTTCGGAGCGCAGACCATCTTCGGGTGTTTGGAGTCAGAGGCGATCAACAACATGGCAAATATCCAAGTGGGCTGGCGAGAGCACGCGTCTCGCCAGGTTGAGATGTCGGGAACGGATTTTGCGTGGAAAGGTGCTGGGAACAGGGCGACAAAGGAGTATCCGGACACATAATTGTTCTCGGATGTGGTATGAGGAAAACTCGCCACAGAAATATGATAGCGGAAAAGAATCTACAGAGAAGAGAGACCTACGCTAAATTGCATGCATTACGCAACCCCGTGCATTCAAAAGTTCAGAAAAACATTTTTCGAATTATTTAAAAATATTAGGAACACATGTATCGAGAGCGAATAATTACAATTAGTACTTTTAACACCATAAAATTCAGTCATTGAAATACATTATGTAAATCTTTTATGCTTTGTAAATAGAGCACTCGTCCACCACAAGCATAATAGTAATACGACCTTAGTGACTGCGAGGCTTTCATCGTGGGACGCAGACCATTGCAATTCACACCCAGCCCATTTTTCCCCAGCCGCTGGCCGGGACTCCTCCCGTGTTTCCTGAGGTCACGTGAGGAGGTAGCTTCACCTCTTGCAGCTCCCTCTCACTCTGCGATCGCTCTGCGGGAAGGCCTGTCTGCTCTAAGTCCTTAAAGTAGTGACCGCTGAGATAGTTACTGAAGGGTTGGATGATCTTGGCTGTCCGGGTGACGCCGCGTCGAAGGCTGAATGCCGAGTTGGCAACTCAGTCTTCGACGCGGCGTCACCCGGACAGCCAAGATCATCCACATAACTCCGGCCGCGGAAGCCTACGACTTTAGTTACTGAAGGGTTCGCCAGTAGTGTTCCTGGTACCATGAAGCGACGGTTTTGAAATGATAACCACCGGTAGCCTGTCCGAAGATGTTAAGAACGTTGGCGAGTAACAACAGACAAGGTTTGAATGGAATTGCATTATGACTGGCATGACCGAGTGACAGTGCAAATTTAGAAACTGCGGAGTGAATGCGAAGAATGAGTGATTCCTGGAAGTTGGTTGCGTGAATCTACTGGGTTACTCAGAAATGATAATCATATTTATTTATTTTCAGTCGACAATACATTATCCAAAACGGCATTAAAATTAAGTCGATTATTAAGAGGCAGGTAGATTTATAGATAATTTGCATGGTTTATTATATTTATAATCACATTTACAATAATAAAATGACTGAAAGAACTAATTCATTTTTCTCAAAGTTCTGAAGATTGTGATTAAATTTTTTGGCAAAAATAAAGAGAATTTGGATTGCTTTCTTTAACGGAAACAAAACATGGCGAATTAATAGCATTTAAATAAGGCAAAAGATCAGTCACCCAATAAGTTGTTCGTCACAAAACTTTGGAAGAAAATTACTACAGCACGTGGAAATATCCATTAGGATCTTTCATTATTGTGCGTGAATGCAGAAGCGAGCCGTCCATAGTACGTATGATTGAGTTCGTGTAGAAATCTTCATTGGGCTTAACACCCCAGTTTACTGAAATGATCATTCGAACGAGACTAACTAGCAAGAAATCATCCCCGCGCTCGTTGGCACAGTGAGACCGTGGGCATGTGGGGGAGCAAGTGGTACATGCGGCGGCGGGTGGACGTGAGTGGTAGCGGCGGGGTTGGGGAGTGGAAGGGGAGGGGAGCGGAGCCCGTACGTAACCCCGTGTCGCAAGCGGCTGCGCGGCGATCTGCATACAGGAAAGCGCCCGCGCGCCCGCTTCCTTGCAGTTCAGCGGCGACACGTTTGCGTAAGACGGCGGCGGCGGCGGCGGCGGCGAGGGCGGCGGCAGCCGACACCAGCGAGCAACAGCCGCGCCGGGCCCGCCCTCCGCCGCGCGCGATGTCGCCCGGGATAAGGAAGTGATGGGTGGCGCTGTCGCGGTGATCCGACAGTGAAGCGGGGCCGAGGGCGCGGTGACGCCTTGTTGCCAACCGTCGCTGCATGCGCTCGAGTCCGCCGACCGGGCTTCGGTTTCTGCGCTGAAACGCACAAGCGCCAGAGCGGAAAAGGGCCCTCTGCTGACAAGTCGTGTTCACTAATTTAAAAATCCCCAACGGTGGATCGGGAAGATGAAAGGGAAATCAATGTTCTTTACAGATTAATGACTGAGCAGAATTTCCTGTTTCAAAAATTGCTTGATTTTATTGGTTCAAGTAATAAGAGATTCATTTCAAAATATCCAAATTGCAACATAAATTTTTTGTAATATTGCACGGTTATAATATCGACTTAAGGGAATCAACCAGAAAAGACACTCTTAACAGTCGGCGCCGTCAAGGATTTAATAGACCTCTGTTCGTAAAGAACAATAGAACAAATGAGTTGTAACTAAAGATGGCGTGCGAATTCAGTAATTCCAAGAAGTTGTGTATCTTGTTTACATGATTTTTATAGATAAGTTATTTATGAGGCAAGTTGTTTTATTGAAAATTATTAACACTGTCGATAATATGAATGCAATGCTTGGTTCGTTATAAACCTCGTCCATCGCTTCGGTACAGAGTGTCATTTCCTGTTATTTCCTGTTTTTCGGCCTTAATAGTACACTTGTCAATATTTCTTCTGCTCCAAAAATTAGTATGTTGAAATGGAAGTAAATAAGTACATTCAAGAAGAAAGTTATTATTAATCTTTTCAATTAGCGATGTGCAAATGCTTTAACAAGTAATGTGAATTAAGAAGATGGCAATATTTATAATAGTCACGATGAAAGTCTTTCATTGTTATTTCTTGACATTACAACTTGATACACTTTCAACTTATTTTCGAGCAAGTTACATTCTTCCGAGAAAACTTAATACCAAAAGTTATTTTTAGAAATAGTTATTTTGATTGAATTTTTAACAAGAGATATACGATGATAAAATCCACTAGAAAAATCGAGTATTTTACTTCAGTGTAATAAGCAGTGGCAGATGAGAGCCGAGTGGTTTTGGCGATATTGCGAACTCATGATATCTTATTATACCATTTAAGTATCAATAAACATAGAAGAATATGAATGTCTGTGAGATGTGTTTGAATCGTGTGGCTTGTGATTGAATCGTAAGTGGCACAATAGATACTTGCATAGTGTAATGATATTTGCAGTGCAGTCGGCAATTACACGATATTCACGTGAACGTGGCAACCATCAGTACCTGTACGTGTCAAAATTTCTTGTTCGGTTTTCGCAAAATCTGTATATACATAAAACTGGTTGTTGGTATATATATAAGAGCTAAACGCCGACACCGTTGGACCAATCTCCATGAATGTTGGCACTTCTACGTGTTTTTCACCTAGGTTTATGTGCTGTTAATTCCGTTGTAACTCTACTAGGTGGCGCTGCAGAACAAAAGTCAATATTAACGTCAAATACAACCCGCATCATACTCGGCAGCATTTTTGAATCTATAGCGTTAAATAATTTCTAAATGAGGCGTTCTAGGGCCTCAAAAACTAAAATTTTGAGAAAGGAAAAAGAAAAGAAAAGAAAAGAAAGAAAGAAAGAAAGAAAGAAAGAAAGAAAGAAAGAAAAAAGAAACGTTTCTCACACCGTAATCTACAGAATGAAACCTTCTTGAACATTCTATTACATTTTTGTTGGTCCGGCGCTTCCCGATATTACGTCACATGCTCAGAGACGTACAGAATCTGCAAGTTAATGTGAATGAGGACAGAGAACGGCAGAGACAGAGGCACACAGAGACAGACAACCAGGGACAGGATGAGGGAAGGAGGGAGAGACAGTGACAAAGACAGATGGGAAGGGAAAAAGTGAAATGAAGGGCAGAAAAACGTCTGCCGAGTTTTCCTAGTATCACATAAAAAACATTACGTCGGTTTAGTTTTGAATGTCCTTCAGTCAACGTTCACTTGTCGATTTCGCCTCAGACGGACATTCCGCTTGTGGTTCAGGCCCTGGCCAGGCCAGTTGCGAAGGCGACGCGGCGGCGACAGGGGCGACGGAGACGGTAGCTCCTCGCGACCCGTAAATCAGAGGCGAGCCCCCGATCGCGGGGCGACCAGGGCGGCCCGCGCGGCGCGGCGCGGCGTGATGCACGGGGCCAAAGCACGGCCCGCGCGCGCCTTTGTTCGTGCGGCGGCGGTGGGGGCGACGGCATGCGCAATGAGCGCCGATCTAATCATCAGGCCGTCCTCCGCGACCGCCGCCGCCGCCGCGTTCGCGCGATTCAATGCAAACGCCCGGGCCTGCGCCGACGTCGACGCCGCCGCCGTCGCTACTGCAGGACGAATTCTCGCTGTAACGAGCACACACCGGGGCCCCGCCACGTCGACCGCCCGACGCTATAAGTCTCACGATCGTCGTGGATATTGTCACCGCTGCAAAGGTGATGATCACTTGGAAGTTGCCTGCGTTGTAAGCGAAATATCTCGTTGCGTTTATTATCTGTGGGCAGGAGTTGTTCATACATCACAAGCGGTCATTATACCGTTCCAAACAATGCATGCAAGACGGATAAAATACCACTCACCTAGCATCTCACGTGGAATTTGTTTTTGACACAGATTTCCATAAGAATTTCAAACAGTTCTGGCGATTCCATTAGTACTCCAACATTCACCTCTTTTCTCGAATTCCTTCATCACGTCATCATTATCATCATCACACTCACATATACACACACCCATGTCAGAAACTGGATTATTTTGCATTTAGTAAAACACCAAAAATCAGACATGGCGTTGATGATTGCTGCTCCCATCGACATTTGAACTTATAAAAAATCCATCTACTTATTTAGACCCTAGCATTGAATTATGAAAACAGAACCGTCAAATCAATCGACTATTAACTAATTCTAACCCCAAACAGTCTATAAAAGTTTGATCTCATTAGGAACTGCAACTATTTCCCCTCCGACTGCGAACTCAGTCCTTGGCACGCACGCGTAAGAGGCACAAGAGCTGCACGCGCCTCGCGCTTTTAATCGCGCGCGCGATCTGCGCGATCGGCCCCGACCGGCCGGCTGGCTGGCGGGCGGCGCCGCGCCGGGTAATTCCGGGCGATGTGTGCGGCGCGGCGCCTCGTTACCGCGCGCGCACGAGTGCAGCGCGCATCGCGGCGGGCGCGGCGAACCGAATCCCGCGCGATGGCCAACAACGATACGCGGCCGCCGCCGTGGGGAACGGGGCGGGTCGGGCCGCGCGGGGCTCGAACCGACGGCCTCGCCGCCGCGGCTACCGCCTCCACCGGAAGTGACGGGGCGCGCAACCGTGACGCTTCCTCCCCGCCCCTCCCCCTCCCGCCCGCCGCGCGGCTCTCCGGCAGGCGCGTCTTCGACTTATCCGCTGCGTGCTATCGGCGCCTGGCTGACGCTAACATTACTGCCTTTTTCGAGGAATAGTTATGTTTTTATTGTTTGCTGATGCGCCATTGCATGTTATTACCTTCGATACGGGGCTCGATATACACTGCATAACTTTTATTACCTGGATCGAGACGATCGTGGGTACGAGGGAAATAAGAAAAATGTTGAATGATGATGTTCTCTTAAGGAATGAATGATGAAAAATGATATGGGCGGAAAATACGAAAAGACAGAGTCAAGTTAACATCTTGTTAATTAGTAAATAATTAAATCTGAATCAATAAAAGTAGGGAAAAAATATGTTCTGTCACGGGCGTTAATTGGTTCTAATGTTCGTGAAACGCTCTCGGACAAAAGGCCTCGAGCTTTTTATGGCCGCTCGATCATTAGAACAATGTTAACGCCCTTGCTATGTAAAACACTATTATTTTCCCCTTGCGCTTTGATATTTTTATGGAACGCCCCATATAAGGCCTAGGGGAGTAGAAATAAAAATACAGTCTCTACGAAATAGCAATTCCTTGCAGGCTTTTCCTGAATTGCAACTGACCTAAAGAAGTAAACTTAAGAATTTACGTTTGTTAATGATGTTCAATAAATTGGAGCTGGGTTTTAATATACATTTCACCTTAATGCAATTAATAATGTTTGCTCCCTACCCTCCCTCTCGTAGGACTTTGCGTTAGATATCTCTGGCTGGACACCATCGGCGTCTCGGTAACGAGTTTCTGCTTATACAGATAATTGTTTCTACCCGACGGTGCGATGCAAGGAAGGGGGATTGAATTTTAGTTATATCGTGCTCGTTGTGAGTTTTTCAGCTCTCATAAATTTTAACTAATCAACGGAGATTGATGACAGAAGAACAAAATGAATTATTTGCACACTAACATTACTGTCTGTTGAGATACATGTGTTTAGCCGACCGCACGATCAAATGAAGGGAAGTTGAATTTTATTTTCCCATCTTGGACGACGTGGGTTCCTCCCCACCCTCATAGAGTTTAGCCAACCAATAGCTTTTCCCAAATGAAGTTCGGAACGACCTATTTTCAGAAATGAAGTGATTTATATTAGCGCAAGTTATTGGGAAATTATTAAGGCCAAAAATTGTAACGCATAAAAGTAAAAAGTATTCGAGTGACCGGCTCCAATATATTTAAATTCAACAAAATAACAAAACGTAGGAAATATTGACACGATGACGTAATTTGTTTGCAGGTCCGTTCTGAATCCAGTAACCCCTGAAAGTGATCACTATTTCATGCTGACTCTTCCATTATTTCTTCCCTTCTTTGGCCTAAACAGCGCGTTATCGTAAATATAAGTCTTTGAGTGTTGACGAGATTATTACTCTTTAATTGATTGATATTCTTACTAGTATCCGTATTACGTAATACTTACTTTATAAGAATCTAAAAATATAAAATTTACGTCCAGTAGTAACAGATGTAAGCCTTTCTGATTAATAAGTAAAGCAATTCAAGGTCTACTAGTAAATTGCATTATTTTATGAAGGAGAAGTCTCATCGTTAAAATAAGTAAAATGTCAGAAAGCGAAACCTCAATGACACCTCGGTAATATAATAGGCAAACGGCAACATACTCAGTAAATTGGAAATACCTATTTATTGTTATTTAAACGAACTTGTTTAATCTACGCTTAAACTTATTAAAAATCCAACTTGTGGAAAACTACGAGCACATTAATTATTCTTCGGTAGCAAAATTAAAAGTGATTCTGGATGCATGAACATTTGAATATATGTGTAATTTGTAATTATCATAATTTAATTTGAATTGATCGAATATTTGTAAGTATATTGGAAGAAAAAGTCTCACACACTAAGAACTATAAAGAGATTTTCAAGTAAACTTGACATTCTTAATTAATTTTCTCATTATACAAAACATATTGTATCTTATTAAAATCACAATTAGAAGTGGAAACGTGTTTGAATTCCTAAAAAGGATAAATAAGTATTCAAAGTAAATGAGACAAAAACTTGTTAGAGCCTGTTCTTGAAGAATAATTATTCTACTCGTTCTGCTTCTTTGTAAGAATATCCCTTCAGAAACTGCTCATTTGTGGTTGATACGTTCGTAATTTATTACGGGTTTTCATGTGTGTATTAGAAAGAATTTTATTTTATGATTTGCATTCTGTTATGGGTGTACGTAATTTGTAATGCTCTTATGAAGTCGTTTATGACAGAGAAATATCACATTTATCTTTCTACTTTTCGGTTCAATCAGAGGGAGAAAGTTTTAGATTGGATTAGAACTCACATTTGTAATGAACTTTCATCGCTGCGATTAAAATAATTTCCCAAAACTAATTTGCACACACGTTTTGACATTCTAGTTAACATTATAAACCACTGAATCAATGATCCTGAAATATGGATTGCAGCCCTTAGCTTACAATACAACACGAGGCATGTTATAATAGAAGTTATATAAATTAAAATTTCTTAAATCTTTCTTTCTGCGTGAAACGCAACATATTTTCTGAAAACTTGCACGCAAAATTTAACTTCGGTAAACGGTCAAATAAAACGTACCTTTATGTCTCTTAATAAATACCTAATTGCATGTGAACACAAATAAAATTGTTCCTCTGAAAGAAGGTATTAGCAAATCTGTTTTCCAAGTAAGCCAATAAAAAAAAGTGTCTAAACACAGCGCGTAACAAGCAAACAGAGCTTAAGAGCTCGTTTCTTCAAAGAAGCGCGTAATACCCGTGTAATCCGCTCAGCTATAAAAAGGCTTCTTTCAGGAGCTGTTTGCACATCGTGCGGTAAAAAGCGGCTTCGCCAGCGATGATGAGGGGACGGGGTGCGGGGGTGGGGTGGGGGACGGGGGCGACAGCGCAGGAGTGCGCGGGCGAACGAGAAGCCAGGCAGCGAGGAAACAAAAGGAGGAAGCAGTCGGAGAGAAAGAGCGATGGAAAACGACGGATAGCCGGAGAGAAAGACATAAGCTGAGAATCAAAAGTACGGAGAGATGGGGAGAAAGACGAAAGTGTGGACTTTGACTCATGGGGAAGCGAGCTTGTTATGGGTGGCAGGGGAATGGTCATAGAGATCGGGAAAGATGAGGAACGGGGAGATGAAAATAAAATATAGGTGAAGGGGAGATAAAAAAATGGAACATGGGGATCTGTATTGATGTAGGTAATCGGAGATCGGAGAGAAGGAATGAAAGGCATAAGCGACGCGTACAAATGGCAGCCGAATCCAAGGCATTGGGGCGAGAGAAGGGGACGCGGTGAAGTGCCCTGTAGGACTAGCCGCGCAGCCGGCCTGTATCGCTTGCAAATCTGTTCTCGCCACTATGTTTCCCCTGAATCAAAAATGAAGCAGGTAGCGGCGGTTATAGATTTGCAACGGACGCGAGGCTGGGTCATCAATCGAGGCTTGCCCTTAATATGTAGCTTTAGGACGGATTCGAAGGAAGATCTGCAGATCCATTTTATTCTACAGATCTTCATTAGTCGCACATTAAGGCGCTTAGTAGAGACCCTCTCCTGACTATCCTTCTTTATCGCAAATTCCAAGACGTGTCATTTCGTCATCCATCGCCCTACTTTAGTGCATTTTCCCGAAATGAACGCTCCCCTTTTTCGGCTACGGAGGCGACCCGTAGCTCCATTTCGCTAGTAATCTCCGCAGAATACAACAAAAATAAGAAAATTTATATCGCTTCTTTATTTTTTATTACGCTATCTGAAGGAGGAGAATCCTCAACGACCATAAATATACATAGTGAAGTCAGGTTTATGGAGCTTGGTCACTGGAGAAAAATTTAAAGTAAACAAAAATGTTCCTCCACTGACCAAGACCTATATAAACCTGGCTTCACTACATCCGAAGGAGATTAACAGAAACAACTTATTTTGTATGATATATCTGTTAAATTAACAACTTAAACGTCTGACGTCTACAATTCTTTTGAATTTTGAAAATTTGTATTCGCATTTAGTGACCAGCAAAACTCCGAGATATGTGTTGTACGTACGTCAGAAATGTATCTCCACACCGAGCCGAATCAGAGCTTCCCATCAAAAATTGCATTTATATTGGCAGCAACCAGATCACTGGCATTACACACGATTTCAAGCTGAAGCTTGTGCTATCAACAACTTCTACACCCTCCCCCAACAGGGTGCCACAACGGAGAGACTTTCTCGGCGCGCTGTACAAGCGTTTATAGTCCGATTTTTATAACTTTGCCTCTCAAGCAACTAAGGCCACGATGGAATATCGCAAGGCATTTCCCTTTTCTTGGCCTAGCCACTAGATGTCGCATGATCGCAAGCACTGCTTGATAGGTCGCGATCATGCGATATCCAGCGGCACGACTGAGAAAGACGCGAAATACCGGGACATATACCATCGTGAAGACAGGCCCTGAGAGGCAAAAAAATCGCTCTATAGCATCTTATTTCGGCCAACGTTTCGGTCTTCTTCGCCCACCGTGGGTCGCATGGCTTGGAGGACGGCCGAGGCTCCGAGCGACGCGAGTGATAACGCGGCCTGCGAGCGTAGAGCGGCGGCGGGCCCGGGCCGCACGCGGAAGGCCAGAGAGCGGTTAATAAGGCAGCGCGGCGTCCGGATTAGCGGGGCAGCCGCTCAGCGCCGCTCAGCGCCGCGCCGCGTCGACCTCCGCGCGTTAAGCGCCTCTTTCTTTCGGATCGCGGCGGCGGCGCTCGCCAACGCGAACGCCAACGCCAACGCCAACGCCGGCCAATTTGCGGCGCAGCGCCGACGCGCGTTGCTCGCAGTCACCGTCGCTAACGAGGGCGCGGCAGTCGGCGTCTGCGTCTGCGCCGGCGGCGGCGCCGAGGGCGGGGGCGGTGACCGCGCTTTGCACTCGCCTGATAAATTATCTAAAATAAAATTTTTAAAAAATCACCGCGGTCACGGAACCATGGCTCATTCCTTACTTCTAAATGTGTAAAGAGCGGAACTTTGATCCCACAGACTGCATCAACGAATATTATTCAAAATAGTGTTAGTCGTCAATTATAGATCTAGCTTGCTTACAAGAATTCAACCTGAGAAACCCACAGGTGAAGATGAAGGAGGGCGATGGTGGTGACAGGAGCGCTGAGATGAGGGGGGGCACAGGCAATGGTGAGAGGGGGGCGACGATGAGAGGGGGCGATGATGAGAGGGGGCGATGATGAGAGGGGGCGATGATGAGAGGGGGCGATGATGAGAGGGGGCGATGATGAGAGGGGGCGATGATGAGAGGGGGCGATGATGAGAGGGGGCGATGATGAGAGGGGGCGATGATGAGAGGGGGCGATGATGAGAGGGGGCGATGATGAGAGGGGGCGATGATGAGAGGGGGCGATGGTGAGAGGGGGCGATGGAGAGGGTGGAGGAGATGGTGAAGGGAAGCGATGAGAAGGGCGGTGACCATAGGGAAGTCTGGGCGATGGTGAGGGCAGGGGAGATGATGGGAGCAGAGGTGATGGTGAAGGCGGACGCGATGAAGATGAGGGGGCGATGGTGAGGGTAGGAGCGATGATGATGAGGGCAGGGGTAATGGAGGGAGCAGGAGCGTTGGCGAGTGCTTTGGCGAGGCGATTGTGAGGATAGGGGCGATGGTGAGGGCAGGGGCGACGGTTGGAGCAAGAGCGACGGTGGGAGCAGGACCGATATTGGGAGCAGGGGCGATGGTAAGGGCGAGCTCTATGATTGGGTTGGGATCGAAGTGGCTGTCAAACGCGAACGCCGCGGCAGGGCCCACAGAAGTGGGAGCGGCAGCGAGGACGGCGACGGAAACATCTACAGCCGCAACGTCTCGCCTCCTTCGTCCCCTGCGCCGCTCCGCGCCGCGCCGCCGGGGCGTCGGGTGAACAAATGAAGTGCGCCTCATTCCGGGCGCATCGCGCGCGACACCGAACCGCAATTACCCGCGACGCGCGCTCTCCCCTTACGGCGCGCGGCCGCCGCGGAATGCGCGCGCGGACGGCGCGTCCTCGCGAGAGGACGGGGACGCGCCGCCCGCCTTTTTGCCCTGCGCGCCGCCCGTCGCGGAAGTGGTGTGTTCTTGCGCGTGTTCTCGCTTTACGACGGCGCGAATTTCTACACCGGAATCAAGAGATCAGACGCTTCGTCTCGTATGAACACGTCCTGTCGATATTTTTGTTACAAGTGCTTGCGGTTTTATCCTGCGGGGGCAATCAGGAACGCTTCGATAACAGAATACCTTTTTTATCGTCACTTGCTGTGCTGTCTGGAATGCAAACAACTTCGCATTATCATTAGGATGTTCCTAATTAAAATTATTTTTGTTTAGTACGTGGGAAACACGTTTGTAGAAATGGTGACAATTAGTGGGATGCGAAAGCTTTGAGTATTTAATATTTAAAGGAAAGTAAATATCCAGATGATTCCAATTTTGTAATTCGTTTGCAGGAAACGGTTATTTGTTCAGAATAGCTAAACAACTTACAGCATACTTTGATAATTTAATTTTATTATGACTGAATATGTCATGTTCCATAGTGTACATGCTTTTATTTTAATGAAGATAATGAAGTCCAGGATATTACACATCCTTTTGAAATGTCCTTTTTAAACGAATGAGAATTGTTAGCCTTATCTTCGAGTTAGATTTCGACAAACTATGGAAATCGAACTCTTGGATTCTCACATAATATCCGCCCTGAGTATGTCCTTTTATCCACTATAGTATATTCGTCCACGCTGGATTGTTTAAAAACGTTGTTGACAACAAGAGCAGAGAGCAGATCCGACTCTACGTCTGCCACCGAGCGACCGATGCGAATCCTCTGCGCGCAGGGATGGAGACTAAATGGAGGTGAATTAGGTGGAGGAGGAGACTAAAATGGAGGTGAATTAGGTGGAGGAGGGGGCTAAAATGGAGGTGAATTAGGTGGAGGAGGAGACTAAAATGGAGGTGAATTAGGTGGAGGAGCGAGCGGGAGGACGAATGGGCGTGGAAAGGGTCGGAGAATGAAGCCGTGGCCACGGTGGTATCTTTGGCAGTGGCGGGGAACGTGGATTCCAAGTAGTACAGTTCAAATATTCTTATTTAATCCAGTAGTACAATATTCATTCCCAATACTTTGTCTTTGTAACAATTTGCAAAAGCTTCCTTGTGATGTGTTTAATGTCATCGAGTATTCCTGTTTCACTTTCCTGAAAAACAATCTGAGGCAACTGAAGGCAGTGATTCTGAACCTTCTTAGCTGAACCTGTGCTCAGCTTACAATTAATTGAAGCTGAACACACTTTTTTATGTAGAAGAGTACAACCATTTGGGATTTATTATTTTGAACTCGATACGTATATGCTTGATGTAATTTGCCCTCCTAAAATGATATTCGGACTGAGAGCGGTGAGCAAGTGTTTTTCATCCATTATTGATCTCAAATCTAAATATTAATATACAAGATTATATTCTAAAAAAGAACTTGCTTTTGTGAGTTTCCAGCATAGATTCACGTTTAAGAAAGTTATAAATGCAAACAAACATAACCATTTCATTATTTACATATTAATTTATAAATGTAAGTTAAAGGTTAATAAACTATTTTTCACACAAAAAATTGTTTACTACGTCAAAAGTTAGGAATTTGTTTCGATATCCCCATTTCATACCTCCAGAACCCCCCGACTGAGAAACTTTGATCTACTCAACGTCATTTGTAGAATGAATACAAAAACTATCAACCCTGAGTAAACCATTATTAGTGTTCTACGCCGAAAAGACACATAGTTCAAGCATAATTTGCCAAATCAACTATCAGAGAAATAAATTTAAGAAATTAAGAAAATTATGAGTGAATATTATTTACTATAAATACCATTCAATTCTGTGCGTTTCGCCCACGAATCATGACTCGACGAATTGCATTTTTTCCCCCCCAGGCCACCTCCTCTGCCCGCTTCTCTTGAATTCTAAGGGGTCAACGCTTCTTTCTCCCCTCTTCTTTTTCTCAACTTTTATTACTTTTTTTATACAGCCTCCTCTCCTTTCGCAATACTTGCGATACTTCTCCCGATAGCAAACGGCTTATGCAAAGCTGCGCAGCGGCGGCGCCGCCACGTCGTGTTTTTGCGCGGAGCGACGGCGCGGCCTGGGAACGTGTACATCCATTGCGCATTATAGTAAATACGTCAAGCGCCGGCGCGGGGGAGGAGGAGGGGGCACCGGGGGCACAGACGGAGGGGCGAGGGGGGCTGACGCTGGGGAGATAGGCGACGGCGGCAGCGGAGGCGGCGTCCGCCGCGACAGCGCTACCGCTGCTACCACTCACGCCGATCACTTTTAGAAGAGATAACCGGACAGAGCTTCCAACTCGCGGAGATCGCTCCGTGGTTGGATACCTACCAACGCGTAGATCGCAGTATCACGGATACAGATGTGAAGCCTTCAGAGAATACTGGCAGTGCATTTTCACGAAGTGCAAATATTTGATTCCACCGAGATGCGAGCTCCAGACTTTCTGTTATGCACGCAGAGCATCCCTTATTATGTTATCGATATGGATTCTCCACGGTTGGATGGTTGATAGAATATCCTGGAATCCCGGTGGATTCAAGTATTTGCACTTCATGACAATCCATTTTCAGTATTAATACATGATGTATAAGCAATGGTATACCATCTTGGTTACAATTGCTTCTCAAGGCAAACTCCGTCTGATTAAATTGTTAGCCAATAATGCGAGTGCCATTCCATTGCGTTCATCCTTACTCTTCATGCCAATTGTATCGTATAATCAGAGAATTTGCTCAGAAGTTCCAGAAGTGCCCATCTATAAGAACGAGACAATAAACCCAAAAGAAATGTTGTGGAGATAAAAGCAAAAGTTCTGGAAGGACATTTAGAATATCTCTCAAATCGTGGAGCATATACATGAGAATCTAAAACTCTTTCTGGAGATGTTGACGCTTCATCAATAGAACAAAATTCACAATACTTGCGGATACATTATTTTCATGTTCACTGAAATCAATCCACTACAATAATCTGGTAAATAAACTTCTGTGTTTGCTCCTGGGAACTTTCCGATAAACATTTTCGACCTACTTTGATCTCTGAAACATAACACCATTGCGTACCATCTCCAGAAGACCCGAAGGCCCGACTTAATTGGGATCGCGAAATTTTTCATTCAAAAGGAATTAAAAAATGTATTCATCTTTAATCCGTATTTGACGCTATAAGTTAATTCTGGTGCGTGAAGAAATGAATTCCATTCATGAATTGTGGGAGAAGGGAATTTCTTGATTGAAATTAGGGACCCGTGGATCCACTGCTCCAGGCCCGAGGGTTTCTCTGCCCTCTGACTGCAAAGCTTCCGACGCGAACCGGCAACTGCAGCACATACGCTCTCCGTTATTCACATTTTCTCGCACGTCGCGAATGCGCGGGTGAGGTAGCGGCGAGGGCGAGCGGAGGCGAGGGCGAGGGCGAGGGCGAGGGCGAGGGCGAGGGCGAGGGCGAGGGCGAGGGCGAGGGCGAGGGCGAGGGCGAGGGCGAGGGCGAGGGCGAGGGCGAGGGCGAGGGCGAGGGCGAGGGCGAGGGCGAGGGCGAGGGCGAGGGCGAGGGCGAGGGCGAGGGCGAGGGCGAGGGCGAGAGCGAGGGCGAGGGCGAGGGCGAGGGCGAGAGCGAGGGCGAGAGCGACGGCGAAGGCGGGGCGGGGGAGGGGTGGGGGCGGGGTGGGGGCGGGCCGGGGCGTGGGCGGGGTGGGGGCGGGCCGGGGCGTGGGTGAGGTGGGGGCGGGCCGGGGCAGGGGCGAGGGCGAGGATGGGGGGTGGGGGCGAGGGCGAGGGCGGGGCGGGGCGGAGGCGAGAACGGGGGTGAGGGCGGGGGTGGGGGCGGGGGCGACGGCGAGGGCGAGGGCGGGGGAGAGGGCGAGGGGGAGGGGGAGGGCGAGGGCGAGGGCGGGGGTGAGGGTGAGAGCAGTGGTGAGGGCGAGGGCGGGGGTGAGGGCGGGGGGGCAGGGGCGAAGGAGAGGGCGAGGGCGTGGGTATGGGCGTGGGCATGGGCGTGGGCGTGGGCGAGTGCGAGTGCGTGGGCGTGGGCGAAGGCGAGGGCGAGGGCGAGGGCGAGGAGTGAGAGTGAGAGTGAGGACGAGATGTACGGTGGCGCATGCGCGCTAATGCGCCGCGAGGAATGCCGGGAGGGTGGGAGGCGGTGACGCACCCCGGCGTTCCGGGTATGCCGCACACGATCGTACGTTAGGCGGCGGCTGCAGCAGCAGTCCGCACTTCGGCTTGTGCAGTCTGTGAAGTTGCGCGGTATTCCATTATCCTCACGGCCACGTCTTCGCTTCTCCGGGAGCTGCAACCTCAAGATTCTTCGCTATTCGCTCGTCAACTACCCAGATCATTTCGTATATTGTGTTAGACACATTACGATCTCATATTATGTTTCTCTCCCATGACGTCCCACACAATTTTTACCGTTTTCTTGTGACCAAAATTAATCAATTAAATTTCTACCTAAGAAATGTATCGGTAAAATGCACTGTTCTAATTTATTATGTCATATCCCAAATGACGCAATTCTATGTCAGAAACCAACGTTTATTTTATGTTTTTGTCTCCATATTTTTTTTAAATACGCATTTGAAAAGAAATAAGGTATTTACAAATCGCAGTGATCTGCAACTTACATCTTGATCGTACTTTTACGAATAACATTTACATTTTACGTATAAATAAATGTTCACCGTCATGATGTAACATTCTCCGAATCAATTTCATGATTTTTCCCAATCACACATAATGTGTATTTTATTACATACTGTTTCATCCATCTTTGCGTCATTACAGGTTAAAAGTTTATGTACTCGCATTCTAAACTGAACTACAAATGACTAACCAAAAATTTTACTATTTTATCACATTTATAATGATTCCCATTTGGGAAAACAATAATTTTATTATTATCTCTACAAAACAGGCATTTGGAGACGCCACAATTTCAATTTATTTTGTCATTTGCAGGTTATTTGTTTCCATTGGTCTTTGAATTTTTAATACTTGTCAAATGTAAGATTCACACACTGTATTATGTGCACCTTCTGGACTGCATGGGATCAGTGTGCAGACGTCGCGGCGGGGTCAGCGCCTTTCGTGCCGCTCTCGCAATTTGCGAGCTCCTCAGAAGGCGAACGAAAACGCGGCCGACGTATACACCGGAATACCGATGAACACCCAGCAGTTGGGACCCTGGCCGTCGACCTTTGGGCAGAATTGGATGAAGGACATTTTTCGGAATGCTCCGGAATTCACATAGGGATACCACCCTTCAGGTTGCCTAGGTTCTGGCGATACTCACATCAATAGTCTAAATGTGTAGGTAGTGAGGAGATGGGAATGGGGCCCCCAAGGCATCCGAACTTTAGATCGGGTGGTCCCCTGTTGGGCTCTCGGATTCGTCGTTGCTGTTTCACACCGCAAGCTGTGAATAGTAAGTATTTAACAGCGGGCGACCGAAACTTGATGTTCCACGACCTCCACTGCAAGACTCACGGAGTACGAAATTTCAGTCGGCGAACTCATTACGAGAATAAACAAATGACAGAATCAAACATTTACATTTTTTGGTCCACATCGAAACTAAATCACCGTTTTTGGATTTTTTTCACAGTCTGTGTAATAAAATCATGACCGTAGGCTGCACAGTTTTCTTTCAATTTCTACGCGCACTGGAAATTATTAATAGGTTAAATATATCCCATCGCTTCACGCGCACTTCTTTGGTCTATTTGTGACTGTTTAGGAGCGTCATCGGCTGCTGGAGCGGTGGTCGTGCCGCCCGCGCGATTTGCGAGCGCGACCGCGGCCGAGCAATTACAGCCACGAGGCCTCGCGCGGGGCGGGCGCTGCTCGTCAATCGGTTCGGGCGGCGATGGCGGCGGCAGTGTTGGTGGCGGTGGCGGTGTTGGTGAGGATGGCGGGGGGGGCGGCGGCGGTGGGGCGGCGGCGGCGGGGCGGTGGCGGGGGGGCGGCGGCGGCGGGGCAGCGGCGGCGGGGCGGCGGGGGCGGGAGCGGTGGTGGGGGCGGTGGCGGCGGGGCGGCGGTGGCGGGAGCGGTGGCGGGAGCGGGAACGGGGCGGGGACGGGGCGGGGGCGGGGGCGGCGGCAGGGGCGACGGCGAGGGCAGAAGCGGCGGCGGCGGCGGCGGGCCCAGAGGCGGTAGCGGTGGTGGCTGCGGTGACGGCAGTGGCGGCGGCGGTGCCCGCGGGGGTTCCCCGAGCAAACGCCCCTGGCAGTGCCGCGCCACCCGCCATGGCACGGCGTCCTGGACAGCCTCCCGAGCCCTTCCAGCTCCGGATTTACGGCGGCGGAGTGGCGTTATTTCGAGCTGGACGGAGCCGCGGGCCCCGCCTCGAGCAGCGCGGCGGGCTTTGTGGTAGCCGCGACACGACCCAGCAGAAATATTGATCCGAATCGTTGGGGAAGACGAAAATAATGCGCTCCGGATTCTGAGTCGTATCTGTGAAGTTGGGAGATGAATCTGTACAATGTTAAGTTGGCCTTTGCATCGTTTCATTTAAAATAACCGAAAATAAATAAATAACGGGCTCACTAACATTTTTAGTCGTTTGGATCATTCAACATACGGCCCTGCTTCAACGCAACAAGATGTCAATCCAACAAGCAGGATAACCGTTATCCCCTGCTACGATCTTCATCGTATAATTCAGAGGGGTGCTTTAGAGGGAGTGTTTGCAATTACAGCATCTGATGTCTTTTCCAGTTGTGTTCTCCAGTTTTGGTTCGCCACTGATCTTGAAATACAAGATCGCGTTGGATTTCCACAGTACGGCGCGGCGCCTCGAAGATAATCTCGGTGCTTTAAGACTTATAAAAAGCCATTAATCTAAGATGTGCAACTGTAGTAGAATGCGTTTGTGCTTTTTTTATATTAAAGACTAAGTCTTTCAATCTTTCTAATATTTTATATTAAGTCTTTCTAATATTTTTTCTAGGCAACCGCACTTAACAGAGATAAAATAAGAAGTGTGAGATTACCATTTTTCTTCATACTTCGATATTCTTATTTAAAAAAGGCTTCTTGCCCCTTAAGATTATTTTTTATATACGAGCTATATTAATAACAACAAGGTACCCATAATATTGGAATTATCTTTAAAATATGAGTATCAAAAAAATAATCCATATACCGAATTAATTTCACCGATTAATTTTAGAGGAAACAAAATATTTTGTATTCATTACATCTGTGTTATATCTTCTTTATATATTACAACCCTTCGAATCCGTTATTATTCAAATAAACAGAATATGAAACCGCCCTTGTATAGATAAAATAATACATTTTGAAAGAATTTTAGAAAGTGAGAAAAAATGTGACATTGAATGAACTTCCTGTGCCTCTTTGTTGTGTTCTAGAACTCGAGAATACTCCAGAACAACTTCATTTGCTGCAGAAATGTGTACACAGCCCATTGGTCAAAATTGTTAAAAAACTAACTTCTTCTAAATTCATTTGATTTTCTAAGCATTCTTTTATGAAGAAATGTAATGAAAAGCAAGAAATGGGCTTACGTGGAGATAATAAACGCCCGCAGTCCCATTCTTTCGGCGCTTAAACAACACGTAGCGTCGGAACGGCCGCCGCCGCCTCCTCTGGCGATTTCACACACGCGGCGCGGCGCGGGGCGGCGCGGCGCGGCGCTGGCGCGGGGCGCTAACCACAGAGCCCGCGCGGGCCCTGGCGCCGTCGCTAATGACCGCGCGGACCCCACGGGGGGGGGCGAAGGGGGGCGCGTCATGGAAGGAAGACGCGAGCGGGCGCGTGCGCTCCACACTGCGCGGGCACGCAGGGGTATAATTTGGGCGCGCGACAGAGCCGTCATTTCTGAGGCCGACCGGGGGAGGACTTGGAAGAGGGAAGAGTACAGGGCGGGCGGGTCTTCTGGCGGCGGCGGCGGCTCGCCCCTGCGCGGCCCGCCCCGCCCCGCCCCGCCCCTCCTCTCCACGCCCCGCCCGCCCGCCGTCGCTGCCGCCACCGCTGCGACACGGGGACTGTTGTTTTGACGTCTGGACCAAATTTGAGGGGCGTTCCCGGCTCCGCCCTTCCGCCCGAGTCTCCGCCGGCCCCGCCCCGCCCCTCGCCGCCGCCGCCGCCGCCGCCGCCGCCGCCGCCGCCGCCGCCGCCGCCGCCCCTCTTCCCCGAGCGCGCTGCTCGGTGACGTCACCGACGGACGTCGTCGCCGCCGCCGCCGTGTACATGCGCGTGCGGCCATTCATGCCCCTCGCGCCAAACGGCGGCTGCGTTGAAGCCCCTTCGCAGAGCGGAGCCACAATCTCACGTCTGAAGCTACGCCAACAATCGAACGTTCTACCTAACATTCACGACTAAACTAGCAGGGAGCTTTCTACACGTTTTTCACAACGTGGCTACAAAATTTGCGGATTAACGAGGAACTCTATGATTTTGTGGACTGTGAATGCAAAGCCCAGTTATCATTTCTCATTAAGACTTAATTATAGCTGATGGTATTACATTACGCGAGACTTTTGCACCGATGTTTTGTTCGGAGTTTTATCCGCCCCCTCCCAGCTACGTGCCTGCTTCCAGGAGCAGAAGCCGCCTAGTTCTGCAAAATCCCGACAACTCTTCAGAGAGCAACGGTGCACTTCCATGAGCGCGACAAACTATTTTCTCTTTTAAATTAGCTTTTTATATTATTAGCTGTGCATGCTACGAAATTTGGAACTTTTTTTAATTCTGGAAGTACCAATATAAATATCGTTAATAAAACGTTTATTAATAATCTGCTTATGATTTTTACACATTTTTGCTGTAGTTCACATTTAGCACATTTTTGCTGGATATCCCATGTAAATATATGCACTTCCGTATTCCGCAATGTCGTATATATACGGTACAGATAATGTGCGGAAACCAATTTAATATTCCATGTTCGTGTTTTTAGTGTGTGAACTCTACGAACCAAAATGTATTAAACCGACTTGTCTCAACCGCAAGGCTCGCAACTGACACAAACTCATTTCTTTGTACGCTTCATTTTCAATACGTGCGACAAATCCTTAAAAGAGTTGACTCTTCATTAATTTTCTTGTTTTGATGTCTAATCCAACAAAAATATTTTCTCTGAAGCAACAAAAATCGTACAGAGAACGGTTCACTAACAGACGTCGTTTCAATAATGTACTAAAAAATGTAGTAATTCACCATAGCACGCCCTTGAAATTAGTTATTTGGAAGGTCTCTGTAAAACGATTTCTTCGTTGAATTTCAAGTAAAGGGCTGAATAGATCTATAATTCTGTACCAAAGAAGAACGGGCACAACGTCCACTTTTTGGAATAGTGGTATATTTTGACATTTCATCTTTCAGCAGTAATTGAAAACGACATCCAAAAACATTGAAATTGAAATCAGAAGAAATAAAATATTCCACTTTCTTTCAAAGGTCAAAAATCGTTGAACACACACACACAGACGTACACACACATTGTGTGTGTGTATGTGTGTGTGTGTGTGTGTGTGTGTGTGACAATGCCGTTTACTCCCAAGATATATATTTTCAATATAAATTTGGACTGACGCGTTCTCTTCTTTATTACAAAACTCATGTTAGAATATTATTGTACGATAATTTATGTGCTTCGTGGCTCATTTCTCTGTTTTTTTTTTCAGGTAAGTACGAGACGGTTTGCTACAGCGCTCGCAGAACATGACATTATAAAGTGAGTATAAAAATAAATAGCATATTTTGATTTGTACATTCAAATACCAAATTTTAATACGAGAAAATGCATCATAAGAATCATGACATGTTTAACTGTATATAAATATCCTTAGATTATTTTATACATCTAAATAAAATGTTCTTTTGAACCTTATTTCCACGCCATGTATTTCATAACTTCGAAAAGCAAAAATATACTAGTGAACGAATGACATATATAATTGTAGAAAGGCCAATACTTTCACAAATCTCACAATACTGTTGTGAAGTATATTGGATGTTTCTGTAACATATTGCAGCTAGTTATAATTACCATTAATCCTGAGATTTTTCTCAATTTTTTTCAATTGTGTTACAAATTAGTTAAACATTTCCTTACTAAATTTTGATACATTGAACTGCCAACTTTTAAGGTGATCAGTACCTCGTTATGTGACCATCAAAAAGACTGGAGGTTGGAATCACCACTAACATGGATGTTTGCTCCTCGATTGTTCTGTCTGGTAGCATTATCAAGAGCCCGTTTGTGTCTCACATTAAGAACCATATAACATACAGCCAAAGAATATCAGACACAGAATTAATCTCATTTCGGTACAGCGGAAAAGTGTTTATTGGGCTGTGTCATGTACACAACAAATGTAATTACGAGACATTTATGAATGATGAGAGAAAAAACTATTTTTTTGATTTATTTAAATATTTTTATCTAGCATAATTATAAAAGAGTTCATTAAATTGAAGTGAACCTAGCATGTGCGCAAATTCATTCCTTTCCATTTGCAAAGTATCAATGCCTCTTCTGATAAACTTAACATGGCTGTCATTTGACATCTCTATTTACATATCGCATTTTCCTTATTATAAAACTGGTATGTCCTTAAGCGGTCGTAATTGCACCAAACAGATCGAGTGCGTCGTCAACCGAGCCGTGATGACGTCAAAACGGTAGGTTTTGCGCGAATCATTAAGACTAAGGTCAGGGATAAATTATTGAAATAGGGGAATGCGTTGGAAAGACGTCATGCAAAAATGAAGATTGCTTCAGAAAGATTTCCCCAAAGATTTCCCAGTTACGAATAAGGAATATGATGTAGATAAGCCATAAATAAGCATTTTATTTTGACGAAATGATATTAAAATGAACGCATTTACCATACAGTTTCACAGAAAGAATTATTATTTTATTAATACATCTGATTCGCATATACTAATTTCATCGTCAAAAAGAAACGATCTTCCCCGGTGTTGTTTTATACATGCTGCGATTTAATCCGTATTACTTGACTTGAATTCTAATCCAATACGAACACTTTATTGGTCATAACTCCAACCATCTACATGCTGAGCCAAGAAGGCATGTCTACGGCCCCGCCGCATCGCCACGTCGACGTCGCAAGCACATCGGCAGCGCCGCGCCGCCCGGCGCCTGTATATATAGCCGTGACGCGATGGGCGGGGCGGCGAGGCGCCGATGGCGGATAACCCGCGCCGCAGGTCGCCGCTCGACGCTCGGCTGCTCCGAATGCGCCCGTGTTTACTGACCGCAACCGGGTAAGCGGGCGGGCGGACGGAGAGGGCGGACGGAGAGGGCGGACGGAGAGGGCGGACGGAGAGGGCGGACGGAGAGGGCGGACGGAGAGGGCGGACGGAGAGGGCGGACGGAGAGGGCGGACGGAGAGGGCGGACGGAGAGGGCGGACGGAGAGGGCGGACGGAGAGGGCGGACGGAGAGGGCGGACGGAGAGGGCGGACGGAGAGGGCGGACGGAGAGGGCGGACGGAGAGGGCGGACGGAGAGGGCGGACGGAGAGGGCGGACGGAGAGGGCGGACGGAGAGGGCGGACGGAGAGGGCGGACGGAGAGGGCGGACGGAGAGGGCGGACGGAGAGGGCGGACGGAGAGGGCGGACGGAGAGGGCGGACGGAGAGGGCGGACGGAGAGGGCGGACGGAGAGGGCGGACGGAGAGGGCGGACGGAGAGGGCGGGCGGACGGGCGAAGGGGCGGACGGGCGGACTCGACAAGAGAGAGAGCCTGTACCGCAATATAGAGCGTCTTTCTGGAGGTAGCTAAATAGGTAGCGGAAAACCCGCAAGAGGGTCAAATGTTCTCAAGGTAGCTCTATTGATATTATTTTTCGCTGTTGAGCATGAGATATTCTGGTACACTAGTTTTCTACGTCTTCTTCATTGTTGCGAGAACATACCATATGAGGGATACTTTCAGAATATGTTTGCTGAATACAGTCAAACCTGGATAAGTGAAAACTGGATAAGTGAGAAAACTCTTTAAGTGAGAGTAATAGCCAGGACCCATCATTTTAAGCTCCCAAAACCTCTATTAGCGAGAAACAGAAACCTCTGTAAGAGAGAGTCGTCTTTCCCTCATAGACCTCCGTAAGTGAGACTGCTACTTATCTATACCTCTATAAGCGACAGTCGAGCTTTATTTACAAATTTAACATGTGCTATTTTATGACTCATTCTTAACTTTCGTGGAACTTCCTACCATTGTTTTTGTATTCTCGTCAATATTGTTCCTATTCTATTTCGTGGAACTAAATAACTTTATTGTTGTTATTTTATCATAATAAATATTTACTACATTCGTACTTGCTGTGACTTGTTATTGCTGCGTACCCATATAAGAGAGAAACGCTACCCATGTACCTGCATTAGCGAGAAACTCGGGTTAGTGAGAAACCTCTATAAGCGAGAATGAGATTGTGCTCCCTTGAACTCTCGCTTATCCAGGTTTGACTGTATATACAAAGAGGTAATTAGCACTCACCAGTCTCGCGAACGTGCCAACAAATATTTTGCCAAGTCACAGTTCGATAACGTTTGGTTTTTACTATTCATCCACAATTTCACCTACTCTGAATCTGTGGAATATCTTATCACAGTAGATTTTATGTAGTATGTCAAAACAGTCTTTCGTATGTCATAACTCAAAAACAGCAAGGACGAATTTCGGCGAACGATAAGGAAGACACCGGAATGATGTCCAGATTGTGTTGGGAGTGTCGCTGATACCATCTCAAACTGTCTGGACATAAAATATTTCTCACAACTATTGATTGGAATCTGGGAAGTATCTCGATATCATCCGAAGAAATGGAATATAACTTCTGTTGGGCGCAATATGACACGCAAATCTATTCGCAACTCACCCAATCTTCAGATGTTTCGTTTAAGTGAGACAACAATATTCAATTTCTTTACGAAGATTTAACGTATATGACATACAGTTACGTCGCTGGAGGGCAATGTGAATGAACATCTGAGGTGTATCATGGACTGAGAAAACGTATCATAAATAATCAAATTAAAATGCACCAAAAATTTTAACCGGGAGAAGTGATTCAGATTTTTTTTCCAAATTGAGCAACTGACCACTTTTCGTTACTAGGGCCCCGTAATCAGAGTTTTCTGCCGAAAATACGCCGTTTTGTCACGCAGCATGACATAAGTTCCTCACTACTTCGTAGCGGTAGCGAGAAAGTAAAAATGGTAGAGATGGTGAGCGATGGTGGCGGTGTGAGTCGGCGACACGAGCGACGCGGAGAGACGCTTAGGGGGCGCGCGAGGAGGGGCGGCGGGGGCGGAAGGGCTGACGAGGGCGACATTCTTCTTCGCGCCGCGGGCGACGCGACGCGTGTTGTCGCCCGCGCGGGGCGGGGCGGGGCGGCGCCAACCGTGCCTCGGGGCGCGGCGTCACATCGCCGCCGGGCGGGGCGGGGTGGGGCGGGGCGGGGCGGCAGGACAAAAGGGCGCAGATGAGCGGCCACATCCATCATGTTTAAGGGCGACAGGCGCAGGGCGCACCTGCGGCGCGCGGGCGGGCTGCCGGGATCAGCCGGGGACAATTAATTCTCCGGCGCGCGGCTGCTGGGTCATCGTCTCGCCCACGCCCCCGCGCGCGCGACGGCGACCGCCGCCAGCCGGAGACGACCCTCCTCAGGGGGAACCCCATTGTGGAGACCAAGGCGCTACCTATCCTCTCGCAAAAAACAGGTCAAGTCTCAAAACCCAAGTGTTGCTTTTCTTCTTGCGAACAGATTCGATGTTCGGGTTAACTTGGTAGTTAGTCATTTAATGTGAAAAGAAGGTTATTTTACTTAGAGAGTTCTACACGAAAAAAATTGTTATACGTATGGCATCTTTTATAAAGGTAGTGGAATTAAGATTTTTTAATAAAAAATATCTTAATACGTATACACTTGTAATGATGACACAAAATTTTATTTCTAATTTTCTAAAATCTCTCTTTTATTGATTCTCCCTACACGAACACCATCGAATTACTCGCGTCACGTTCACTGCTGTTCAAGTAGTGAAGAACCGAGACCAAAAGTGCGAAAACAATGATAATGAGATTTTTCGTATACGTCAATTCTCTAATCTAATATCAATAAATCTGATATTCACTAACTTTTAAAGTTACTTCCTTGTATTTAAATAAGGAAGCAAGGATAGAAAATCAAATGCGGGGATATAGTTCACGGTAAAACTCTCAGATGAGCATGCTTAAATTGATGCTGAGAATAGACACAACTTCAGTGCAGTAAAAAAATGAGGCTAATCCTATCTAACCTTGAAAGTCACTGAACGGTCGCTTAGCTCAAGGAGCGCTTTTTAGCAGAGAAACAAGAACCCCACCGCCCGCCTCATCCACGTGCCACCTCCTCCGCTGACTCCTCGCATTCTGCGCCCTCCCGCGCCGGCCCCTGCGCCCTGCCTCGCGCCCATATGAATAACAAAGCTTTATACCGCGGTCTCACCGCACAGGACGTGCGATAAAAACCCGACCCGCTCCGCGCCGCGCCGCGCCGCGCCGCACGGCGGGAATCCCGGGAATGCAAGGGCCTGCTGCGTCCATCGCGTCCCGCCGCGTTTGAATACCGTTTCCATCAAAATTCCGATTCCCTCCCGCGCCCGACCGCCCTTCGCGCCGGGATTTTTGTGATGGTTCGGATCGCTGCGCCGCCTGCCCTCGCCGGCGTTCGTCATCGACCTCTCGAATCGGTCGAGAGGCCGCGGGAGCTCCGGCTCCGGCCACGCGCAGCGCCGCGGCCGCAGGACATTACGCAACGGCGGCGGCGGCGGCGGCGATAAGTCGAGAACGAGCGAAGTGGAGGGCCAGATAAGGCAGGTGATCGATGGGCAAACTTTTTCGAGTGCTTTGGGTATTTGGTTTGCCGTGTGTATTTTGACTCGTCACTCGAGACAAGCAACTTAATCCTCGTTGGCAAATAAAAACGCATTGCATATTACACAAGAAACATATAATTGGAACAAAAATGTTTCCTTCTTTGCGGTTTATTCAGCTTTCTTCCCATTCCAAATATCTGTGTGATGCAGCAGTAGTTATGGACGAAGTAGAAAAATGAAAACACCACCAAATAGTTAGATTTTCTTTACTTTATACATGTTATGTTTTATTTTATTTTAAAGGAACATTACAAAATATATGGTGGTACTTTGCATGCATATTCATGCAGTTTATTGCAGTTATGCCATAGTAGTGACACCGTTCATTTAAAAAGGTTTTTGAATTTTATAATAAAAATTGCATTTGTATAGAAAAATTTACTCTGGTTGTGATGCCAAGATTCAGAATTTCCTTCATAAGAAATCTTATAATGTTCACAAGTGTAAATGTACACTGGTTCTGTAAAAACTCAATGTCTAAACATTGGGAGGAAAAAATAGACGTATCACAATTGCCGAATAGCCAACAAATCGTGCACGAAACGCCAAGGCAGTTAACGTTTTATTACTCAAGTCCTCATATTCAAAAGTGTAGCTTCACGGAATTTCGAAGTGTTTAAGCTCATGAAAACCAAAGTTAATAATAGCGCGTCATAAATAGAAAACAAATGCGTCAGGTGACGATTAAAAATGCATCCGAGGAAGTGGGCGACTCCCTCTATCAGACCACACACCGCGCCCCGCCCCCGCCCCACCCCCCGGAGGACCCCTGTGGGCCCCGCCCACCGCCATAGTGCGCGGGGCGGAGGACAAGGGGGGATGATTGCCCCCTGGGCGTCTCGGCGCGGCGCGGCGCGGCGCGGCGGCCGGATAAACACGGAATAAAAGCAACACGGCGCCAGAAGAAAGGGCGGGGAAGGGCGACATATCGCGGCGGGAGGGGCGCCGCCCTCCCCTCTATTTAGACGCCCCCTGCGCGACGCCGCGCCCTGTACGCGCCACCCTGCCCCGCCCCTCGCCGGTCGCGTTGACCTCGAGAGCTCTCGCGCCTTCACGAATTGGGCACGACGCAATTCCGCTAAAATCTTCATTAATACTCCAAATCCATCAGAAATCTGGAAATGCGTTTTTCTTTCCTCACTTTGCACTCGACTAGTATCCATCTTAACAGCGTCCACTCCTCCCGCCGCCCACTCCTCCCGCCGTCCACTCCTCCCGCCGTCCACTCCTCCCGCCGTCCACTCCTCCCGCCGTCCACTCCTCCCGCCGTCCACTCCTCCCGCCGTCCACTCCTCCCGCCGTCCACTCCTCCCGCCGTCCACTCCTCCCGCCGTCCACTCCTCCCGCCGTCCACTCCTCCCGCCGTCCACTCCTCCCGCCGTCCACTCCTCCCGCCGTCCACTCCTCCCGCCGTCCACTCCTCCCGCCGTCCACTCCTCCCGCCGTCCACTCCTCCCGCCGTCCACTCCTCCCGCCGTCCACTCCTCCCGCCGTCCACTCCTCCCGCCGTCCACTCCTCCCGCCGTCCACTCCTCCCGCCGTCCACTCCTCCCGCCGTCCACTCCTCCCGCCGTCCACTCCTCCCGCCGTCCACTCCTCCCGCCGTCCACTCCTCCCGCCGTCCACTCCTCCCGCCGTCCACTCCTCCCGCCGTCCACTCCTCCCGCCGTCCACTCCTCCCGCCGTCCACTCCTCCCGCCGTCCACTCCTCCCGCCGTCCACTCCTCCCGCCGTCCACTCCTCCCGCCGTCCACTCCTCCCGCCGTCCACTCCTCCCGCCGTCCACTCCTCCCGCCGTCCACTCCTCCCGCCGTCCACTCCTCCCGCCGTCCACTCCTCCCGCCGTCCACTCCTCCCGCCGTCCACTCCTCCCGCCGTCCACTCCTCCCGCCGTCCACTCCTCCCGCCGTCCACTCCTCCCGCCGTCCACTCCTCCCGCCGTCCACTCCTCCCGCCGTCCACTCCTCCCGCCGTCCACTCCTCCCGCCGTCCACTCCTCCCGCCGTCCACTCCTCCCGCCGTCCACTCCTCCCGCCGTCCACTCCTCCCGCCGTCCACTCCTCCCGCCGTCCACTCCTCCCGCCGTCCACTCCTCCCGCCGTCCACTCCTCCCGCCGTCCACTCCTCCCGCCGTCCACTCCTCCCGCCGTCCACTCCTCCCGCCGTCCACTCCTCCCGCCGTCCACTCCTCCCGCCGTCCACTCCTCCCGCCGTCCACTCCTCCCGCCGTCCACTCCTCCCGCCGTCCACTCCTCCCGCCGTCCACTCCTCCCGCCGTCCACTCCTCCCGCCGTCCACTCCTCCCGCCGTCCACTCCTCCCGCCGTCCACTCCTCCCGCCGTCCACTCCTCCCGCCGTCCACTCCTCCCGCCGTCCACTCCTCCCGCCGTCCACTCCTCCCGCCGTCCACTCCTCCCGCCGTCCACTCCTCCCGCCGTCCACTCCTCCCGCCGTCCACTCCTCCCGCCGTCCACTCCTCCCGCCGTCCACTCCTCCCGCCGTCCACTCCTCCCGCCGTCCACTCCTCCCGCCGTCCACTCCTCCTGCCGTCTACATACAATCAGTCCAATGCCGTCCACACTCGCTTCACCGCTTTCATCTCCAGTAATCTTTCCTCATTGTGGACGGCCTTACATACCCTCACGCAGACGCTTCTCGCCTCGCCTCGCCTCGACCTTTCTCGCCCGTTCCTTTCCTCACTGTCCGCACTTCCCCGTTACGTATCATTGCCGGTCGCGTCTTTCCTCTCTCACTCTCCTCCGGCCGCAGCCGTCCCCGCCCCGCCTCCTCCGTGGGCCACGCCCTTCGAGGCGGCGCAGCGGCGGCGCAGCGGCGGCGCAGCGGCGGCGCGGCGGCGGCGCGGCGGCGGGCGACGGCGGGCGAGGGCGGTGGGCGTGCGGGGCGGCGCGTGGCGTGACCCGCTCGCCGCGCCGTGGACGTCGCCTCGCCCCCCCCCCCCGACGCGGTTCCTTCGTTCATTCATCCGCGCGCGCGCGGGTTCGCCCGCTCTTTTTTTCGTCCCTCCCTGAATCTTTATCGCGTCATTGTTCGAAGCGCGCCATTCACGCGTCGTCCGTCGCCGCCGCCGCCGCTACGGGCCGCCCATTCATGCGGCGGAGGAGGCGGAGGGCGAGGCGGTGGCGGCGGTGATGATGGAAGAAGGTAGAGGCGAAGGAGATGGGGGCGGGGAGGCGGCCGTGGAGCTGGCGGAGACGATGCGGAGAGGGGCGGGAGAAGAGGGAACTGTAGGGGCGGAGAAGATGGAGGAAGCGGGGGAGGTGGTGGCGGCGAAGGCAATGGAGTGAGGAGGGAGAGGAGGAAAGAGTGTGGGGGCAGGAGAGGAGGTAGAGGCGGCGACCGTCGCCCGTGCTTGCCCGCTCTCCCACAACCCACCGACCGTCGCTCGCCGCCCTCACCCGACCATCACCGTCCCCCGCACTGGCGACCCTTGCATGCTACTCTTCGCTGACAAGGACTCACTCATCTAAGTAGTCACCGCATATGCTCGAATCATTCGCATCGTTATTTGCCGCCTAGCAATTACAAACATCATCGAGCTTTTTCAGACGTCATCACTGCAACGTCACTGTCATTGTTATTCCCTAATGCGGTAGTTAGTGCCAACAGCACCCTAGTCGCTGCAGCTTTGTGCATTGTAATGCCATTTGCGAGAAGTGATCGCCAGTGCTATAATGCGTATTCATCATAATGGGCATTACTGTCACAATCGCATCATTACTGCTGCCGAATTTACATCGTAATTGTCACGGATACCGCTATCACCTCAGTTATGTTCACACCAATGACATTGAGCCCACGCGAAGGAAGGGAAGAATATGGGGAAATTTCCCCTGTAACGATGTAAAACTTTAGATCCGTAAGTTACAAAATAAAATTAAAGTTAATTGAATTCTGTTAAAAAATCCAATGCTCCATACAATTAAAACGAGTGAAAATTGAATAGGCTTATTTATTGTACTCAACAAAATGCACTTTTTTCAAGTAATAGACCAATTAATATCTTTTCAATGTTCTTTAGTCCTGAAATCTGTCAATTAATTGCAGTATTTTCACTATGTTTGACATCAGTTCCGAGGAGAGGAGGGTGCAGATGGGTTATCGTTCGGAGTCCTATGGATCTCAAAGGAATCCTTGGAGCTCAGGAGAACGTCGCCCAAATTATCGCATCACTTTTATTACAATTTGAACATTTATATAATTCATTTAATTTTTACCGTACATTGTCGTTTACAATTTTGCAAGTAAATATATTTTTAAAATTAAAAGTCGCGCCGGGACACGATTTTTTCATTATGTCACGTTCTGAGTTCCTGAATTCGAGAAAGGATCTGTTGTGTACAATAGAGCGCCAAAGGAAATACTAAGCCGTTTCTAATTATATCAACGGAGTCGATTGCAATAAAAAATAATACTAATATGTTCATGTCCATACATATTTTTAAAGGAATCCACCTGCCTTCCGTGTGGCGAGGTCCCGATTTTCTCTCAGCGGCCCTCCCTGGCATGTTACACACTACCTCGTTCCTTTACGAGTACATACACAATTACCCCCAACGCCCATCCTTGTGTCGACTTCATCGCAAGCAGCACTCGGATCGCCTCGCTCGGATTGCCAACCCTCCCAAGCTGCCCTCACCGCCGCGTTACCTTCGCCGCCCGCGCCCGCTGTCCCCGCAATTACCTGGGAATGTCGTGGCCGTGACGCCGCCGCCACGACGATCAAGAGTGCGGCAGGGGTTTTACGACGCGCACCAAGGCTAACAGAATTAAAAGTGCGTACGTGCGTACACGTGGGGCCGTCGGAGGCGGCTGTTGCATCGCGGGGGGGGGGGGGAGCTGGAAGGAGCAGAATGTTGAGACTTCACGAAGAGGTTTCGTGTTGGCACGAAGAGGGTCGTCTCAGCGAAAATTCTGTGAATGAAAAGACGCCGGTTATTCTTGAAGCGTAATGTGACATTAGCTCTCGAGGTTGATAGTGCTTTGGACATGAATGTTCCCGTTCCTTTTCAAAGATACTATTTTAAATACAGCCTCTATTTGTTCCTAACCTGTTCGAAAAATTCCTAAAATAATAATTTGAAAAAATGTTTAAATGTACCAGATCATGAAATTGAAGCATATGGCACTGATACCTATTAGTGTTAATTTTGCTTACAAAAAATAAAACTTTTGGAGCAAACAAAATTCATTTAAGAGTTTAGAAAAATGCAACACGCATTAAAGATATACAATAACACTTATGATGAGAGTGTTGACTTCATTTTTATTTACAAATCATTTCAATTAATTGACAAACAATTAATTCTTACGTATTACCCCCAAATTTATCCATTCATTACACAATTCAAGCAACATCTCTTCAATGAAACTAATTGTCCCTTCAGTGACTTTTCTCAGAGACGCTCTTAGCCATGACACGTAACTTTCATTCTCAATGTACGTGCACTGCCGTCACTAGAACTTGAGCAAGAAGTGGAGATGCGGCGTGTCTGTACTTGGATTCGAAGAAGGAATGCAGAGTGGTTGTAACGGTACTAGTGTTTGTGTGTTGCGACTGACGCGCTTCAAGTCTGCAAGAAACGACACGTAGTATTCTTTACGATAGTTACTCTGTGACTCGGTGACTGTTGCAGTGCTTTAAGCGCAGTAAAAGTGGCGTGCGTAAATGGAACAGCGCCTCTCGAGACTTCATTTCTTAATGCCTCGTAAACTGCGAGGTCCCATGAGACTAAGTACAACAACTAAAGTTTAATTCATGTAACGTCATAAAGACTGAAAATTTATAAGAGTGGTTTTATTTATGTTATTATTTCTAATGAGACATCTCCATTTTTGGAAAAATCAGAATTTATATTTTCTCTCCGAACAAGCAACACGTTTAGCTTTTTTTTTTTTATAAAAATGCTAAAAACTTCGGTAAACTTCATTAAATTTCCTGAGATACCTTATTCTTTGGAGATATATTGCAAGATAATTTATTTAAGCGGACATGAATTCTACACGGATATGTAATGTAATAATCGTTATTACAAACATTACTTTAATGCCTTTGCGTGACATGTTCACATATCTAATTTTAATTCTAACAAAGCCAACAGTAGAATGTGTAATCAAACCCTGATAAATTATATATTTATGCGACTAAGTTATTTTTAGTTCTATATTATCTCTTTCTATTCATGAAACAATGTAGACAAGCAAAAGATTATGACGATGACAATGATCAAAATGAACCAAGACACCTGATACATTTTTTTTCTTTGGGTTACCAGATTTTTTCAAGGCCGTACCGTTACATTTGATATAGTTTTCGAAAACGTATGAAATACTGTCAAATACGTAAAATGAGTTGAACATAATAATCAGGTGATTCGGTCAGTTAAACCCATTATTGCTTCCCACATGTTTACAGCGTGAAAGTTAAAGGAATCGTGAAAAAGGGATCAATGGTAGGGCGTGTTTTAGAGAGAGCTCAATGCAATGCATATCATATTTTCAGAAACCATTAGTTTCTCTTGCGATAGCAGGCTAATAGAAAGAAGATATAGTATTTCAGTTAAGATACCTTGGAAAGAAATATTCGCGCATTTTGAACGTAATATTGATGTTTGAGTTTGTGACCTTCCTGCGGCGAATTGCTGAGGTGTTCGCTCTATTCACCCTCTGCCACTCTACAGCGCTGCGATCGACCGAATAGTCAAGGCCACCTCCCCCTTCGGCGGCGAATAATGCTCCTCGCTGCAATGGAGTACTCGCATGGAGTACTCCATGTTCTTTCAAACCACGTGGCAGAAATAGTGACAATACGTGGACACGTTTAAAATATTATCATGATACATTTTAGCATTGCATTCCTGTGTTGGTGGTCTTTCAACAGTTGATAAAACTATACACGTACAATTTAAAAAATCAGAGGTGATACAATTCTCCCCAATATTATATACATATCGAACAAAAACTCTATGATTATTACCTCTCCCAGAGTTTGGTATTGTGAGTTTGGCATCTATCGATCAAAAACAGTATTTCAATTTTGTGAACAAATACCTTTCAAACCTTTCAAACATTACGGATAAATCCAGGTTATTCACGTTCAGAAGATAATTTTTTAGCTAAGAAATACAGAGAGAAATGTCTATGATGCATGCTCGTAAACCGCCACATGTTTCACTGCGCATTTCTTTAAGATTATGGATATCAACGCAACATTCTAGTCAGTGCCCCCAACAGCAGGTGAAAAATCATGCACGTGTAAAGTAAATGCTTTTATACAAAACAGTTTATACAAAACGTTGTTCCAAAACTTGGGTATTTGTTATGCATTTCCGCTGTTTCGAAGTCAGGGCAAATAATATATCACTTGACGCGAATAACGCCAACAGAGAAGGTGCGAGCACGTATCATATTCCTCAGTTTTAAGAACAAAAATCACTAAAGCTCATCTTTTATACCACTCTTATCACATTTTCACTAATAATAGCACATTGAAAAATCAATAGAGAGTAAATAAAAATATGAAGCAAAAACTTAAGCAGCAAGGGAAATTTCGTTTGCAGCGAACACTGGGCAATTGTCTTCTGTCGCAGCGTCATTTGAGTTTCGAAAGCAGGTAGAATAGCCGCTCGCCAGGAGTTAGGGCGACCGGGTCGGGACGCCCCGTTCGCGCAGATAGCAATGAACGTGAGCTCCACCCAGACTGATAGAGCAATCGCGCGGTTTTCATTTGTCATTTTGAACTGCGAGCTCTCCTCCCCCCCTGCACGGTATTTCCATAACGTTTGAGGGCGTCGTATCTTTAGTTGTTGTCACAGAAACGCATATCAGTGACTTCAAATCTGCGACGGACGTGGTTGTAGAAGCTCAACCTAATCAATTTTCTTTCAATCTTTGCTTAAACATAAGAACAAATTAAAGTATACTAGTTTCAAGACAAGTTAAAATTAAAGAAATTTCGAAGCAATTTCACTTATTTTTCACTTCATTTTTCTTATTATTAGATTTTTCACATAACAGCATTACAACGACAAACCTTAATTCGTATGAGAAAAGATAATTTCCAATACACTCCGCTACTTTGCTTCTCAGTGACATTAAAATATAAAAATATTTAAGTAAAATACCTTTTGAAAGCAGATTTTATCAACCATACTCCAGTACACCTCACTAAGAATGCAAACGTAGACACAATTATCACACACGCGATGAAGTTTCCGATTTCCCCACAAAATTGCACTCGCGAAATTCACCCGCCCAACTGGTTAAATGGAAGGTCGATCTGGCACTGCCGGAAATTAGAGCTGCATTAGCGCCACTAGTGGCAAAGAAAGGAAAGAGGTGAGCAGCCCTAATTGAACTGTTGACTGCTGCCAAGCAAAGAGTTAAACAGTAGTTCTATAATTGGTTACCGTTCGAGGAAATATAATAAAATGGGTCATTCTATAATTATCAGTATACATAACCATATACTCGTATTTTTAAACGACAATTAATTTTATTCTAGTCAATTAAAATACGATGCGAAATGTATTTTAACAATTTATTACTGTTTATATCAAAATGATCAATTTGTTTGTTACTTCTACATTCCTTGATTATAATTCCTTTACAATTATGAAATAATTGTTAATTTTGAGCTGTGGCACACAATATTCATTAACTTCACTTAGACTTTTACAGTTTCATTTACGTAGTGACACTGAATAAAAAAATATATTTACTCATCAGAATAGACACTGCCTTCTTTTGTTACTCCACATTCTAGGTTTTACGGTGCATACACGGTAGAGATGTTTCGATACTTTCATTACTTCGTATGTTAATAAAATTATTTTCGATATTCCCAGTCAGTATCGATGCTGTGGTACCAATAATATAGATTCCAACACAAGAGCACGGAAATAAGGAAAAACAGCACAGGCGTACAATACATCGATGGTTTAAGTGTTGTGAATATTTCAATGAGTTCTCTACGGTACTGACACAGAAAAGGGGAGTACTGCTTTCTACTTTACGCTACTACTGTATTTATGAAAAATATTTAAGAATTTAAAACGCATTACAACAAAGAAAAATCAAATCATTGAAAATAAGTAAAATTCATGCCATTTTATTAAATAAAATCATGAATTAATGTTGATAAGGTCGATTCTTTAGGTTTGGTAGTGGATATATTACTACTTCATGTTCGTAATATCGAAACCAAGTATATAGTCGAATGACCTACCGCATCATACTACCTCAATAAAGGCCGTTCCCGTGCAATACTGGCACGGAGAGTAGCGAAGGCTGGGCACCTGCCCCCCCCCTCTGTGAAAGACGTGAGCGTCCGAAGCCTCAGCCTCCCATCCCCTGCCGCGGCGTCCGCCCGCCCCGCGCCGTCGTCGCCTGGCCTCACCTCGCCTCGCCGCCCCCGCCGCCGTGGTTCCCACGCCGACCAGCGCCCCCTGTAATCATCGGCCGCCGCCGCCGCCCCCGACGCGCCCGCCCCTGCGCTCGCCCCCCACCCCCACCCGCTCGGTCCTCTGGAGACTAGGGACGCGACATGGATGTCGATGATTTCTGAACATCGATGTTCTTTTTATAAAATAGTTAACATCGATTTTTCGAAGCCCATGAATTTTAACATCAAAACATTTGATACTTTTACGTGGTCGATTTTCTTAAATGAAAGAAAGAGTCCCTCATACAAAATTCTGTAATAATTTTCAGATATCCATAAATTGAATAGGCCAAAGTGGCCAAGGGTGGTAAACAGATAAAATATAATTTTCGTTAATAATGAAGCCTCTGTAAGTTTTGAATTATCGAACCAGGTAAATCACGTTTTGAACTGCCCTGATAATTATTTGACTTTGTCTTGTCAATTAAATCGAAATAAAAATTAATAAATGATACAATTTTCAAATTACCCCCCCCCCCCCGTGTGAACTCCAATGGTTACTAATCCTGTTTTAATAAAATCGATGGATGTGGGTCGGAGTTTTCTTAACATCAATATTATAATTTTGAGCATCGATGCTTCTGTTTAGAAACATCAATGTTTCCTCCTGGGTGATGTCGCACCCCAGTGAAGACCGATGTGATTCCTCGTTCGCGCGCGGGTAAGGGTTTACTAATTCTCATCAACATCAACGTCAAAAATATCAGAACTGAGAAATAGGTTGCTGGCGAATTCCACCTTGGACGTTACCTTGTTTCCCGGTAGAATATTCTTGGGATGAGCAATGCAACAGTTCCCTAAATAACGAGGAATAGGATGAAAGAATCGAAAAATGTATAATGCTCACCAAAATTGCAGTCACTTTTATTTAAGTTGTGATGAAAACGATAAGGCAATGGAAGCAATCGTTTGAATCCCTAACAAGCTTATTAAATACCAATTTCACAAAAACTGTACCTTTATTACATCCGAGAAGTATGCCCTCATGCCTGCACTCGAAACAATTCGCCAGGCCTCACATGGCAACTGTTATTCACAGGAAATCTGCTCCTGTGGTACACCAAATCTGCAACACAAACCAGAAGTCGGAATTGATTATTAATATCCAGGAACTGTGCTATCTCTTAAATAGTCAAGGCAAAAGGCTGCTAATTATTTAGTCCTCTCTCTAACAAACTGATCAAACCATGATGAACCGAAGTCCAATTCCGACGATTCTCGTGGATCTCAAGTCACGAAAATATGTCTACAATATTGTCGAATCCACCTTGAATACTTGAAATAACATAATCAAGATCATGAAAGAACAATGTAATACGGCTTTTAAACAGTGAAAAATAAGTGGTATACATAAAATGATTCATGAGGTTCGTGAACTAAAAACCAACAAAAAACTTAATCGCAAAGAGCAAGTAGCAGTTTCTCGAATCAGATGTGAACTCACTCACATCTGTTAAATAACACAGCTTCCTTAAAGTGTGAATAATGCAACGAACAACTGTCAACTGTCCATATCCTTTAGTCATGAACCAAAAATATCAAAGAACGCCAATCAATCCTACAGACTGACAATCTTGAAACTATTTTATACTCTTGTGTTCTTCGCCAAAAGTGTATAATGATTTATAAGCATGGATTCCTATAGTAAATTACTGTTCTAATACTTTTTTAAAGTGTGTGTTGACTGTTTAATTTAAACATTGATTATAGTATTTAAATATCGAGTATTTAAATGTCGAATGAGGATTAATACAGATTATTGTACTTAAATATTGATTATTGTATTGATTTTAGTAGTATACCATGTATAGTTGCAGTTGCTAATAACCTCGTTGATGTGACTTTAAATAAAATTAAAAAATGTTTTGTTTCGTCGTTTATAAAGAGAAACTATCAAAATCCAGTGAAAATGGATAATTTGTCGCAAATGTGAGGGATTTTAGTATACGTAAATTATAGTTTCCAACACCATAAGAATTCATATCCGCTGGCAGACTGTCAGTGAATTATCCCTGCACTTTTGTAAGTTGCTTATTGAAATGTAATTTTGATATCTGGTAAAAATGAAAAACCAGTGCTGTACAGTATCTGATCTCTAAGAGTAAATCTTACTAAACGGAACAGTGAAGTTATCAGTAAAAATATCTTTAAACGTTTAATATAAAAAAAACGAATTACATTTAAATGAGAAATATCAACCGATATTGAAACCATAACTGCATAATGTCTTCAAAATTGGTTTTACAAGCATTTACAATCAAAACAGCTATTGTTCAGCACAAATATCATTCTTCAATAACCTGCATTTATTAAAACAATCCCGAACGAAAAATGCCTACATGACCCACTCGTACAAACTCATCTTCCTGTTTCAACAGCCTGCCAAACACCGAGAAGTTACAACGTTAAATGTGAAAGCAGCCGTTAAATTATTCGTATCTGCCTCCTCAAGGGAGGGGCCGTCGCGACTAGCCTTCAGGTGCCGCCTACGCATGCCTTCGGCGCCGCGCCGCGCCGCGTCGCGTCGCGTCGCGTCGCGTCTCGCCGCGAGAGAAACTTCCCGCAAGGGGCATCCCTTTGTTCTCGATACACTTCCCGCAACGTCCCGTGAAATTCGTTGGCGGCAGGGACATTTGTAGATAGGCGATAGCGTGTATATAGCCTGGGGAAGTCGTTGTTTGGCGGAAGTATGGTGAGTGGGCGGAAACAGAATGGCAAAATTATGCGATTTTTATCTGAACGTTACAGTCTCGCCAACAAAATGGCCTCTCAACGAGGCAACAGCTCCTCCGTTTTCGCCGCGGTAGCCGCTGCGGAGGTTTGACGCCAGAATGTTGGAGATAATCTTTCGTCAGCAGTCGAATGAATCTGTGGGCTGGGGTAGGTTATCTCGTGTTATACCGATGCTAGCTACAGCTTGCACGCGATGTGGAAGCAACAAAAGCTGTTGCAACTAACCGCTTTATTTAAAACTGGTCCATTGAAGGTGTATCTGTATTCTTTGAAAGAAAAACTAGAAATCATGCACTCTTTGTGGGGAGCAAAGTGCATTTCTCCCGAATTCCCACACGTCGTTTCTCTATCATTCTGGGTACTGCCATGGCAAATTAAGGTAGATATTTCTACATTTTATTATATCAACATTCTCATTTTCATTGCCATTTCCTTCATTTAAATGTTTTAATACGTAATTGTATGAATTCCGAAATTTCAAAGTTATTTATGTTTACCCTGATACGTCAAAAAGAATTCAATAAATTTCGTTCAGCAGAATCGACGAAGTTCTTCCCCAAACTTTAGCGTCATGTAACAGAAAATTTTACGGAAAAGTATTGAATTTAATAGTGAGACATGTGATATTCACATCGTGCTTCTTATCGGCCATTCCTGGTGTATTGGAAGTGGGGGTCTCAGAAGCTTTAAGCTCCCGACTTATGTGGTGGCGTGTGCCTATAAGTGTGTGTCGATGATCGAAACAGGAGGACGTGGGCGAGGCTGAGTGCGCGGGTGTCACGTGATAGGTTACGTGGCCACAGGCGGTGCAGTTAGTGGGGAACGAGGTGAAGGGATGCGGGGCGACGAGGCGAAGGCGGCCGATGCGAGGCGTGGCGACAGAGGTACTGGCTGAGGTGTTTCAATACAATAACTATTGCCACTTCAGCGAATCTGATGCAAGGTTTTAGGGTTCGAATTTCTAGGGTGCGGTAGGTATAATAATAATAATAATAATAATAATAATAATAATAATATTAATGGGAAACAGTGGCATTGTTAGTGTAGCAAGAAGCATTGCGAAGAAAACTAGGCAAGACACGTCGAACAACACAGACACTGAACTTCTGATGCTGCTAAACATGAAATATGAGACACAAAAAAATGTTAAAGAAATCGTGGAGAGACAAACCACTCCATGGACAATATCTCAAACGAATGGACAAGGAGCAGATCAATAAAGATCAATCATTTATGTGGCTTAAAAGGGGAAGAATGAAGCCAGAATCGGAAGCACTTGTAATAGCTGCTCAAGATCAGGCGTTGAGAACACGACATTATGATAAAGCGGTTCTCAGAACTTCCCTAGATGATAAATGCCGCATTTGCCAGGAGCAAGTAGAAACCATTGATCATATTGTCTCAGCTTGTCCAATCCTAGCAAAGACTGAATACCTGGAAAGACACGACAGAGTGTGTAGCTACCTACACTGGCAGATCTGTACCGCCCCTGAAGTTCCAAACACATGCCCCAAGTGGTACGAACACTCACCAAAACCGGTGACGTCTGTTAGATTGTGAACGATATTGTACGACCAACAAATTCAAACTGATCGCACGATAGCGGCAAACAAACCTGCTATAGTTATCCGGGATTTGGCGAAAAAATCGTGTTTACTTGTCGATGTTGCTGTAACTTGCGATCAAAACGTCGTTACCAAGGAGACAGAGAAACGTCTTAAATACAAGAGTTTGGAAATCGAGATCAGCCGAATGTGGGGTGTAAAAGCACAGGTCGTCCCGATAGTTATCGGAGCTCTGGGATTTGTTCTGCAAAATTTGAGTAAGAACTTGTCTAAACTCCCCGGTAATTCAAAAGACTGGGAAGAGCAAGAAATTGCTTTGACAGTCACCGGATCTGCTCCTTAGGTAGCTGGTCGCAACCTGGAGTAGATTTTATATTCATCCGACTCATAACATCTTTAGTCGTGATGTAGTGGAAAATAATAATAATAATAATAATAATAATAATAATAATAATAATTGAGACATATATACAATTTAAAACGTGTATGGCGAGTCAGTTATTATACAGGATGTCCGGGGAGGAAACGTCGAAACTTCGAAAATAAGCTCTTAAGACAATTTTGTGCATATTTTGTCTAATAAACTACGTAGATATTCCGAATGGTTGAGCCGCAATAAACACTCAAAAGTTGGATTGAAAAATTGATTTCTAGGAAAATTTGCATTATAGAAGCTTAGAAACACTCCAGAAACATGTATTTTTTTATTATTTACAAAAGAAATGAATATATTTGTTCAGATAGAAAAATTAAGCGAGAAATAAAAAAGCACCCAATTTATACAATTCGACTTCTTTATTTCTCGCTTAATTTTTCTATCTGAGAAATTTCGACGTTTCCTCCCCGGACACCCTGCCCTGTATATGCAGGTGCACATGTCTTTCTGAGCTCCAGATTCGCCCTTTTTTTCTCTCTTACCTCACCATTATGAGTGAAGGTAAAAGCGTCATTTTAATTTAAGAATTAAGAAATGTTCTCTTCTATGTGAAATAACTGCAAGCGATATTCAATTTTGATTGTGAATACACTGCTAACAAATAATTAATCCTCCACTCTTATCACATCTAGGAAAAGGGAGCTCAAGAATACTTAGGCAGAGTGAAGTTACATTTACTGTCCAGAATCAAACCAAGGGGACCATCTCAACATTTGCTCCAAGGATCAAGGGAAACTGAACAAAAACCCTGATCGAGTTGGGATCATTAATCTTACAGCTGAATTACAATACTTGTTATTAATGATAGTAGTAATAATAATAATGACAATATAATAATAAGAGTATTCATTGAGAAATTATTTAACATTATTGTTAACAGTGTCTAATGTATCTGTCAAATTAAGGGTAAAGGAATTAGAATTTTCCTTCACCTAGACCAGCTATTACACACTAGCTAGGCATCTAATTTGACTTATGCCGTTGCGCTGACTTGGGGAGAATTCTAGCTGCCGGCTGCGCTGATGGGTAGTTTTGTTTCCTAGATTGACACCAGGTGCATGCCGGAGACGTAACCTATCGAATGGGCCACGGGATGGCCGAGTGCAATCTTTGACCCCTCTTCTCCTCTTATACTCACATGCCCCATACCGTCAAACATGTCGGGAGCTTTAAGGTCATCCCGGCTGGAGTGGTGTCCCTTTGGAGGAGCGAGCTGGAAGGGAAAACCCGCAAGCCGACATGGAGGTCGGCGCCGCCTCACATTCGAACAGGGGCAACGGGGCAACAGGGAGCAACAGCCACTAGACCAATGACCAGAATACTTGACGCGACAGTATTCCGATGAACACCAGGCGAATGACGGAGCCATACCCTAAAAAACGAGCCATCTTTCCTTCCTCTTTCTTGTCTTATCCTCACTCCTTACTCACACACACACAAGTACTACTCCACCACACATGTCGGGAGACCGTTCGGGAGCTTAGAGCTTGTTGGGGAAAATCCCGCAAGCGGACAGGTTGTTCGGCGCCGGATCTCGACGAACGGGGGGAAGATCACTACCACCTCTCGCGGTAAAAAATGCATTACACTTACGGGCCAAAATGACATCAGCCATTGACGCGCCCGGAATCAGTAATGAATAAGCTGCGGATTTTTATTTGCCGATTTTTATCCGTCAATTAAAAACGCAGTATTTTAGGTTACTTGTTCATTTTGAAGCATTAGGTGTATTAAAATATAATACTACTAATGCCTCAAAATGAATAAGTGACCAAAAATACTGCGTTTTTAATTGACGGATAAAAATACGCCAATAGGCAAAAATCCGTTTCTTCCTAATGAATCGTTGGGGCGCCGGAACAGCGTGGCGACGGCGGGCGTCGCGTCGGTGCACCCGCACGCCCCGGCGCGACAGGTCGGGGCGCCGCGGCGCGCCGCCGCGCCGGTGCGGGGTCGCGCCCCCGCGCGTCGGGCGAGCGGGCGGGCGGGCGGGCGGCGGGCGGCGGCTGTCATTAGGACGCCCAACCACTCATTAGGCGTCGGCGCTGGCGCCGGGCGGGGCGGCCAGACAGACCCGCTTTCCGACGTGGACCTTTCCTCGGCCGACCCAGCTGCTCCCCAAGAGCTACTCACGCGCTCACATCACACGCTCAATGATCCAATCCTTCGAGGGACCTGCACATCGCTTGCAGGCTGCTTGCAGGCTGTGTGACATTTATTTTATTATTGTGGGGGATATGGAACTATCCACGCAAAATGGTCTAATAAGCGTATCCTCTTTGAAAGTTTTGCGAATGAAAAATGTACGTATTTGCAACTGAGCAATGAAAACAAATTTTCTGGAGATTTCGTAAGTTAGAGGGACAGAGAATTCATCCAATCTGCCAGTTTAGTGCCGCAGTCCGTTCACTGGCCGAAACCTTTTGATAGCCGCGGTCTGGAGGAGAATCCTAGCGACCGGCCGCTCTTATACGTAGTTTTCCGTGGTTTCTCCGATCAGCACTAGGCAAATGGAGCTCTAGGAGCATTACCCTAACAAACGGACCACGGACCTCGCACGCTTTTTCTTTCCTCTTTTTTATGTCATTATTCGTTACTCGCACAATTACATTCCGGTTAAGACACGTTCACTACACTGGCCATTACAGTAGATGCGTCGGGAAACATCAATCAATTGATCAATCAAATGTTTTGAGCGTTCAAACGGAGGAGTAGGCGGCGCCCAAATCCCAATCGTGCACCGGCAGCCGCTGCGCCCCGTCCTGCGGCGAGAGGCCGTCGGTCGGCCGGGCTGCCCGCTGGTCATTCCACCTGGCCGCGCGGCCGCCGCCCATCCATCACAACACTCCCGCTGCGCCACCGACTGCGCGCGCGCGCGCGAGCAGCGGCGGGGCGGGCGGGGGCGCGGGCGGGGCGCGGGCGGGGCGCGGGAGCGCGCGACGGGGAGCGCGCCGTGGGCGGCGGCCGGGCGGCCGCCCGCGGGCGAAGGGCGGGCGAGCGACCGGCGCGCGCGGCACACTTCGGAGGGCGTGGCGGCGGCGGCGGCTGCAGAGGTGGTAGCGGTGACGGCGGGGCGGCGGTGGCGCGCCGTACATCTGCCCCTCTCTCTCTCTCCGCTCTCTTTCTGACTTCCTTATTTTTCGCTACGCCCTGAAAGGTACTTCCGCTGGTAGCAGGGGTGTCACGCCTTAACCGGGATGCTGGAGTTTCTATACTAGTAGGGCCAGTAAGAATATTCCGCAGTGTTTAAATAATTGTTTTAAAATTGAACATAGCTAAATGTTGGAATCCCAACTTGAAACATTTCTGACAGCCCATCAGGAGGGAAGGGAGAATACCCTCCGAAAATAAAATAAAAGGTTAAACAATTCGGTCATTTTGCAGATCAAGACATAAGCAGAATTGTAACCGAAGTCCGGAAAACCCGGTCTTGAGGGTACAGACGTTGAGAGCATAGCATGATAGTTAATGAGTTACGCATGATAAAAACATGTTGCAGTGTAACTTATGTTTGTGGATTGCAAGTACTTCTGTTGTTTTTCTCAAATAATCAGGGAAATTTTACATTTATTATCTTAAAACTGCACACACACGAGGCACTTTTATCAAGTTTCCTGTCGTTTTCTTATTTTTCTCTCATCTTCCTCTTCTATTGCAGTAATCTCAATTGAATGGTGGCGACCGTACTTGTCCTCACCACGACCCAGGCTGAATTGTTGGGCATTTTCACGTTTGGCTCCCAACTGGAACTCCTAACGCCATCAACTATTTTGTTCCCATGTATGGTTCAACAACGGCCTCAATATTATGTTTCCAAAACCCAATCCCAGCATTTTCGCTTTGCGAAGCTTGAGCTCCGTCCGCTCTCGCATGTACTCGGTGCGTGTGTGAGGTCTGTCTGGTGGCGGCCTCGCCTTCCTCTCCGCCGCCGCAGACGGAGCGGCGCGGGGCGGGGCGGGGCGGGGCGGGGCGGGGCGGGGCGGGGCGGGGCGGGGGCGGGGCGGGGCGGGGCGGCGCGGCGCGGGGCGGGGCGGGGCGGCGCGGGGCGGGGCGCTGGGGTGGTGGCGGGGGCGGGGAGGGGCGGCGCGGGGCGGGGCGGGGCGGGGTGGGGCGCTGGGGTGCGGGCGGGGCGGGGCCTCCGTGACCCACAGCCCGCGGCCGCATCGGCTACGCTCCCTCGCAGGAATGCGCGCGGGCGGCTGACGCGCGGGCGACGCCCCCCCCTCCGGAGTTGACACTGGCAGGAGGCAGCACATTGCCGGTGCGCCAGAGATGTGACACGTCTCAGAAACCATCGTTGATGAAGTTAACAAATATATTTCGAAAATCGTGTGTTTATTACCAAATAAAAATCACAAACATTATTCACGAAAAGCAAAGTTACACAGAGAGCACTTTGCCTTTGATCGCGAAAAAATGGCTTCGCTCAGATAAAACGGTTGTTCAGCAAATTAGCAATTTTTGAGAAGTAGCACTTTTTCCTTTGCTCCGGTGACATTTACTATTATTATTATTATTATTATTATTATTATTATTATTATTATTATTATTATTATCATCATCATCATCATCATCAGTATTTTAGGATGATTTAAGGCTCCACCATGTCGAGTAATTGAGTGAATGAAGTTGATGAGATTTCGCGATACGGACTGCTGGTCATTGGCTTCAACACTGCATTTGGCGGAAACTAAACGAGATCCTGTCGTCCTACAGTGGCCGCCAGCGGCATGCAGGTGGACTAGTGCTTTCATAATTATTCCTTACTTTCGTGTTGCCATTGAATATTACAGATAACGAAAATTTCTATCGACGTTTCCATCTTCTAAGACGACTTAATACTTACTCATGAAATCATATGCAAATTCAGTTTAATTAAGTTCTCAAGCAAACATTTGAAATTCAAGAAATAGGGATATTTTCGATATGATAAATGTTTTCAGTGCATGACTTGGTGCTATCGACGATGATAATCTCTGATCGACAAATACAATGTCTATTGACTATTGAAACAAGTCCGTACTGATGAAACAAATAATGATACCTTGTTATATCCAACACTAAGAATACAACGCATATACACAAGCTATTTTTCACTAAGTAAATAAACAGGCAGTATATATTTGCTTTAAAACCACTCGATTGCTATAAAAGGCTCTGCCGAGCGGTGCCCAGATGCACACGCCCTGCTGCGCTCCGCACCGGCGAGGCCATCGGGCGCGATCGTAAGGCAGATACCCGCCGTGTAATTACGTGTCTCCGCGAGCGGGAACAAAGCGGCGCGGAGCGGCGGGGCGGCAATCGCCGGCTGACATCGCGCCCGCCGCCCCGCCGCCCGCCGCCCGCCGCCCGCCGCCCGCCGCCCGCCGCCCGCCGCCCGCCGCCCGCCGCCCGCCGCCCGCCGCCCGCCGCCCGCCGCCCGCCGCCCGCCGCCCGCCGCCCGCCGCCCGCCGCCCGCCGCCCGCCGCCCGCCGCCCGCCGCCCGCCGCCCGCCGCCCGCCGCCCGCCGCCCGCCGCCCGCCGCCCGCCGCCCGCCGCCCGCCGCCCGCCGCCCGCCGCCCGCCGCCCGCCGCCCGCCGCCCGCCGTCCGCCGCCCGCCGCCCGCCGCCCGCTGCCCGCCGCCCGCCGCCCGCGTGGCCACCGCCCGCGACACGCCGCGCCGCTTCGCCCCGCCCGGACGCGGGACACGGCGACGCTCCGCACACACGGGCACTTCGCTAGGCAGACGGCGACTCGAGGAGGCGTGCCACCTTTGCCCTGCGCAGCCCCTGGTTAAGAGTGCACCCGGATCAAATGAATTCGCGTTCGAAGCTAGGAAACGTCCGCTGTTTGGAAACAAAGAGATTTGATGACTAATTACAGGGCAAATCTTTGATACTTTGCTAAAATAATCATAGGTAATCTCGAGTGCTTTGGACGTTGTCGATAAATCCCCGACTTGCGAAGCGAAGAGAGGATTTATCTGAGAATTTACAAAGCACGAGTGGTATTGAAATAGGACTATTCCTCGAACATGAGCCTCGCGTCTAGCTCTTGATCAGCGTGCTCCATTACGCGACCCCGGGTTCGATTCTCGGTCGGGCAAGGTTATAATGTGCGTTTTCCTTGCAATGTTCCCAGTATATGTTTCTGTGCAACGAGAAAATCCACTTCTTTACGTTGAGAAGACCGAAATACGGCATTGGGATATCTACGTGCTAACCACACGTATCCTCTTAACACATGGCCGCGAGGCAGGGACGTCGCTGGTGCGGCTGAGCCCGTTCGCAGGCTGTCGTGCCAAGTATATACATGCATACATTCCACGAATGAAAATATGTCCAACAGAGTTCCAAAATGCGCCAAATATTGAAAATAATTGTAAGTTATGACAAAATAAAAGATGTTATGATATAGTACATGCGCGGTTTATTGGACATAGACTTAGCGATCGATGTATACCGCATAAGATATATGAATCACCATGTATGATTGGTCAACAGGGAGAAGTGGTAAGAAAAATCGGAAAGAAAAAGAGATAAACGTTTTGAGACACGCCGACCTGATTGGGCATTTTGTATGTATAGTTAAAGACTACTTTGGTTTTATTTTCACACTTGGTTTTAATTTCACGAGTGGAATAGTCAATATAAGGGAGGAGGTGGTGTGTGTATCTACCTCAAATCTCAACTGAATTATTCAGTGCTAGATTTAGCTTCTAGCTCCTCAGATTCAAGCGCCCATATTGAGACTGTTGGCATATTGATAGATGGTCTGAGATGCTCGTGCGACAACTTGCCTTTAGCAATTGTCACTGCCTATAGGCCGCCTGGCTACATGCCCTCAGTCTTTTTGTTTCAACGTTAGAGTCTATAATATCCAATATTGTGATAATGACATCTTCCATAGTTTGCTTAGGGCGATTTTAATGTTGATATAGTATCACATCGACGCAATTATCTTCTGCTAATGGTCTTGTCGCTGATTTTCAAAAATTCTTTAATTTTTCACAAATTATATCAGAACCCACTCGTGTGACTGCTACGTAATCGTCAATTATTGACTTGTTATTTGTATCTGATTCCCTGGAAGTGACTGATGTTGATGTATCGGACTCAGCGGGCATTAGTGACCATCAACTAATTTCCTGTAAAATTAAATGTCTTCCTAAGCAAAAGTTGCGGCACACTGTAATGTTCAGAGATCTAAGATCTATACCGATTGATAATTTTAATGATGTGGCTACCAATGAGATGATATTTTTGACGGTCAATCTATAGATGAGAAGGTATCTCTGTGAAAAACATTGTAAATTTATTAAACTTAATTTTTAATCTTTCTTCAGTGTTCCTTGATGTATTATGTTAAATTTTCTGTAACCTTCTTGATGTATATGTTTAGCATTACTTCAGTGTTTCCTGTTATATTATATTGCCTCATATTATCTGCTATACACTTACAATTATATTTTACTTATGTAACTTTTTCAATTTCTAATCCTCTTGTACTTACATTTATGCTTTTTTTTCAACTTATTCTTATTCTCTTTTGATTTTATGTTTATGATCTGTATTTTTCTTGTGGTTAGTCTGAAAAGCAGTAATTTAATTACTGAGACTCGCCTTTGTACTTTTGTGCAATAAAGTATTATTATTATTATTATTATTATTATTATTATTATTATTATTATTATTATTATAATATTTTTGTATCTCTTGCTGTTGTTTTCGATACCAATTTGTTGAAAAGCTTACATCTCTCAGTATTGCTCTCACTACGTGGATCGATTATGGTCAGAACTTTTGAGCCAGTAACCTACGACCCTTATCATACTGACACCTCCTCTTTCTCCTTGATTATTTTTATTTGCTACTCAGACTTAATAGCCCTGTGTTGCCTCCGTTTTCTGTCTCATCACACACCACCTGTTGGCGCTCCAAACAACAAACGAACATGTGAGCCTTCCTTTCTTCTCGCTTCGCCTCCAACCCCTCGCATCCATTCACTTCAACGTCAGGCGTCCTGTTGCCACCTCGCAGCGTCCTCTCATTACGAGGCCCTCCCGGCACAGACACATGCGCTCGCTTCGCCTCGCCTATCATCTCTCCGTGTGTCCTCCGCCCTACGCCCACCGTCACGTTCGCCGCCCGCCGCCCGCCGCCCGCCGCCCGCCGCCAACTACCCGCCGCCCACTACCCGTTGCCCGCCACTACCCGTCACCTACCTTCTATCACCCGCCGCCTCCTGGCAGTGACTCCTACCCCTGCCAGCGGCTGCCGCCCTCCGCCTACTGCCTCCTGCTGCCCGCCGCCGCCCCACGTGTCGTCGCCGTCGCCCAGCACATCCTGCGTCGGTCGTGCGGCGCGGCGCGGCGCGGCGGGGCGGGGCGGGGCGGGGCGGCTCCCGTGGCCCGTTATGAATGAGATAACGAGGTTCTGAAGAGGCGGCGCCGCCCGGGAGAGCCTCGGCGGCGGCGTGACTCAGCTGCCCGCACGCGCCTCACGCGTGTCCGCTGACCCCGCGACACGCCCGTGCCCGTGCCCGCGGCGCGCAGTGGGCCTGCAGCGACTCCGAGAGTGCGCGTGGCGCATTCGCTCATGTTTCTGTACTAGCAAATCACACACGCAACACACGCTTTTGGGCAAAAGTGCGACATCTGTTCAGTGATCTACGAACAATGACGCATCTGGAATAGATAGAGCAACAGATTGTGTTACATTTTTTGATAAATCTCTTAGGAAGGTAGAATATAATTGTTGGAGTCCTAACATTACTCTCTCCGGTAATTAATAGTACTGCCTCCCCGATAGCATTTCTCAATACAACTCTCTTCCTCTAATGTATCTTAATACCTCTCTCCCCACGTACTCTCTCTCCCTCCCTTGCGATTTTTTCCAGTTGTTTCTCACTGATGACTTTTTTCTTGAATTGGGCGCCTTCCGTCCCGCGGCCGCGCAGCGCGCTGTGGTGGCGGAGGCCCCGCGCCCGCCCGCCCGCCCGCGTCCGTTTGTTTGTTTGGCGTCGCCCGCCGGGGGGAACAATGAGCGCGTGGACGCCGATAAATCAGGGACAATCCCGGCTCAGTGAGTCATCAGCGGCGGCGGCGGCGAAGTCGACGCCTCGTCGGAGCCGCGAAGGCTCGCGCGCGCGCTCGCGCCCGCGGGCGAACACTTCAAGGGCCGCCGCCGCCGCCGCCCGCCGGCCCACGACGCCGCGCCTGCCGCCCCACGCGCCCGGCGGGCCGCCGGCGACACCTTCCTCGCCTTCTGCGTCGCCGCCCCGCCCCCGCGCCGCCCCCGCGCCGCCAGCGCGCCCCCGGCCGACGCCGAAGGTTGCTTCCGCTGCGGTGGGTGCTGACGTGACACCTTGAACGTGGATACTCACATTTTGAGGTTTGGAGGGGACACGGCGAAAAATATGGAGCTGACGGCGGCTTAAACATCCAATCACGGGTAGATGGAAACTTTGTTTTGCTTTTATTTAATCTGATAACCAGCAGATATCAATCTGCTGGTTTATACTGCAACAAGTAGTTGCCGGAAACCCATGAGCTGCGTACAGCTAGATACTTCTTGCCCAATGTAAATTTGTGTTACAATATATTACATCATTATTCTGACCTCCGACTCAGGTATCTGTACAATAACCAACGGGCCCTGACAAGTGGAAAGAAAGTAATTAATAACTGGATACGGCTTCCGCAGCCGGTCTCTCACTGCTCTTCGCTGCCACGTAGATCCACTTCTGAGTGACGAAAGAGATCTGAAGATGTTGTCCGAAATTACAGCCACAATAACGCAGACACACCTCGTCCCGAGATGATTTTTTTGAGACGGCGACACACTCCTAAAGGTGATAAATGGAATGTGTGTACAATGCGCGTATTTAATTGCAGAAAAACGTTGGCCTATCCAATGGGAACATTTTTGTCCTATCCTATCAACTTGACACAAACATTACACCACTACACAAGTCCCGCGCTTAGAGCTTGTGCCGGTTGGGGTGGCGTCCGTTGGGGGAGATACCTGGAGGAGAAATCTCACGCAAGCCCACGTGTCGGTCAGCCTAGGCCTATAGCGGCGAAAGAACACCGCCACCTCCCGGAAGAAAAAAAATACAATTCGACTAACGGGACCAGTAACCGTAGACCTAAACACTTGCCCGGGAACATCAATCGATCAATCAACCACAAGACAAGGAAATGTTCTCGGGGTGGTGGTGGTGGGGGAGGTAAGGGGCTCGTGCCGTCGCAAGTCGCGCGTGGGAACCCCCGCGCTGCCAAGAGCCGTCGCGACGCTTTCAGGCGGCTGTTCTCAGACGCGTCCTCGTTTTGCGCAAAGCAAATGCGAGCGCAGATTATTGTCGCATTCGTGCTACTTGCACACGGTAGCGGGGACGGCGGCGGCAGCAGAGGTGGCGGCGGTGGTGGCGGTGGCGGCGGGGGCAGTGGCGGCGGAGGCGGCGGGGGCAGCGGGGGCGGCGGGGGCAGCGGGGGCGGCGGGGGCGGGCGGGGGTGGCGGGGGTGGCGGCGGGGGCGGCGGGGGCGGCGGGGGCGGCGGCGGGGGCGGCGGCGGGGGCGGCGGCGGGGGGCAGCGGCGGGAGAGTCTGATGCCGTGAGCGCTCTGCGAGCGGACATAAAGCGCCTGCGATGTTTGGAAACGCGTGGAGCACGCTACTGGTTCACAAAACCTAGAATTTCTCCCGAAGCACATCCTGTTTTCTTCGAGGCCACTTTAAACGTTCTTCGTCATTATGCGACCATGAATTTATTTTCTACTTTTTAGCTCATTTAAAATTTATCTGTACGTAAGAAAGCAAGATACAATCAATAGCAATAAATATTTAATGAACTCATCTAATCTAACTCATCTAATGAACTCATTAGTGCTATTATTAATAAGCCTAACATAAAGTGTGACGAGGATTGTTGGGCGAACGTGTACGAACATATATTTGTAGTATATTACGACAAATATTCGATCATCTTTAAATGAAGATAAAAGATGAGAGACAAAACTAGTTTTTGCTCTCAATACGAACTTATTGCTTTCGATATGAAGCTCAATAAACACTGCATAACATCCCTCTATAGTCAGGATCCTGGTAACAATGCAAAAACGAAAACACCTGAATGGCTCTACATGATATTTTATGGAGGGAAAAATAAAAGCGAAAATCTGGGGGGAAATGAATACTGCAGATAATATGCAAGCATCATTTTCATGAAAGAGAAAATGTACATTTTAAAAAGAAATTTTTCCTCATGAAGTTCTAATATCTGAGGTTCCCTATGTTTTATATTAGAATAAGTAAGAGCTACAATAGTAGAAACATTTATTTAAGGAGTCGCCCGTGTGTAGAGCAACTTTATTTTCCGATTCGATTTTCTCCAATGCTTAGCCCTCAGCAAAAATATTGTTTTTACGACCACCACGAATTTTTAAACTTAATTTTTTCGCTTAAATTTATGATTTCCATCGATTTTTTTTCCCAAGTCACAATCGAATTATGTCAACACATTACTGAGAAAACAAGATCGCATAGCCCCAGGTGCCTACGCGTATTACAAACCGAGTTTCAATTATATGGTACATTTACATTTAAATTATACTGTAAACATGAATCATTAAAGTAAGATAAAAATAACATCTTGTATGCCCGCTGCATTAGAGATTCTAATTATCTTGGACAACAGACAGCTCTCAGCTCAAAGATCCTCGGCGTGTTTACTGCAGCTGGGTCAGTAGAACATTTATAGCGTCCTTTATACATAAATATTAAAATGTGTAATTGTTCCATTTCAGGCGATAGTACCTCCGGATAACAAGAAAATCGAGAAAATAGTACCCGTTCTTGGTTATATCTAATAGGATGTTTATTTAAATACATGTTCATGTTTAAACAGAACAAAATAAATTTAATTTTTAACTTAAAATGGAACTCAATGGCTGCGGAACAAAATGTCGACTGACTCACCGTGGACAAAAGGTCTATTTATTTTTATACATTCAGAATTCATAAAATGAATAGAATCCAAAGCTTTGGTCCAAATCCAATAGTCTATAATCCCCGCGTCCAGTTTCTGATTCCGACTCAATCTTCCACGGCCATCTGCAACCGCTGGAGAAAAATCCTGGGAGAAACGCGTCGCTCAGAGCCCTGTGGCGAAAGCCGACGGAGCGGCGGGGGGAGCGGCACCCAGAAGCTAACAGTCGACGTCACCGCCTCGAGATTCCCACGAGGATAACGAAAATTGTCACGGGGCCCACTTGCGGCACGAACTGAAGGGAAGTGGGAGTTGCCCGAGCGATGGGGCGGGGCTGGGGGTGGGGGTGGGTAGGGGAGCGAAGACCTCAGGGCCGTCCGGAGAACTGGGACGGCGGGGCAGCAGCAACTGAAGGCGCAACGAGGAAAGAGCGGAGTCATTAGCGCGAGCCCCAACCTGATACTTCATCGGGGGCCCTTAGGCTTAGATAAGCACACATCGTGTTTTGGCCAAGACTGTCTATTTTATTAGTATGTTTTGTCTTTTTTGATATAAAAACGGGCCGTCGAAATGACCCCTCTTTTGTGTCAATGACTCATTCGTTTAAAATGCCGTGAATATTGAATTCATCAGAAGGTACTCCTTTGGCTTTGAATCAATTTGATGAATAATTTAAAAGATACTAACGACTGGCCACACAACGTAACATATAATACGGATAATGAGGTCAGAGAACAGATTGTGACAATTTTTTAGTCACAACAAAATTATAAAAAGCTGGTTCATCAATGTTGACTTTAGCAATACAAAGTTTGGGGTGCATAAATTAAATCCAAATAACAAGCAAATTTTTATAGGCAATGCAGAAAAAATACTAAATTTATAAGCAAAAAGTTCACAACGAATAAGATTACGGAAATTCACGCGACGAACAGATACTGAATACCTCTGCTGATTGCGATCGCGGCTTATGAGTTCTCGTACTCCGACAAGGCTGTTTCTTCTCCGAGCTACACGTCACCGTCCGTGACGTCACTTGCATTCCATGTCGCCGCCCTTCCCTGAAAAGGGGCAGGGCTATGTTCGTCGCTTGAATAGCGGGTATCTCAGTCATGGCAGGGCCGGTTGTAGCCAGGGGGTTGACGGTGCAGGAGGGTAAGTGGCGGGGGGGGGGAGCGAGCATGAGAGAGAGGCAAATTAGTGGCGTAAGTTCTTGTTCTTAACGTGCACGACCACTGCTAAGATTATTAGTTCCGTCAGTGTAAAACTTTTTATATCTCGAGAAGACACGGTGTCCCTCCCTCAGTAGAACATCTGATGCCGACCTACACGTGAGTTTGCAGGTTTCTCCCCTGCAGGGCATCGCCCCAGGTGCGACAATCTCTAAACTCCGTCGTAAACTCCTTAATGATCTCCAGACATGCGTGGTAGTGTAGTGTACGTAAGTGTAAATGTGTTGTGTGAGAGGAGAGAGGGTAACAGTGAAAGATCGCAAGCGATGCATGATTCCGTGTTATGACACCGCTCGGCTATGTTATGGCATCGCTGGTAATCGTCCGGTATTAATCGGAGAATCTATGGAAAACTTCTGTCTACAGAGTAGCCGGTCGGTAGAATTTAATGTCTGCTAGAGAATCGAACTAATGTTCAAAATCCGCCTCCGTAAGACTCGACCTTCCTGACAACGACACTTCAGAGGCAAGAGTGTTGCCACTGGGACACCGCATTCGGCGCAGGTTAGATGCGCTGCTTGCTGGTAGGAGTGGCGATTGTGGAGGGGAGGTGGGTGCGGAGATAGGGAGTCCTCGACCGCCAAAAGTGGCTCAGGGCATCAACTGGTCACTGCAGTGCCTCTGATCGAGAGGGTTCCACTCCGGACGGTGGCAGGAATTTCCACATTGCTACGTAGCTAGGTCGAATGGAGCCGCTGCCAGGAGAAGAATTCTAGAGGCCGGCTGCTCTGGTTGGTAGTTTTCCAGGGTTTCTTCAATCAACACCAGGTGAATGACAGAGCACGAAAGGGGCCACGGACCGCGCGCGATCTTTCCTTGCTCTTCCTTGTTCTATCCTCACCCCCTTACTTACAAACTAGCACTAAAATTCACTACACAACCACACATGTTGAGAGTGGGAGCTTTGAGCTTGTCCCAAATGGAGCGATGCCCAGCGGAGGAAGATCACAGCCACCTTGCGAAGGGGAACCATGCACTACACTTACGGGACTAATGTCCTTAGCCGTTGACGCGCCCGTAGTCGCTACGTGAGGCCGCGAGGGGCGACGGAGTTGAAAGCAGCGCTGTGACGTGGCGAGGGCGGGGCGGGGGCGAGGGCAGGGGCGGTGGCGGTGGCGGGAGTCGGGGCGACAGAGCACGTTCATGGAAACGCGTGTACTTAAATGGAGAACCACATCAATTAGTCTGCAGAGCGGGCGGCCGCGCGCCGCGGCGGCCGAGCCAGCGACAATTATGCAGGTATTTTACGATGCGTCGATAAGGCGCGATAAGCGAATGCGTAAATCAGTCGCGACCAACAGATGGTATCTGCTGGAGCTTCGCCGCTCTTGTCGCTAGAGGCGGCGGCATGCATGGGGCTTGGAGACAACTGGCGCTGGCAGGATTCGAAATTCTATTCGGAATCTCTCAAAATGGCGAGCTCTCTTCGACTTAGTTTCTTTTTCTGTGCTGTATTTGGGTCGACAGTGTGCCGGGGTGGCGCTTTTGTACTATTTCTCAAGGTTATTACATTTATTCTTAATATAAATCAATGAATTTTATTCTAAGCACACAGCTTTTTTAATGCAAAAAGACAAAAAACTATGAGTTGATGATGGGTTGATATTCTGTAAATCAGCTACATGTCTTGAGTATTTTCTTATGGATTTTTTCACCTTTTCTTGTTGGCACGCGTATCAGGAATGCGTGTACAAATATACGTAATCATACAAATAAATGTATGTTTGAAATACGTACGTATGTCACATTCCGAACCATGTCATTTAGAAATAAGAGTATTTTCAGTTGAATATACAGATAGTTTGCCTCAAAGGGTAGCGATTTACACATTATACGAGGATTAACCACGAGGTAATTATATACCGGCGCAGTCATAACAAACATTCAGCGAGCAGAAGAAAACGAAAAGGCTCCGATGAGCAATGAATAACTGTGCGCGCATCGTTCGGCGGGGTTCGACGACCATTCATTCACCTATTGCATGCCCGCCTCTGAATGAAGCGTGATGAAGCCCCGGTGTGGGCGGAGGGGGGCGGGGCGGGGGCGGAGAGGTTTAGGCGGCGGCTGCCTGGGCGTCACGGGCGATGCGCGTGCGGGAAGGTCAAAGGTCGCGCGGAGGAGAAGGCTCACGGACGAAGGAACATGCAAATATTATGCGAAATACTTCAGCGATTACATCTATTACCCGACGTGAAAGCTACAGGCAAAACTGAGATGTTATTTATTTATTTTGGCGGCAACATAACAAAAACTGCTCTTGAGTATGAGGAACAGCACATCAGAAACGTATACAAACAAGTTTTCTGTCGCTAGAATTCGTATTTTCTTCAAAAACTGTGTTCGAAATGTGTATCTCGAAATTATGTTTCATATTCCTAATGCGAAGATTGCATATAAAGCAGAACACTCGTTTGCATGTTCATGTACGTGGGAGAAACACTGGGAGAAAGGTCGATCAATAGAAAAGGTGTATTTGCTTATTAGTTCAGGGTGTAGATTTATTTGCTTATTAGGGTTTAGAAGACCTTCAACTGCCGACGTAATAGAGACTAATGATGATGATGAAGTGTACGATGATGGGGTAATAAGGCAAGGGAAACGGGGGAACCCGGAGAAAACATGGCGACAGATCGCGTTGAACAGCACAAATTCCACGTGCGTTGGCCAGTGGTGGAAGATGAAAGCGCTAGCCGTGACGCCATGAGCTTCCCGGGAGGGGCGGAGGGCACAGGGTGGGTGCAAGCGAGAGGGGGGAGGGAGGGAGAGGGGAGGCCGTGAGTGACGGCCGCCGGCCTGCCAATTAACCCCTCCACCCCGCCCCCACACGTGACCTCCCCGCCCTCTCGACGGCGCTGAGGACGGAGGTGCCTGCTGAGACGTCGGCCTGTCGTCTAGCGAGAACCGTCGGGAACGACTTCGACGGAAGTTCACGTAACGCGGATTCTTAAGAAATCGTGGAACCGCAGGATGAAGTCAGAAATTAATTACTGTCTTCGAAGGTCTACGTAATTACCGCACCGTTTTCAGCCTCAAACACTGCGAGAACTTAATCAGGAAAAATACAAATTACCAACTGTAAGAAATTTTGTCAGTTTCTAAGTAGCCAATTCCTAAAGCGACAAGATGTCGACCAACAAATAAAAGTCTTAGAATTTAATTAATATCACTCAGCCATTAAGCCAATTCTAATAGAAAAACACAGAAGAAATAAACCTTTGATTCCGGGGAATTTCTTATGTAGTATAATATACTTCCTTCTTCTACTTCTACTTTGAAATAAAATTAATTATAAAAATGTATCACACTAAATATCTTTCACATTGCTTCAACTAGAAATCTAAAAAATGACTGGACATTCTGATCTAATAAATCCAGAACGTTACCAGTGCTCATCGTCTCAAGACACAATGATGCGGTTGATATTGCTCCTTACTGCTGTGAGCAATGCCCTGTCACATCCATGCAAATGAGCAACTACTCGAGGTTCCACGAAAGACCCGAACACGACGGTTAACTACCCACGCACGTTGCGTCCGAAACGGTTGCAAACGCATTAAGGGGCAGCAATCATTTGGTAGAGCTTTGTGAGAGCGTCCCACTCTCGCTCCATTATCACAGCATCCTCCGCCCAGCAGCGCTATCGACCGCTGCGATCGATTGAATGCGCGTGCGAGAGCTAAGCAGGCGCCGCTGCGCGTGGGTTTCTCGACTGTGATCGATGGGTGCGTCGCCGGTCGGTCGACGCTGAGCGAAAGCACTCAGGGGCGCCCCCGAAGAGCAGTTCGCTACGCCCCACACTGCTATTTTGCACACGGCAAAGCTAGAGTCACACTCTAAGGGCATTAAGTGTAGGCGGCTGAAAAATCTCCTCTGAGGCAGTTGTCGCAACTTTCAAACTTAGTTCGTCTACTTCTCATTTCTACTTCCCAAAAACAATTGTTGCCGGTGGCGATCTGCATTCGGAAAGTTGACAGGGTGTAACAAGGACGCGAAGCTAACAAACTAAATATTTTTCGCCGGGGTAATACAGATACGCACCAACCTGCAGTTTTGAAAGAAGTTATGTCTTCGAAAGGAAATGTGAAACTTATCTGATTTATCGTAAATCGAAAGCCGCTTAGTTTTCATAAAAATTGCAGTTTTCCTCGTTATCGCTCGTGTTCAGAATAGAATATTAAAGAGCTTACGCATAAAAAGTTATGAAGTGTGAAAGACCTTCAGCAAAAATATTCATTATTCGTTATGTTTTATTAATTTTCCGTTGCTGTATTACACCATGTGTACTATGCGTTGAGCACACATATTGAATTTAACTTTTTTTTTCACGTTTAACTTGAGTACATTGGTTGGCATTCTTAAACTTTATTTTTATTCTTCATGATTCTCCTTTCAACACGCCATTTTTGCCAATTATAATTTTGTATGTAATCCCATACAATTTAAGAATCTATAACTTTGATTTGTAACCCTTTTTATAGACCACTGTACATTATGAGATTATTATCGTTGAATTTTTAAAGGGTTATCTGAAGCACAATTGTATGTACAATTAATTGAATTTTTTTTAAATAATCGTAAACCAAATAGTATATCAACTCTATTGAATGTTTTATGTAGCATGTTCATTTGTTTGTTTATGTAATATACAATTGTAGGTAGTGCATGACATGATATCTATAACGTAGAACTCATCCACGTTCCTATTATCTGAAACCGTCATCCACGTCATTGTAGAGGGGAAATGGCAGAGAAGCAGACATTCGACACTGGTCAATGACTGAACTGAGGCCGTGAACGTCCAAAGACAATTCCTCGACGTTCAATGACGGAGGCGCCGCGGCCATCGCAAAGGTAAATCCGGGGCGTGGCTTGACGGCCGTCATGTTACAGGACTGACGGGCGAGACGGCGACGAGGCAGGGACTGGCCAGGGCATGCCAGGGCGGGCTCGCTTCGCCCGCGGAACTACTCGTCAAGTAGCTACATTGCTGATTTTCCAATGCGCGCAGAAATTCAAATAAAAATTTGCAGCCTCCGGCATGTGGGGGGAGGCTTTGGCTTCGTTAGATATCCAGAAACTGAGGAGAAATATAAAAACAATGAAGCGGTTTGGATTTCGACGCAGCGATGGGAACATTTCATTGCCTTATTCGCCTTTTTTTCTTACTACGTGTTCCGTCTTAATCTTAAATTCAGTTCGTCTCTACTTACGACACAGGTGACGTCACGCGATAACAAGACGCCATGCAAGAGGTCCCTGCCATTATACTTGACACCCACGTGTTACGTTACGAAAAAGCAACTTTTTTATATTCTTGGTATGTAAAACAACTGTTGTACGATCCGTCCGTATATACGAATAGTATACTGTACTGTATATACGAATAGTATTTTATTGCAGGGTTCGTGAAGTAGGTTTTGTTCAAATTTTTCATTCCTTATAGTGGTTTGCGAGGGTATTTTATTTATTATTCTTGAGCAGCGTGCATGCTACTTTTTGGAGAACTATTTTGTGTGGTTTTCTTGTGTAGCATTTTTGCTGGTTGCTGAGCACTAGTTTCCACTTAATTAGAGGCGCGAGTTCCTTTCATCCATTTGCTATAGCCGATTAAAAATAACCCTTGCGAGTGTGCCGGGACGGAACGAGATGGGTCAGGTAGGGCGAGATCTGGACAGGGTAGGACGGAGGCGGGGCGGTTGGAAACAGGGCAGGGCGGCACGGAGCGGGGCGTTGGGCGGGCGCGGGGGCGGGCGCGAGGGCGGGCGCGGGGGCGGGCACGGGGGCGGGCACGGGGGCGGGCGCGGGGGCGGGCGCGGGGGCGGGCACGGGGGCGGGCGCGGGGGCGGGCGCGGGGGCGGACGCGGGGGCGGGGGCGGGCGCTGGCGCGTCTTGCGCTCCGCGTGGTAACGTGTGGCGGCGGGAGGTCAAGGCGCCACCCGCCCGACACGCGTTCACCGACGTGCGTGCACGCGCGCGTGTGTGAGGTGAGGGGAGTGTAAACGCGCGCGCCGGTAGCCGCCCCGACCCCCGCCCCCGCCGCGGCAGTCGCGTCGCGTCGCGGCGGGTCGGACAGCGTGACGTCACGTGACAAGCAGCCACGTGTTAGCCGCCGGGCGAGCGCCGACTTTCTGCCAGTCACTCCAATCCAATTATCACTGATCCGCCGCCGCCCCGCGATCGCCCGTAAAAACGCGCCGAAGCCACGCACCGCCCCCTTCCAAAGTATACTCCACTTCACTCAAGACAAGTATTTAAGCAACTAAGGGGCTGCAAATGGTAGACGCTCTCAAGACTTCGGAGTGTAGCCTATCAACAAATGCTTCACGGAACCCATTATAGCAGGAGTCTTCTAATGATATTATTTCTAACAGTTAAACAACCGCGAGACCGGATTCTCTGCCTCTTTGGTTTCCGTATCGCTTGACATTCACTGGTTGCCAAAGAAAAATATTTAAATAATAAAATGTTGACATTCAAGAAAAGAGACAAAAGTGAAGAGATATTACATCTTGGTCCTCCAAATAATTTTTCTTCATTCTGGGAGTTATTGTTAAGTACTTGACACCAGTCATTTGACCGGCTTTTAAATTTGGATATTCTTGAAGTTATCCTTACGGGCATTATATATTTTTAATTGATGTACTGAAGCAAGGTACACGAGGAGCATAAAAGAGGTCAAGTTAGGTCGCATGTATTCGTAAACACAATAACATAATCTGACAATAAACGTAGAGTACTATTCAACACAAAAACTTTGTCACACATGTATTGATATAAGTAATACTGAATTATCTGTATCACATACTACCAATTTTGTATAATACTGATTGGACCCAAGATTATCTTGGAGTGGCCATTGGCTGCAATAATTCTGTCAATTGTCTAGGCTGAGAAGGGCAACCAAAATTGTGATGGTAGATGACATTTTTCAATCATTTTTGAGTCAACAAGAAATTTACAATAAAACTCTTGGGTGTGTTGGAAACAATTGAGGGGGACATGTCCCCTTTGTCCCCGCCAGCTGCGCCCGTGCAGTGCTCCGTTGGCCTCCTCGCCAGACTGTACCGCGCGTCGCCGTCGCCTTTGACTGTCCGCGGCCCTAACGAAGCCGTTCGCGTACGCGGTCAGCGTCTGCGGCGCCGCGCAAACTGCACGCGGAAGACAACTTGCTCCTGCGCCAACTCCTTTTATCGTTTCAGAGCACGTCGTATTTCATAATTATTTTCCTTTTCGACCGCTACCGGTAGCGTGTTAAATGCTGAAAAAGTACAAGAAAGTGAAAAAAGGAGGAGAGAGGGAGGGAGGGAGGGAGGTGAAGGAATGAAGGAAGGGCAGAGTAAAAAGTCGCCGTTTTATATCCACCGTCGCCTGTAGAATATTTAAGAACGCAACGGCAACGAGGTGAAGATGGTGGATGACGGCGGTGAGTGAGCTGAAATTACTGTACAAGGAAAAGTGGATCAAGGGCAATAAAAAGAAGCAAGGGTTGTTTGCTTGTAATGCTCGGGCTCTTTGAGACTGATCCAGCGGTTTACCACAGACATGAGCTGAAATTGTCGGAAATGTTTCAGTTCACACCCTACAGACTTCTAGAGTTCCTCATGTTTGCCGCCGTGTAGCGCCACAACTGTGCGTGTTACATTCGCTTCGGCCGATGTGGGTTGGGGCCGGCAGGAGCTTGGGGCGGGTGTGCCCATGTTCGCGTTACATCCGGGCAGTGGGGTTGAATCCTGCAAAAGGAATGGATGTGGTGATATGGTGGGACAGACCCAATCATCATTTATCTTCCTCCAAATATATTTCCTACCCTCTCCACGCATTGATATCCCCCACCAAACCGGCTATTTGTCGCTGAGATGGGCCTCCGCAACACTCGAAAAGACTTACGGAGAGACGCCTACTCTCTCAGTCTGAATCAGTGAAAAACTACTGCTTGACAGTGACTATTCACTGACGGTGTCAGTTACAACCCTGCTACTGACAATCAGTGAATGGAACTGAACAAATCAGTGAAAATGGGGTATACTTTTTTGAATAAGTGAAACTTCACTGTTTGAATCAGTGAAATCTGTGACATTAACTAATTGAACGTGACGACTGAACGATCAGTGAGTGATGTTGGCGCGGCACTTTTACCACTGACGACCATTGAAATGCTGGGGAGTCATTATGAAAAGGTTCGCATATTCGCTGATTGTCAGCGAAACTACCCATTTCGACTGAATATATCAGTGACTTCGGCTCTCACTGATTGAATCAGCGACAATTTCACTGATTCAGATTCAGAGAGTACAGACCACCTCCAACAGATAGAGAGCGAGCGTCCCACCCCGAAATACAGAAAGGGAGATTGAGGTGGTAAAGTGGCGGGATGGGCAGTTCACTAAGAGGGACGTAATGACTAGAGCACCTTGGTTAAAAAACAGTATGCAATACAAATAAAAAACAACGCAATAATCATGTTTCTTGAGGAGTTCCCCGGCTGAGAACATGTGGAATCTATAGATGTGAATAATGGTTGAAAGACTAATTTTTTATGGCATTTATCTTAGCTTCAATTTGCACGTGCCGCAAGCACGTGGCACCTCAGCCGTATGTAACCTGCACTATAAGGGTTGAGAATCTAATAAGCCAAACTACAGAAGAGCCCTAGGAATGGTTGCAAAAGCATGAAAAAAACAGAAGTGAGGAGAGGGGTAGATTTTGAAAGCAATGAAAGGCAGAAATTGCTGTTTGAAGCAATGAAGGCAATTAGAGTAGAACGAAAGTAAACATGCTGCGAAGAAAGGGATTTAGCGAAGATGAGAAATTTGTTTATCTTACTGTCGGAAAACCGTGTAGAAATCACAAAGGTTCGTGAAGTTGAATGATATATTTACCACAAGAAGAGTGAAGGGCATGATTCCTTGCAAATACAAACTGCTCCCATTAAAATCCGAGAACAAATAACTTTTTGATAATGCTCACACGTTTAAATCATCTAACTGAATGTCTTGACAAATTTTGATGAACACAATACAGAACAGGGCCGTGATATTCCAAGAATCCATCAAGTGATGGCAATTGCTGAACGCCCGAATGTGTGCGGACGGCGGTGGCAGCGGCGGTGGCAGTGACAGCAGCAGTTACGGCGCCGAATGTTGCGGCGTGACGGGCGGGCGGACGGCGAGGGTGGCGAGGGCGGCGAGGGCGGCGGCAGCAGCGGCAACGGCAGCGGCGGCGAAGGACTTGTTCTACCAGTTTGAACGCAATTACGAGTTTGAATGACGCGAATCCGACGAAAATAGGGCAGCAAAAAGCTGCGGTGACGGCGGCAGCGACGGCGCAGGCGGCGAAGGCGGCGGTGGCGGCCGCGAGTCCGTGTCTTTAATCAGGCGGCGCGCGCGCGCTTTTCCGAATTTGGGCGGCGGCGCGGGGCCTAATGGGCGAGCGACCGGCTCCTCGGCGGACGGACAGGCAGGCAGGCACGGGAGCACGAAAGGGACGTAAAAGAAGGAGGAGCAGGACAAGGAAGAAAGGGGCGGCGGGAGAAAAACCAAACAGAAAAAAAATATTGCACTTTTCGGAGAAGACCGTCAAAACATTAAATTGATCATATTAGAGGTAGTTACGGTGTTGTTATAATGTTTTGTTTCCCACTGAAGACCGTCATGAACGAGAATCCGTCGAATTATGATTATGGACGATCGTAATTACTTTTCACCTCCAGAAAATATTGACATTATACGGGTATATTGATTATTATCCCCTTGTCCAACTGAGCCACGTGGCTCCGTTGATTGCTTACTTGATTGAATTATGTTTCCGGACACGTCAACTGCTTTGGTCAGTAGTCTCGTAAGTGTAGTCCATATTAGGAAGGGGAGAAGAACACTACCACGAGAGATTCTGCTGTTCCTCTTTCGTTGGAGCGTGAGATCCAGCGCCGTTCTACACGTCGGATTGCAGGGTTTCCCTCCAGGTATCTTCCCTAGCTGGCTTCCCGGTCGGGACAAGCTCTGAGCTCCCGAGAGTAGTGCACGCAAGTACAAGTGTATTTGTATACGTATGTAAGGAGAAAGAAGGGGAAAAGAATCAGGAAGGAAATATCGCGCACGGTCCGTGGACTGTTTGTTAGGTACTCCGATATTCACCTGATGGCCGTAGAAACCACGAAAACTAACGACTAGAATTGTCCTCCATAGTGCGATTTTTATATCTTTGCCCCTCAAGCCCCTGTGGGCACGATGGAATATCAGACGGAATTTCATTACTTGTGCCATGCCGCTAGATGCAGCATGATCGCGAACACTGCTTGATACGACCGTAATGATGCGATCTCTAGCGGCACGACAGAGAAAGACGCGAAATACCGTGACAAATTCCATCGTGAAGACGGACCTTGAGGGATAAAAGTTACAAAAATCGCACTATAGACAAGGGTTGAATTCGACCTAGCTATTTAGCCAAAACCTAAAACCCACCTCCGTTTGCACTCGAACCCTAAGCCCTCTGGGTGTTGAGCGCCAGCCACGCTGTTGAGTGCTGGGCATGTCGGCCGGTGCCTGGCTGGGTGGCGCGCGGGTCGGGGGGGGGGGGTCGGGGGAGACATACGGCGGCGAGGAGCGCGCGCGACAGACGCGTAAATAGCCGGCGCGGCGGGGGGCGGGGCGGGGCGGGGGCGGAGGAAAAAAGCCGCCGAAGGGCCTTCGCGGCCGCATTCGGTGACGTGCGCGTTGATAGCCCCGCGGCGCAAAAACGGAGCCCGCGCGCCGGGGCGAGCGCCTTCCGAGCAAAGGAATTCCTGGAATTGGGGGTTCCTCGGAAATTTAATGCTCCGCTGGATTAATGACAACACTAACTGCTCATTGAGACATTGCAATTGCAGAAGGAATGTCTTCGCATCTCAGAAGTTACAAAAATTCAATTCATTAAGTTATTTCTGATTGGGTGAAAAACGAAGATTGAATTTGTCTTGAGAAATGATAAATCGATACCAAAAGTAAAATATTAACTCATGTTCTTCTATTAGTTAAAGCTTTATTCATTCATTTCAAATAATATTTTGTATTCAATGACTGCCTTACAAAAAAAATATCCAGAAATATCTTACATTCGTTACATTTAAATTCACGTCTCCATTATTTATGCGGTTAATAAGAAAAGAATAACAGTGTCAAAAGAATATAAAATATCCACATGGTCAATGACAGGGATATTCAGTAAGAATTCTATTTGCTAGAGTTATCTATAGGTGTATGGTTCACCGAGATCTTTGGTTGATGAGAAGTGTAGTATTTGTGTTTTTTACAGCATCCGCAGGGAATACCTCGTGACTGCTTTTCTTATCAGAGACAGAACCAGGGCAAGAGTTTTTGTTGCTTTGTCATTCCACGTTCTGATCACGTGATTCGGATGGCTATACTCTAATTGGTCTTTATCAGATACTGGAAAACAAAAAAGTCCATAGAAAGTACACGAGAGTATTTATGGAACGATATTTTTACTAAACTTTCCGGCATATAATATCTTATTAATTAGGTAAAATGTTTACGAGTCGCCATCTTTCAATTTTTGAATGTTATACATAGTATGTTCGTTTCCAGAGAATGTTATTTCAGTTTCAATAATAAACCAATAATTATACTTGAGAAACGTCCACACGAGAAACGTCTCGATAAATGTAATTTCATAAGCATTACTTAAAATATTGCTTACATATTTTCAATAATTTTCGATGAATTTATGTCGTCTGTTTGGAGATATCAAATGTGCTATGTCATCGTAAATGAAGGAAATGGTTCCGAATATCAATAATTAGATCTTCAGACGTGTAGATTTCTATCGACCTGCGAACAAATATTCAAGATAATGATAGGTTTGATTTCTTAATTATGTTTCACTGCTTCTCATCCCTGATATTATTACTTCTATATCACGCTCTTAGGTAGGTGCTTTATTTTGTTTCGTTTTTTAGACATGGAGTTTGCTTGGTTGAGATTGGACTATGATTTCAAGGAGTATACTAAAAGGAATATCAATGCAAAACGTACCACTTAAGTAAGCAATTATGAAACGATTCACATATAAACTATCATTCAAATTGTCAAAAGTAAATTAAAAGGTATGAAGATTGATTAAGGAAATAATTAAATGATTTCCAACAAAAATACAAAACAAAAATTATCATGCAAATTTAACAAATAATTTAAAAAAATGAAATGTTAAATTTCCATAAATACTATTTATCCATTTTAAAACGCACAGCAAGATAAAAAATTAGAAAATTAGTTTATTGGCGGACAGATGTTTGGACGAAATGTATTTTAACCCCTTTTTCTTCAAAGTAAATAAAATGGAAGAAGAACTGATAAAATAGAGAGATCGAATAACCCAGATTGGTAGAAATTGCAGCCCCCTGAAACGCAAGCGCGCAATTTTACCCTAGAGAGCCAGCGTATCGCAGACGATCCCCCGTGTTGATGCGAGCGCTGTGTGGCACGGGCCCCAAGGCGCTCTCATCCATATGCATCATATCCCACGTGCACTCGTTCTGAACACCTCGGCCGAATATTGTATGCATATGGATCCTCAGCACAGTAAGTGCCTCGTCTTGGTGAAAGACCTCTTTCAAACAGGGCCCATGCTCTCTACTTTGCTTCTTTTGAACGTCTTCTGGACGGTAATGCGATGTCTCAAGATAACGTTTATCCAAGTATAAATAGAAGAAAATGAACGCTTGTTGTGGTGAAATAGTCTGCTTGTCGCATCTGCTTCTGTTGATCAATGAGGATGATTCTAATACAAATAATATTGTGAAAATCAATGTCTGACTCGTGAAGCATTAACAATCTTCTTCACTTCCAAAGATTTTGGTCAATTTGTAACAACGAAATAATTTAATGAGTTAAGACCAAATGTCAAAAAATTATCACCGACCTATCGTTCATTCGAGGGAACCTTATTAATGCGTATGCCCCTGACAGACTATTGAGTTTTTTTCGGACACCAAGTAGTGGTCGCTTCGACCACCATGTGTTCTTTTTCAAGACTGGAGTGCGAAGAACAGAATGTAATAATAGAAAAGTTGGTATACATACATTTCAATGCAGTGTCATCTATCAATCGACATCACTCGCAGTGGAAAACTTAACTATAATTCAAATACGGTGAAAATGCAAATGAAATAGTAAATGTTAAAGAAATTAGCAAATGAATATCGTTTATGAACATAGTATTCCTTTTCGAAGAGAGAATTCATCCCACTTACATCATTAAATGTGTCGACTGTTTTTTGGGGGGAGATGAGGGTGGGAGGGGGGAGCACTCATATAACTTTTTGTGCTTTTTGAAGGTACAGAGGTGCAAAACATCATTCGATTCATCTCGACAAGAATCAATGAGCACAATTTTTAATGTGTACTTGAACGTGTACTATTTTTTGGTGAGAGAGAGTTCAAGACATCTTCAAAGTTAAAACATTTCTGACACGAATCGTTTTGAGTTCATTCATGAGATTGATGATAATTAAACTTGAGCGTATAACGAAAAAAGAATTTAAAAGGAAAGTATTTCTATCTTTAATTTTTAATTTAACTTACCAAAGCAATGACGGGAAAGTCAGACAACTATTTTATGAGTAAAATGTATTGTTACTGAAATTTGCACAGCACAAATAATACAGGCACACAAAAACAGTTGTCAAATCCAAGGACTTGACACTTGTTTTTCTAGGTAGGTCGAGGCGCTAAATCTGAATCTCAACCAGAATTGCGCCACCACCCTCTAGGTTCTTTGTTTTTAATCATGAGAAACAACGCGACATTGTTGATTGTAAATTTCACGGTGGTTTAACGCGATTAAAAAAATGGAAGGTGGTGGCGCCATTCTTGCTTGAGATTCGTATTCAGCGCATCCATAGAGAAACATGTGTCAAATTTTGGGTCTGACAACTTATTTTTGTGCTCGTGTAATTATGTTAAACAAAAATACCCTTCGGAAGCATCACGCTAAGCTATGGTGCGATTTTCTAACTTTGACTCACAAGCCCCTACGGTCACGATGGACTATCACACGGCAGTTCGCGTCTTTCTCGGTCAGGTTGCTAGAAGTCGCATGATCACAATCACTGCCTGATATGGTCGCGATCATGCGATATCTAGCGGCACGACTGAGAAGACACGAAATACTGTGACATATTCCATCGTGAAAACGGGCCTTCAGAGGCACAGTTAGAAAAATCGCAGTATTCAAGAGCTGTACTCCCCGGCGAAGAAGTCCGGCGTTGGGCTCTGAGCGCAGCGCCACGTGCGGCGGCGGCGCGTGCAGGGAGAGGGGAGGAGGGGGAGTGGGTGGGGTGGGTGGCGCCGCGTCGTCCGCGCGTCAGGGGGCGCCGCAGGGGGCGGCGGGCGCCCCGCGGGGAGCGCGCGCCGTAAAAATAAAGCAGCGCGCGGCGCGGCGCGGAGCGGCGCCCGCCGGCTGACCGCCCGCCCACGCCCACGCCCGCGCCCACGCCCGCGCTCGCGCCCCGTCAATCCACGCGCGCTAGCGAGCAGACCGCCCTCGGCCGTCGCCTTGGCCTCGTCTCCGCCTCCGCCACAACCTCCGTCTCCACTTCCGCCACCGCCACCACCTCCGTCTCCGCCTCCGCCACCGCCTCCGCCACCGCCACCGCCACCACCTCCGTCTCCGCCTCCGCCACCGCCACCGCCTCCGCCACCGCCTCCGCCACCACCTCCGTCTCCGCTTCCGCCACCGCCACCGCCACCACCTCCGTCTCCGTCTCCGCCACCGCCTCCGCCTCCGCCACCATCTCCGTCTCCGCTTCCGCCACCGCCCCCACCTCCGTCTCCGCCTCCACCACCGCCTCCGCCACCACCTCCGCCACAACCTCCGTCTCCGCTTCCGCCACCGCCACCACCTCCGTCTCCGCCTCCGCCACCGCCTCCGCCACCACCTTCGTCTCTCCCTCCGCCACCGCCTCCGCCTCCATCACCTCCGTCTCCACTTCCGCCACCGCCACCGCCTCGCCCTCGACAGCGATCCGCCCCGCGAGGACCCAGAATTCCAGTCCCGCCGCGACGGTGGCGCATTTTCTACACCAGCTACGTAGCTATGTCGAACTTATGGAGGGGAATTGAAGAGGTCGACTGCTCTGATCAATAGTTTTCCGTGCTTCCTATTAATACTAGGCGAATGCCGAGCAGTACCCTAACAAATAGGCCACGGACCGCACGCGGTATTTTCTTCCTCTTCCTAGTCCATCTCCCCCCCCCCCCCCACACACACACACACTTATATGCACCAGACTTTCACACATTTCGGGAGGGTAGTCGGGAGCTTGAAGCTAGTCCCTGAAGGGGCAGTGTCCCACTGAGAGAGATTCCTGGAAGGAACATCTCACTCAAGCCAGTGTGTAAGTCTGCGCCGGATATCACCACCGCGGGGGAGGACCATCGCTACTTCCCATAACATATTCCATACAGGTACTGTAACGAGACTGATGACGTGCCCGGAAAATCAATCAATCAGTCGTTCCCCTCGTCTCCTTCGCCTTTTTCTCAACCTCCTTCGCCATCTTTGCCCCTGCCTCGATGGCGCTGTCGTCCCTGCCTTGCCCCCTCCAGCAGAAGGACCTGGCATCGCCGTCGCTTGCGCCCTCGCTGCCGCCCGCGCTCTCTCACGTAGCCACCCACGCACAGTAGCGGTAGAGACGACTCGCTCCAGGCGGCACTTATAGGGGGCGGTAACATTTCACAATAAATAATAATATCTTATACAAATTTGAACCATTTAATATATTTTTCTCGCACCTATGATTCGGGTCAATTGAAATGAGCAGGAAATATTTCATTATTTATTCCGTGACGACTTCAATTAATGTATATATATATATATATATATATATATATATATATATATATATATATATATATATAATTGTCTCCTTTCCTGTCACCTTGTTGGAAACCATTCCCTCGGGGAATATGTTCCGCAGTCGTATAAAATCCAAATTGTGACCATGTTACCGGGTGACAATGCGTTTGAATTATTAAACTTGTTCAAAGAGTGCCCCAAAAGAAGTCCCGGTCGGGCCAATTCTTTGAACAAATTTAATAATTAATGTATAATGTTTATTATGTTATAAAAAGTGATTATTATATTGTAAAACATATATACATTACTTTTTTATTTGTACCCTGTAAAATACATAGTAATGATTATTGTCGTTGCCGAAACGTTCTTTAAAATGACCGTATATTTTAGTCATATAAACTGAAATACCTAGTATATAAGGGGGCGGCGAAATTTTCCTCCGCCCCGGGTGGCCGACACCCACGCGACGCCTCTGCCCGCGCATGCATCTCCGACGCTTTGACTTCGACGTCGCGTCACTCTCGGCATTCTTTGTGCTCTCTCGTGCCGCCGCCATTACTCCTGACGACGCAGCGTCCTTCAGACCTCGCACGCCAACTGGAGCGGCCGACGGGCTGCTCGCGACCTTTCGGAGCCGCTCCATGTGGACTTCGTGGTGAACAACACAGGTTCGCGTCAGTTTTCGCAGGGTTCCAATTTCCTCTCCCCATCCTCTCATGCGATCATAGCTTCATCTCTATCTATACCACATTGACGTCATCATACGTATCTATTAACTTATTCACTCATCCCACGAACCGTCACAGTGTCAGGCACTATGATTGTAATAATAAAACTTCTTTCAGCCTACTTCTTTACTCTACAGACTTTTGAGATGGTCTCTTCATCAGTGCTCAGGACGGTACTGTTCCAAAGCTTACTGCATTTACATGTGCTTTCTTAGTACGTTTCCAATTATGCGTAATAGTCATTCAATTAGTACCTTTGGATTTAAATAGATCAGTAGCTTTCATTAAAAATCATAATTGCAGAGATTGGCGGTTCAATTGCTTGTTATAACGCAAGATTCTAACGGGGGCTGCGAAGTAACTGTCACATCTGGCTTCATACATGGAATTGGTTGAATTAGCTTCGAAATATAATATGCACGAAATATTCGCGGCGTATCATCTCACTAGAATTCATATTCGCTCTGTCATTATCTTTTCGTAGAAGCGTATTTACATATTTATAATTATGTTTTGGGCTAATAATTTTTGAAATTAGTTCATATACATGAGAAGGAAATGCATCTCTACATGTTTTCTGTATAAGTTAATCTTACACTTATGTTTCTATTTTGTTTCAGGTAAGTGAGCAGAGGGAGCTGAAATGTGAAGTAATGTTTTGAGTTGCATTGTTTACTCGCTTGCCAATCATCGAAGGTGATGTACAGATATTTTCTTCAATTATTTCCCAGACTTATAAAACATGTTGCCTGTTGGTGATTCTGTGAAGAGACTAAACTAAATTCACTGTAAGAAATTATTTACAATTGATAAATTGCTGTCAAATGCTCTTATGTTATTTAATAATTCAATCAAAATTTAAACTTATTTAAATATTAACGTGAAATATACAAACAGGACATTTTTATACTCCATTAAAATATAATGCATGCAGTCAATTTCCCTAACCAAACTCATGAACAAGAAATACAGATCTTAGATCCGATCAAGTAGGATATTTAAGAAAAAACTAAGTATCTTTTGTAAGCTCGGCTACGTAATGTAAGCGGAAACAGCTTTCATAGCCACTTTGAGTGGATACAAGTAGAGATAGACGCTCCAACCTACCAGGCACAAGGCCTTGCCCTGCTAATTATTAAAAGGGTCAATCGATCATTGTTATCCGCCAGCTCGCTGAGCCCCCATCAATATCTGTCCACTGCTACCGCTGGTCCACCGTCTAAACTGAGTTTCTGATCGGAGTGGAGGACAACGCGCATCTGGAAGACGTGTTTCTCCACGCAGGTGGTCGCAGTCGACAAATGAATCTGTAAACATGAGACCGACTTGTCATCGACTTGTTATTTTCCTAAGCTACATCTATTTCTGAAATGAAGCAACGCTTTCTTTATTCATTTGGAAGATATGCTATTATTGGTCACCCATCATGTTTAAATTAGGATTATTTTATCACAATAAATTGTCATTTCTATATTTAAAACATTAATGAATTTTGCTACGGAAACGAAAACACTGTCCAACATCTATGAAGAGAAATTTATATAATTTGATTTAAAAATTGAAGCGAAATGCTTTGATTGATATTAATTATTTTCAGCATAAAAAATATGTCGATATCATTTTTTTCTGTTAATTAATTTTGTTCTGTTAATTAATCTGTACTATTATGTTTCACTAGAAAGAACGTGAATGTAAGTAAGGCTAAGGTAAAATGTAAAATGGACGCTAACATATTCGAGTACTTCTACTGTCCTTCCGATTTAACTGATATAAGTATAGCACATGAACTTTGAACTATTCAAAGAAGAGGAAATAAACATGTCCCGTTAGAGACTGCCCTTTTGCCCGCCACAGGTTCCACGTGCACAGCCCGGGAGTGGAAATCGATAGCCGAATGCAGAAAACGACTTGACCTATGCATCAGGGATCTCCCGCGTGGTACTAAATGAAAACGTGTTCCTGGAAATACCTTTGCAAGTGAATGGAGAGCAGTGAAGCTTCGAGGTCCGTAAGGGAGCGAACCAATGACGGAGCCTCACCCGATCTTCCGCGAGGGAATACCGCACAGCACGCGATCTCGATGCCGCTCCTGATAAGTCTGCGCCGATATCTTATCCTCATGGCTTCTTTACGTGACTTCACAACTCTCACTGGCGCATCAACCCAGAAAGGTACAAGAGCATGGTCGTAGATATGCCTCGCATCTGCTACTATTAATACTCGTTCCAAAAAAACTTGTATTGTTTTCCTTGTGGATTCTAAAGTTTACTTTTTACTGATTCACTTAATGAAAAAAATGCCGTTTTAGCTCGCAGTTTTGTAATACTTTTTCTTTGCTACGTATGTGGTAGTATGGTGAGAAAATAACTGAAGGCGGCAACATGCAAAGCGACTGGCATGATTTACAAGTCTTGTGTTATTTATTCTCTTCCTTATATTGATGAATTATTGGTTATATAAAAATTGTTAGTGTACGATAAAGAACATAGTTGTGCTTTCGTTAAACGGGTTGCATTTGTCTACATGTTTTCTTGCATTTTGACGTACGAATATGAACCGATGGTGCTAGAACAGTGGTGCTAAAACAGCACTACTTTCTCGCCCATATTTTTGCACAAAATTACGTGAAAAATTTTCGAAAAATTGTACCTTATTTCAAAATCTATCTTTAAGGAAGATGCCGAAATTGAGGGAAAAGAATCTTCATTTTTATAAGTATATTTGTAGGAAGGCGCCGAAAAAAATTGAATTATTGCACCTTTCAAAAAATCAGAGTTTTCCATGAAATTGCGAGAGAATATTTCTCTAAATTTGTAAGCTGATTTTCTTCTAATCCATGAGCATTAAAGGCAAAAGAAAAGACGTAAACACTGCATAAACTTTTTCCTGATAGGAAAATACGCTTTTATCGATTATCGTACAGCACGTAGGGAAGTGGACTCACTACAACTCATTCCTTCTACTACAACACCGAGGAAACGAAATGGTGACGTCTAAGACAATACTTTTGTGACCGATTGGTTTTGCATCCCCAAGTTGGCGACGAAGCTCCAGCTTTCAGCCTCCTCGACGAACATCAAACAACTTTGACTATTATTTTTGAGCATTATTTTCAACGTACTATAAGCCAAGTTCTTTGCTCTCCAATCTCGCGGCGTTTCGGTTTGGCTCTATGGTTTCGCTGGGCACGGATTGGATGCGTTCCTGGAGGAACATGAAATAAGACTCGAAAACTGTATTAAACATAGCAACCATCAAATGTTGCTTTCAAATAAAGCATAAATGTAAGATCACAAAACGTGAATCTTAAGTGGTACCTAGAACTATATCTCGCTAGATTGCAGGATAACGCAGATATTTAGCAGTGTGCATCCCCCTTCCGCGCAACATAGCACTCGAACTGGCAGGTTTCTGAGGGGCTGCTCTTGCGAACGAGGGGTGCGCGCGAAGGAGAGTACGTGGGGACGGGCGGCCTTCCCCACCTCCTCCCCCTCCCGTCCCCCTCCCTTCCTCTCCCGAGAGCTGACATCTGACATTTGGCGGTCGCCGCGCGCGCCCTGACACGCGTCAAGCGATTTGCCTCGCGACGGGGGGCGCCCCGGCGGCGCCACGCCCCCCCCCCTCCGCGCCACGCCGCTCCACGCAGCGCCTCGCCGCGCCACGCTATGCCACGCCACGCCGCGCCACATCGCGCCACGCCGCCCCACGCCGCGCCACGCCGCGTCGCGCCGAGTCACGCCATGCCACGCTACGCTGTGCCTTGCCACGCTGCGCCTCGCCGCGCCACGCCGCGTCGCGCCGAGTCTCGCCGTGCCACGCTACACTGTGCCATACCACGCTGCGCCACGCCATGCTCCGACAGGCCACGCTGTGGCGCGCACCTCCACGTGGTTCTACACTGTGCCAGGCTACGCCACGCCGCACCGCGCCTACCAGCCCAGTTCCGCTCAACCCTCGCAGGGTCCTACCCCTGCCGAACCCTGAAGACTAAATATGCCTGAAACAAGTAAGCTTCCGGGTCAATGATTCCTGAGTCGATCAGTTTATTTTATTCAGGGTCCCTTCAATCAGAAAACAAATGGTGAGATCGACCCTTATTTTGTTTCTGGACCTAAGTTTAGCTTAAAATCTACGCACGTTTTTTTGAGCTCAGTATATTATTGAGGAATTGAAATATTTCGTCAGCAGTATCATCGAATATATTGCTCTCAATGTTCTGGAGGTAGTGATTTGGTTTTTTACATTGAGTAAGATATAAGATAATAGTTAAAAATGTTGCTGGCCTTGCTTTGTTGGTACTTTTATTCGTTATTCAACTGTGTGTAGTAAACGGAAGCGGAGGAGATTCTGGAGCTGAAGATTATAATTCTTCCCAATACGTCACATTCAGTTTTTACTGCTCTTTGACGAAAATCAATCAGACCGAATCCAACGACGCACACGCTCCTTCTTGTCCCGAGTTCGAAACTGAATTTCTCTCGCTGGAGCCCCACATGTGGGAGTGAATTACAGAAATTTTCTGAGGAAATATAACGTATAGCTCCTCCCCATGATGTCGTTGCGTCCTAGTGTTTTGGTTACGTTTCAACTCTCATTTCGTTCGGTTTCGCCGAGGAGAAAAATATTTTTCAATAAAAGTGTATCCAATGTCGCAGAGAAATGATAATGACTAATTCCTGTGGAATATTGGGTAACATTTTTAGGTATAATATGGAGCGTGTCTGGACAGAATACGTTTGTAGAGAAATACTTTTGAAAGCATTGACAGTATTACGTAAAATAATATTATCGATTATGAATTGTTATGATCATTCACCTCACATTGCCCGACTAATGAAAAACTTAATTAGTTTGTTTTACTGATACAATACACTTTTTATTTAATATTTTGTATAATTGAAAAATTATATTGAGGTTTGAAAATAAATAGTAAGGAAAAATATTATTTGGTAATTTGAATGAAATCTATTGTTACACACAGACACATCACCCCGCAATAAAACATAATTATAGTCGCAATAAAACATAATTATGACGTGTCCGAAATTTCACATTAGAAACCTGTCACTACCATTACTGACACTTATTCTTTGTGAGAAATGAAGTTAATCGCCACATGAGGCTAGTGAGTTACTCTGTTGTAATTTCCCCGCGTTGCATGAGCGGTCGGAGCTCTTCCCAGAAGCAATCCCTCTGAACGCCGGGAGTCGGTGGCCAGCTCCCCTTCCCTGGCGTTCCAACCTCTCCTCTAATCTTCGTCTCACGTCAGATGACGAATGGTCCTCGCGACACTCCTCAGTGATGGCGAGGTGGCACCGGTTGTGGTGGGAGGATAACACATCTCGGCTACTCACAGCTGGCAGATAAAACCACATGTATACATTTTTGTTGGTTAAAAATATCGAGTTGGTTCAAAAGGTTAAAAAAAGTATGTCTGAATCGGCTTTACTCGTACTTCACATAGAGAGAATTCTTACACTATGTAACAATTCTGATGTCAATGTGAACGCAACCGGAAGAGTGAATATTCGGAACGAGATTCTTGATTTGCGACATCCCTCCAAGTGGATACTGCAGGACTAAAATGAGAGGATCGCTCATCTTTACGTATTTCTCGTGAAATAGCTTCGAGAATTAAACATTAAGAGTCCGACAAAATATATTGTGGACAGACTCACTTCAGACAAGTGTAAATCATGCAGCATACAAGAATTTAAAGCGTAAAAGAAAAGTATATTTCTAGATTTTTCATTTAAATTACAAAACATAGCATCACCTTTAGCTCCATCTATAAGTGCACAAAGTAATATATATTTTTAGTTTATTTACGAGCTCCTGGTTACTATGATGATACTTTGACACAAGGGGGAACTCATTTTCATGCTGGCGCAAATCATTTCCGGGTGGCGCGTGTTCTTAACCCATTCGAGAAATCTGCCCTCCTCCGTAGAAATAAGTCCCGCCGCCCGTTCGGCTCCTTTGAGATTTTTTTTATTTCCTTGCCTATTGTCTGGTAATATGCTCTTATGACTCCACAGAGCGTAGAATTTCTCGATTAAACCTTATAAACCTGGACATATTACGGCAATCTAAAGGCCACTTATGCCATGGATTCTTATTACAATAATCAATTGTTTCAATATTTACAATCACGTTAAACGTATTAACTCTATTCGTTACGTTTTTTAAACTAGGAAGACCAAACTAGTAACGGAAGTACACAAAAACAAGTTTCGCAGTAAATATTCAGATAGATTTCTTTGTTCATTTGAAGCAAAGTCCAGCAGTTATAATGTGTACCAAATTTTTTTGCTTTCTGTAGAAATGTTTTTCAACTTGTCTTCAATTATTGTTAACGCAAAAGAATATTTGCGAGATTAATTCTACGAGTTTATTGTGTACACAATTGCACTATACGAATTTTAAGGAACTGACAACGCGAGACAATTTGGAAATAGCTGTTCGTTTACCCAAATTGTTATCACTGGAGACCGATAACATTGCACCTCCTGCTAAGTATGTTATTTCTGCAACTAGTATTAAGTTGTGAACACTCAGATGTTTTATTGATCTCTTTCATGACACTAATTCTTTTATCATCGAATTTCACCCTCATTTCAGAAAAGGTGATTGAAAGTTTTTGTCAAACACGATTCTAACCTCACAAGAACAAAAGGATTATGAATTATACTTTACATACATATCTTTCACGTAAAATAAAACATATCTTATTAAACGTAGCTCCAAACAAGAGGTTTTAATTGTCGGTCTCGTGGCCGAGATCGCTAAAACAGTAGTGCCGTAGTGATCTCGAACCAAAGGGTCGCGGGTTAGAGTCCCGCCTCGGGCATTGTATGTGTTCGTCCTTTCACCCCCTATCATCACCATATCGTTTCATCCTCATACCATAACGTTAAATCCAATAGTGGTCGCTAATGATCTAGTAGGTGATGCGACCTTAAATAACAAAAAAAGAGAAGAGGTTTTAATGTCATCGAATTCATTATATGTCACCTATAGGAAATGCTTTGAAGACTGGAATCTGATGCACTCAAATGCAGACTCAGACGCCCGTTCGCACCTGGTCTCTCCTTCGGCTGAAAACGAATCCACCGAGTTCCTCGACACAGGGGCTAACGCTACACGAGCGGCCGCCGCCACTTAACATCCCCTCACCCGATAGCTCTGCCAGGCAGCTTATGCAGCTCAATGAGCGCGCCAAGGAAATGCAACTGCTAACTGCCTTTCTTTTTCACGAGCACTGCAGTTGCGTAATGATGACAACTCGAAATGATTCTACAGCGAAAGGAAGACCACCGCTGTTGACTTTTTTCAGCCGTGCGTCATTGTTCTTGTGGTAGTTCTTTTGAGGATTGTGACGAATTAGAAAGGGGAGTGTTTGGTTGCAAATAGTTGACGTTAGGACAGGGAGAACAAAAAGCTTTAAAGAGAAAAGGGGAAAAGAATTTTTCTTGCAAGTGCTTCGAATTCATTCGTAGACCTAACTACAATCCCACGGTCATATGAAGTATGACGCGGTCAAACGTGACGCTATCGATCTGGGTCTAGAAAATTACTATATCTAATACAGTTTAAATGAGTGTATCCGTTCATGGAATAATTTTTCTAATATTTCAGCATTCATTCGCGCCCTCATTTTCGTCGATTCTCAGTCACAACTCTTCAAAAGCAAACTATAAGGAAAATGAAGGAAAGAATAAATAGAAAATAAGAGAAAAATAACTAGCGTCTGTACGAAACACAAGGAAAGAGCGCAGAAATAATTAATAAAGGGAAAACACTAAAAATATATTTGTCAATAAGAACCTCATCGCTGCAAATGTGTTGTGAACATTAATTCTATAAAATGTCTGTCAGCTCAGTCTTACTCGACACGAATTAAGGAATGTTATACAAAAGCAAATAAAAAAGTACCAGCAGACACTCATGGAGGGCGTCAATGAGCTTTTAGTACGTATTTGTGAATTATCAAATCATGATTGATTCAACACATGTTTGCTCAATATTAAATAAATCCACCAAAATTCGATGTGTTCAGATGAAAAAGTTGTCATTTTTTCAGAATGTATTTGCTCGGATAATTTTACATAACAAAATCAATAATCAACATCAAAAATCTCCAATTGAAATGCAATGAATTTAATATTTTTGAAATATTCTCTGCTTTATAATGACCATACAAAATTTTATATAAACTATTTTTCAAACTCACTTTTATGAGTGAAACCTTTACACAAAAATCATCGAATTTATTCGATTCGAAAATTTTTAAAACATTCAAAGGATGCATTTTATGTTTCTTGAATTTTCTCTTAAAAAATATCAGAACGAAAGAAAAGCAATTCCTAAAAAATTGGAAAAAATGTTCGTGCACGCCAAGACGCCCCAGCGACGTGCAAAGCCGCGTGGAAGGCAAGCGCCGTTGCCCACCGCTCGCAAAGCGCCTCCGTCAGCAAGCCCCGGGCGCAGACGGGCGGGCGCAGACGGGCGGGCGCAGACGAGCGGGCGCGGAGGCCTACCCCAACGGGCGGCGCGTTGCGGGGCACGCGCGAAGGGCACGCCCGCGCCGCCAAGCACGCCCCGGCGGCGGCGCCCCGGCCGCGCGTGACGCCAGCACGCCCGCGCCCGCGCCCCCGCGCGACAGCACCCGCGAGGTGGCGTGGCGACAGCACGTGCGTGCGAGCAAGTGCGTCAGACGTCACAAGAGAGGAAATACGAGAGAGCGAGCGAGGGTATGCCTAAAACAGCAGAAATGCGAGAATGTGGGGAAAATGTTGTCAGACATCATAGGAGTGGAAACATGAGACAGAATGCAAAGGGATTACAGACGCGGCATACGAGCGAAGAAACCACAAAATGGGCCACAAAAGAGGGGAAATGTCATGTGAGTAGATGTAAGAATAAAACAGCAGGGGAGAATTCGACAAAATGTGCGACGAAACATGTAAGATGTCATACGAGTGGAAGTATGGAAGGTAAAACGAGGAAATACGTAAGTCATCATAAAAGTGTCAATTCGTGGAGAATTTTAAGACATCATATTAGTGCAAATATGAGAGAGTACGAGAAGGTATATGAAAGATAGCATTCGGGAGAGAGTGCGACATTACGTGCAAGAAAACAGGTATTGTAAAGCAAAACTAATATAGTATGTCATATTAGAGATTGTGTGAGAGGCCACGCGAGGGAATACAACGCAACATAAGGCAACATGTAGAAAGAATGCCGGAAAGCATGCAGAGTAACTTATCAGACAATACGTTATCTATGTAAAAGATTAGTGATACTTTCGACACCAAGTGTCAGATATGTTGTCAGGTATCAAAATATTGTGATACCTCACAACACCTTTCTTTAATTAGAAGGTGTCTACCTCACCAGCGATCTAATTAAAAATCCTTTAACTTAAGAATGGATGTGAAGAAAGCTAGCATTTGCACCTTTATATCGAAACGAAAATACATTTTGTATTTACAAAAAGTCGGTGTAACCGTTCCATCCTCAGCCAGTCGTCCAGCAGCGAGAGTGTTCGCCCGCCGTCATCATCCGCGGCCGCTGCGTCGGGCGTGCCTGGGGAGGCGGCGGCGGCACAGCGCCTCCAAACGGCGACGCGCGTAACACGAGGCGCACTTCCCGTGCAACCCGAGCGTCGCCCCTCCCCTCCCCGCTCCGCCCCGCCCCCTCCCTGTCGGACGTGACCGCGCGCGCGGGCTCCGAAGCCCGAGCACCTGCGCCCGAGGCCGCGGCCGCCGCCAGACAAAGGCCACGCGGCCGCCGCCGCCGCCCGCCCGCCCGTGCCCCTGCGCAACCCACGACCACCCGACCACCGGCGGAATCGAACCCGACTCCCCGCCCCGCCCCGCCCCGCCCTGCCCCGCAGCCCGCGCGCACGCCCTTCCGCGTGCCGCCCGCCTCATTTATACACTCCTTTTTATCTGCCATCCTCTCTCTGCAATGCGCTAAAGAAAGATGACGGTTTTGTATCTTTCATAAGAAACCATCGCCACGTAACACCGTAATTGTGTTGTAGAGGGACTAACCCCTCAGTCCTGCGTCAGATTAAAGACGGAAACAAAAGCAGTTCGCAGATTATGGCGTATGGAAAATGAAGACGATGCTGCAACCCCCAACACATACCACGCTGCTACACGTTTTGCCATATGCTTAAAATAGAAACTACGCAATTTGGATGCTTAGAACCAGAGTTTCGTGGACACGAATTATCTACGCTGTAATCTATGTTCAGAGTCGTGTTCTAGCAAAAAGCTATTTTCACTTTTGAAACGTGAATTTAGAAAGTTCGAGATCATTTCAAAGGTCCGCCTGTTTTAATTATTTACCTATGGAGTGTGAATGGCAAGCGTGTAATTATCCGCAGAATAACTTATCTTATTGCCTTGATTTCGACGAGAACTGTAGTGATGTGAATGCTACTCTAATGTATTTACAACAAACATTTATGAACCTGAAATAATAATTGTAAAAAAGGTATTTTAATGTACATATTTATTTAAAAAATACTAATTTGAGGTACGATGGAGAGAAAGCTAAACGTTTACTTGGAAATGTGGTTAATGGTGATTCTTAATTATTGTCTATGAAAAATATTTAGTCTGTATTTGAGCATCAATTACAAAAATTGTTGAAGATACATGAACAAAGACCCATGGAAGTTGAAGACAGTTAGAAAAACGTGAAATATTTCCAATCACAATCACGACAGCAATATTTTAAAAATGAGACCTAATATTTTGTAATATTTTCCAAAAAAACAGTTTTGGGCATATTTTGAGAAGATAATTCAGTAGGCAAGTACAATGAAAGATTGGAAGTCCAGAAGTATATACTACTTGATCCTGTAAAGATTGGAAATCATTGTGCGGGAGCTGCAGGAACGAAAAATAATTATTTCATGGACACTGGCTTCGGGTCATCAAATGACTTAAGTTGTCCCAAAAATCCACATTGGCACACAAGCCTAAAATTGCGGCCCGAAGTCACGTGGTACTAATGAAGAAAAGTTTAGTATATGTGAAAGGGTAAAATACAAATTTAAGAGATATCATTTTGTTTAGTTATCACAAACATGTTCACACGCATTCTTACATCGTTGGATGACACATGTAATATTAGCAGCATATATTTCGTATTTCATTCAGCGAAACATATCTATTATTCATGGTAATGCAATGTTTAATTGAAAGATAAATTTAATGCTATACAATTTAATAGATAAGTGCAAATCACAAAGCACGAGTTCTCAGGTAAAATATTTCCACACAAAGTCACGAAAGGGGAATGCAAAAATATGGCATTCTTTGCTAGGGCGCGAGGATCTCTGACGCAGCCCTGATCTGGGGCAGCGCCGGGCGCAGCAATCGCATTCGCTGCGTCGCGGGGGGCTGGGCCGGGCGCCCATTGTGCTCTGCCTGGGCTAGGAAGCGGGCCAGCCGAGCGGAGCCCAGCCGCGGCCCGCCTGCAGACGGCGTGGCGACGCCAGTGGCGTTGGACAAGCGGCGGGCGGTGGCTAGAGGGCGGCAGGAGGGCGGGAGGAGAGGGTGGGAGAGCGGCGGGACTAAGGGCGCCGGGAGGGCGGTGCGAGGGCGGCAGGAGGGCGGCGGGAGGGCGGGCGGCGGGAGGGCGGGCGGCGGGAGGGCGGGCGGCGGGAGGGCGGGCGGCGGGAGGGCGGGCGGCGGGAGGGCGGGCGGCGGGCGGTGGGCGGCGGGCGGCGGGCGGCGGGAGGGCGGGAGGGCGGGCGGCGGGCGGCGGGCGGGAGGGTGAGGGCGGGGCCATTCGACTCGACGCACACGTGTCCCCGTTGCGCTCGCACACGCTGATAGGCGTTCGGCTGACCCACTTTCGCGACGCCCCGAACGAAGGGGCGCGGCGGGTAACGCGAACCCGGAAGGAAATCGGCGCGGAAAAGTTATAGGCCTCGTTAGCGCAGAGGATGTGACCGATCGCATGGTAGGGGGTGCAGAAATTTCTTCGCGTGTAATTAACATTGTGCTTGTGATGGATGGTGTGCACGTGGACTCTCGTATTTGGTATGTGAATTGTCTACACGAATACCGGAATCAATTTTTGCAATGCGCTTGTCGCGAAGGATTGTCAAAGAACCAATCGACTTGAGAGGACGTGCTGTTGTTCATTGTTTTCAAACATTTAACTGAAATTGCATCGACAAATCATGGTACAATTGATTTGAATACGAATTTGAATGTACAAGAGCAAAGAAGATTTATATTTTGCATAGTAAATTCCCATTAGTATTATTTTAACGGAAATTTCTCATTAAATCATGAAAGATTCGCAGAGCTGATGTTTTGGAGATCCTGAAAGCGAACAGAAACACCAACAAACATTTCGTAATGAAAATATCTGCGCGAAATCATTGATACTATTTAAATAGGTCGTCCTTCCAAGTTAAAATTTGTGCTTGAGGAAAATGTGTGATGGCACAATGCATTTTGAAATGCTCGTTCTGAGATAGAACCTGTTGATTCGTAAATTGGCATGCAATGTCCGTGTCCTTGGCTGGAAACCGCCTCCGAGGAGGGTTTGATGAAGCCGCCTTTTTAGCATACGACGTGTGCGCCTCCCTGCGCCGCCCTCGCGAGGTGCCATGGCTGCCGCCCCTCGCAGCCGCCGACAGGCGAACAGCGCTCGCCGCTGCCCACGGCGCGCGCGCTAATTGCAGGGCGACTCCGCAGGCAGCTGCGCGGCTCCCGCCCCCGGCTCCCGCCCCCGGCTCCCGCCCCCGGCTTCCGCCCCCAGCCCCATCACCCAGCCCCAGACCGGGGCAACTGATGTCACTGCAATGCTTCTGATTGAGAAGTCGTACGTTTGAGTTCCCACGGTAGCAGGATTTTCGACACCATCATATCAGCTAGGTCGAATTCAGTCGCTGTCTGGAGGGGAATTATAGCGGCCTGCTGCCTTGGTCGGTAGTGCCCTCATCTCCTGCGGCCGCCGGCTCATTTCCATCCCGGCTCCCGCTGCAATCTCCGCTCCTAGCTCGCCCGTGTATTTTCCGTCCTCCGCCCCAGCCCTCACTCCCGCTCCCACTACCGGTTCCTGCTCTCAGCTCCGGTCCCCAGCTTCCAGCTCCATTCGCAGCCGCCAGCCCTTCACCGCCCCTGACTCCTAACACCAGGGCCCGGCGCCCGGCCCCGATCTGAGCTCCCGTTCCCACTGCTCACACCCAACCCACGGGGTCTAGTCCATAGGCCGTAACCCTCGCCCACGCCGTCACCAGCCCTCGCCACCTTCCTCCACCAGTGTTTGCCGCCAGCAGCGGAACTCTGCATCTTTAATATAAAGTTAAAAGAACGAACTATGAAATCGTGACTCGGATGTCTTGTAAGGCGAAAGGACACAAATAAAACGCTTAGAAAATATTTGAAAATAATTGCTCAGAAACACAATTCTATTTAAATGCAAAAAATCATAATATTTTTTAAAATTTTCAACTTATTTAACAGTACAAAAATGATACACGACATTACATAAAATTTATATTTGTACTCAAACCTTGTTTTATTCGTCAATAATGAGATTCGTTTATGTTTATTAAAAAATAACAAAACTGTTTATGGAGTCAACGGTAATTCGACCCATTGCATCTCTCGTAATTGACACATTGATTTGTTTAGAGATGCTCCAGAATTTGGGAAGTTCGTTTGCCAATATCTCCTAGAGTAATTTTCACAGAATGCGGAAGAAAATGCACACCGGAAGTCACGTCATGAAAGTTGTCAAAACTTGTAAGAATAGCCATGAAAAAGGAGAAAACCTCGTAAAGTTAACAATCTGATGAGTTATTTCTTAAACTCTCCCAGTACAATTAAACTCGTGTCTAAACTCTTCCCACACATCGGCTTCACACTTGCATCTTCCCAAATGCAGAGTGAGTTATCTACGCGCCAACTCTAACCGGACGTTTAACTCGTCTGTGTCATAAATCTGTTTGTATGGTTAAGATACTCGTAAATTAAGGAGAGAATAAATGAACGATAGTTTCCCCCGTAAATAACATACCCGATTCAAATTAGTGTAGGTAACAATTCCTTCAGGACGTATTGTGATTCGAAATACGCGAATAAAATTATGTGAATACAGGTAAAATGTGACAGGAAGAAACCATATTTAATTCCTAAAAGATGTAACGTAAATCGTAAGCAACTATTTCCTTTACTTCAGTATATACCCGATCTTTGTAAGTTGTAACGAGAGTTCTCAGTGAACCAAAAAAGATCCGAATCTACAATCTTTTTATATACAATCCACAACATCTGTTTTTTGTTGTCTGACACAACACGGTATATTTTTAAAACAAGTAACTACATCACTGCAGAACTTTGATTTCCGTAAATTAGTCAGGTAAGTAATACAATAATAAACGCGAGGTGAATGGTAAATTTCGATGTTAGCTATTTTTACTAAATTGAATGATCACAAATTATTACCAAATTTAAAAATTATTATTTCATAAATCTTGGAAACTACTTATTTCGACGACCAACATTTCAGAAAAGGACATGTTTTAAAACCGAAACCAGATATTTCTAATACACTTGACCATCTCTAGAGAGTCTGAAGCCAGATAAGCCCAATATTGACAATTCAATTTCCAGACAAAAATTGTCACAAAAATGACGTACGGAGTTAAGTCAGTCGTCTGTAAATACTGTGCTACCTCACGACAGCCAATCGACCTCTTATATCATCATTGGCCCCCATTTAAACCGCCCCGCGCCGCTGGGGAGGTGCTTCAGAGCGACGCGGCGTCCGCCGAAGGGCGCCGCCCGGCAGGCGCTCATCGCCGCGGCGCCTGCGAGGGCCGGGGAGGGCGGGCGGATGGTGGCCGAGGGGCGAGCGGGGGGCAAGTGGGTGGGCGGTGGCTGGCGGGCGGGCAAGGGGTGGATAAGAGGCGAGATAGGGCGGGCAGGGGGCAGGAGAGGGCGGACGAGAGATGGCGAGGACGGGGGTGGGCGAGGGTGGGTGAGGGTGGGCGAGAGCGGGCGAGAGAGGAAAGGAAGGCGGACGGGGGGGAAGCGAGGGGCGGTGAGGGCGGGTAAGTGCAGCGGCGAGGGCGGGCGGGCGGGGGGCGGGGCGGCGCCGCCGAGTACCATCCATCACGGGCGGGCGCGGAGGCGGCACCCGTGTACCCGCGCGCGGCCTCGATCAATCACTCGCGGAGCCGGTGGTCGCGTCTCGATGAAGACCTCACAGCGCCCCGCTCGTTAGCGGCCCCGCCCCCGCGACGCCCCCGCGACGCCCTCGGCGCCGGCCCAGACGCCCTCGCGACAAGCCGTCCCTCCAACGCTTTTGCGCAGGGCTCCGGTCCAAGGCCAGACTGCACACTGCCAGACAACAGCACTGCAACGCTCGGGGTGTGCTCCACCATAGGCGTAGAAATTGGTGAAGGGTACAATGATTTCATCATTGGAAGTATGTGAGATGGTCTCATACTATACATTTTATTAAAGCGAAGACTGCAGAAAACAGTCTGTTCTCCTATATATATCTAGACGCCAAATGTTTTCAATAAAGGTGATCGTAATGCCACCGAATACGCTTTCTGCTTCAATAAACGTTTTATCACATCATATATTTTTAATATATCGCTTTGTTTTGAACGACCCACATGCTAGTATTTCGACCGAGCAATACATCCAGACGTACGAGAGTATATGTTTGGTGACGAATATGCAACGTATTCTCCCGTACAATATGAACACTGATTGATTCAAAGAAGCAAACCGAAATCAAAAAGAACTGTGTATTCGAAGTAAAAAATCCTAAATCCAAACTTATGGAGTTAGTCATTTACCCTTCTATGAACTGCATAACAATTTGTCACTAACACTTCTTCTAGAAGTCATAACTTAGAAAAGAACTTTTAAAAAAGTTATTGAAGGTTTCCCACAAATCGTTGAACTAATCGTCTGAAAATTAAGTGTCTAATATACATGTCACGAAAAACCTCTTCTTAAAAAAGCATAAATCCGCAAAAAGGTAGTTTTTTCCGATTCACGAGAATCAGCATTCTTTCATAAGGCTGGCAGTAAATCCGCCTGCAGCTGTTGTTGAGGCTACTGGAGATATTGGGCTACCGTTCCCTCTCCAGCTTCTAATTTACGCACTCGCTATGGAACAATAAATGCACGGCTTCCAAAAGTTATGTAAGAAGTGGCATGTTTTAAAGGCGTGAGGTCAACTCCCTTTCCATTCGTTGGGTGAAATCCCAAGAACAAGTCTACCAACACACCTGGCGCGTGCTCCCGCTCTGGAAGAAGGGGTCAGAGGTCCCTGGGCGACCACGCCGCTTCGCTCAACGACTGCTCCACCGCCACAGCCTCCACCTCCACCTTTTGGCCACCGTGACACCTCCGCCTTCACCATCGCCTCCAGCACTACTGTCGCCACCGCCGCCGCCACCGCCGCCGCCGCCGCCACCGCCGCCGCCGCCGCCGCCGCCGCCACCGCCGCCAATGCTGCTAGGGCTCCCGCCCCCGCATTCTCGGCCATTTTGACACCTTCATCACCACGTCCTTTGCCACTCGCCACTTCGCAGAGACTCCAGTGGGGCTCCACTGCCATTATGTAGAAATCTTTGACATTTCGTGTAATAATAACTCTTTGAAACTTTGTGTGATAATTAAAGATTATGAGCAGAGAAAAAAATATACATACAAACATCTGCAGCACTACAAAACGTGACTCTCGTTACAATTTTTGTAGTTGAGTGTGATCACTAGTTTATTTGTATACGTATTTCATCGTCTTTGTAAAAGTATAACGAAATAGGTTAATTTTCGATACGTACACACTGTAAACGTGCGATTTGAAAGGCAGAAATACTTTTGTCCTTGACTAACTTCCATCGCTTCGTTATCCCTTCACAATGTTCCTTTCCAGCCAAACTATAAAGGCTGTAATCCGTTTCGTCAGGGAATTAACATTTGTACTATTTAAGACTTTTTGAGCATGATAATTTAAATTCAACGATAAAACTTCAAAATAACGTAAATATTAGAGGTGAAATGAACAAATAGATTTAGAACAATCAATTTCTTATTCATTTAATTCCAAATCGAATAAAAAAATATAACTAACTTATATTTTCATTCTGTTCATGTTTTATTCGTTTAGAATTGTTCTGATTATTGTATGCTACAATGAAAAATTTAAAACCAAAAAAGCTTTCGACACGTTCGAAAACGTTGCCCTGAGACCAAAGCATTCCATTATCTGTCTCATCCCTCACGCTTCCCGTTGCACAACACACCACATTTCGTTATCGCCGCAATATCTCACCGGCACATCACTTCATCCATTCACCGCCTCGTCGACACGTGACTTCGCCTTTCCATCGCCTCATCTCCCTATGACTGCATCACATCATCCCATCGCCTCAAAATCTATCCCCTCACTATCAGCACATCGCCCCGTTAGATACTGGCAACATTACTTATTCGCCCCATCACCTCATCGCCCTTTCACCACTCCACCTCTTCCCACTGTCACGTCATTGCCTCATCACGCCATCGCCACATTCCAACATTTCCTGTCACACCATCGTCCCATCACATGATAGCATTATCAACTCATCGACCTATCACATCCCATTCCCTCATCGTCCTTCAACCTCAAAACCTCATCATATCTTCGCTGTATCATATTGCCCCAACACGCCATCGCCCCATTCCACCATTTCCCGATTAGGACATCGCTCCATCGCATCGTCACGTTATCGACTCAACAATTCATCCCCCGTAAACTCATCGCATCAATATCATCGCCTCGTAAACTCATCATCCCATCCACTCGAGTTGTTGCCGCATCGCCTCCTTTCCCCAAAGCCCCAGTGTGTCGTTCCTTCCCCGTCCGGCGCGGGGCGGCGAGTGCGTGGGGCGTCGCGTCGCGTCGCGCCGCGTCGCCGCGCCGTGGCCCACGCCCGCCCCACCCCGCGGCCCCGCGCGCGCCCGCGTATAAATAAGCATTAGGCGCGCAAGACGAAGGGCCCCGGCCGCTGCCTTTGACATCTTATTAAAAAATGAAAATGAAGAGGCGCGCGGGCGAGGCTGCACGCGCGACGCCGCCCCGCCCCCGCGCCGCCCCCGCCCTCACACTGGGCCCCCGCTCAGGCCGGACGCCTCTCGTTCCTCAAGGCACGAAAGGAGAAGCAAGCACATTTTGGCAAATAATAAAGAACACTAATTGGAGAAGAATATATACTATATATATATATTGTTTTTTAAATAGAACTATACCTATTTAGTTAATCTATCTTGACGAGCGTAAAAAGACGAATCCAATGATATACATATTGTTGTATGTTAGATAATAACGAAAATGCATTGCAATAACTTCAACCGTTGAAAAACTGCAGGAGGTACTAAAGTAACTTGACTCGCCCTCTATGTGTGTGTATTTATTATGTATACATACAACTCGAGAATGTACAAATCATTTTGATGGATTGATGCTTATGATGCAGTGGAATAACTGACGATGGAGGAATGAGTGAATGAAAAGCAGGACAAACGAGAGATACCTGAGAAAAGCTGTCACGAATCCGCATCGCTCGTTTCGATTTCCACACGAAATTATTTCTTCATTCTTAATTCCGTTCACATCTTACACAGCTAATTACAATATCCTCAATCACAGTATGTCCCCATTCCATATCAAATATATTTTAATGTACACTGGCTCTCAAATTGGATTACGTTAATGAATTAACGAAATGGAGCAATTGTAGATTGCAAGTAGTAGAGAAAGCGGGACAATTCTTGAGGGCGCCTGTCGTGATCCGCTTTGTCCACACCTGGATCAACCCGGATTTGAACCTCAGCCCCCGGAGCAGGACTTCGTTTGGACCCACTGCGCTCACCCACTTCCGCTCGCCTCGCCCCGCCTCACCTCGCCTCGCCTCGCGTGCTGTCCGCCGCCGCCGCCGCCGCCGCGCTCGAATCCTCTTCTCCAGCGCCGCCCAGCGATTAAGGCGCTTATCCAAACAGCCGCCCGCCCAGTGCCCATGTGCTCGTGCCCATGCCCCCCTCCGCCTCCGCCCCGCCCCCGCCTCGCCCCCGTCCCCGACGACTGTCGAAGACCAGCGATGAAAAAACCGAATACGAACTACGGCCCTATGAATCACTGGGAGGAGGAAATCCTTCTTAGAATGAAGTCTGGTACCAAGTTTTAGAATCATGACGCTCATCAAACAATTAAATAAAAAAAGAACTGAAAATCACGTTTCCGCCTTCATAAAATTTGCCTTTCCACACTAAGCTGTCTTCGGCAACAGCGCTTTGTCAACTTAGCACGGAAGCAGTTTGCGAATATCACGTTTAAATAATAGTTTCTGTGTAGTGCATCAAGTTTCTCTGCAAGTATTCCTACAAGCTATTAACACCTAATAATATTTAATAAAAAGTTGCAATGCCTAACGTTTCTTTCATATCGATTCATTTTTCCCGTCCATTACTTTATTTTCGATAACTCGGTAATGGAATAAATCTTGAACGGTGAGACAATAATAATTTTGAAGTACTTTTATAATCTTTAGAAAATATTTTCAACGTATGTTTTTTGATACAAAGTATCTGTTCTATAGCAGATCCGAAACAAAACCACATAAGATAATGAAAAAAATTATATTAGGTTATGAGACTTAACGACAGAATATTCATTTCTCTAATTACATACATGCTCTTTTATGAATATATAAACTGATGTTTCATCAACTTGCGATAACAAAATTCTTTGAAAAAATCATAAACTCCAAAGATAACTGAAAAAGCAAACTTTCATCACAGGTGTTATTTGAAAATTATCATAAAACTATGTACATATCATCATAATAGCATGTAAAATCGACTTAATTTGTATTAATACACGCAAGAGGGTTCATTATATTCTTCATATTGGCTCTTCAACACTCATAATACGACTAATATGAGTTAATTATCTTAAAATTGCCTTCACAAGCAATTTTAAGTGCACAAGAAATTTCACTTCTTTCGAAACAATTAATGTTTCAAAGAAGTGAGTGCTCAACGTGTCATTCAGATTCATTATCATCATGGCCCATTGTTTAAGCTTCCATGCGTTGCTTACTTTACTCAGTACGTGATTATCTAAAACGTGTTAGTTTAACTGAGCCGCTTCAGTATCAGGTGGCAACATCTCGAGGTGGCTAATTTGTTAGCTATAATGCCAACACCATTATTGTTATTGTAAATTCCACAACGGCTGACGGCTCGCTTCGCTACCCATTTAGGTAACAAAGCATGAGTTCAACGTGTCCATTACGTTGCTTATTGTGGTCGTTTTGCAGGCTGAGCTAGACGTGTGTGACGTAAGGTACAACGCGAGTCGGGTCCTCTCCTTGGCAGATCACAGTGGAGACGTGAACGAACAAAAGCGACGCTACAGACGCTACATGAAAGATTATGCTCTCCAACAGCATCGGACGTATGAAAGGGAAGGTCAATATTTACAAAGAAAATCTATCCATACTAAACGTCTCTTTCTAGACCGTTTAGTAGAAAATTGTTTCATGAAAATAAAAATATATTTTTCAAAAACAATGTGGGCAGTGGTTGAATATATCTGTACGCACAATGATGATATTGTATTTGTTCTTCCTTAGTATCCCGTTCATGAAAACTGTAATTCGGACTACAGAAATTAATATTAGGGGTAAAAGATTAACTCAAATTTATGATTTGTTAGTCAATCACTTAACCGAAATTATATGCGTTTTTAACTTCGTGCATGTTAAAATTAAAGAAGATGAAAACATTATGAATCGTATGACGAAAGTGTTATAAAATATACTAAACTGAAATTCGACAAGAGTTGACAAAACTTTCAGTTTTTTATTCTGTATTTTTGACAAAATTCAGAGAGGAATGCCTTATCGTGTCCTTGCTAAGTGATAAAAGGCAGAATCTCACGAAACATTTTATCAACCGTTAGCTACTTGGTATTCACTATTTATTAAACATAGGCGTGCAATTTGAAGTGGCTTCTACATAACGCTCGTGTGCCTCCTACACGATTTTCAAGAAAACCTTAGATAATCAAACTCGATTACGCCCTCCACTACCACTGAAAATAAAAATATCCCATCTTAAATTCAAATTGGTAATTTGAAGTCATCTCAACTTCACTCACTAGAACGCAATGGCTAGACCATTCCAATCTGATATTGCAATCTACAGCAAGAAATTGCAATCTGACAACTTACAATTAAATTAAATTTGTTGTATTGCCATCATTACTCAAAAATTGTCAGTTCACAAAATAATGCGTTTAAATTTACATTTACTTCACTTAGAAATTATTTGAAATAATCACATATCCATATTCTCATTCCTTCATTTCAAATTTAACATTCATCCACTTCATAATAAAATATATTTCACCGAAAATCACAAAGAAAATACTTTTTCGAGTTATCGACGACACTGCATTCAATGGACAAAGCAGAACAACTGCAATCTCTCAAGCACTCGCCTGCAACGCCGCCTGCCGCAGGAAGCGGCGAGTGCGCGGTAGGGCAAGGGCGAGCGGAAGGCGCGGGTGAGCGGTGAGCGGTGAGTCGCCTCGCCGCCGCCCGTCGCTTGTAAATGAGGGGGCGGTTGCTCGCGTCGCGCCCAACCCGCGCCGGCCACGAATAATGCTCGTCCGCTCACCCACGCCCGCCCCCCGCCCGCCCGGCCTGGCCGCCCGCTGTCACCCGCGTTATTAATGGTGCGACGCCGGCAGCACTGCTCCCACTGTCGCGACCGCCCGCGTGATTAATTCTCCGCTCCGTCTTATTATTGGATTTGTGGGGAAAAACACCGCGCGAAGCAGCCAGGGCGGGGGCGGGGGCAGGGGAGGGGAGGGCAATGAGGAGAGGACGCTGAGGACACGGCTCCTTTGTGGAAAAGTGCGCTTTGAAACTCAGGTTCAAACCGCACTTTGTCACAGTGTTTGGGAGGCCCTGTATTTCCCTACAATAGAAAAATAATGTTGATCGTAAATTTCATGTACAAAATTAACATATTTTATAATACTGTTTTTAATGTAATACGACGTAAAATCTCTGTTCGAATTGAGTTCGTTTTGCCAAATCTATAACAGTTCAACGTCTTTTTACTTGATCTTGTTCGACAGCGTCTTATTCCAGATACGTTTTGGGGAGATGTTCTAAAATGTGTTTACCTCGTTGCGGAAGTAGAATGTAGCGAATAAGGAAGGCTTCCGTGGAAGTGAAGGTAGCGGTTCGATATTGATGAAAATGAAATTGAGATACTGAAGGAATAGGCTAGTTTCAGGTATTGGTAGGCAAGTTTCCTCATCCTTACAAAGCAAGAGGGGGTTTTGTGTTTGTGTACCTCCTTCTCTAAAAGAAACAACAGAAACTTGACAGAAATCTTTCAATGAGTTATCAGATAAAAATGTTCCTAAAAGCGATGGAGATTGAAGTATTGAAAATAAATTACGTATGTAATCCGTACTAACACTATAGCCTTTTTGTAGAGTAAAGGTGTCATATTTAAGGAAAATTAATATCATAAAGAAAGGAACAACTAAATATGCACATCAGAGAAATTATGTTAACAGAAGTAGAAGATACTTTCAAAACTTCCTAAAGAAGAGGAAAAAAATTGCAAAGAATGTTGATTAAAGGAAAGCTCATACACTAGAGAGAACAAAGAGTGTGACACTTAAATGCAGATTGGAGAAGAGGACATTACAACCACAGAAAGGGTCACAAAAGTATTATAAAGCCCAATAATGAAGGAAGAACTGCAAATAATCAAGCATTCGTCAGGTGACAAGCAGGATAGCTGCGTTTTGCCCTGCGCCTCGCACGAAATGAAGTTCTCGTTCGCTTCATTCGCTCAAAATATCAAAGCCTAATGTCGTTAGGAGTCATAATATTAACGTGAAAACGCACGCAAGTAGCGAATAGGAATAACAAATAAAGTAACCTCAAGTAATATAACGTGTGTTACGACATAAAGCCATGTAACGTAATGTGACGTAAAGAAACGTAACTTAATGTAACGAAACCTGATATAACGTGAGAATTTAAGAATACCGCAGAGGGCAATGGCCTCTTCAAATGCAAATGCGAAGTAGCTCAAATGGCGAATGGCTAAGCCGCAGATAAACTCCGAGTTTTCGAAGCCGCAGCGCCTAATCGTAAGCGCACGTGGGCGACCGAGAGGGGGGGGGGGCGCAGCGGGTGGCGATGACAAGTGACTGCGCGCGCGCACAGCGAAGAGCTTAACGTTCTGCACCAGAGCACTAGATACGCGCTTTACGTTTATTTAGAAAGGGATTCCTATCCATAGAAAGCTAGTTTCAGGATAAGGATTGTCTCGGTGTAACAATCTTCCAAGTAGGTTCTCCTTAAAGGCAGCTCTTCTGATTGAGTACAATCTTCCGAATAAGTGTTTATACCAGAAGAGGAAATATAACGAGACATTGCAGAGACGAATTTTTCTTTCAGATGAAGCTCAAACTTTTGTTGTGAGAACATTCAGAGATAAACTAAATGAAATAATATTTTACGTAACCATAATTGATTTCTTGAAACACACGGCGGGGCACGAAACGCAAGAGACACTTCTCTCTGAGACAAAAACTCTCTGGAGAGAGATTGTGAATAGAATGCTACTCCGGCATTTGTGTAGAAATTATCAGAAAAATGACTTGTCAGAGCAATCGGCTTTCAGCAGGAGCCACAAACTCATCAATGGTAAACACTTCAAGCAAATTTCTGGTACCTGGCCGATATCGAACCGCGAACCTCATAATCACTAGCCCACTCAAGCCATAAGACGCTGTTTTTACGGTCGCCGCTTCCGGAGTTGGGAGGTCAGCAGATTAGCTGCAGAGAAAAGCAGCTTCGCCATCACTTAAACTTTAACTCCTAAAGACATCCCCGCGCGTTTGGAGGCTGATGAAATGGGAGGGTGGGAGGGAGGGGTGGGGGAAGGGCGGGGGCGGCGCAGCGGGAGGTGGCGACAAGCGTCTGCGCACGCGCAGATCGCCCCGACATTGCTGTTGTGGGTGTAGGTTTTACGTTTCGTATTTTTGCATAATGGCTGCGCGAAATTACACGTCGCCCGTACAGGATGTGTCTGAAAGCGTGCGGCAGAGCTGTCAGACACGAGGCCACACGCCTACGTCGCCCGTTGACGAGATTTAGCTCGAGCACCTTGAGTAATATTGTTTGTGGCATCGAGCAGAATTAATATAATAAGACTACAACATCAACAATTCTTCTGGGGCAATAAAATACGTTCTTTTCTAAGTTACTGGGTCCCTAAACATCATATTAGTTCTATTTTACTCAAGACTGAAATTTGTAAGTAGTGCTTTCCAATTAGTTTAAAAGTTACACTAAAAAAATGACCAACTAATATCAACTAAAATTTCTTCACTTTGGTACGCAAAGGATGTTTGGATATTCACTGAACATTGTGAGAAAGGAAGGGATTTATTTTTATAATAGAATATCTTTGTTTGAAAGTTAAGCATGTTTTCTTCCAACAGTGAGTAATATTGCAATCAGATGACATGAATAAGTCTAGCGAGTTCAGAATGAGCAAGAGGCAACAAGACTATTAGAACGCAACCCATGCAGCACCAGTGCCCGCTTCTTTAGACAGGCTGTGCGCCTATCCACACGTGCGCGACTCGGCGAGACGGTAATGGCATGTGAAATTCCGCAATTCCGCGAAGTTCTAGGCGTGGCGCGCTGGGTGGCGGCCGATCCAGGCTGCGCGACCCGAGAGCGACCCAGGCGGCGCGCCCTCGCCCGCCATCGCCCATTCCCGCCCTCCTCCCTTCGTCTTCCGCTTCGCACCGCTTCATGCCGCTTCGCCTGCACTTCTCCCCCGCTTCACTCCACTTCTTGTAACTTCACCTCGCTTTGTCCTGCTTCGCCCTCGCTTCGCCCCGCTTCGCCCCGCTTCGCCCCGCTTCGCCCCGCTTCGCCCCGCTTCGCCCCGCTTCGCCCCGCTTCGCCCCGCTTCGCCCCGCTTCGCCCTGGCACTCCCCCGCTTTGCCTATGCCTCTCCGCGCTTCTTTCTGGTTCTCCCTCGTTTCGCCCCGCTTCGCCCTCGCTTGCCCTCTCTTCGCCCCGCTTTACCTCGCTTCACCCCGCTTTACCCCGCTTCGCCCCGTTTCACCCTTGCTTCGCCCTCGCTTCTCCTCGCTTCTGCTTCTCCTCGCTTTGTCCCCGCTTCGCCTCCGCCTCTCCCCGCTTCTCCTCGCCTCTCCCCGCCTCACTCGACCACGCCCCGCCCCGCCCCGCCCCGCCCCTCTCTGCCCCGCCCCGCCGCGTCCCGCAGGCTGCCATCAGCATCAGCGGCGCCTTTCCCCGTGCCCGTTAACCCTGCAACAGGCGCGCACCAAATCGGTCGCAAGTCACCCGGGAGGTCAACAGCTCGCTCATAGCGACTGCGCTGAGGCCAAGCCCAAGAGGGGATTTACGCTTAAGCAGACTAAGCACATGGTCAGAGCGACCACTGTATTAAGAGCCCCTAACAATTTTTTTAAAAAAATATAAGATCTGTTCATAAACATATATGTATATTTAGAAAAAGCTGTTTTTTTCTGCTCGGCAAACAGTGGCGTCGGTTATTATGATTGATTTGAAAAGACATCCAATTATTATACACAATCAAAATACGTGCATATACATGTATTTTTTCATCTACTTTGATAATCCAAAATAATTGGAAAGTTTTTCAAATCATGTGAACTTAATTTAACATACATTTTCCATATTGTAAAGATTTTACTTTCTTTTCACATTACTGTATTGTTTTGTTTTGTTTCACTTTGGCTGTATTGTTTAATTTTTTCATGGTCAGTCAAGGAGGCTTCAAGTATGTCTCCATTACAACTGTAGCAGATATAATCGTCCATTACAGTTTCTCCAAACCAACTCGGTTCGCTCAGTTGTCACAAATGGTTCTTTCAATGGGCCCATTGCTCGTCGAACCGTTTGCCAGTTCATTCAACTGCGCAACTACCCACCACATTCCAACAACCATTCACATTTCTTTTACCACTGCTCACCCGCTCCGCCGCTCTGCACCTTTTTAACCTCTCGCCCGTGCACCCAACTGCTACCTCATTCATCCATCCACCCATTCACATACACGCCCAGAGTCCATGAATTTGCCCATTCACCCAACGGGCGAATACACGAGAGTTTGGGTGAATGAATGAGAGGTTAGGCTATTCAGGGATGTATTCTCCCGCCTAACCTTTCATTCACTCGCCCAAACTCTCAGTTCGCCCAACTACTCACTCGCCTTCCGAACCGCACTTCCATTCACCCTAACGTTTTCTTCCTTTTCATACGACAATATTTCAAGAATAAAAAGAAAAGAAAAAAAATAAGGAATAGAGGAAATGAAATAGAGAATGAAACGAAGAGAAAAAAGGGAGTGACATGTTTCGTTCGGTCAATCTCGATCTCCTTCCGGATGCGTGCTCGCCAGCCCTTGCTCTGGGGCCAGTGGAGGCGAGCGGCGTTTTTGCGAGCGCGCGTCTCCGCCGCCGGTCTTCCTCCCGCCACGCTCCTCAGGCGCAGGAGCCGCGCCTTCCCCAGAGCGGACTCTTCCGCATACTCGCGCTCCCTTCACGACCTCCCCCGCGCGCCTCACGCCGCCCCCCGCCCCGCCCCCTCCAGCGGACGGCGGATGGGGGGACGACAGAACAGGTGGGCGGGCGGGGAGACAGAGGAAGTAAGGGCCGGGCGAGCGGACGGTGGACGAAGGCACGGGCAGAGGTCGGACGGGGATGGACACACTAACGGATAGACGGAGCGGGTGGGCAGGGGAACCGATGGAAGGATAGGCTGGGAGACAAAGGGACGGTCGGAAGTATGGGTGGACGGAGGAATGGGTGGACGGACGGACGGAAAGGTGGGGTAGACGGAAAGGCTGATGGTGAGGGGGGGTAGGCGGGTGTACACAGCGACGGTCAGACAGACGGCGGCACAGGAGGAAGGACGGTAATGGGAACGGGCAAAAGAGGGGACGGACGGGCAGAGAGACGAAGGAACTGTTGACGGACGGACGGTCGGCCGATGGACGGACGGAGGAATTGGGCGCCCGCGTCGCGAAGCCCCCACGCAGCGCCGCCGCCCCACGCCCGCTCGCCCGCTCGCCGCTGCCGATGAGTTACGTAGTGGCGGCCGCGGCGCGTCGCGACGCCGCCGCGCGTCGCGACGCCAAGCGACATGGAAATTACACGCGGCCGACCCGGCGCGGCGCGGCGCGGCGCGTGCTGCGCCCAGTGGGCGGGGTCCCGCGCGGCGCGGGCGAACGCGCTCAGCCTCTGGCCTTCGCCAAGGGCAATGCAAACAGCAAACACAATCTGAAGTCAACCTGTAACGTTTTAAAAAATAAAACATTAAATAAGTAATGAACGTTATTAATTTTATTACGGTCCTTATTTTTTCTCTCGACCTCTCACTGCTCATGAACATTGCGTACTCAGGGTCCTGAGAGGTTCACGCTGGACTCGTTGGCATCTGGGCATCCAATGGCTTTTGTGGAAATGTATTCAGAACTTTTTCAGTACATCTTTATCTTGTCAAGATTTAGAACCTTATGAGAATGAATGAGTCTAGAAATTATGTCTTTACATAGACCTCACGGCTTAAACTTTCACTTCACGTTCAAAGTGACCACACACAAGTGAAAATCGTAGTTTCCTTAATCGTGTAAGCCTATCCTAAAGTGTCGAAACCGACCAGGAATTTTCCAGTATGAGTATTTTTACATTAATGTAAATCGTTTCTTCCAAAGCGGTATTTAATTTTAGATACAATAACATCATTATTATTATTAATAACAACAATAATAAAATAATAATAATAAAAGTAAAAATAATAATGATAATAATAATGTTTGGAGTTTGGCTCCCAAAATGCAAACCCCGCTCACTGCGCGTCGCTCCTCTCCGGCACAGCTTTCCTCCCGGGCCGGGCGCGTTGTCGGTAAAAATTTATAGATCCAGACCATCGATTAGGCGCCCACGCGGGGCATTAACAACTTGTTCGAAAGCGGCGCCGTGCCGCGTCGACGCGTGGGGCGCCCCGACGCCCGGCCGCGGCCGTCGCCGATTCCGTGCCCAACGACCATTAGACGCCTGCGTTTTTATTCAAAGGATTAGCCTCAAAATACACAGTCGTAACACAACATTATGACAACAATACTTCAATGTATTTTCTCTATAATTCTCCCAACCATAAATTCGTGGCCCTCTTTGGGAAGTAGTACAAACGTCTTTAAATTATAAGCATTAAAAACATTTAACAAATTTGAACATTTAAGAAGTTGTTACGTTCATTGGGAGTCTACTTCACCAGTCGGAGAAAAGTGGTTCGTGTTGTTATATGTGATAGTGTAATATATGAATACTGAACAATATTGATGATCTGATGAAGGAAACATGTCATTACTTTAAGTGTTAATAGGATACGGAAGCATTACATGACGTAAAAAAGATCAATCTAAAATGTGATAGTTACACCACCTTTAAGAGAAACAAAAACAAGCAATATTTAAAATTGAACGCGTTTTTCTATTATTTCCATTTTTTAAGTATAAGTTAAGTATAAGTACATTAATTTATTTTTATTTTTTGAGTTATTCAATAATTTATTTATTGATCGTCAAAGACCCAAAAAATGTAAGTTATTTGGAAGAAAGGAAAGAGCGATGCAAGGAACCATCATAGCATTCGTTCACCTGTCTTTCCGGAAACTCTCCTTGACAATTCGCCTGTCTGTTGCAGCAATGCGGGCGTTTTGTTCTAAGGAGAAACACGAGAAATAAAAAGTTGGATTCGTGATGCGAAGGAAATAAAGTTTAAATGAACTCTATTATCGGGCTTCCGGGAATTTTATTGAAGGAAAACGTTTCACGTTTTTCTTTTGTCAAAAATATATTTCTGAAAACGGTCACCTAGTTTACGTTTAACATGGCCTTTCATTTAATTTATTACTATGTAAGAAATTTGATCGAAATGACTGAGATTTTATGCCTGACACTTTAATAGCAAAGGGAAACTTTCTGCTTTATGCACTTATAAAATTACACTCACAAACCCATAAATTGTCAGTTAGTAACCATCAAAAACTTTATTATTAAAAAAGATATCGTTTAGCATCCCCGCATTCATTATTGTAATACACTAACTTCTTAAATAGTCTAGTAAGATGATATAGTAGTCAAACGTTTAGTTAATACAACACAAAAAACGATAAACTGTTGATAGGAGTTATAATTATGCTCAGAACCAAAATTGCGTTTGCAATAAGTGTTTCTGTGCGATGTAAACCATGATAATAATTATTTTAATAACGTAATGATGCTTACAGAATAGTAATTACCGTTGGATTAATAGTTTAAGTTGAAGTTTTTTTGTCCGAAGCCATCACGATTTATTCTGCTCCTAAGAGAAAATTACACATTCTCCTTTTGGGAAATTGCCATTCCTATGGGCAAAGTCGTGTCACATTATCATCAATAATCTCTTCTCTTCAGGAGGGTAAAATAGCAAAATGCAACATGGTTCCTCTTAGTATGAAGAATCATGAAAAGAAACACGATATCACCAAACTCTTCTTTCAGTGGCATTTCATTTGAAGATCTGTTATTTGTTTAATCTGATGACTAATGATTTCCTTATCCTAATTTGTTTACGTTTTGTAAGAAATTTCGAACAAATGTGACACCGTCACCTGCATAATTATTGTCATCCACAGGAAAAACAATGTTTGAGTAGATTTAGACATTTCTCAAATCGTATGTACAGTTCCTCTTATTTTCTGTACATACTGTAAATTTTTTAACATTTCTGTACAGTTTGTATCAAGAAATGTTTTGCAGAGAGAGATTTTAAGTTTCTTATTTGAAAGTGTGAAACGAGAGTTATCATTACGCTGTCTCGTTGCTTTCAACTAATTCAAATTTCCGCCATGGCACACTGAATAAGCAGATATTTGTTTCTAAAAACTGGTTCTGCCTCGTCAATTTTCATCAAAGGCGCTCCAGTTAAAGACGCACAATATTTTGATTTCATCCTTCTAGTTTTCACTTTAAAACCGCCGCATATGTAGTTCTTTCAGATTTTATTGCAAGGGCTCAAGTGAACTCCTATTGTGTACGCGTGCCACTTATTTCGTACATACCGGCATTTAAGAGTACTTCCTTCTTTGCAACAAAAATGATGAAATTCCTTTCCAATGTATCCATTGTATGCACTAAATTTCCTGACTAAAGGTTGCATATAATGACTCAATGGTAGACGATCTCGAAGTACGAACTCAATTTACAGCTGTAGTGATTCATTGTATTAATTTTTTCGTCGTAATGACCTTAATAATGGAATCATTGTACATCAAGTTTGTTCTTTCATCGAGTACAATAGCCTGAACCTTAGGTCTACCATATTCAACATTTTATCTTTGAAGACGTTATTATTAAAAGAAAAGTAATACAACTTTGCCCCTCTATTTTATCTTTTTTTACTCAAACCCTTCCATTTTTAATTTCAGATAATTGGAAAGAAGAGACCAATTAAAAAGTTGACGATCGATGAAGAAGCGGGCAAAAGTCGATCATAGGGAATACGTTAGATCCAACGCAAAACATGTGGAGAAAATTGGAGTAAAACAATTATACTCCTAGCAAGTAGATGGCCCACCAGAGAACCGCATGAATGAACCCGGATTAATGAATTAGCTATTGATGAAAGTAGGTCGATCTCGACTCCTGATGAACGCCATTTCCGGTAGAGAAAGAAATTAAATATCAATACATTGGATAGAGAGGTAGAGAACGATCACACGAACATTGACAACCGTTTGGCGAGCACGTGAGAGTTTGAAAAAGGTTCGGAAAGAAGAGACCGACAGATTGAAGGATGACACGAAACGAAAACACGGCAGTAAACGTCAAGCGAGTTACTGAACGATATAAAACAAGAAAACAAAATTAATACTTTGAAATTGTGAATTTGTGAGCGTGTGAGACGTAACGATAAAGCAATAGAATCTGTCAGAAAGAAAAGCTATCGAAATCTTAGGATGAGTTCTGAAGGGTGGAGTAGGGGGTACTCAGGGACCTGCAGCAAGGCGAAGGCGGAGTGTCGGCCTTGGGCAAGTGGTGGGCAGCACGGTGAGTGGTGGCAAGAGCAACGCACGCGAAAGGTGGTTGACGAGCCCAGGATCCTGAGGCGAGCGATTCGCCAGAAAAGAGCTGCGAATGGCGGTGGACGGCATTTGAGTGGCGGAGGGTGGTAACGAGCAATGCGGCCTGGAACGAGCAGTAGACAGTGGTGAGCGTCAATTAGTTCAAGCTTATTTCGTCAATTATTTCGCTTTGAGAGGCCGGGACGAGAAATAAACTTCAGTTGCTATTAAAAACGACATGTACTTAGAATAAATTAATCATTCGTACGAATCCATTTGGAAGATTCTTCAGATTCCCACCATCAATAACCAATCACAGAGCAGAACAATGCTGATTCCTACGTAAAAATCCATCGTGTATTTCAGACGCGTGCAACTGGGATTCGTCGAGGACGGGCGCGGGGCCTGGGAGGAGGGCGGAGGGCGGGGAGCGGGGAGCGGGGAGTGGGCGTGCGCCGCCACGCCTGCGGGCCCGACCTCATTACGCCCCTGGCCGCCAGATTTATCTGCGACTCCACACAAGCGGCCGTAATGCCCTCCCCGCGCGGCACAATAGCGCCGGCGGCGGAGGGGGGGGGGAAGAAAGAGCATCTCCCAGGGAGGGCGAGAGGGCGGTCGTCGTTTTAATACGCCCTCCACCACAAAATAAAGCTCACGTGCAGGTGTGTGTGTGTAGGGCAACTCCCTTGCGTCGAGGATAGTCGCCCCTTTTTCGTGCATACATAAATAAGGTTTGCTGGGAGAAGGATTTTGAAGGGAGGGAAAGTGAAGACTGGTTGATGTTTTTTCTTCCTTAAGGAAACCCTTTTACTGTCTGTGAGTGTGATTCATATTGTTGAATATGGAAGTAGTTTTGATCTATAATTGAATTTATAATAAAAGATGGTATCGAAAATTACTAAAGTGCTTTCTCTCCTGGAATTGTTAAAAACTGATTAAAGCTTTTCTTTTCTCTTGTCCAAAGGGATGAACGAAACCTCAGAAGAACTTCACAAAAAACGATCATATCCAGTTTTCAGGAAGTACATGTATTTTTGTGGCGAAAGCTAAATGTTATTTAGATTCCACGCAGTGGCATTTTGTATAGTTAACTTCAATATCATAAATAATAAATTATGAAACCAAAGCATGTTATGTGCCAATTTTCATACAGTGCTTGCGGGAAAATGTTCTTTAGAATATTGCAATATTAACAATACTCGTGTGAAAAGTCAAACACGCAGTCTCTGCAGTATATTACAATGCAATAGTTTCGGAGCAAATGTTGTTCACTTGTAGAACATGTTGCCACGAACAATTTATATAACTCGGAGGAAAAATTACTTCGTCATTGTTATGAGATTAAGAAAACTTTCTTTTTTGTATGCTCGTTGGAGAAAATGTACTCGTTTCTTATGATTATGAGATAAATACATGAGAAAATGGGGTTTCTGGAAATCTCTTTTAGACACGACAGTGTTAGATTTTTAGCTTGTTTCCTGAAGACTTTGAAGATTAACTCCTGCATCAACTTGCGTAATGTTATAATGACGTTTGTGACGCAACTGCATCGCCTGCTCGTGCACTTTCGTGTCGCAATTAGCCCGTTAAACGCTGTCTACTCGAGGAGCGTTGACAGGAAGGACGAAACTGATTACGGCGCGCGCGATAGGCTACCTCGTTGACACAAAAATATATTTCGAAGATTTTACTGAAGGAAATTTCATTAAAATGATTCATGATTGCAAATGCAATGAAATGCAATCATGAAAAGAACCTTTAATATCTTCGTAGATAAAATTTGTACTATAGTTTGTAAACATCCCGAAGTTTGTTTACATGTTTAACAAGCCGATATAAATGCATATTTTATTCAAATCTATGTGACCCATAATGTTTTAAACAAGGCATATTTTTTTAACATCTACTGACACACTGAAATCTAAAAATATTTTGTAGCAACTCAGCAGTTGACGTAGAATACATATTTTTCACCATCTTGAAGCATATTTTTCCAAATAAGCGATTATCAAGTATAACTACTAATTTCATTCAAGTTAGAGATGTCGACACAAGTTTATATTCGACACACTCTGTCTTTCATCTGAAGTCGAATAAACCGAAGGAGATGCAAACTCAAAACCAGTTGATCTGTTTTCAACCTTTTTCGAACACCCCTAATTGAATTACGAGCGTGACCATACGATATCGCTATCTTTGAATGACCTGTAATCTCCAAACCCGGTTCGTGGACCGACGTCTCTTTTGCGTAGTCGCCCCCTCAAATCCTTGCGAGACGCTCCCACTTTAGCGCACGAGCCAACGCGCGCCGCCTCATTTCCGCCGGCCTAAGAGGGCGAGGGCATTTCTCCACCAGGAGGAGAGTCGCTGGGCGGGGTGGGGGGAGGGGCGGCCAGTGTTTGTACACATAAAGAGGTCGCGGGGGGTGCGGGGCGGGGGAGGGGCCGCGGGGCCTACGCTCGCCTTTTGTCTCGGCGCGGCGTCGCCCCGTGACTCATTCATTAGCGCCGCTCGTTGCGGCGCCTCGCCGCGCGGCCCGCGACTCCCGACGCCGCCGACGACGGCCCCACGCCGACGCCGACGCCGACGCCGACGCGGGCGACGCCTCCCGGCCACGCCCAATGGCGACCGCCCATCTCCCCACCCGGTCCGCTCTTCTCTCTTCTCATCTGCACATTCCTTACCCGCCCCTTATCGCCCGTTCTCCTCCCCCCGCTTCTCTCAATACGTTCCCCGCCCTCATCAAAGTCGTTTTGCCCGTTCGTGCTCCTCCTCCCTTCTTCCCGTTCCTTCCCCGACCCTCACCAAACCCTTCACGCCCGTTCCTTCTCCTCTCCACTTCTTCCCATTCCTTTCCCTCCGTCTTATCATCCCGTTCTTGCTCATTCTTGCTCTTCCCCGTCCCTCCCTTATTCTCCTTATCTCTCCGCCTCCCACATCAACCATTTGGCGATTCCTGCTTCTCCGTGTTCTTTCTGTCTCTTCACCACACCCAAATCCTCTTCACGCCAATTCCTGCTCCTAATCGCCTCTCCCTGCTTCTCGCCGCAACCCACTTCTCTTGCCCGCTAGCCGATTCCTCTCGATCCCGGGCGTTGAGACTTCGCAGCTTTTATCTTCCCCGCGCCTATCTTCCCGTCCCATTTCCGCCTTTACTTCGTGATTTTTTTCTATTCATCAGTGGATGTATCAGTTCCGCAGGTGCCGCTCCTGCCACTGGCATTCGTAATAACTTTACTGTTCGGATTACCACGCCGTTTAGGCAATGTTGGGCGTCTTACATGATGTTGACAACGGGGGTTGTATTCCGTATACGAAGTGTGCGGAATAGAGGGATGGGGTTATAATTACTGCTCAAGGTATGGATTTTCATTTTGTTCCTGGTAATGATGGGGAATGCAAACGGGGAATTTTGTACCTTCTTTTGTATTATCCACTAATATGAATGCCGAAGAAAGTTATCATAAAACATACAATCACATTTCGTATTGTTTTCTCTCTCCAGGACTCTATCTTTTTATTTTAACATTTCCTCATTCTCCTATTCGTCCGTTACTGCGTATCCATCCAACACATGAGTCCTCCATTTTCCTCATCACGTTACATCCCTTATCTCTATTTTCTTGTCATACAACACAAGTACCTTCTATTACTCTGTCTCAAACTATCTTCCCTGAACATTGCATATCTGTCTGTGACCACCCCCTGGCTCTTTCTCTCTCTCTCTCTCTCTCTCTCTCTCTCTCTCTGCATTCTAACTCTCAGAGTCCTCGATCCAACGCAAAATCGCATTGGACTAGCGCGTTCGCGCTCGTGCGTCTTTGTCTCCGTCTCCCCTGCGAGTGGCGTGGGCGCACGCACCGCCGCGCCGCCTCCGCCCCGCGCACAATGCGCCGCCCCCTCCCCCCCCGCGCGCGCGGAGGTGTGAAATATGCGTGCGACGGCGGCGCGACGCGCGCGTGGGCGCCCGCGCAACGGGGTCGATGCGTCTCAGCGCCGCCTGCGCTCGTTCTTGGCCGATACGCGAATAAGAACCGCCGATTGGGAGGGATCGATAGCCCTTTCCTGGTGTGATCATTAGTGCAGAATGATTTGCACAAACATCTGGGGCATGTAGGATGTTCACTTTTGGTCAATGAACCTATCATGGGAAATCTCATATAACGAATTTACACATGTGATATTTGCCCCTGATGGATAGGCAACTCATCCTGCATTGATGTTTGGTTCTGACGCAAAGAGACGTGTTAGCTAGTCGCATAGTAGTGACGCAAAATCCTATAAGCAAATTACTAATAAAAATCAATTGAATTGAATATTTTCATTATGATTTGGAAATACGAGATCAGATCCCGTGCTCATAAAATGATTGGATGCCAATACCCATGTGAAAGTTGCCATATCCAAAAGAGGAAAATGGTTTTCTTTCGCCACAATATAAATTCAAATCTTAAACTAAAACACTGAGATTCCTTACAAGATCTTAGTTCTTGAAGGGCGACTTACAGTTATTTCGAGATCGTAAATACAAAATTTTTTGTCTTCCGCAAAACAAATGAAAAAACACAAAGCTCTGGAAAAATAATGTAGTTCACGAGAAAAGTTGGCTAATGTTTGAAATAAACATAAACGACTGCTTCACGTATATGTCTACAAAATATTACTAACACAGTTATGAATTTTCAGAAATGAATACAAAAGTACGCTTGCATTTTCAACTAACTCCGATCGAATCAATCAAATAAACATGCACCTCTTGACGCCGACGTGTCCACCAGTTGCACCTCGAGTGGCCGGCTACCTCTGTTGTGTGTGAAGAAGGCCCGGTCACGCTCCCGTTGTCCGCGTAAGGAGGCTGTACACAAAAGAAAATTACTCAGGCTCCGACGGCGCCGCCGCCGCCTGCGGCTCCCGTCCCGTCCCGTCCCGTCCCGCGGCGCGGCGCGGCGCACGCACCCGCAGACACAATGGCCGGCGACAGCGCGTTTATTGTCCACTTTTCCCCGCGCGCGAAGGCAGCAGCTCGGGCCGGACAGGCCACGCACGGGCGGTCGCGCGGGCGGCGGCGCGGTGCCTGCGAACGGCCGTGCACGGACACGCGGGCGTGCACGGGCCCTATGCCCAGGAGACGATTGCTCTGACGGGTACTAAAACCGTTGAGAATCGCTGAAGAAATGTCTCACATTGTTCTACATCACTCACTAAAATGTATTCTGCCGCTAGCCAGATGACCAGACAGCCAGCTCGAAGTACCTCTTCAGTGATTGCAGTTTGCGTTGAGGGATAGATTTTACGATTGATTGTTAGTGTTTCCGGGCACGTCTACAACTGAAGTCATTAGTCCCGCAAGTGAAGTGCATGTTTTTCCCTCGGGAGATGGCAGTGATCTCCCACCGCTGGATGGCGAGATCCGGCGCCGACCTACCGTCGACTAGCGGGGTTTTCCCCTAACCAGGTATCTCCCACCAGCGGGGCACCGCCCCAGCCGGGACAAACTCTAAGCCCCCGATCAGTCTCCTGGAATGTGTGGTAGTGTAGTGCACGTTAGTGTAATTGCGTGTGCAAGGGTTGAGGGTAGGACAAGGAAGAGGAAGGAAGGATCTCCTACGGTCCGTGACCCGTTTGTTAGGGTACTGCTCCGGCATTTGCGTGATGTTGATACATTGATAGAATTGGTAAAAATAAGATAAGAATATGCATGCATGTGAATTATCAAATAATTCATCAAATGCAGGTAAACGGACAGGTTATAAATACAAATTTCAAAGCCCCCGCAGTTTAATGTCATCACGTATTCAGTTCAACTCGCAATAACCTCAGTCCCCGCTTCGAAAGCATCAAACGCATCATATTTACGCTTCGAAAGCAGAAATAGTTCCTTATTCTGCCACCCCCAAGCGTACTTTGAACAAGTACTACCAAAAGCTCTGTGGCGATAACATTACAAGGTTCTGTGAGCGCTGACATCATCTGTCGCGCTCCGCTCCGCGCAGCCTCGCGTCGTCTCTTCTCTTCCGGGTGAGACCCTCGCCCTCCGCCCACTCAGCAGCGCCAATCCCCCCCCCCCGCCAGGAAGCGCTGACTGCGCCCGGCGCCAATGGCACGGGAAGCGTCCCCATTGGCGACTCCTCGACAAGAAGTAAGACGTCCGAGCAATGAGCATTACGGGGAAAATAGAGGCAACAAAGATGGCTGCAAATGAGAAAACTACATTTGCAGAAAGACACGGAGGATGACTTCCAAGGTTGAATAAGATGTTGTTTATGATGGTCATATTTTTTTAATTTAAAACAAAACAAGGTTTACTTTTATGACGAGATTAAACCATCATAACAGAATATGCATTTATCATGATGATCCTTCTAAAACTAAGTGATATCGCTTTCTAGACATCGTTTTTTACGTGCAAATCGAACATTACGGGATGCGATCCAGAATATCGAGCCTTTTGCTGTGCATTCGATCAGCTTTTCCTATCTGATCATCATATTATTTGTTTTTGAATCGATTTCTTGAAGCCATTTCAGATACCCCTATAGTTCAAGTGCAAGCGCGAAATCGGCTCTGAAACGGATGTTCTCTCCTCAAAAATGGTCACGCGCACCCGAAGTACACACGTGTTCTGATTGAGTTCTGAAGTCGATGAGCTAACATAGGCCACTCAAACCGTGCGAAAACATGAAAACGTTAAATTCAGCAACGTAATTCATGAGTTCGTTTTGTGGTGAGCGTTGTGTGGTACCTGACATAACAGCGCAACTCCTCCACGGTGTGGTCGATCACAGCCATTACAGCGTTTAACGCTTTCTCTCCCACGCGGCCGGTGCGACGGCACCTGCGTCCCACAGCAACACTGACCCGACCGCCGCCCCCGCGTGACCCGCGGTCACCGCCGGCCCCGCCCCCTCAGCCCTCACCCCTCCCCCGCACCCTCGCCCCTCACCCCTCGGGCTCGCCAGCCCGGCCCCTTGTCCCTTTCCCCTCGCTCTTCGCCCACTGCCCGTCACCACCCTCTTCCTCGCTTCCTCTCCCATCGCCCCCTTGCCCCCTCGGCACCTCGTCCTCTGGGCGCACCAGCCCCGCCCCTCGCCCTCGGGGGAGGGGGCGACGGCGATGAAAAAGCGCGGCGCGGGCGGCGCGTGACGCGCGACACGGCGCGCGCGGCGCCTTCATTTTTCTCCGCGCGCGCCGCGATGAAGACGTGGGGCGTGTGACGTCAGCGGCCGCCGCCAGACGCCCGCGCATCGCGCCCTCTGCGCCGCCCGCCCCTCCGACAAGGGTGCCCAGCGGTGCGGCGCACTCCATGCTGCTCCTGGGAGGTCATTGAGATTTCGAAGACACATGAAGGGCTCGGTAGATAAGGGACACAGGTTCCATAACTCTTTGGCTACCATCCGCTGTGTTGGCTCAGGGAAACAACTGTTCTCATTGGAGCCAACCTGACCGGAACCTTGTGGGATTCAATTCCGATGGTGGCTTCTTTTAGACACCAGCTAGATAGGTTGAATTCAGCCGCTGTCTGTGCAAGAAGTCTAGCCGTCTCCGATGATTACCAGGCGAACGCCGGAGAATGCAGAAGACCTTAACGAACACACTATGGACTACGCGTGTTCTTTCCTCCATCTTTGTCCCCTCATTTCCCCTTACGCACACCCATCCACACACGCATTTTCACTTACATTCACTATACTTACACGTATGTCAGGAGACCAGTTGGTAACTTAGAGTTTGCCTCGGCTGGGGCGGTACCTGCTGTAGATAGCTGGAGACCATGACCCCAGACGCCGAAGAAAAGGTCGGCGCCAGTTCTCACGTTCTACCGAGAAAGAAATACTGCCACCTTCCGAGATATAAAATTCACTACACTTACGGGACTAATGGCATAGCAATTAATACGCCCGAAAACACAAAATAATCAATCTAAAAACGTTTGAGTACCAAGGATTTTTACATCCTTCAAGGAGTCTCGAAGACTCGTGACTAAAAAAACTCAGTAAATTTCGAAAAATTCATAACAACAAGCTCACAAACGACTCCTGATTACTTAACCTGAAATCATAAGACGAAAAAACTAAGTAATTTCAAGAATAAGGGCAAGCCATAATAAGACCACATGTCAAAATATGTAGTTTTTTCAATAAGATATTTCAAGTAGTTAATTAGAAATACCATATAACATATCAAAATTGGAAATGAAATACAAAATGTATGCTATGGCTGCTGGTAAATCCAATATTGATACTTGTAGAAGGGATAAAAGTAATCATAAAGTGGGTAGAAGTTTAAAACAACTGAATTCTGAGAGTTTTAAATGTCTATTCTCTCAGCGATTACTTGCATCTCTTTTTCAAGAAAAGAAAAAAAATTAAATAATAATTGGGAAACCGAGTTACCCGCGTCGGTAGTCGAATGGTGTAGCTGTTCAATGCCGCTGCCCCCGCGGCCGCCTGCGCCGCCGTCATTGTCGTCGTGGGCCCCTCCTGGGCGACGCGAGACGCCGCCCCATTCGTCCGTCACCGCCCACCGCACGGGCGGTTCGATTCGCCTCGGTGATTCAATCGTTTGATTCAAGTTCGCGGAAATAATTTGCATGGGTGGACAGAGACGGTTCGCTGATTCAAACGCTACCTGTTGGTCGTCTCTCCATTATTATTCTCGTGTTTTTCAGACCTCTGTGAGGCACTATATTCAAATGTATCTTTTCTTATAGCACTTTATTCAAATGTAGATATTCTCTTGAATAAAAATTTTTGAATAAGCGTTTAAGTTTCAGCTATTGTTAAAAATATTAGGTTCACTTAGAAATACAAGGATAGACGTTAGGATTCGCTGACATATTAATAGCTAGATGTTTCTCACAAGGGTATAGGAACGTTAGTAATGCCACAGTCGCGTTGGAAATTCAGAATTCAGAAATTTTCTTACAAATTTAAACTTTTTGTACTAATATTACATTTTTAAAAGCAAAAGAGATCGTTTTATTAACTCTCTCAATTGATAGAATTAAAGTACGCAAATAATGTTCATTTACAACCGATTTCAGTTTTGTCTAAATAATATAAATAAGTAATCCCAACAATCAGTGGTGTGGAAGAAATAATATTTTCATGAAACTAAGAGCACTCACAAGGAACGCAGAGATCAGAAGTCAGCGAGACAGATCGACTGGGCATTTTACATAACAGGCGTCACAGCAGATGGGCACAGGAGCAGAGATGATTGCGAGAGGGCCAAACATAACGAGCATGATAGGAAAACACGAACGAAAGCGACTTATAAAACTGCTAATGCAGCAGTCATTTGCGGAACGAAGTATGATAATTCGGAGAGTGTGCCCATGTAATTTTTTTTCACTGGATTACTGACAATCCACAAAGGTTTAGCTTAAGAAAACAAGCACTAAAGTTTTACAAATATCTTGAAAATTGAATTCTTTCTGTACGGTAATTCTCGTAAAGATTTCTCTATCAACTCAAAGGAAAACTCCAATGAAATTAATTGAAAATTGATGTAAGCTTTCGCGACCAGTGTCGTGTGAATGAGTCGGAGTGACGCCGCGAGTTGTGATGCCGACGTTGCGAACCGTGTTATCGTTGTCTTTCCCAAGGCAAACGTGGTCTTCGAAGTGGGCTTCCTCAGAGCTCGTCGTAGAGTCACCCTACCCGCAAAGATAATTGAAATTGAATAACTGGTTGAGATACATTTAAGATTTAAGATTTTAAAACAAATTCACGACGACTTTGTCAAATGGATAAATATTTCAAAGTATAATAATGGGGGAATTAGGCAAAATATTATTTTTCAGCCAATAACTGCATAGTGTGACGCTCCTTTCACTTCCAAAAGCCCATCGAAAGGGAGTGGCGCAGTGGCGGGATTTGGGGGGGGGGGCGTAGAGCGCACCCGGCCCGAGTTGGCGCGGCACGTCCGGCGGCGGGCCTCCGCGCCCTCTCCGCGTCGCGCCCGCGCGTCTACTCTGCATACGCCATTGCCTCTGCCATCACTGCCTTCAGAGCCTTCGCCTCCGTCATCACATCCGCCACCGCCTCTTCCATCGCCTTGGTCTCTTTCGTCCCCTCCGCCTCCGCCATCGCCTCTGCCATCACCTCCTTCAGCGCCTTCGCCTCCGTCATCACCTCCGTCACCGCCTCTTCCATCGCCTTGGTCTCTTTCGTCTCCTCCGCCTCCGCCATTGCCTCTGCCATCACCTCCTTCAGCGCCTTCGCCTCCATCATCACCTCTGCCACCGCCTCTTCCATCGCCTTGGTCTCTGTCGTCCCCTCCGCCTCCGCCATTGCCTCTGCCATCACCTCCTTCAGCGCCTTCGCCTCCGTCATCACCTCCGCTACCGCCATCGCCTCTTCCATCACCTCCTTTACCTCATTCACCTCTGCCATCGCCTTCGCCTGTAATCGCCTCCGCCACCGCCGCTACCATCTCCCTCGCTTCTGTCATCGATTTCGCCCCCACCATCGTCTCTGCTATCACCTCCTTCAGCGCCTCCACCTCCGTCATCACCTCCGCCCGCGCCATCGTCTCTACCATCACTTCTTTCAGCGCCTTCACCTCAGTCATCACCTCCGCCACTGCCATCGCCAACCCCTCCTCTGTAGCCTTCGCCTCCGCCTGCATGAACGCCTCCGCCACCGCCATCGCTTCCATCTTCATCATCACATTCGCCATCGCCTCCGCCATCGTCTTTGCCTCTGTCATCACCATCGCTTCTGCCATCGCCTCCGACACTGCCTCCGTCAACACTTCCGCCATAGAATCAGCTGTCATCTGCGCTGCCACCTCTACAAACGCGGACTCCTTCACTTCTGTGGTTTATGTTTCTAACTCCACCTTTGCCTCCACGATCGCCGTTGGCTTCTTTTTCATCTTCCCCTCCACGTTTGTCTCCTCATCCATCCTTGCTTCCCTTCTGCCTTCGTCTCGGACTCTACCATTGTGTTTGCCAGTATCTCCATATTCGAACCTTCTCCTGAAAGTTTCTTCACACACGCCTCCTTCTTCTTTGCCTCCACCTCCGCCTCCACCCTCGTGTTTGCCATCTTGACTTCCTCTTTCAGCTCGAGGATTGTCTCGGTCGTGGGATTTTTTCTTTCTTTGTAACATTGTTACTCAATAATTATAGTAAACGTTTCTTTCGTTCGCGAAACAAATTGAGAAAATCGCAACTCAAGCATTTCTCTCTTTTGAGATCCCACACACATTACGCTAATTATTTACAGTCCACAGGTTTCAGTGAAATTGTAAACACGATCACCACTTTCAGAATTGTTACGAAAAAACAAAAATAAAATTATTGCCTGCAAAACGTTTTGCAAGCCATTAATAAGAACATTCTGAAATATTGTTTCGCCATTTCGTCTCTTCTCCACAGGCACGAGTGAAACTCAACGTTTAGGACCTCAAGCCAGAGTGCAAGTTGATTTAGGGTACAACGCCGACATTTCTCACAAGTTAACAGAGCTAAAAGTGCAAAAAGAAAGACCGAGCGGGACGGCTGAGTGAGCACGGTGGGCGGGTGATGAAAGACCTTGCTTTTCGTATTCGGGGACCGCAGGGGCGCCGGAGAACTTCCAAGTGTTCACTGGGACGCCCTCGTAAGTGAAACATCGAGGCAAATGACCAGTGGCAGACTCTTTGCTTGTAAAGAGGCGCACTCGCAGGGACCACGATGGAATTGACAACAGTCGTGAAGGTGTGTCTCAAGCAATATCGTTGAAGTAAAATTACGTTCACCTTCTTTTAGCTTTCTCGAAAAGGTACCTCTATTATAAGTAATTGAAATATCACTTCCGTGGGCCACTTACTAATTACACTAAGTTAATTAACCACGATTTATTAAATGTATTAAGTCATGTATTATATTTTGAATGCTCTTGAAACAGTATAAGTAGTACAAGAAATAGAAAAGTATAAAGAACAAGTGAAGCCTACGGCTTTACATGTATTATATTCGTTATATCTCAATACGATGCTTGCAACCCGCCTTCCTTTTAGTATATCTAGTGTCTTTCAATGGCAACAACCTCCACGTTACTAAAAATGCATTGCTCCATTATTGACTGCCCGCGAATGACTGCACCTCTTGTGGCGACGCATTTGTGCACTCTTGTGGCTTATAGAGGTGTCGCCACACTTCATATGTCCTTGTGAGTGCTGTAGACATATATGGCTAGAAATAATGTCGAATCTTATCTTTGAACGAATCTCTCACTTAAACGATACGAAGAAGAGAAAATACGACATACTTTCACTGAGACGAAATCATAATATTTTTGGTTTATTTTTTCTATATTTAATTTGACGAGCAATGCCAAAATTTCTTAAATATTATTTCAATACCTCATTCCAGTCCATTTTTTCTCTGCATCAAAATTAAAAATTGTAAATCATGTCATAAATTCATTATACAAACGGAAAGTGCCAATGAATACATGGTAGAGCTGTGATAATTGAACAGGAAGTAGGACGTGGAGTATCAAAGGAACAGCGTGATAAAAGGCTTAGTAGTCATGTTTACAGTGACTCAGAGATACCAAGAAAGGGTGACACACGAGTATCACTGTTAAGGAAACATAACTGCTTGCCCTATCCAAACATATGCAAAACCAATTATTAGCACCATACGTCAGCAATCACAACAGACAACCACGTATTTCAGCCCAGATATCACCTAATTTCAGTGTTCCCTTTTCGCCGGGCAGAAAATGAAGGACAAAGAGGAGGGTGATGAAACAATTCGAAAGTCGCAAGGTGTGCTCATTACACAACTGTGCGAAAAATTCACCACAACACAGTTAAAACCGCAGGCACAAGCAGAAACGTGTGCCGTTTTATGCTTCACCCGTAGTTTCAATCCATGAATCTGGTTAATTTCTGGCGGGTGCCGGAATAGACAGTCACGCCGACCAAGGACTCCGAACTCCAAGGAAGCGATCTATCTTACGATATGGCAACGGTACTGAGATTCCAGTATTCTAATAGATAAGGTAAGATACGATATATTTAACTGCAATTGAGTGCAATTGGGGGGCAGAAATTTACAAAATAAATTACCATCAATATGATAATAATAGTGAAAATCTTAATATTACACAAGACGTATATTAAAGCGTTATTGTGGCAAGCAATAACGCAATTTACGCAGAAGAGGCAATTTAATAAATGTAATAGATGACGTGTCCATTTTTACTTCCTTGATGTATTTTTGCCTGTCCTTTCCTGAGCACATTAGCAACGCATGAAAATACATACACATGTTTCTATTTGCTGAAGTAAAAGCATCCGCTTTACACTACAAGTTCTCACTCTGAATCGAGGATAAAATAATAAACCACACTTTTACGTTTGTGATTGTGACATGAAAGACAAAAGAAAAGCAATAAATATTTCATATCATTAAAAATATAGTTTATTGCGTGATTATTGCCAGTGAAAGCAAATTCCTGTTCCCTGATTCTTTGTATCATTTGTATTGCTACATCTCTGTTTTCTTTCACATTTTTTATTCTAATCAAAAATTAAACTGAGTAGGAAAAGATAAGGAGAAGCAATAGAAGAGAGAAACATTTTGCAAAGTGTGGATTAAAAAAACCCTGACCCAACCGCGTCCAGTTTAGCAATTTCCATGACTTGCCTCGACGGAGTAAGGAGCTGCACACTCCGTACGCCCTTCCATTCATCGCTTGTCGCTTTCACGTCATTTGCGAAACATTCCCACACGCCTCTTCCCGCAATGAATGAGCTGCTGATGCAAGATGCTGCCTCCGCTGCGCCGCTCTCCTCCTCCTCCGCAGCTGCGCGCCACCGGACACTCGCACCGCCCCCCTCCGCCCCTTCCAACCCCTACCCCCACCCCCCCACCCGCGCGCGGCGTCAGCGCCTGCGCTTCCGCGTGCTGCGCAGCGCAGACGCCTCCGCGCAGCCCCTTCCGCGCAGACGCACGGGCCTGCGCCTCCTGGCCCTGCCCCCGCCGCGGCGAGGCACGAATAATCCACGGAGTATGTACGCAATTACACAGTGAAGGCTTCGAAAATATACAAAAAAACGTACTACATAATAGTTATTTATGCACCAAGGGAGTTATAAAGGTTATAATGACCTCGGGCGGCAAAACGCCCTCTGGCCAAATGCCCTGGGGCATTTTTCCTCCGCTCAATCATTATAACCAGTTAACGACCATAGTACATACGTAAACATCTGGCGATGTTTCTCGGTTCCTCTTTTCCAGCCTTCTCCATCCATTACATCTTCGTCTGTCAAATTTCTTGTCGCCATCGCAGTCAGTATTCCTTGTTTCCATGGGGTTGATGGTCTGCCCCTCTGTCTTCTATACGGTGGTATCCATTTATATACTTGTTTGGGTCACCTCTCTTCTGGCATTCTCAGCAGATGTCCCTACCATTGAAGCTGTTTTCGTTCTACAGTATCTATTTTATCCTTTTTAATTCCCATTTTATCCTTTATTTCATCATTACGTATGTGGTGTAAACGAGATATTCTGCAACTTCGTCTCAGAAAGTCCATTTGAATCGTCAATAATCTCCTTCTGTTCTTTTGGGTTAGTTCCCATACTTCTGAGCCATATGTAACAATGCTCCCAATTATGATACTGTATATATTTTTTGTTTTCTTTGATAACTGGGAGTTCCACAGAATTGAATTTAGCATATTTATGACTCGTTTCCCTTGATTTATCTTATTATTAACATCTTTGTTGCTTGTGCCCTCTTTTGAAACTGTAAAGCCTAAATATTTACTAATTAATTAGATGTTAACTTGACTCGGTTTGTCTTTCCTTATTTCCCTCCCATAATTCCCTTTCAGAATTCCCTCTCATTATTCCCTACATAAGAACATGTTTTATCATCCAACTTTTTTCATATTTTCTTCGTAACCGCGATCCATAACGTACCTGTATCGAAAGGATTTCTGATACAGGTACGTTATGCTGTGTATATCGAGCTCCGTATCGAAGGCAATAACAAGCTACAATGTAACAGTAAAAATTAAGTATATTATTATATAAAGTATATTGCTATTCATGAGTTTGAATCCATAAGTTAAACAATTATTTCAGTTTGCCGGTTTATTTCTCCATCTTCAGAGCTACGAAAGTTAGAACTATGTATAGCACAATATATATGACCGAATACGATGTAAAAACACACACAAAAAAACAAACCAGAACCAATGCTCTTTTTTCTTTCAAAAATATTTCATTAGTTTTTTCACCTTGAGAGGTAAATTTTTAGATTAATATTTTTTATAAAGAGGCTATTAATAAGAAAAACAATTTGGCCAAATGTATGAGAATAAATTAATTAATACGAATGTAGTTGATATCGTTTTAGTTGGAGAAATTTTATTGCTGTACTTGTCGACATTTCTGTCTTGTATGTTTTCCGATTGCCCACGCACGTATTTCGCTACCTAGCTGGGGCAGCGTGGATGCCCTCTTGATCCTGTCTCAACGTTTAAGTGCACACGTCTTAATGGGCACCTGGGAGGAACAAAAGAACGTTCTGTTACACCCCGGAGCCCTGCCTTGAACCCCCTGCACTTGCACTAACGATGTCATTCTTTTATTAGCGCGGGCATTGAAAGTTACGTGCGCTCAAGAATTTCTCTTAATGAGTCTTATTCTACAGCAATAAAACTCTATTCGACTTAAGTAATTAATATTATGTCATAATGAGAAAAGTGAGGACAAGTACTACGGAACCCTAGAAGCAGGAATGAATGGCAGTATCCATAAAAGTAGCGAAGAACATTATTTTATGTGTACTATCATAGTCGCCAGCGTAAGGTAACAAATACTAAGAGTGCAATGAAACCATCAACACTTCAAAGGAGCCAAAGTGCAGCAAAGACGTTAGGTTTTGACAAATTGAAAGAATTCTCTTACTTGAATAATGAACGCATACTACCAAGGACATTCATCCATGAAGTGAAATAAAATGTCTCTCTATGGACATAAAAATACAGGTAAACATTTTAAATGCAGTCACAGAAGAAATACATGTTTCCTCCTTATTGCATTATGTATACATTTATTGCTGACTAGGTAACTATTATAAACGAATAATAAATAGCTAACGTAAATGAGGAGGTAACTATCAATAAAGTATAATAAATAACTAATGATAAAAGTAAACTGTAGGAGAGACAGATCGACTCCCCACTAAAGTACTTCAGGTTTTGTCAAATATCTCTAATATGGCTTGAGAATTACATTGGAAACAATTAAGTACACAATTCTTTATATAACCTCGTATTTAAATGTTTATTATGACGCCTGTTAAATATCTGGTAACTCAAAACTACCAACATATCACAAACCAATATTCTAGGAATAATGTTTCTAATATCTTCATAACGTCGTATCTTGACAAAATTTGGAAGGATGTCTCTTCTGTATGCTACAAACGGTTTTAAGATTTTCGTCACAACTTTCTGAAAATTCACAATTCATTTTCTTAATTCTATATCTTATTGAAATTATTCCGGTTTTAACGAAATTCAGTTGCGATTTTTTTTGGCGTGGGAATACTGCATAATTGCACGACATCCAAAGAGTGGTGCTCGCGTCTGAAACCGAAGCTCGTTTCTTTGACTTTGTTCGTCGCTGGCTGAGCGCCTCCGTCGCAGCTGCGGCCGAGGCCACGCGGGATGGCACTTCCGCCCGAGACGCCGCGCCCAAGTGCAGGGCGCCGCCCCTCCGCCGCCCGCCACGCCCACCGCCGCCACCGCCGCCACCTAGCCATGAACACCTTCGCCAATGCCGCATCGCTTTTTCATTCCCGACCTCCTCGTGGCCTTTTGCAAAGCCCTCTTCTATTTAAGCATCCTAGACATCATTCGCGTCATAATTTTAGATCAATATACTCTCGTCTAACTCGATCTTGTTAATGGCTGGCTTTCTATTTACGAGTTGTGATCTCTGCAAGATATTTTTTTTCATAGCCTTCATTCTAGCTATTTTTCCTAAATCAACTGAACTTGTACTAGACACTATAAATGTAGGAACTTATACTAGACATTTACAATGTCTAGTATAAGTTCAGCCATTTTCAAGGTATCCCCCCATTTTCGCGTCACTTCCCTCTCCCTTTTTCGTTACTCAGTAGGAATTGTCAACTTCGAGTCGTTCGAGAAGGGAATCATAGCCTCGGAGTAGACTGCAGAGAGAGAAAAGTATCCGACTTAATAAATTGCCACCTCTACAATAGCTGTTCCAAAACCTCCACATTCCTCAAACTTCACCATTCCTCATTTCAAGATTCCTTTTCCGTTGGACTCTCCCTTTCTGTAGTCCTCATCCGGACCCCCATTTCCATCCTCGTATTTACCTTCATGTTTGGTTTCGTTTTCTCCTTCACCCGAACTCTTATGCACGTCTCATCCTCGCCCTTATCGTTTTCCTCATCTTCACCACCTTTGTTCTTTCGATTTCTCCTCCCTCGCTCTCAAGTTCGACCTCGTCCTCGCTCTTACCCATATCATTCCCATCTTCACCATCAACCTTGGTCTCAACTCTTCCCCCTAGCTCTCAACCTCGTCCTCATCCTCATCCTCGCTTTTACGCAAATCATTCCCATCTTCACTATCAACCTCTGTTTCTCCATCTCTTCCCCCTAGCTCTCAATTTCGTCCTCATCCTTACCCATATCATTACCGTTTTCGTCATCAACCTCCGTCTCTCCATCTCGTTTTAAGCCTCGTCCTCACCCTCGCCCTTATCATTTCCTCGTCTTCACCATCGTCCTCATTTTCTCGTCTCTTCCCCAACCATCCCCTTCAACCTCATCCTCGCTCTTTCCATGTCATTTACATCTTCTCCATCAAGGTGCTCATTGCCCCCACCTTCACTATCGCCCTCACCGTCATTCTCTCCATCCCTCCGCTCCCAACGTTTTCGTCGTCCTCGCCCTCGCCCTGCCCCCGAGCTGCTCGTCCAGAGGCAGCGCCGCGCGGCGAGGGGGTGTGAGGCAGGGGCGGGAGGACGGGAGGGCGGGAGCGGGAGGGCGGCTTCGTTAGCGCGGAGGCCTTATAAGTTTGGCGGCGCCATGAGCGCCCGCAGCGCAGCGGCGGCGACACACGCGCAAGAGCGATGCGCTGAACGCCGAACGACCTCCCTTTGCTCACTACAATTAACTGAGAGAGTTGCCTTTATGTACGCGTTTGTTGTTTAGTTCCTCCCAATTGCTATCACTTATGGGTTGCAACAGAGACAGTAGGGTAACCAGCCAAGGAAAGGGTTCGTGATGCATTACCCCTCCCCCCTAGAACCTGGTAGCATATATTCAGAAATATCTTTTTTATTATTATTCTATGATGACATTCAATATATCAATTGTGTATATAATTACTAACTATAAACCAAAAAATGAATGTAAATTTTAATTTCAGCACATATGAAAAATTATTTATAACAAAGCATCAATGCGGTGGGTCAGATAGCCTCCCCATAAAAGAATTCTCCACCACTGAACGTACGGCAACCCTCATAGATCACTGCGGGTATCGCTTTTGATTACAATTACCTTAAAATTCACTGTTATAAGCACGTTGCAAGCATCTCTTGAGCAACATACGAGCTTACTTTCTATTCTTCAGGTAAGATAAAATGTTGAAATATTAATTAGCGATTACTTCACGCACATAGACAACATCGAATGCTTCGCCATCAGCAATGCTTGGAATTTTTCAGGGAAAACTCACATCCCGAGAAAACAATATGTGAATAATATTATCATTAAATTATAGAACGTTCTCGATTAAAAAAAAACTAAGAGAATCATTATCTCGTGTTGGAAAGCGCAACTAGAATAGGTTATAAATAATTTGTTTAGTACTACAACTCTTCAAATCATTGTATTTTTAATGTAATATTTTATGACTCAGGCCAGAGCCAAAACAAACAAGATCAGATTCCGGCTAGATTTTCCGACAATTCAAAAGCTAATCATCACTAGAGAGAAGAGACTGCTGGCAACAATTGAATGAGGCCCCTGTAATATTATAATGTCACCCACCAAAGTGGGTGAGATAGTCCCCTAGTTGAGGGACGCAACCACAACTCTCTCAGATGCCGAAGCGGCGCGGGGCAGCGGAGAGGAGACCCAGCGGCGCCGCGTGACTTGCGGGCGGGGCGGCCAGGGCGCGCGAGGACACAAGAAATGTGTCACCGCGCGTTCGCAGAGCTCGTTGCTCGCCGCCCGCCCCTCGCCCTCGTTCATCACCCTCCGTCCCTGTCCCTCACCCTCCGTCGCCCTCCCTCGTCGCTCGTTCCTCGTCACCCGTCCCTCGTCACCCGTCCCTCGTCGCCCGTCCCTCGTTGCCCGTCCCTCGTTGCCCGTCCCTCGTCACCCGTCCCTCGTCGCCCGTCCCTCGTCGCCCGTCCCTTGTTGCCCGTCCCTCGCCGCCCGTCCCTTGTTGCCCGTCCCTCGTTGCCCGTCCCTAGTTGCCCGTCCCTCGTTGCCCGTCCCTCGTCGCCCGTCCCTCGTTGCCCGTCCCTCGTTGCCCGTCCCTCGTCGCCCGTCCCTCGTCGCCCGTCCCTCGTCGCCCGTCCCTCGTTGCCCGTCCCTCGTTGCCCGTCCCTCGTTGCCCGTCCCTCGTTGCCCGTCCCTCGTTGCCCGTCCCTCGTTGCCCGTCCCTCGTTGCCCGTCTCTCGTTGCCCGTCTCTCGTTCTCCGTCGCCCGTCGATCGCTGCCCATCGTTCGCCATCGTCCACTTTTCAAATCTTCATTTCGGAGCATGGGGCAGCGAAAAAATCGGGGACGGCGGATGAGCAAACGGATAGGCGAACGGATGGGCAAACGGGCGGATGGGCTAACGGGCGAATGGGTGAACTCGTGGGCGAGCGGACGAAAGGGAGGGCGGGCGGGCGGGCGGGCGACCGGCGGCGGCGCGCTTAATAGCAGGGTGCTGCGATCGGAAAGGTCATCCCGATACTTCACGGGTGACGGGGCCGGCCCGCCCTGCGCTAATAGCGACACGGCGCACCGCTTATCGGGCGGAGCGGGGGGGCGGGGCGGGGAGGGGGCGGGGGCGGTCCCCGCCCGCGCAGTCGCTCCGTCGCCGGCGCGTCACCAACGCAGCGGCTTGGATCAATTGATCTGCACAGCACACGCGCGCACGTGGCTTCACAAGAGATCCCCAACTCGAGGCACCGTTCAATGTCTCTCACGTGTATCAGGCGCATCTCTCTGAGTGTGGGGGAGAATTTTATTAATAGAAAAAGGAGTGCTTTGTTCGAGTGCATTGGGCGCACTGAATAATCTATCTCTGTTTTCTCTAGCAAATGTGAAATTATTACTTAATTTCACACGAGTGCAGTATTGAAATTATTGAAATAATACTAATGAACCAAGAAACCCCGTTTTAATACTTACTACAGTAGTCATTAGTATTTATCTTTTTCATTTCCCATTAATTGGATTGTAATAAAGAAAGAGTATAGTAAGTGCTATTGTCACGGTGTCACCGTATACAACACGGCACTACCTACGACCCAGAATGCAGCAGGCTGTCTCAGTTATTTCGGCAATCTGATGTTCCACTACAAGCAACCAAGTCGCAGTTCACTTGCCCATACTGCAATAATCAGTTTCGTTCAAGAAAAGTTTATTATTTTTCTCCTACCATTCGAGATAATGGCTTTACCATTACTCTCCATTAGACATTCGCAGAATCCTACAGATGCCGCGAGGGGTGTCGGTAGAGAGATTATGGCTTCAGGCATAACATTTATTCAAAAAACACGTTTCACCTGTTTTTTTATTTTGAATTTTCAATACCGAAAGTAGTAGGATTTAATTCGGAACACTAATCATTCGAACGTTGTGATGTAAATGCTGCCCTTATGTTGATCCCAAAGTTTTTCAATGGCACGATTTTTTCGAATGAAAGGAATATAGAAAATATATCATGTAAATACGAGTTCGTGTGTCGGCTAACGGACCTTTGATATCCTGAATCTCCACAAAAGTCACCCATTTGAAAACGAATGTCTCCGGTTCCTTCACGCCAAGCATGTCACGCGTAGCACGTGAGCATTACTTAAATAAATGCCCTCGCCCCGCCCCTCCTCATCCTCTCCCCTCCCCCCGCTCCTTCCGCCCCGCGCGCATTGGCGCCGCCCGTGGTCCACCTCTGTCGGCCTTTCCCCACTTCGTATCGGCGCACGGGAGGGCGAACGGGCAGGCGGACGGACGGGCGAACGGGCGGGCGAACGGGCGGGCGAACGGGCGGGCGAACGAGCGGGCGAACGGGCGGACGGACAGGCGAACGGGCGGGCGAACGGGCGGGCGAACGGGCGGGCGAACGGGCGGGCGAAAGGGCGGGCGAACGGGCGGGCGAACGGGCGGGCGAACGGGCGGACGGGCAGGCGGACGGACGGGCAAACGGGCGGGCGGACGGGCAGGCGGACGGACGGGCAAACGGGCGGGCAAACGGGCGGGCGAACGGGCGGGCGAACGGGCGGGCGAACGGGCGGGCGAACGGGCGGGCGAACGGGCGGGCGAACGGGCGGGCGGATGAAAGGGCAAGCAAACAGGCGAGCGAAGAGATGAACGAACGGCCGAGCGAACGGGCCGGCGGGCGGGTGGAAGGGCGGGCAAATGGGCGGGCGAGCAAACAGGCGGGCAAGCGGACGGACAAATGGGCGGAAGGGTGAAGGGGCGGGTGGGCGAAGAGGCAGGTGGGCGGGCGAATGGGCGAGTGAACAGGGGAGCGATCGGGTGGGCGAAGGGCCGAGCGAACGGGCGAGCGAGCGTGCGAAAGGGCGGACGGACGGGTGAGCGCACGGGCGGGCGAGCGAACGGGCGGGCGAGCGAACTTGGTGGCAGGCGGGCGAGCGGGCGGGCGGGCGGGCGGGCGAGCGAGCGGGCGAGCGAGCGGGCGGGCGGGCGAGCGAGCGGGCGGGCGAACGCCGCGCCGTCCGAGACGCGACTTATGCGTCACGCCCGCGCGTGGGCGCCGAAATGAGCGAGCGCGCTGGCGGCGGGCGGGGGCCGACACACGGCGCGGCGCGGCGCGGACGCGCGGGGGCCGGGGCGCGAGGGGACAGCGCTCGCGCGCATATACATATCGCGGCCCGCGCCCCCATGTGTCTCGCCCCGCGCCGCGCCGCGCCGCGCACGACCAGATGGCCGCGCCGGGGACTTGTCATAGAGGTAGTTTAGATCTTCCTATTTCAATTACACCCGTGCTTTGCAGCGAACAAATCTTTTCTCGGTCGGCCGCAACATCTTAAAAGAGTTCGACGCCTCTATAAAACTTCGGCGGTCCATAGACCACGAGCCGCAGGAGTAGGGAGTGGTTAGGAAGGGGAAGGGGCGGGGGCGGGGGCGGAGGAGAGAACCAAGTGGCAGCGGTACAAACAGCTCCCGAGCGTAAGCAAGTCGCGATGTGATCGGAGCGATATTTCCAGAGGGCCGTTTGCAGGCGTTTTGCGATTGCGCTGGCGGAGGCGAGGTGCAGGCGGAGATGGAAGTGGAGGTGGAGGTGGAGGCAGAGGTGGTGGAGGTGGAGGCGGGCGAACGCGATGTGAGTGAGCGGAATCGTGCGGCGTGGGATGTGCAGGAAACAGTACCAACGTACAGAGTCAGCGGAAACAGGATGGATCTTTCTGAAGAGAAAACGTCTAGAACAATAATAGTTTCTCTCACAACCCATGCCTCTACTTCACTGAAGTAACATATTTTAAAATGTTCAGTAATGAAATAATAATGTGATGTGCAATTTGTCGAACGTCGGGGTGCATTCTTAACAGTTTACGTGGTCGAATGTTGGTGGGTCAGGTGCATGCGGAGGTCTGAAATATTTTCTAAATTCAGAGCGTAAACTGCAAAAAGATGGAAGAATGAAAGACGGAGGAAATTGTCACAAAAATTTAAAATGTAAACTCTTTGAACGAAATTCATTGGTGCGAATTCAATGCTTTTTTAAATTAGAGAATATTGTAATAAATACATAACATTAAAGGGAAAAAATAGATTCCATCACAAATATGGCAGAGAATGAATTATCAGTAAGATCAAAACATTGTATCTAAATGACATTACCTTCCCCTACTCAAAAACAGTCCACAAACGTCACTGGCCGCGCCACAGATCCATTTTCCAGATCCGCATTCACATCACTACGAAATAATTCATTTATAGACGCCCGTCGCTGTCAGATGCAGTAAGAGCGGCGAAGGGGCAACGGGCAACGTTTGGCGGCGGCGGAGGCGGCGGGGGCGGCGCGGGGGCGGCAGGGGCCTCCGGCGGCGGGGGCGGTCTTCGAAGCCCGATCGTGCACCGGTGCGACAGCATCAGTCTGGACCCGCTAATGAAGCTATTTCAGGAATGCTGGCGGCGGCGACGGCGGCGGTGGCAGCGGCGGCGGCGGTGGCGGCGGCGGCGGCGACGCGCGCGCGCTCTCTAACGATGATGAATGGCCGCGCGGCCAGAACAAAAGCGAAGCGCTCGCCGTAATTACGGCCCGAGCCGGCCCGCGCGCCGCCCGCCGCCGCCGCCGCCGCCGCCGCCGCCGCCGCCGCCGCCGCCGCCACCGCCCGCCCGCCGCCCGATGGCTGGCTTGCCAGGCGGGGCGCGGCGCCCTGCCGATAGTTCGCAGGACCGCGGGACCGCTCGCCGGTGCCCGCGCGTGCGCCTCTGGTTAGAAGAAGCGCCGCGTATCACATCGACCTCCGTCCAACCCAACCGAACCGACGGCGTTTATTGTGGAATTACTTGAAATTGACGCTGCAACTCGGCATTGATGAACCTCGATAAGAGGTTAAACCAGGATCCATGATATGTATGAAAACTTCGTCGGTTCAATCGCATTTATGCCAGTAGACAGAATTGGCTGGCATGAACCGTACGGAACAGGAAGATAAACTAAAAACCATGATGTGTGCGATAAAGTTCCGATGAACTTGAGTGATATTAACCTCCTGATTTCTCTAATCATCATGGTTTCGCATTATATCTTCCGCTATCAACCCCATCTGAACAGCATCGCGTACATCACTGGGTCTGAGTTTTACCTCGTGCTCAGTACGCTTCGTGACTGCCATTCCAGCTACCCGCACAGGATGCGATAGTTCGTCGACAACCTCCGCGCCCATGCAGCAGCGTTGGCTTGGAGTTCCTAGGGCTAGAGAAGGCGACATAAGCTAGATGAGTCGGTCAACTTCAGCCAGTGGCTGGAGGGAAATTCTAACGATCGGCTTCTTTGATCGGTAGTTCTCCGTGATTTCTCCCATCAATAGCAATAGGTCCAGGGACCGCACGCGAAAATTTCCATTTTCATCCCTATCCCCTCCTCTCTCCACACGCACCCACACGTACACACTACTCAACCACACATATGTCTGCAGATCAGTCGGCAGCTTAGAGCTTGTTCCTGCTGGATCGGTGTCCCGCTGGAAAAGAGAGATACTTGCAGCGAATACCCGCAAGCCCACGTGTAGATTGGTACTGGGATCTCACGGATGTTCCTATGGCGTTTTGTATGTGGTGCTGTACCTAGGTACACTACCACCTCCCGTGATGTAACATGCAATAAATTTACTGAACTAATGACCTCAGTAGTTGGCACACCATGAGTCAATGCTGCGCTCCGTACACCGTTATCAAGCCCATCTGAACTTCATCAAGCACATTGTTCGTTCTGGGATTAACCTCCTGTTCTTTACAGATCATTCCATTTACTGGCAAAAACACTGCAGACGTTTTCCTACAAATCACTAATCCTGAGTTTAACTTCCTGTTCTCGAGACTACATAAATGTTGAGATGCGACATCAGTTTCAGGCCTAGTAGTCATCCACAGCTACAACAACGAACTATCCAGGTCGTAAGAACACATCGCGAGAATTGCAACAAAACACTTTTCTTATTTATTTTCTTCTGATTCAGAATTTTTGGAGGGGGATCGGAAGAAATCGATTAATTCGCAACGTTGGTTACATGTTTACTCGCCTTGAATTTCTATGCAGATCTAGCACGTTCCCAAGATATTCTTTTTACTATGTGCAATTGTTACCTCTATACATTTTAACACAGAAATGAACTCCACGCTGTGGTATTAATGAATACCTGTAGCATTGATACACCGAAGTATCTTATATTACTACGAAATTGCCCATAACGATCAAGAACTAAATGAGTTTCAATGATTTCAATGATTCAATGAGTTTATTTCAATATTTTAAATGGTATAAAATGACAAGATCTGAGATATGAAGCTCAGCAGTTAACTTGATTTGATTTATTTCGTAAAACATTATATGTGACGTATGGGAAATAATTTTAATCTGCGCACGTTTTCTTGAGTTCCCGAATCTCTATCCACTCTTTTACTATACATAGCTGAGTGAACTTGAAAGTGAAGAAAGATAACTACAAAGAATCGGTGGAAACATTTGTAAAAATTGGTAACATAAAGTTTCCACAGAAAGTTTGTTGAAATAGTCGATCTTTATCGTTCTTCAATAACTGAACAAGCAAGAATCTGTAACGTTCCTTGAAAGTTACTTTTCTTGACACAATAAAAAATGTTACCATTATTTTCTCTTATCCAAACGATAGGACTATTATTTCTATCTATTTCAGACAGACAAATCGCTTACTAATGAAGAAATTGCTCCCAATAAAATTGACAGTAATACAGGGTCTGAAGCAACCTCTACTTACGAATGTCATTGGACTTTGATAGATCGCAGGCCTCCGCCGGTAACCTTCAATTTAATCCAATCTACTAGCGTCAGGTACGGCTTCTGCATCTCAACACCTTCCTTGTATTATACATCATCGAGGAGGAAATTCCTGCAAAGATTTGATTTATATGAATTTTGTATACATGAACTTCATCAACAGTAGAGATAAAGGCGACTATCCACGAACCTGTGAAAGTTATAAAAATACAAATTGACATCTTCCTGGAGCAAAAACGTATCCCTAAAACAATCACAACCTAGCAAATGAATCAAGAAATAAAAGTCACCCATTAAACGTAATGTGTGGAACAAAGAGATGGATTCTGGACGACTGCTGAGAAGAAAGAGTTAGACATATCCAAGAGACGTTATCAAAAAATTAAACTTTTACAGGAATATATACATTATCAGGAATACATACATATACATATATACATACAAATAACCAATTACAGCAGTTAATAGTCCATTCTATTAATGTATGTATTTAGAATTTTGGTTCGCCTGTCTGACTGTTACCGGCTATCTAACAGTTTCCCTCGTGCCCGGGCCTAGCTTAGGGGTAAGAGAGATTCATGTGGCGAACATGTATTCACAGTAACTGACAAACTTTGCGTGCTTAAGCGTTTCTTCATCACCAAGCTACAGAACCTGAGATTGAAAGGAAAGTTACAACCCTATTTTTGCTTCACCGGGTGTTGAACGCGGGATCACATCACGGGAAGGCAGTACGCTTCCTACGAGTCATCCTATGTGATTCTATTAATTAATGATATTAACATTCAGGGCTTCTCCTCAAAAATCTGCTGAGCATTTGATGACACATCTACGGCCCCACTTCCTTTCATTTAAAGAAAAGAAAATCATATTTTGATTGAGTACAAAGCTCAAACAACTTTCCCCGCGAAAAACTCTTATTGCTTCAAAAATAACGTATTTTTTAATAAAACATTAATAAAAGTTTTAATAAAATGTATTAATAAATTAATAAAAAATATTTGAAAAATTAATTTTGGTATTGGATACATAAAATTGTGATTGGTAATGTGTGCTTCGAGCACACTTGCATGTAATTAGTTTTTATACATTCTGTAGTTGTGTTTGTACATAGTGTAATAAGCAATGAGTGGACGTTGTGCAATTAGTGTATACATCTAACCGTGTTGTAAATGCCAGCCTTGAAGATGAAGGAACAAAACTCCGAAACGGGCAAACTGGCAGAAATTTCAATTATTGGACCAATACCCATGAACCACTTAACGGGATCCACTACAGATGGTCATGAAACACAGCAGATAATATATTTTGTCACTGATGAATGACGGCGTCTGTGGCGCAGCGAGGTGGATCGCGGGAGGCTGGAGGGGTTGAGCTGAATCGCCGCTTTCCAGGAAAGGCTTTTCACACGCCCTCGGGAGCACGTGGCGGGGCCGAAGCGGCGCTTCCCAGGGCAGCGGGCGGCATCAGCGCTTCCGCGGCGCTGCGCGGTGCGGCGCGGCGCAGGTGCATCGCGTCCCTGCCCGGCCCCGGCGCCGCCTCGCCGCTTAGAATTTCGCTCGCGTCTCCGCGCGTTTCCGCCCGCGCCCGCTGCGCCTGCACTTCATCATTTATTTAGTCAAGTATTGCTAATTATCAAACCAAACGAAATAGGTCCAATAATTCGCAAATGTGAACGTGCATTACTAACGTAACATCGTCTCCTGTATTATTTCAGTAGTATACGTTTCCGTTGTGGCGCTCACACGCAACCAACCTTTATAATGAGATCTCTAAAAAAAGAGAATTTTACGGAGACGTGGCGAATTGCATTTTGACTTTAAAAATATGAAGGATTTGGTGAAAAAAAAGGCATCTCAATATTCATGTCAAATGCAACTTGCAACACTGTGGCAGAATTTTAAACATCTATTTAGTTTAATACCTCCTTAACGAACTGTTCTAGAGACTAAAATGTTGTGATTTTGGGGCCAAAGTCCTCACAGAAACATTCTTGGCATTGTAATCTATAGAATGAGAGCTTCTGGGACATTTTATTACATTTTGTTGGTCCGGCGCTTCTCGATACAACCCCACCTATTAGAAGACGCGCAGAATCATCAACTGTAAATGAAATTGAACTAATTTCTTGATATTCTAGGCGATCGAATTGCACGGTGTTTGAATTGCATGATGTTTGAATTAGGTGTTCCTCTCAATTCGGTAAAAAAGTTAAATAATATTCTAATGAGTAGAGTAGTACTTGTCGCATGCTCTATTTTCGCATGGCCAACTTTACGTAGCTTTCTCAAGAGTAAAAAACTATCAGAAAAAGTCTACGTGGCTATCAAGTAAAACGAAAATCTGTCAAGGAAGATTGTATAATTATTTCACATGCTGTTTCTAAGGAAGTGTAGTGAATTGATCCAAGACCATTTGCCTATAATACTAAATTTATTCAAAATTTCTTTTCAGACATCAATTTCATTGTTTTTCATTTTATTTCATATTTTATAAATAGATCGGAAGTTATCATTACACATTTTTAAACAAATTAACACGTTTCGTTATCAACTTTCCGTCTGAATATGGAAATGGAAAGATAGGGAAGAGGGTGCAATTTATTATGCGAGAGTTCTCGCACGGGTACGCTAGTTTATTTATACTATTAAATTGCTTTACTTGCTTTTTCATAAAAATGTTTTTTTCTTAAATATTATTTATATCCACCACCTACAATATATAACATTATCCTTGTATTGTACTGGGGCTGGTGTGATTCCTGCAAGTCTCTCTTTTTTGAGCTACGATTCCTACCATTCTTTATAAAGTGTAAAATGTATGAACGGAGTATATAGAAACAAAGAGACCTGTCTGACCGGTACTCTAATGTGACTTATGCGTGTACTTCTTTAGTCCTTAACATAGTTTCAGTGTGAATTGTTGCTTTTCTTCGACATACGTGTATGAATATGTCTGTGTGTTTATTATCTTTGAACAATTGACAGTACAAGAGTTTTTCGTTCCTTAGTTGTTTCATATTATTTGTAAATACCTTGCAGAATGTCAATATTAATTTTTTAAATTGAATGTCACAAAACAATTCTGAAGTAAATGAAAATTTATCAGAAAGATTGTGAGCCGTTTTTTTATTGATTTATGTTGGTTGTATATAGTTCAGTATAATTTCAACTTTACATATGATCAGAACGTTTGCGAGCTGTGCATGTAATTCAGTTGAATAGACGATTATTTCCCTGATAAATATTCTGTATTTGATTTAACAACACCAAGGGAAACTGACCAAATGTTTTCAGACTTCAAAAATGGATATGTAATGTTATCTATGTAATGTCGTTCATTGATAAAGCAAACTTTCAGAACCACAAAAATACGTTGAGTAAACGCCCCAGGAGCAAACAAAACCAACGGTTCTAACATGCAATTACACGTTCAAAAAATTCTTGAGGGGAAAGGGCCCCCATGAAGGGAAAAACGCCCGCACTAACACCATTTATTACGCCGTGCCCCTCTCCCTGACATTAACGTTTCACGCCTTTTTACTGACCTACATATTGAAGAGCGTCAAGTTAGCCGGAAGTGAATAAACCGGCGAGTGAAACGCTGTAATTTCGGGCCGTCCCCTCTTCAACACCTCGGAGCGCCCTTTATTACGTTGTTGAAAGGCGAACACGACACGTGGGTTTTTAAAATATCCATTATGTTGGCCGCGGATAGACTGGCGGCTGGCCGCGACGTGGGCTGGGCCCCGCCCGCGCTAACGTGGCGACGGGGCGGACAGGCGGCGGCGACGGCTGACAGGGGGCGAAGGCGTAGGTGTATGCGGAGGCGGAGACGAGGACGGAGGCGGCAGCGTGGATGTAGGCGGAGATTGGAATGGAGGCGGAGACGATACAGGAGGCGGCAGCGGACTCGAAGGCGGCGACGTAGGCGGAGATGGAGGAGGCAACGCAGGCGCAGGTGGAGACGAGGAGGAGGTGGAGGCGGTGACGCAGACGGCGGAGCAGGCGGAGTCGGACCTGTGGGTGGAGATGGAAGCGTAGGCATAGAGGAAGGCGAAGGCAGAGGCGGAGTCAGACACGATCAGTCAAAGCGGGATGATGTGGGCCCATCGAAACAAATTATTGATTTCCTTACTAACATCAGCATTTGCGTATATACAAGTATTATGCAAAATTCCCTCAGAAACACCAAAATGTACCCAGTCAACGTGGATTTAAGAAAACAAGTATAAATAATTTTCTTACAGTTCTTGGTTCGTCAATTGATTAGGAAGAATCACCTATTAGTACATATGTATTTCATATCTTGGGAAGTTTTCAACATCTTTGCTCACAAAATTGTGCTTTCATAAATACATACTTAATTTGTAGATTAAGGATGAGATTATTACTAGTAACTAGAACCTCTTGTATTTTTACTACTAAAATTTATCTTAAAACATATGAATAGCACTTTTCTGACATGACAGAGCATCGCTTACTCATATCTTAGTTTCAACGTTAATTGCATGTGGAATGCCGCAGGTTTTGATTTGAGGATATTTTCTGCTTTTACAAAAATAGTACGCATGAAAAACAGTTATTTGACGATAATGCAGATGAAAAGAATGTGGGGCCTATCACTGAATAGAACCAAGTTAGATGTTTCAAAATGTTTTTGACACAACACATTAATAGTAAGCGAAGAAAACCCCGTTTCATTACAAAATTTGTAAAAGCAATTGTGAACGCCTCGTACCCTCGTAGCCTATCCGCCACGCGAAGGCTCAGGTGCCACATGTCTGTGAGCGCAGCGGAGGTCGCGGCGTCGCGTCGCGGGAGGCGAGGGCGAGGGCCGGCGGAGGCGCTGACGGGAGGCGCTGACGAGGGCAGGACGCGACGGCCGCCGGCTCAGGCGCGGGGTCCTCGCGGTAATTAAACCCGTAATGAGCGGCCGGCCGGAGCGGGGCGGGGCGGCGTGGGGGGGTGGCCCTCGGCGGAGACGGCGCGGCAGCCCGACGGCCGCGCCGCCGCTACCGCCCGCTAATTAAACGGGCACGCACCTCGCCACCTCGCGCAGCCGCGCACGCGGCGGAATGGGCCGAAAAACGCCTCCGGACGATACAAGCAGCCGTCACGGCTTGTCTTTGTCAAGGCGCATTTTAACATTTTTACCTCGAATTATTTCCACCTAAATAAACAGTCATGTATTTCGCTGTTCTTAACATCGTAAACCATGGCTTTTATCTTTAGTAAAAAACATTCATTGCTGAAAATTGGCTTTTACTACTAATATTTACGAATGTCGAAATCGATCAATTTTTGTCTCTTTGACATTATACTTCATTAATATTGAACGTTGAACTTTCATTTCATTAAAATATTTGATCTGTGTGAACGTATAAAAATATTGCATTTACATTTTTACCATTTCTCTTTCTTCACGACACAGGGTAAATCAAAATGTATGACAATCGAGAGTGCGCCGTGCTCCGTGACCCGTGTGCCGAGAGTAAATACAAGACACGCGCCGTGCGGCAAAATTGTCCAAAATCAAAACATTAGCAAATAGTCAGAAAGAGGACATTTGAAAGCATGAATGCAGTATGAGATGGAGAACTTAGGTTTAAGTAATAAAATGATGAATTTTCAAGTATATGTGCATTGATAATAAGTCTTTATAATTGACTGTTATTGCATTTTTGAAACACATCTTAACTATAATATTCGTGGTAAAAAGGAGGCTTGGAAGCAAACATTGCTCTGCTTGGAAGCAAACGATTTCACAGAACGAGAACATACGGAACGGTCGTTAGACTACGAGGCTTCACTGCTACGAGGCGTAGCAGTGAAGTACATGCAGATTATCGGAGGCTTGGCAGAGCACGGCTTACCACACTGCATTAAATTGAAGTCGTCTCTAAACATACTGAAAACGTTTCTGAGATTTTGAAGATGCGCTTCATTATTGAATTTCATGCTGCGTCGTGCAATGTTAGAGGTTCCCTTTCGGAGTGCCCGCTCATTCACTTCCTCCCCATCTGCAGACGTGTAGGTGGCTAATAGAAGCACTGTCATGGGCGCAATAATTTATACGTATGAATAATGTGCGTTCGTCTTCTGTTTCACTGGCGACGACAACTCACGTTAAACGCGCCCTCATTTCAGAAGGCCGTGAGCGGAAACAGGTCTGCAAGACAGTCTAGGAGGCCGTGCCTAGCCATCGCCCCTGACGTCGCCACTTCGACGTTTACTTGTGCAACCTGATCCACGGCTTACTTTGCGACGTGAAGCGAATGGTTTACTGCCTACATAAATGTAAAGTGGCAAGCGATGACAGACGCAAGGAAGGGAGAGGGAGTAGATGAAAAGTACAAATGCTCGGGCAGATGGAGCTGTTGCTTGGGAATTAGAACAAAAGACTGACATAACAGATTCGAATTAGTTGGGGTTTTGAGAATGTTTTGCAGAATCATGGAATTGCTCATCATAAAAGCAGGAAAAAGAGGAAATAGCATGCATGCCAACGTAACTTCAGAAAAGGCAAATTTGGCTTGGTGGTGTGAATGTCAACAGTTGACTATCGCGTCTGAAAGGTTATGAATGCCTGCAAGAAGAAAATGTGAGGCAAGAAAATTGAAAAAAATGGCGATTGAAAAGATAGTACAGTAGATGGTGTTAGAAACGAGAAAAAGTCATAAAACCGCCATTAATATTACATAGATACTAGTCATTAAACTGTCAATAGAAATTACTTGTTAACGTTAAGTGCAACGAAAGTAATTTAATGGAAGTGTTAAAAAGTTGGACGTTGAAGCAATAGAGAAAACAGGCGAAACTAAAGCATTTAATCTTACAAGCCCATTCCATTATTATTTGTGTAATATATTTCACTGACGATAGAAGCAGAAACGATATACAAAAAATAAACGAAGGTAAACATTGCAATTTTTTCTGGCTCTATCTCACTGCTTTTAAACCTCACGAGTCGCCGCTCATGTCAGGTGCAGAGCCAAACCTCTCACACATAGATGGATTCAAAGTCGCCTTCGGACCGCGGGCTGGGGCTCGTGGTATTACGACGCCGCCATCGCCAGTGTGGCGGAAAGTAGTTTGGAAATAGTCATTGTGAAACATTATTCTGACAATACAAAGTGAGAGGCTAATAAAACATGTCCTTATGATAGAGTGCATTGACCACAGTAACATACTGAAATTTTGAAGTCACATGATAATGTAAGTACAAAGTACAACACGTGACACTGTAAACGTTAAGCGCACAATAAGGCAGAGGAAAGTATGAGACAGTACCTTACAGTACACGGTAAGATCATCACATATCCCTTTTTCTGAGGGTTATCGTTTGGGGAAGGTCTGCCCTTCGTAGCAATGAGCTAGCGACCTCTGGTAGAAGGTAAAGAAAGTTTTATCCCCATGGAGCGCCATTGATCTCCGCTAGTTAGAATACGCTTACGATTTCATAGGAACACGATATCGCATTGGACGTATTAAATCGGGACGCACCTGATTTCCAGAGAACCGAAGACAACTGTGAATCATCCCGCAGATCGCAAAGCAGCCACTGGCTTTCTCGTCGGTCCTCAAGAGTTGCCCGAGGTCGCCACCCTTATACCCGAGATTGAGCTGAACTTCCCAGAGAAAAAACGCCCGCCTGTAATCGGAAGTGTTCTCAATCGACAATAGGGAGATCGGACGTTCATGTCATTCCAATCAAATCGCATTGACTGGAAACTAGACGCCGATGTACTGTAACCGGTCGGGGATCGCATTTGCAGTAGATTTACGAGCGAAGAAGGCATGCAAGTGGCTGCGGATGACACGTGACGTCGACTGCTCGCCCCAGCCAGAACGTGAGTTCATTAAGAAATGACATACCAATTAAGAATTGATATTGTTCTCCTCACAGGAGTAGGTCTCAGGTCTCGAACCTGCAGCTGGCTGTAACAGTAAATCAATAGTATGGTCTTCACAAAGCAATTATATTGCATTCATCAATGTATAATTGATAGATACAGTGTCAGAAGGTTGCTGTTTCAATCGCTTAAGTGTTACTCCCATCAGGATGCATATTATAAATTTATATTTTGAATTCGATCTCTTCTCGTATTAATACGATTCCAATACATCCAAAATACCATGTAGTAGTAGGATACCGAAGGTCTAATGACTAATCCCAGCTACATAAGTGTGTTTGCTACATTACTCAAAACGTTTATATTCCTGGCAGTTATCTCTTTAAATGTGTAAGTTACGATGTAGCCGGTGAGCAATCTATTCCGTGCGTTTATAATAACGAACGCATAGAAAAATAAACGTTTCCTCTTTACTAAGACTATTTAGAATGCTTCCAAAACTAATCATGTAGGTAATTGTAAAATAAACTTCAATGAAAGATTTCGTATCGAAATTGAATTGAAAACATTTCCCTCTTCCCATTACGTTAGTTTTACTTAATTTGATGTTAGAGTATTTACATTATTAGGCCGATAACAATAACTTTATCAACCTAAGCCGCAAAAGTTCTACTTAACGAACGATGGCCAGTCTGGGTCATTCAATTCCAAATGTCAGTGTACAAAAGACACGAGTGTTGAAGCCGTCAGGGTAGAAGATCAGGGCACGCGGTCAGCGCGGAGGCTGCCTGGCGGGAAGGGCCGCAGAGCGCGGGGGCTATTACGCGGGGCCTCCATCGGGTCGCCTAATCGCGCGCGGGGCGGCGCCGATAAGCGCAGCGCCGCGATCCCTGATTAAAAGCGGCCTCGGATGCGCCAGCGCCGGCGCGCGGGGCGGGACGCGCGCGCAAAGTACACCGATTAGCGGCAGCTGGCGGCGGCGGCGGCGCGAGGGGTTGGTGGGGGCGGGGAGCGTGCGCACGTACCACGCGCGGCGCAGGCCGTCACGCTCCGCCGGACGGGCCCGGGAGATGGATGGCGGGTACGAGCGCCGGCGCCATCTTGTGCAGGGCGCTGCCCGCGGCTCCGGATTCGCGAGGCAGCCAGCGCATGACCTGCCGGGAGTTATGGCGGGGCCTAGGACGCTGCCGGCCCGGATGGACGTGCGATGCACCGCAGCAGAACGGTCATGCGGCGCCGGCTCATTAATATTGGAGACGTCAAATATTGCGATATTTGATGTATCCAACCAATATTAGTTAGGATAGTGCATTTTCAAATAAGTGATTCACAGAATTCGGTAAACAAATATACTATTCATATACTCTTAAAATAATTCTTGAGAGTGCCGTGATACATTTGATCCCCATCCTATGTCGTGAAGGTGATCTGCAGAACACAGATTTTTTTAGTATTTGTTACTGTTGATGGGTTCTCGATTCTCATTGGAAAAAGATTCTAGTAAAAAAGGAACGTCATACAAGCGTTAAGAGATATTTCAAGACTTCAATGTGAATCTCACAGAAACATTGTACGTGTGTGTTAAAAATTTCCACCTATACAATTGAAAACCACACGTTTCATCTTGATGCGAAAGTGTCACACTCCAAGAAAGAAGTATATGAAGTTGACACCTCAGCTTGAAAATAACCAATAAAAATGGATCAGAATCTAAGAAAAAGTAAAGAAAATAAAAGTTGTAATTACGCTTTCATAAAAGTATTCAGATACGAGGAATCTTTGTTAGCAACAATAAAACGATCATTATCAAACTATAACATATAAATCTCAACCAACTTTTCTCCGTAACAATCTTTCGCTCTACACAAAAGAGTCAACCCACTATCCCCATCACAACCTCCAAGACACCAGCGCCACAACCATTCACATGAGAGCGCGTTCTCAAATGAAGATGATGAAATATGTCAAAACGGAGGAAGAGAGGGGGGAGGGGCCTCCTCGGGCGCTCCACGATTAATCACGCCCTTTGGCCTCCGTCGAGGGCTGCGGAGGGCGCTTCCCAGCGGAAAGAAAGGCGGCAGATATTTTCTCATTAGGACGAAGGGACGTGGACGGGGGTGGACGGGACGGACGGGCACCGTGCCACCGCCGCCCGCGCCGACGTCCTCGCCGCTAATTGTCACCAGCGAGGAGGACCCGGCCAATAACTCAGCGGCGAGGCGAGGCAAGGCGAGGTACGGCGAGAAGCGTCAGCCGCCGAAAAGGAGAATGCCGCGCCGCGCCGCGTCGCCCGCCCTTCCGCCAGCGGTTGCCGGCCCACGCGCCGCCTCTGCCCGCCCCGCCGCCTGCGCAACTCTCTCCTCCTCGCTCTGCCCCTTGCTCTCTCTCTCTCTCACGCTCCCTACCGACGCTCCCTCTCGCTCCCGAATCTCTAATGGCTTTTCCCTCTCTCCCTGACTCTGCCGCTCACTCCCCAACGCCCTTTCTGACTCTCCTTCTGTCGTTGTCTCACTCTCTTCCTCACCCTCTCTTTTCTTCCCCCTCTCACTCTCTCTGTCTGCTTCTCTTTCTCTCTCTTCCCCTCTTTTTCCTTGTCTCTTTATTTTTTACTTTCTTTCTTCCTCCTTTTCTTCTCTTCTTCCTCTCGCTCCCTCTCTCTCTCCCTCTCTCTCTTTCTCTCACTCCCTCTCCAATGGTGCTACGATCAAGTCCTTTTTAGTCGTGTAGTCGAGTGTCTTTTTCGAGATCATGAGAAATTCTTGTAGGGATGGTGGTTGCCATCGCTCGGCCCTACATCAGCCCCTTCGCAAGCGAGGTAGTCCTGACGAGCCTACAACGCGTAATTGTAAATCTGTAGGGATTCGCAAACCAACATTGAAGCAGGTAGCAGCGACGACAGTTGTACAACCGTCGAGTCGCAGGCTCGGCTGGCTTGCCTGTATGGACTCATTAAGTATGTGGGTAAAGGTAGAGTAGAAAAGGTAGCGACTGAGGGGAGTTGTTTAAGGTTCAGATCTGTCATTCGCCAGGAATTTCATTGAACAAAGTGCTGGTAGCAGAGAAATCCACCATTAAAATTCTTGTAAAGGCATTGGTCCACTGAGACCCGGCAATTTAGAACCATGCATTTTAAAGCCTTTACAGACGTAAATAATTATTTCTAATTATTTTATTAAATCTTCAATACATGAAGCATAAATTATCCTCGGCTTTCTCCTTACTCCTAGGTTATTACACCGACATTACAGATCAGACTTCTTGTTCGCTCTCTACTTTACTGTGTGATCTTTCTCAACGAACGGAAATAGGCAGTAACTTCGCGGAACCGGATGTTTTGGCTACGTTCAAGCTCTAAGTTGGCGAGCGTGCCCGTACATATCCGTTGGCCAATCGCAAACAATACTTGTAAATAAAAAAGCGAAGTGTATCATCTATCATAACTCTACATTCCAGTCAAGAAATAGTGAGCCATTTCACAATTAACTACGTGCTCTGGAATACAGACGAAAGTATTATGAGTTGTTGTAAGTGCTCATGAGTTGTATGTAAAAGATATATTAAGTCAATATCAAAATATAATAAATTATCCAAATCGCTGCTCTGGAGAGCTGGGGAGAAGATAGTCCGCCAACTTCAGATCGACCAGGCAGTCCACCCTTAAAGATTTCCCTTTCCAAAATCATTGCAATGTTCTTGCAGCGTCAGAGCAGCGACTCGTGTTCCCTCTGCGGTGAATTCAAAGAGTGGGTGTGGATGGAGGTTCTCTCCAATGCTTCTGAGTACCGGCATATGAACGTGATATGATTTTTTAGCATATGAAATTTTCCACACATGAAAAAATTGAAATTATTTTACTAAGTGTTATTATTATTGTTATTATTATCCTGTTCACATCCCTAAGTAGGCAAAAGCCTCTTACATTGTAAGGCATTCTTAATAAATTAGATAGCTTGTTAGTTTCTATTTTTACTTTTATTTTCTCTCCGCTTCTTTGTATTATTCTTTGTTACTCATTTTCTCATTATAAAACTTAGTTAAAAAATGCCATTCTAAGAAATTGGTAATGGCCCTGTTAGTAAAAGATTTTCTAGACCCACTTTTGATTACATTCTCAAGGACAGCTCTCTGAAAATTATAATTAAAGCTATTTTTCAGCATTTGTATCTTTATGATGGTGAGTTCACTGCGCTTTTGAACAAATTATCACCTGAAACAGGAAAATAATTAATTTTTTTCTGACACGTTATTGCTTGCTATTGCCTTCGATACGGAGCTCGACATACACGGCGTAACTTAAAAGATACTGGAACTATGTCACTTTGAGAATTTCACAACAAGCACTAGATACCTTTAAACCGCGAGCTTTGTCCAGAATATCTCTATAAAAAATTTGGGGTTAGTGTAAGTGGATCACGGGACTGGAAGGGCTCGCGCCCCGCGCGGTTGGTATTCGTGCTGGGACAAGCGACCCGTGGTCAGAGGAAGCAACTGGAGGTCACCGGAAGGCCGTAGGTCGGCGTTGGAAGGCGACGCGGACGAGGGGAAAACGGGAGAGGCAGAGCGCGAAGGCTAGCGACAGAGACGGCGATGAGCGAACAGGCGGCGAACGCGCAGACCTACCCCAGGACGACTTCGTTATATCAAGGGCGGGCACCTCCAACTACACTGCTTCACGGGTCATTGGTCAAATTCTGAGCAGTCGTTTGATGCCAATGGCCATACCTGGAATGAACGAATAATTCGATGGAAATCTTATTTGTGATGGAATTATTAAGATATGTTGTGTATTATGGGAGATGAAAGATGGTATGAGCGGTGACTAATGAAAGCGTACTTTTTTTTACTAAGCATATTTCTGCCAATATATGTCTTTTATCTATTTAATGAAAATGTTGTCCCTTTAAAGATGACTACTCCGTCTTTTTAAGAATATCTTTGGATCTCTCAAATATGTACAACAATCTTTTTACGTGGGAATAATATAAGGATATTCATTGAAATGTAACGCTTAAAATATACGATAAATCTAAAAATTATTCATCACTACTAAAGAATGAGTCTCAATAACTGTCACAAAATTTCAGGAGTGAATTAACGTTTTGAATTCACACAAAACATTAAGATTTAATTATCTTCGTAATTAAAAGAGAGAATTATACCTAAAAAGACAATATGTGATATTCTTTAATAGAAAGTACAGAACTCGTAAAAAATTATACTTATAACAAACACTCACCAATCGCTAAATAAAAAAAATATCAACAACAAACACTCATCTATCATAAAATAATATTGATGGTAGCGATAATGAAAGGAAATGTCCGACAATACCTTTAATATATCTCAGCTTAAATGCTTAATAAAGTGTGCCTGTGAGAGAGCGCGCGTGTATGTGATGTGTGTGTGTGTGTGTACGCGTGTGTGCGTGTGTGTGTGTGTGTGTGTGTGTTCCACAAAAATGTTTGAAACGTTTGCTCTTAAATTTTGTACTCTTTTCAGCATCAAAGGAAAAACGAAAGGTGTGGGAATTTGCGATAAAAATATTACCCAAATATTTCTTATACCTCAGTTTTGTCTGTTTCTGTTAATAATGGAACCCACAACTCGTGAAGGAGCGTTGCCGGCCAAGGCAGGGCTTTTCTTCACTTAGAAATTGTTGGAAAAGAGCCACTTAATGGTGTACCGACGAAGGCACACTCGCCCTCCAAGTGGGCCATTTCTTGAGACTAGAGTGAATTACGTTACGGTTTCTAATATTACAAAACGAACACTTCACAGCATGAATTCTGCAGACACAGAAATATATGAACACTAATTGTAAGGACTGATCGCACTACATCGATGACGTCGTGCTGGAGAAACCTGGAGTCCTTGATATGTCGGGGTTCGGGCCCAGGTGGTCGGCGGCCGGCGGGCAGTGGCGGGGGCCGGCGGGAGCGCGTGGTCAGCCAGGGGCAGGACGAGAGGGCGAGGGGACGAGGAAGGAAGCATTGGAGGTGGCCGTGACGGAAGTGGAACGTCGAGTCAAGGACGAACAGAGGTACGGGGGCGGAGAGGTTCCAAGCATTTCTACTGCGAACAGTGCAAGTAACGTTTGTATTCGCATTGGGAGTATGTAAGTGATCAAACGTGGGCTTACGATTAGAAAATAATTGTAAGAATGATTTTAGGGTTCGTTCTTGTTACATAGCAAAATTTCCACCCCCACTCCCCAGCTTGTCACTTCGTCATGTTTAGTTTCCCTCAATAATAAGTTCTTCTTTATCTCGCAATCTTCAATCTATTAAAGTGGTAAACACGATCTCAATTAGAATTCAATTAATGATCACAGTTGTCATGATTCTCGTAGATGAGGATAGAACATTAGAGTGAAGTCTTTTGTATGAATGTGGTGTTATGATGATTTAATGAATTTTTTGTTCGAATGCCAACACAAGCGTATTTTCTAAAACATACTAAACAAAATTTCAAATCGGTACTTCCTTCAATCAGTTACAGGCGGATACGAAAAAGAGTAGTTCACTAGTAGTTGAACAATGTGAGTGGGGCCGCTGGTTTTTTCGTCACCATCTTATTACGTCGGAAGAACTACACTGCTTTACATACTTGGAACATTTACACTATTCATTCCAGTGAACTAAAAAAATCGGATTTAGTTTAATGTCGCGTGAGGAAGCTTTTGCCAAGGGGTTGAATATCCTCGAAGGAGTCGTTCAGACGAAGGCGGCGAGAAAGCGCGGTCGGCAGCGCGGTCTGGCGGCGGCGGCGGCCGGAGGCCGAGGTGAGGGGGAGGGGGCGGGGCGGAGGGGGCGGGCCGCCGTGGCGAATCCCGCCGCCGCTTGTTAACAGGTGCTCCGACCGCGCGCTGCGGCGCAGGGGTGGCCAAAGTGCCGCGCTACGTGTCTTGCGAGACACTTCGCGGAAGGAACATTCCCAGCTGCGTTGAGATAAGAGTACAATACTCTCAAAACAAATTCACGAAAGCTGATGTTGTGGTATTTTTCTCAAAAAAATGGAGGTGAAAATTATAATTTTTGTTTTCCGTAATATTTAATGTGGAGTGGAAGCCATCGGGAAGTAGAATAAAGAAAGAGCGCGATATGACACTTTATACTCACCCGGCCTCACAAGACTCCGACTGTCCTGGGCGTATGCAATGTCTTGAAAGATTCGAACCTTCGCTATAGCGCCTCTTCAGAGAAACAAACGCACAGAGAGATACTGAGAGTGAAAGACAGAGAAAGAGGCGACAAAGAGAAAGATATCTCACAGAAAGTCACAAAGAAAAATTCAAAAAAAAAGAGACTCAGAGAGCAAAAGAGACAGAGAGGTAGACAGTTACACAGAGAAAGGTAGACCCAGAGAGAAAGAAATACTCAGGGGGAGAGAGAGACAGACGCACAGACAGAAAGAAACGGAGAAACGTAGAAAGATATGGACAGCGTAGCCGAGCCAGAGAAAAAGACACAGTGGAGGAGACGAGAGCAAAGCGTGGTCTGCTTGGATCCAGCGGCGCTAGCCCCAGGCGTCGCCCGCGTCGTGGCGACTGGTGGAGGCTGGCGGCGCGGCGGCGCCGGCGCGCGATGGTCCTTTATGACGCAGCGAAACGGCGCTTTTACAGCGGCGCCGATTGTTTTGCGGTTTCAACGCTCCGGTAGTTCGAACGTAACGCGTAAATTAAAAACCACTCAAGGCCCAGGGAAGGAAGCCGCCGGGCGACAACGCGAGAGGCGCGGCGGCCAGTGAGCGCGGCTCTTCGCCTGTCTTCGATGACAAATGAGCCTGGAAGCCTGCAAGCCGGCAGGCTCGGTCCTGGATGAATGGAACTGCCGAACTCGATATGCGTTCCCCGTGCTCCATGTGGCCAGATAACAATGACCACCGTGGTGTTCTAACACAAAAACCCTCCATGGATTTTTGATCTCATTTTTCATTTTCGATTTTGGTGAAAACCCAAAAGTTAACGTAATAGTTACCTAATATCAAATAACCTTTTAATAACAATGATGTGTATTTTGAAGTCCCAGTTCATTTTTCAATATGATTGAGAAAATTTCTCCCTCATTCTAATTTACTCGGCAATATCATTGCCTTTTTTCAGTACTGGATTTACAGACAAAACATTTCCTTATTTTCCGTTAAGTGTTAAAACGTCTAATGTTATTGAACTCACTCAATATGTAATTTATTGTTATTTATCCTATACATTTTGAGCCGTGTCCCCGTTTCTTCGGGTCCATAGACTATCCCTTTTGTAGTAATCTCCTGTTTAGAAATAAATACTGATACAATTGAAAATTATGATTACACTAACATAAATAACGCCAAAATTAATGTTCCGACAAATGATAAAGTTTCCAAATTGTTCTGTCAGAAATATGATAGGCTGTAGAAAAACATTATGATTTATTGGGCATAATATTTATTGGGCAAATACAAATATATTAAAAATTGTAACCATCTCCACTGCCCCGACATTACACCTATTTCCAACTTTTCAATTCCACGTTGCAATATTTTTCCTCGTTGCCTGTAATCCTGGGTCCAAACGTGAAAATTAAAACACCCGGCAAGAAATTTGCCTTAGTTTTAGTTGCAAATCTCCGCCTAACAACGTGAGTTTTTTTCGAATCTAGGAGCCACAAAACCTCCGAACGGCCCTCTTTTACGAGAGAGACGTCCGCCGCTCGCCCTTTTGCATGATTAGAGCCTACATTGTGGAACACTTTACAGAAGCATTTTTCAAGTATTGACTGAGTGGCCGCTGATTACAGCCCGCCCGCCTGATGACCACCCAGTAGCCGCGACAAAAACAGGACGAGAAACAGCGATTGCAACGGCGCAATTAGGCTGCATTAGGTACACACCGCGCGGCGCCACCGCCACCGCCGCCGCCACCACCGCCTCCACCGCTACTGCCGCCGCTGGCACTACTGCCGCCATCACCGCCGCCACGGCTACCATGAACGCCGCCACCACCACCGTTGTCACCAACGCCTCCATCGCCGCTGCCGCTACCGCCGCTGCTGCCACCGCCGCCGGCACCACCGTCTCCACCGCCACTGCCCCGCTGTCACCACCGCCGCTATCACCGCCACCACTGCCGCTGCCGCAACCGCCACTGCCACCGCCGCCGCCACGGCTACCATGAACGCCGCCCCCACCACCGTCGTCACCAACACCTCCATCGCCGCTGCCGCTACCGCCGCTGCTGCCACCACCATCGCCACCACCGCCAGTGCCGTCGGTGATCGCTGCGATCCCTCGTCAGGGCGCTAGGTTGGATACCGTGGGGTGAGATGGAGAAGGAGGGGCGTAATCTTTACGTACCCCGCACAAGGGATGCACATATCTAATGTGAGCATATTCCGTACATTCTGATTAGTCTACTATCTACTCCTATAGCGTATCACTGTGGATTTTCATGGCCTCCGAATGCAATATCAAGCTTCCGAATGCCAGCCTCCGAGTCACATGTCCAGCTTCCGAGTGCACCAGCCTCCACCAGCCTTCGAGTGCAATATCAAGCTTCATCTCTACAATCATCTATTCGCTCAAGCACCAATATTATTGTCATTTTGCAGAATTTCATATTGCAGAATAAATTTATCTATCTATACCATAATTCCATCACATGTCTGAGATGATTTTGAGACATGAAACATTTTGTTGTTTTGAGTGTTTAATGAACGAGTATCTCCTTCGCAAACGGCAGGTGTACTGAGCGTGTTTTGCGTGGCGTTGCAGGTAAAAAGTGGCGCAGCCTGACGCCGCAGGACCGGCGGCCGTTCGTGGAGGAGGCGGAGCGGCTGCGCGTCATCCACATGCAGGAGCACCCTAACTACAAGTACCGGCCGCGGCGGCGCAAGCACAGCAAGCGGGGCGCGCCGGGGCCGGGCCCGGGGCCGGGGCCCGTGGGCGGCGCGGGCGGGCCGGCGGGCGCGGGCGGCGCGGGCGGGCCGGGCGCCAACGGCGCGGGCAGCCCGGGCGCGGGGCCGGGCGGCGCGGGCGTGGGCGCGCGCGGGCGCGCGGGCGCGGCGGCGCCGGGCGCCAAGAGCGCGGCGGCGGGCGGCGCGCTCACGTGGGGCGCCGCCGCCGCCCTGTACGGGCCCTACGCCACGCCGCTCATGCACACGCCCGAGGCGTCGCCCACGGGCAGCCCCGAGCCCGAGGCCCTGCGCCTCAGCCTGGGCGCGCGCCTCGCGCCCGCCGGCTCCCCGCTGCTCCAGCAGCAGCAGCAGCCGCAGGGCCCCCCGCCGCCGGGCCCGCACCACGCCCCCCAGCAGCAGCAGCAGCCGCAGCACCCGGGCGCTCCCGCGTCCGCCGGGCCCGGCGCCCCCGGCGCCCTCGACCACCACGACGGTGGCGCCGCCGCCCAGCAGCAGCAGCAGCAGCAGCACGACGCCCAGGCGCAGGCGCAGGCCATGGGGCAGCCCGAGGACGTCACCGCCGCCGCGCTGCCCACGCCCGAGATGTCGCCCATGGAGCAGGTTAGCGTCCTCGTGTTCCCACTGACACGATTCAATTCCCTACGCCATGTGTTGCGTGTTCGTGCTCCTCCTTCTTCTTCTTTCCTTCCTTCCTTCTTCCTCTTCCTACCTCCTGTCAACCTCTGCAGAAACTCCGCTCACATGAACAATTTTCGCTAAGATTTCTGCTTTCCTGTTCCATCAGAATATACGTAGACTAATAAATTCATACTGAGACTCTAACTGATTGAACCTTCGCCAACAATTTGCACTTTTTAAATCATTGCTTAAATATGGAAATAAATTCATACGAAATCCCAACTTCGAAAACATAACTCTCAAAAAGTTTTCAGTTTGTAGGTGTTTGGGCTTGACAAACATAATTCGTAACTTAAAGTTCACAGAAGCCAGGTTTTAAGGACCTAGAGCGCTGCATTTCCAAGTTACGTCAGGCAGCAACGCGTGCTACAGCGCACTTTGTGTTGCGAGTTGCATGTGCGCCTGCTTTTTTACTACCATAAACTGCGAAAATCTCCATGTTTCTTGTTAATTCTCTTTGTTGCACGCCTGGGGATAATGCCTTACCAAGCAGTGCGGTTATGTGTTGATATCCTATAAATGGTTCACAACCATCATCTTTTAGTATATTACGATATTTAAAATGTCTCATAATAAAGGTTACAACTTTTCTAGGGCATGAAGAAGGGTCTAACATTATACCTTTTTGCTAATATGCATGAAATATCACTGATTGTGACATGTTCTGCCATGATCAAGGAGATATCATGTACCTGCCGAAAATCTGTCCTTGCGGGATTGACTAAAAATCAGGTGCAAATGCCATTCGCATAAAAGCGTATGATTCTGTTACATGCAATATGTCACTGGCAAAAAGTTATAATTTTCGACCCTCTACATGTCCTAGAAGTTGGTAACATTTATTCTGACATATCTTGTAGAGAGGGGATCAACTACTGTGCTTCCGAGTTATCAGATAGGTCGCTTCGCTGTTCTATTTAAATCTTTTACGGGGCTTCGCCGACGAAACCGGTAGCATATAGGTACGGTTTGAGGTATGACGTCTGACACTGCAGACGTGCAGACACTGCCTGACATTGGTTAAAAATTCCTCCGAGAACGAAACTTGAAAGTAAACCCTTTGGACTGCGTTGCAGGAGAAGGACAACTTCCAGTTCGGCGGCGGCGGCGCGGACGACAAGCGCGGAGCGGCGGGCGGCGGGCCGGCCGGCTACCAGAGCGCCTACCGCCCCCTGGGCGGCTATGGCGCCAGCCTACACCACCCGCACCACCACACCCACCCGCACCACCATCACCACCACCACCCGCACCAGCAGTCCGCCGGACTGTCCACGTCCGCCGGCGGCACCATCGCCGCCATGGGGCTGAGCAACGGCATGATGGTGATGTGCACCAGCCAGCGCGGCTTCGAGCACTCCGGACTCGTCACCGGCACCTTCTACCCGCCCGTGGCCACGCCGCAGGTGGGCACCGCAGTGAGACTCTTTCCTATATACACACACTTCGCATCCAGTGTACAGGGTGCCTCAGAATAAATGTTGCAAATTTGTAGGGCATGGGGGAGGGTCAAAGAGAGTTCCCACATGCCAATGAACGTGTGGGAACTCTCTTGTAACGAAGAAACAAAAGTGATATTTGCCCCTAATTGGTCGGCAAATCATGGAGTAACAATGTTTGGCAGGTACATGTTTGAACGCAGTCAATAAATTCTTGAACCTCCGAAACATTGTTGCGTGATGAGCTGCATACCAATCAGATGCTAATGTCACATGTTTACTTCGTTACATAAGGTTTGCCACCCAGATGATTACATTTTTCATTGGCAAAAAGTAATCATCGTTGACCCCCTACATGCCCTAGAAGTTTGTAACATTTTATACTGAGATACCTGAAAAATAATCGAGTAACGTGCGCAAGTCCTCCGGCACTCGTGGAGATATTAAGACCTTTTCTGTCTACTGTTCGAGGCAATGAAGGCAGCTCATTTTGGTCTGCTGGCGGAGAACGTTCATTTCCAAAAAATCGTTTTTTTGGGGGAGGGGAGTGCGGATATAATACTTTTTGCTACGATTTCAAGGTACCTACAAATGTGATCCGTAGCTCTTACAATTTCTCTAGACAAGACAACATCATCGAAAACATTTTACCCGGATTATTCTAGTGCGTTCTAGAAGAATTCTAGGAAAATATATTTTTGCAAGATTCAAAGTATCTTCAGAGGGAAACGATTGCATTACTAAGAAATAATCGCTACGAAATAATGTATTTACGACATAACATTAACTAGATTAATCCGTTTAACGACAATTGAAGTTAACTTTGTAATGAGACAAATATGTTTAACATGAAAATAAAATATTCTGATTTTCAATACTCAGGTTACGCTAATACGACCGATATTTGTTTGAGGTTTGCAGTATCAAATGGATAATTGAAACTGCTGAACAGTAAAATAAAACGAATTTCATTAATCACTTTATTCTGACGATTTTTAGAACATAATGAGTAGGCCTAATAATACTTAAACGAAATAAATGTTGTAATGGTTATAAAACAACAACATCTGGATGTGGCATCGCTGTTGCAAGATAAAACTATTCGAATAGAAGAGAAAAGTAAATAAGAAGATTATTAACCATATTTCTTCTCTCAAATTAGTCTATATTTTTGAATAGTGAATATTTGAACTTTACTCCCTGTTAACTATGAATACGATAACATATTCAATAATATAATTTTGTATTATATTATTCCAAGCTAATTGTGTATTTTGCTTGTTATTGTAGTAAAGTAAAACTGAATCTAATTTACCTAAATTATACGCATGAAGACAATTTTAGGAAATACTTGAGTAAATGTACATCTATTTTAAATTCTCATTGACATGTACCGTATCGGAAGTATTTGTGCTATCGCTGCAAATCTGCATTTTTAGATATCGAAAAAGATGAGATCGACTCAAACGTGACCACTCCTATCCGCAGGACGCCCAGCAGCTGGCCGGGTCGTCGACGCCTCACGGCGGGGGCGGGGGCGGCGGAGGCGGGGGCGGAGGCAGCGGCGGCGCGGGGTCGTCCGCTTCGGCGGCGGCCGCAGCGGCGGCGGCGGCGGCGGCGGTGAGCGCCGCCAGCTCCGTGCCCACCAGCTACCACCAGGCGCTGCCCGGCTCCCCCAGCACGGCCACGCACTACACGTGCCCCAGCCCCGCGGCCACGCCGCAGCACAGCCTGCACCTGCGCGCCACGCCCACCTCCGTCGACAGCTACACCAGTGAGTGCGACGCCCGTGTTGCAAAACGACCACACGGAGGGATAGCGTGAAATTTTGGGTCATACGTGTCTCTCTTATGTATTTATTCATAGTGGTACACCTCAGTTTTTTCGAGACATTCTAAAATAGTATACGTGTTACAAAATTCTCAAAATGCATCACATATTTTAAAGAAGACATGTAACTATTGCTATTGTTTCACATAAAAATACTTTTAAATATCTTTCTAAAACCTAAAGTGTGTCATTATGAATGAATATGTGGTAATATACAAAACTGCAACAGCGGCTGCGCAATGTTGCCAGTTTAGTATTTATCTTTCCTCTCTCTCAGCAGGAGGTCGAAGAGAGAGTGCCAGGTTCGCGCCCGAAGTGTTCTTGTGATTTGGCATTTCCCGTAATGCCATTGAGTCTTTATTGTGTGGTGTTCCTTTAGTTGTTTAATAATATATGCCCATTAAGATTAATGAGAAAGTGTACAGCGTGTAATGAGGAATGCCTCGCGGAAGCCTTAACATCACTCACCTCACTGTAGATAATATGGGGTGTAAATACTACATTGTTTCGAATTTTGATAATACTTTGGAGGAAAGTTTTCATCGCAGAAACAAAAAAACATTACCTTCATAACAATAATATTTTAAGATATTTTCCAGAACTGTTTGTGATTCAATATTGCTGTTAAAGAAGTGCTTCAGCGTGTACGCCAGTGAATATTCTGAGCCTCTCACAACTGTTTCCCAACATAAGAAACAATAGTTACTAGGGGGTCGGAATTTGATGACCTAAAACATCGCCAAAAAACGATCAATAAAATGCTCTTAAAATGTTTTAAAAATTACCTAAAAGCAAAGAAAATGTTGTAAAAACTATGATCAAAGCCAGTTTGGATGAACAACTCAATCTGAAAACGTTACTGATATAATGGAGGCTGCTTCTATTCGTTCAAGTGCACTTAGCTTGTAAACTGTTGGTTTGGCTGTTCTTTACCAGGAAATCTCTGTCCTTAGTTATCCCGAAAACCGCCGAACGGACAATGACGCTGATAGGCGTCACAGGAATCTTAGATTACAAAAAACGGCTGACAGTTGTTGAGCGAAGAAATCGAATAGGCTACTCAGGAATTCTGTGAAGAACATATGTTGCATTTTCTAAATTTTATTTGAAGCACGAACAATTAACATTACATTAAAATCGATGAAATCAGCAAAAATGCATTAAAAATTACGGAAAAGGTAAAAATGACTGAGTAGTTGAAATCAAAGAAAAATGTAAAAAATACATAAAAATGGGTCGCTTCCTTTTGTTGTAAGATAAAATTAATTTCTATATTAAACGGCATTGTTGTAAAGTGAAACAAAAAAATACATGTCATTAAAATCCGCCCCTTAATTACTATAATGAGATCGCCATTCATTCGTTTCATTCTGTGTCTCCAGTTCTAGGGAAGTTATTCTGAAGTTTTTTGGATCTCGGAATCCTTTAGGCTCTGTAAATAAATTTGCGGATATCTCTACATTAAAACTTTTAGTTAACACATTTGGGTTTTTCACACTTTGAAAATGCTTTTTGGCATAAAAATGTATTCATTGGATAGAAAATAAAATCTCACAGTGCACACCATATACAATTGGATGATTTGCTACATCTGGATCGGTAATTTCATTTGATTGACGCCTTAGAATCGTTACTTCAGCTTCAGTAACAGATAAGCAAATCCAAAGCGACTATAATGTTAATTCAGTGTAATACAGAAATAAAGACACACTATTTTTTAACTAGCTCGTTCTGATTAAAGAAAGGCCATATTATCTTTCTTCGACAAATTGTATTAAAATTCATCTACAGAGCCACCTCCCCCTAACACCAACTTTCTCTTGGCGGCCCCAAATGGTCCCCGACGCAAATTATTTATAAAGTGATAGATAATTTATAAAAAATAATATTTTCAGAAGCTTATTAAAAATGCAAATTCTTCTGGACCACCAAACAATATAAATATCACATTGATATCGATTGTATGTGCCACTTACTAGTCTAGTTGGAGAGAAAGTTTGGAACTTTTCTGAACTCTGACTGGAAGAGAGAGCATACTAATTAAATATTAGAAAGCGAATAACCAGCGTTCTCGTACGCATGCGCAGTGCTGAAGTAGTAATTGTCTTAGCAGCGGGGTAGCTGGCAAGTGAAGAACACGGAAGTGCCGGGAAGGAGGCACGACGGGAGGAATGGTGGCGGCAGCAAAGATTTGTTCCGTTGATTCTATAATTGATATATTTATTTCAATTCAAATTATAAAATCCGTCCAATTGGATTTTACGATCTATATTTATACTGTAACGAAATATTGACGTTTAACAGTAATTTCATGTTTAGAAAGCAAATATTTTTTTAAAAATTACAATAAACAATGGGTCTTTCTTGGCACAAACAATTCGTAAGTTAGCAGGCTACTGTGAGAAATGATTGTGAATAACTAAGTTTTTTTTTAAAATAAGGTACATGAAGGATGATGGATAACCTGATCTAAGACTGGCTAGCGTAAACTAGATGTATTGATGGATATAAATAATGTGGTTTTCTTTCACAATTCTCTTTCTCCATGAATCGAATTTTCGAAAAAATATCAACAAATATCTTTTCAATGGGGCCCACATACGCAATTCATACACATGTACATACCGATTTCCATGTGCTCTGCTAGGACATTTCTAATGCTACACCTTTCTCCTCGAATCATGATTTTATGGCAAAAGAAACTGAGATATCGAAAGATCGATGTTTTACAAAAACTGCCGTGCCTTTCAAAGCAGCTAAAAAAGAATACGATTTTACGGTCGGAAGCCTGCGTTCACAGACGAATACTTTTAAGACACCTGTGCCTGCGCAAAGGGCTTCAAATTCTGCCGAAGAATGGAAGTAATTAAATGATACTAAAGTGATCATATTGTACAAAGTTGTCAACATTTATCATAAGAACATAAAAAATATTTCAAAACTATAATTAAGTTTCGTGTTTGATAAAAGAAAATTGTACACTTTATGTAATAGTAATAACAAGAATTCTTCCCAATTGGTGTACATTATAAGTGAAATGACCAAAAAGGGGGGTTGGGCGCCCGAAATAACTCCGGCCGAGGGCGCTCGGGTCGTTAGGCGGCGCGCGCGGGTCGGGGGGCGCGCGGCGGCGCGCGGCGGCCGGCGCGTGTATTACAGTAATCTGCGCGCGCGGCGGCGGCCGGCCGCTCCGCTAACGAGCGCACCAACCTCACGTCCAGCGCGCGTTCGCGCCGCCGCCGCCGCCGCCGTGGCCCTGGGAGCGGTGGCGCGGCACTGCGCGGGCAGGGAAGACGCCAGCCGACAGAGAATGAAAGTACGCGAATACGCACACAAAACCAAATGGTTCTTTCACAGACTAGTGAGCGTTTTGTTTTCGGGCACTTCCGTCTCCCTCCGTCTTCCGTCCGCACTTCCGTGAGTGTAGTGCACGATATGGCCGGGGGTTGCGGTGTTGCTTCTGCGCTGGAATGCGAGATATGGCGCCGACCTAGACGTCGGATTGATTGATTGATTGTTGGATTGTTAGTGATTCCGGGAGCGTCAACAACTGAAGTCATTATTCCCGTAAGTGTAGTGAATGTTTTCATCCCGGGGGGTGCGTTGGCGGTGATCTTCCGCGCTGGTGGAGATTCGACGCCGACTTACCGTCGACTAGCGCGGTTTTCCCCAACCCGGTATCTTCCACCAGTGGGGCACCGCCCCAGCCGGGACAAGCTCTAAGCTCCAAGCTCCAAGCTCTAAGCCGGGGAGCTCTAAGCTCTCCACTGATCTCTCGATATGTGTGGTAGTGTAGAGCATGTGAGTGTGTGAGGGGGAAGAAGAAGAGATGGGTGAGGAAGAGAAAATTGCGTGCGTTCCGTGACCCGTTACGGAGCTTCTCCGGCATTCACCTAGCATCGATCAGAGCAGTATCCCAACCGAATCTTTATTCTATATGATTTAGGATGCTTCATAAACGATTATTTTTATATTCATACTTTAATCCTTTCCTCCACGTAAATGCTGTGACTGTGGTTGTAATTACCTCAACACAATGATCTATAATAGGAATTTCTATAAGATCTTGGCTTAAACTTTTAGGATAACCTATGGCATTAGTTATTAATGTCTCATTTATGGGTGTAGTATATAGTACGTTGGTACTCAGCACCCGAAATCATATACCATATTTGCTTTCCTTTACCATCGATGTGAAACTCAATTATTCACGTTTCCGAATATCAAACGGCATCCCAAAAGCCAATAGGTCAACATTTCTAATAGATGAAAGTACTCTTGGCTGTCCGGATGAAGCCGCGTCGAAGGCTGTGATACCGACATTTCGACTATTTTGTGGGGTCTTGCTCAGGGCTGGTCCGGCTAGGCAGAGTTGGTCGAAACATCGTCAACACAGCCTTCGACGCCGCTTCACTCGGACAGCCAAGCGCACTCGCCAGTGTGTTCGTGGAAGCCTAAGATTTCTCTATTTTATTGGATTTTCCTTTCGCAGGTGCGGTGATGATGGCGGAGGAGCGCGCGTACCAGCAGCACCAACAGCAACAGCAGCAACAGCAGCAGCACCAGGCCCACGGCGTGGTGTCGTACGTGGGGCAGTCGGAGGAGGAGGAGCTGATGCTGGACGACGGCGCCGACGGCGTGGTGGACGCCCGCGAGTTCGACAAGTACCTCAAGAGCGGGTACGCCTCCTCAGCGCACCACGCGGCCGCCGCCGCCGCCGCGGCCGCCGCCGCAGCCGCCGCCACGCACGACGCCGCCGCCGCCGCGGCCGCCGCCGAGGAGGCCATGCACATGGACAGCAACCACAACTACCACCAGCACCACCACCAACAGCAGCAACAGCAGCACCACGCGCACCACCAGCACCACCAGCAGGCCCCGCAGCACCACCCGCACCACCAGCAGCAGCACCATCACCACCAGCAGCACCCGCAGCACCACCAGCAGCAACACCTCTACTACACGCACCATCAGGGCCCGCTGGACTCGGTGCTGCTGGGCGGCGGGCACGCCCTCAAGGTGGAGCCCGGCGTGCTGGGCCACCACGGCCACCTGGCGCACCCCTACGACCAGCCGCACTGCGACTACGGCGACCCCAGCGCCGGCTCCCCGCAGCAGCAGCCGCAGCAGCCGCTGCCGCAGATCAAGACGGAGGACGACTTCAGCGTCATCCTGGCCGACGTGCGCAAGACGTGCTACAGCAGCTGATGCGGCGGCGAGCCCGCGGCCGGCGGGGGGCGCCCGCGCGCCTCCGCCGCGTGCTGAGACCGCAGCCGACGCGTCGCGTCGGCCGGCACACAGCATTCCCTTTGAGGAATTGCAGAGCCATTTGCCAGCTTAGACCAGCTTAGCGTTTAAATATGAATATCAAGTCATCCATAAAAGACATTAAAAAATACAAATTTCTTTCTTTTTGATTGCCTTCGGAAGTTGTTTGAATGGTGTGGTGGAATGAATACGTGTGTTAACAGAGTATTTATTAAACATTGATAGCGACAAAAAAAGGAATAAATTAAAGTGAGAGACTGATTCAGTGAGTGCATTCGGAAAGCATGTGCGGCAATGAACGACACACTTTATAATGGTGATCTATCAGAAATTTTGTATTAAGTGTTTAAAGTTTTCTCAGGCATTTCGTCTTCGGAGCGTACCGAATCGTGTTGACTGTCGATCGTATGCCAAAGCATCCGGAGTTCCTCGGCCCAATCTATACCGACATGCGCGCCGTTTGCGGCCGTCCAACCTCAAGAAGTTCTACGCCCGAAACTCACAGCTGCACCTCCGCGCCAGCGGGGCGTTGCCTGACTGTTTCCTCGACACTCTCGATCGTGAAATGGGGCCAGTCCATCCTCTGCGCCTAGTCGCGTAGGAATTGTGATACGTTTTTTATTGTTTTTTGAGAAACCACCGATTTTCGAGACCGTGTGATACAAACGTTTACTAGAAGAGAGATTGAACAAAGGACACGTCAGCGTGCCGGTGATCGTGAATCGAAGATCTCTCTGCTGTAGTCTGTCTCCGCCCCCTTCCAGCTACTCACTTCCGGTGTGATCTTGATTTCTTTCTCCTGCTCAGCGGGCGGAGCGCTTTTCAAGTTTATTTTTTAATTTTGCACATATGTTGTAATGGGATATATACTCTAAGTTCAAAGTCAAGTGTAAATGTGTTTTCTCATTAATGTACATATGTTGTGTTAAATAATTATGTTATGGTTATTGCAGAGTAATGTTTCAAATTTATTTGCGATGTTGAGAAGTGTGCATCTTCCCCTACATTCCTTACAGTTTTATAAGATAAGTGATATTGAAAAATATGTTTAAAGATGTTAGAGCTTTTTATACATCGCTATTCAATATTTCTTGTACTTTTTGGAAAATTGTAAAATTTATCATATCAAATTATGACATATCAAGTGCCTTTAAATGACAATATTGCAACTTGTATTAAGTGTTGTTATTAAAAAGAGGTTAAATATTTAGTGAAGAAAATATCTTATATTATACGGAAAGGCTCGCGAGAAATGCAATGATTTGTGATCTCAAAATTGTATTTTCTGAATGCGGTCGTTGTGTACACATTTTGTGTAAAGTGAATAAATTAATGAAATACATATGTACGACTTGTCTGAAGTCTCACAATAACTTAAATTCCCCCAAATTACACCGTAGTGCCTTTACCTCTATGGAAGTAAAGTGGTGCGTATGAGATATTTCCCTCATAATGTACTGCTAGTTAATGAAGTACAGAATTGCCGGGCAGTAATCTGAAGCAACTCTGTTTCATTGCGTTTCATAATATAATGTGCTTGTCAGTGTCTTCCACAGTAAACTGCCACAACTATTTCCATAATTCACATTCCTTTCAGAGTCCTCCAGTGCCTTCTGAACAACCAAAGTTTCTAGATAAAACATTAGGTTCGGGTATTCATAAGTATGGAGTAATGAAGCAGACCTACAAAAATATACATTCAGAAAATAGCAAATCATTTTGCATACTCAACCTAACGGATCTGCATTTTGGATATAAGTAAATATTCTCTCTACACCGTGAGAAAAGACAAATATTGCCTGTGTTTTCTCCCGAGTCCAAAAAAATATTATTCGCCTGTTACATATTTCTCCGTGTAGAGTATATTTTGATCATTGTATATAAACTGTATTGATAAATCTTTTTAAAGTATGCATGTACCTGTTATATATATTATCATTACAGCATATTATGTTGACACTGGAGTTAGAAAATAAATAAGTTCTTAAATGCTACCGAGAATTTATAGCAGTGTACTCTCCTACCAGACCCTTCCATCATCCGACCATCTGACAAAAAACAGGAAATGAAAAAGAAATAAATAAATAAGTAAGGAGAAACGTGAAGCAGGTATAGTAGCCGCAAGCAGACACTTTTGTAATCATCAGTCGGTAAATGAAGTGAAGAACTCTCGGAAAGATAAGTCTTACTATACTTGAGAGTGGAAACAAATCTTAAGACAAAGAATATCTATAACTTTAAGTATCCTGTCATAAGTGCAACTGTATTACTCTGCCATTTGTTGTTAAAATGTAATCATTTTTGTGGACACCCAAACTGAAAGGCAATTAGCCGGATAAGTAGTATATTAAATATCAATTTTTTGGCAAAAAATGACATAGGAATATCTGGTCACAAAGTTTTTATTGGTTAGCTGTAGAAAGTGCTCTCTCACCCCAAAGCTGATAATAGAGAATTTGAACAGTATAAAATTGGGAAGTCGTATAAGGTTACAGTAACAACTTGGCGAGTTAGTAGGAATACAAACCAGCACAACTTCACTCAATGATTTTCTATAATCAAATGCAATAAAACAAATTACTCTACATTTCGAAGAGTGGTGTGGCTATTGCATACTCCATTCCTCGGGACCATTTTTTGGTTATCACATTTGGCGCTCACACGGGTATATCACACGAACATTAACGCGTCTGACTCTATCATTGAAGCAGATCATTTTTAGTCGATTAAAAACGGTGGTGAGTCCCGCGGTGTTGAGTTCACAGACCACTGTCCACAGACAAAGTATTTGCCCTGGCGTGTGTAAATCAGCAAGTAAAACTATCATTGTAGGGAGAGCGTGTAGATTCTTCTTCTTTGCACATGTACGCGCGGTGGTTCGTACTCATTTTCCCACTGTACAAAAGCTTTCCAATTAAAAGCGAAGCCGCCGCCCCCTCTGCCAACCACTCGCATTCACCTCCAAATCCATGAGCCTCGCCCCTCTCTCTACCTATTCCTTCCTTTCCTTTCTCTCTTCTGTCTATTTTCTACTCTCGTTGGTTACAAACTATAACGGCCCGAATTCATTCCCCGAATTCATTCACCACTCATTCACAACATCCTTAACTATTTCCCAAATGCGCTATGTGTGTAGATAAAAAACAAGAATAGCAAAAATCGCATAATATTTCTAAAAGAAGCAGATAGTGCCAATATACTATATTGCGCATGAAGATGTCAATACAAAGAACTGTCATCAAAAATGCAGTCGCAATTCGGAAAGCGTATGGAGTAGATAGTAAATAACCTAAACACTCTAAAAGAAATAAAGGTTTGAAATGCTATTAAAATTACAAATGAAAATATTCTATAGTCTTTACCAAAACTAAAATTGTTTTTCATCGAAAGACTTACAATTTAAAAACCTGAAAAGAAATACTCAATGAGGTATATTATGTTCTCTACTATCTAGATATTTTATTAAAGTTTTATTTGGCAGTATTATATTTTTCAACCTCATAAGCAGTTTTTGAACCAATGCCTTACATATAGGATGCAAATTACTTTATCCCCAGCATCGATATCGGCATATCACCTTTCAATTTTCTTTTTCATTTCTCAAGCCAAAAGCTTGAGACTGCGGTCTTCACAATTACTTTGTGTTAACAAATATTGTCCAGTCATTCATAATTAGTTAACAGTATTTATTTTATTTTATTTTCGGAAGAACCTCATGCTAAAGAACAAAATGTATAGAGTTATCAAAAAATAAATAATCCATTGCAGAGGTTGGTGAAAAGTGTCTTTACATTATTAGAAACACTGATTTACACTCTTCGGCAATTCAAAAGCTACGGCATCAGTAAAGTTTAATTTTCACTGGCAAAATAAGATCTTCTCTGAGCAAAGATAATGAAAATTATTATTCTAGTGCCTGAAGTTTTTCGCAGTATTTTGTGTTCATATAGTTTGTTGTCAGGATCTTCTGAGGAAAAAGTCGCTAAAGGAAACTTTAAAAAATCATTGTTCCCCGCTAAATAACATGAAATGACTGAAGCAATACCGAAATAAGCCACATTTTTAAGAAAGTAAGTTCATAATTGGGCAAAACCCATAACACACTTCAAAGGTTCAAATAATACATATATGAAAATACAGGCAAGAAAAATAAGTTGTTACAATGCAACACACAAATCTCGTTTAAGTGTAAAAGAATTACATTTCAAAATTATTTTCAAAACAACAAAGTACTAGTACACCTTACAAAAAGCACTACATTTTCAGTATTTTACTTATTAGAGACAAACTGAGAAGTATTAAATAGTTTCTAATCCATGAATTAGATGCGTATCCAAATGAAAGGATTTAGCAAAATAGAGGGATATGAATCCAGTAACAATTTCATTTTGTCTGCAAGATACTCTGAATTGAGACTTCATGGATGGGAAACCAAAGAAGTCACAACGATACAATTTGTTTAAATGTTCATAATTTACTTCATACAACAGTAAATTAAACGTGTTTCAAGAAATATTCGTTGAAAATACATTAAAGTCTTGGCATGCTAATACACATAAACCACCAAAACCAAAAACAGCTATAAAAATCTCCATAAAATTATTAAAATCTTGAAACCAGTTTGTCATTGAAAAGATGATACTGATGAGTTGAACTGTTGAATGTAAAATTGAAGCTGGGCTATGTATTCACATATTTGCCACAAAGAAAGCCACATATTTGCACAAGGATTTTCAAAAAACTGTTTAATAAAAACAGGAAAATTGTCAGTGGAAAGGAAATACGATTTTAATCCTGGAAAAAATTTCAGGGCTCTCTCTACAGCGGGCATAAATGTCAGCCATCTGGTTTTGCCATAGCCAAGTAATTGCTAATATTTAATTTCAGCAAAGCACAAAATTCTTTTAAGGCTTGAACTCGTACTGTATACACATAAAAGTAAGAATACATCTTTGATATGATAGCCTCAATATCAATTGGAAGGCAATCTGATGCAGACGCTGATAGCTAGCGCAGACACAAGGAAATAGAAAACTAATACGGGAAAGTCTGTGCCATTCTGTAGCACCACTAGTTTAATTTCGGAGAGCGATGTGTAATGTATTTTTTCGTGCGGCCCATATTCTTGTTCTATTGTTGATTTGGTTATAGTGATGTGTCCAGTATGAAAATTAGTGTTATTAGCAGCAAAAGGTGGGGCAAATAGTTCGCTAGTTCTGATTTTTGGTAGGATATGTAAGCTTATCTGTTGCTGTGTTATAGGAGGAATCGTGTTTTTCTTCTTCAGTATTACTTACCCGTATTCGTACGTATTCACGGAGTGATATACGTAGTATAGGGAAAGTTATGTAATGCTGCGCGAAAAATGGCCAATTTTCATCAGAAAAAAATTCATTGCCGGGCCGTGAAAACGAAAAAGTGGATAAAACCAGTTGCTAAATTAAGAAAAAAAATCTTCTAACACGTGGTGTAGCCAGAAACCCTGTTTCTAGGTCCTTGACACCGAAAAACCAATTGAAAGGAAAACGTCCGGTCTGTCCGTCTGTGAACACTGCTAGCACCTAAACCATACGTACGATTTCCACCAAAATCGATATTCCCCGGTCGCTGTGATTCTAGTCAAAGCTTTGAGATTTTGAAAAATATTCTTCAAAATTTGAAGGTACTTTATATAAAGTCCCCCGGCGATTTTCAAAATTTTCTCAAAAAAGGAATGCAAATTTTTTCTTCAAATTTCTTGTACGAATGGAGTAAAATACACTTATTAACATGGCAAAGGTCCGATTTTCACGGATAACAGAATTTTCCAAAATTTTGAAAGTTTGAATTCTTTTCGGCGTCTTTCTCCAACTACAAAATTGAATATAGAGATTTTTTTCTTCAAATACAATTTGTTCTACATATTGAGTTCTTTCGTAAATGTTTTTCAAAATTTTAGTATTTTTCGCGCAATATTGCGTGCAATGTGGCTGCAAATTTTTTCTTCAAACTTTTGTAACTGATAGTGTTAATTACACTTTTTGTATAGCGTAAAGTTTATATTGAGTTATTTTTTTGTTTTTTCAAAAATTACATAATTGTAATTTTTTTGAAAGATCTCTCACATCTTTAATGTGCACATTACCAGCAATTTGTAAAGATTATTATATTTATAAGTGTACGTGCTTGAAATAACTTCAAATAAAGTATTTTGAAAACTCAATCATTTTCTGTGAAAATGAGCTTCAAATTTCGCAATTTTAGTAGCGCTAAAACGCCATTTTCTCTTGAACGGCACATGATTTTTAAAAGAAAATTGCCATTTATGACTAGGTTTTTGTGTTCTTTAATATTCTAAAATTAATATTTCCGTTCTACCAATAGGAAACCCAAATATTAAGAAAATGACAATAGCATATTATGCAATTAGTTTATAACGTTGTCCTTTTTTTACACGAATAAGAAGATATTACCGAACGAACGACGTTAGAAGTGAGTTCTGTAATATCTTCTTACGAGTGCAAAAAATTAACATTATAAACGAATTGCATATACTATTTTTTGTATAACAGTATTATAAGGATTTAAGGAAGCGAACTAAATTGTGTTAAGTTGTAATTCGTAGTTGTAGAAGATTTCAAATTCATGTTTTGACGTCATGAATGCTACCTAAGCGACAAATTTGTTTACAAATGGCAAATAGTTTGAAAGTCACGATTCAAGCATAATGGATTTGTCTAGAGAAATTTTGGAAGAAGCTGCAAAAGCAGAAAATGCTATGATACCGAAAAAGCCTTGCAAACTTTATGAGAAAGAGTACTTAAAGTTAAGCAAATTTATGGATAAAAAATATGCAAATTTATTATGCAAAGCTGCTGTTCTTTCGTATCTATCGTTTGGTTAAGTAAGTATAATGCACATGCTAGAATAAAGACGTTTGTTAATTTAATGCATGCTTCTTTAAACATTAAGTCAACAGCATGTAAAGCGTCGTCACTATGGTGCACTTATTCCAAATTAAAGGAAATGATAAACATCGAAGAGAATATTGATATTGGAACTTTTCACAAAGTAAGTATACTTATGAAACAGGCAAATGTAGGATATCAACCTATAAAGGCAATGGTATTTTCCCAAGAAGATGTAAACACACTTCTTACAAAAGCTGATGATGAAACTTTTCTTTTATTGAAGGTATAATAATGACAGTGGTAATAATAGTTAAGTTTTATTTATTAACTGGTGTATTGTATTAATAACTGGTATGATTTTCAGGTTGTTGCTATTTTTTGGGCATATTTGGTACTTGTAGACGTGTCGAATTGTACAATTTGTGCATCAACGATGTGAAAGAAGAAGGTTCTGTTTTGATAGTAAACATTAAAGTGACAAAAAATGACAAGCCCGGAATATTTACTATCGTATCCAGCGAAGAATTTAATTATGTTGAAGTCTGTAAAAAATACATTTCCTAAAGACCCTTACATGTTAAACACAAAAAACGTTTTTGTGTTACAATCATGGCAAATGCAGCTGCAATCCAATTGGTATCAATACATTTGCGAAAATATCAAAAAATATTGCAAATTTTTTAAAATTACCAAATGCAGAAAAGTACTCTGGTCATTCGTTTAAGAGAACATCCGCGACGTTTCTCGCAGATAATGGTGGTGATATCACTACACCTAATCGTCATGGAGGATGGTGGTCTACAAGTGTAGCCGAGTCATACATCGAAGAATCGGTGAATAACAAGATTCAAATAGCTAACAAGACATTGGTAAGTGCAGAAAGCAAAGAAAAAAAAGCATTTTAGATATAAATTCATGTGCTGGAGTGTCACTAACCAATTTATCAAATTGCACACTTAATGTACATGTTCACAAGAATTAATTTGATGTTTTTTGTTGTTCTTATTATGATGTTCTTGTTATATTACAAATAAAAACAAAATATAATTTTAAAGGAGTAATAAATTAATAAATCAGTTTTTAAAAGTAAGTTGTTTCATAACGTATTTGATTTTACTGCGAAAACTGCAATCTATTTATATGGTACCATTGCCTTCTTTAAACTCCATAACTGAAAATATGTAGGGGCCGTGACTATTACGTCAGTGATGGCTCATATTTCGTGCAATAATATGCCATACCATGAACGATTTTGTTAATGTAAAAGGGTTGTTTATAATACTGGTATACAAAAAAATGTACTTTTGGCGGTGATAGATGGCAGCTGGCAAGAAAGAGTATGTGGCAGTTCCATATAGCTAGCGAAGACCCAAGGAAATAGATAACTAATACGGGAAAGTCTGTGCCATTCTGTAGCACCACTAGTTGTTTCAAGAATTTCTTTAAAAAAGTTGCAGTTTGGGTTTTGTATGTCCGCACGGTGGTTTCCGTTGCAGTACGAACGAAGAGGGGTTTCATTTTTGGAGGGGCACATCACAGAATAGCGATTTCTGGCACAAAAAGCGCACTTGATGACATGATTGCAATTATTCTTCGTGTGACCGTAATCTAAACATCTTTGACACTGCAAGGAACCTTGAGGTTTACTTCGTCTTTCTGTTTTCACACGGTGATTACATATTTGCTCTATAGTTAGAATTGTTTCTATTGGCTGGGCTCCGTTAAACTCAGCGGCCACCATCGTGATAGGGTTATTGTCTTTTAATAATCTTGCAACTTTGATAATTGATGGATGACGCTGTTTTAAACCTGAAAATATTTCTAGTTCCGAAATAGTCGGATGAACATTTTTAAAAACAACTGAATATGTTTTATTGGATGGATCTTTAAACGAGTGAAAATTTATCTGTGTTTGAAGTAGATATTTAATGATGCTACGAAAGTCTGTAGACGTGTTAGCACTGATTTTAACTTTGTTTTTATTGTCTGCTACGAAATTTGTTGTTACTTTTGATTTTAGTTCTTTGATGAAATTATTAACTTGAACGATGTGGGCAACAAATATTGGTGGGATTCTATTTGGCACACTTATTTGATGTTGTTGGTGATTTTTTACTTACCGAACCTTGTGTCCTCCCTCGGGCATGGCATAGTATCTTTATTAGCAAGCGGGCCAAAGCTGTTTTCAACTGGAACGTTATATTGTAGGTCACCATCATGTTCACCATCACCATCACGATCACTATAATTGCTGGACCGCACTTTTTTTTATTCTGAAAGTCATCAAGTTCACCGACTGACATTTTTCTGTTCACCGCACGTGGCAGTGAAAGATGTTGCTCCCTTCTGAGTAAAGCTCCTTATGACTGGGTAGCCTCTGTGCTACCTTCAATGCTGTTCTGGGACGGGGCCATGCCGAATCCCACTTCCATGGCGACCTCTGATGATAGAATTTGTGGCGTCGAATTTTCGTCGCCGTTGATGAAATTGTTGATGTCACTGTTGTGAAGCGTTATGAGGACTTGACTAATAGCATGCCCTGTTGATGGGTCAGTGCCACATGACATAGACTGGTCACTCGTTTGAGTGAAACGTTCACTGCGAGCACCAGTCTCTGTTACTTCGCACTGCGGGAACACAAACACTAGGCACTAAGTTCACTGGCAGACCAACCAAGCTCTGCTGAGCGCTAGCAAGGAATGAGCAGCGGAGCTGGGCACGTCGGCACACCAACGCTGCTGAACTACGTCTTAAATTTGTAAACGAAATTAACCTTATCAATAAGCTGTAAGAAACTAAGAATCTGTGAAGCACCAATATTGTCGCAATGTTATGACAAATAATGTATTGTATTGCACAATATGTATTTTGGTTTTTTATATTCTGTTTTTGGTTTATATTCTGTTGCTGTTGAATGTGATTGTTAATAGTCGTCATGTAACGTTACACTATTTTGACAAATTATGTATTTGTGCTTTACATTTAAATGCAGCTGTATTTCTGACGTACTTTGAAAAGATTGCCTTGTAATTGTGGTCGCTAATGACCAAGTTCACGCGAACAATTAAATTAAGCATAATAAAAAAGTTTAGGTCTAATTTGGAGTTTTAATAATATGTTAGGTTTCAATGGCAGGTAATTCTCTTTGTAATATATTTTTTCAGCAAGCTACGGAAGTTAATTAAGTTTTCACGTAGTTTCCTAGTATCCTAAAGCACATTTACATAATCTTCAGTTCTACTGACATCTCTTTGTAAAAAAATACTATATTTAGCTATTCCTTCCTTTACTCAGAGTACAGTTTGTTGCGAAATACTTTTCAACGCTGCATTTCTTCCTGTTGGAGTACAGAAAAAAGTGTGATGAGGCCAGACCGTAGACTAAGACGGATGTCGCAACCGTTTCGCGTCGCCGAGGCGTCTCAGTTTCACGATCACCGCTCAATAAACTTATCGGTTGCAAACATCCCGAGTGGAGAACGTCGCAGCGGTTTAGCTTCAGCAGGCGCAATTAACAAGACTGCCTTTTCAGAGAAAGGTAATGTGTTCTTCTGTTCCTTACTTTGATATATGGAAGCACATTCATTTGATTTAACAGATAAATAATTAAGGTGATGGTATTAAATATGTTAATTTTTTTCAATAAAATATCTAGTGTATTAAAAGAAATATATAAGCAAATATCCGCGATTTAATTATTATTCTTTATTTTTTTAGTATTTTAAATCTATTTGTTTATGAGAACATACAGAAAGGATCTCAAAATATTTCATTACTTCATCACCCTCTCTCGTGGTAATTCTGTCTTTACCATCGTATTAAACAGCTTCATTATGGTGTACCGATCCAGCGACTGGAGGATATTTTGCAGATATTAAGTGACGTAATGAGCAATACTAAGAATATTGGTTTTCCATTTTTAACAGGTCGATGGAATCAGATTAACTGTATTTCGAAAAGACCGATCATTCGTATTTGGACTATTAAAACATTTTTAATTAATTTCATTTTCAACTGTCAAAATTATCAGAAGACACATTTATTCTCAAATTTATTCTTAATAAATATGGTCCTTTTAAATCATGGATAAATCCGGGTCTATTGGTAATCAACTCCGCTTCACATCATTAATATCACATCAATCAAATTACTAACTACTAATAAACTCTGTCAAAACTCTTAACTTTATCATATTGCGTTGTCGTTCATAAATAATATATATCATTTGACGAAGCAGCGTCCATCGCAATCTCCAATGCAGCCGTGAAGGCGCCAAAGAAGTCAAAGCACCTCCCTCTTCGTTTTCCCCCTCCCCCTCCCACTTTCCCTGGCAGCTCTTCGAGCCGATACGCCCTCGTGCCACGATCTTTATCGAGGTTAGGACAGAGCACGACCGCGCGGCGAATCCCAGCCAGAGAGAAAAGGATGAAAAACGCACAAAAGTAAAATAATAAAGAAAACAACGATAAAAAAGGAGCTGCCACAAAAGAAAAGCGGGAATAACAGAAAATATATCGTTAATACGCTGACCGGGGAAGCCGTGAGAGGCGGCGGGGAGCCGTGCGATCGTAGGCACGCTCTCAAATAAATTATTACGTTACGGATGAAATCTTTAAATCCCACTCTTCTTATTGCCCGCTCCCTCCACCCACCCCCTTCCTCCGCCCCCCTCCCACACGCGGAGGGTGGGAGTTTCGATTCCCGCGGGACCTCTAGTGCTCCCTTATAGAGTGTAATTAATAAGTCCATTTTTTATTATGTGTCTCTAATTAAGATACAACCTATATATTACGGGCTGTGTATATATTACGGCCGTATGAAATATCGGCGGCCGGAGGATCGCTATCGGTTAGCGGGCGCGGGGGTCGGCGCGGGGCGAGGCGGGGCGGGGCGGGGCGCACCCACGCTCTCTGGACGGGCGGCGGGCGAGCGGGCGGGCGGGCGGGCGGGCGGGCGGGCGGGCGGTGTCCTTTGTAGCCGGCTGGTGTTTTCGAGTAATTTATTTTCCTTGCGCCACCCCGCTCTCCGGTCGGGCGCTTCCCGCCCGCTGGCCCCGCGCGGTATTAATGTGGCGGGGGCGGGGGCGGTGCGGCCGAGGGGGTGGGTGCGAGGAGAAGGGAAGGGTGGAGGAGAAGGCGGTGGTGAATCGAAGGGGAAGCTGAAGAGGAAGTCACTAGAGTGGCGATTGCACGGAGTGCGACGTGCTCGATTCTATCGACGGACTCGTTTCTATGTCATCGGCGGAGGAGCGAGCAAGAATGCCAGCCAGGAAGGACATATGTAGGAAGGAAGAGAAAAAGGTGCACAACGGTGGAGTAGGTGATAAATCATAGTGAAGGTCTGTAAGGAAGTCGCAATTATTGCGATAATTCTTGGTACAACTTCATTTATGTTTGAAAATAGAAATGTCAATGATTGAGGAGCAAGCAGAGACCCATGAAACGGTGAGTAGGGAGGAGACGGGACTGCAGGGAATGGTGGATAAGGCGGTAGGTGGATAAGAGGGAAGCCTGGAGAACAGGGCTAGAGAGTGGCGAGGACATCGAGTGCGATGGCGACGTTTCTGTCAGCGACTGAGAATCGGGAGGTGACGCAAACTGCTAACGGAAGAGGTGGAGAAGGTTCAAAGAAGGAGGACGAGAGTTCCGGATGAAGCAAGTGAGCGCCCAGGGCGCAGGTGGAGGTCCGAGAGGAGTGCCCGTGAAGGACCGAAGGAGGCGCAGGGGCTGGGCGGTGGTGAAGGCGCCAATCGTTGTGCTGGCTGCGGGTGGCGATGGCGGGGAGGGGGCTGGGGGAGGGGCGTGGGCGGCGGGGAGCGAGGGCTTGGGGCCGGGCCCGGCCGGGCCGAAGCGAGCCGGCCGCGCAGCTCTCGTGCGGCATCTATTAGTGCCGCGAGGACAAATTGATGCTAATAGTTGATTGTATTAAGTCGGTTCGAGTAACGCGCGCCCGGCGGCAGGCTGGCCCAGCGTTCGCCCGCCGCCCCCGCCGACACCGCCCGCGCCCCGGGCTGCGGCCACAGTGGGTCGAAATAAAACGAAACGCCTGTAGTTTATTTTTTATTTAGGACAAAGCATTCTACGAACAAAAAATAAAGCAATGAATAATTTGTCTAAATAAAAATAAAACGTAAGTACGCGCGTACTGTTTTCTTGAACGATTCCACAAATTTCCGATTATTTTCTATTTCATGTTCAATATTTTTCACATGATTGATTGTTTCCTGGCACGTCAATGCTATGATCTATTAGTAACGCTAGTTTAATGACTGTTATATCCCGCGAGATGGCCGTCTTCTTCACCCGCCGGTTAGTGAAATCCGTCGCCGACCTATCTGTGGGCTTGCCAAGGTTTCCATCCCATTATCTTCCCCAGCAGGACACAGACCCAGTCGGTACAAGCTCTAAGTTCCTATCTGGTCTCCCGATACGTAGTGGAGTAGGGACAAGAGATAATGAAGAGCAAGGAGACATCGCTCGTACTTCGCGGCCCTTGTGTTAAAAACTGCTCCGCGGCATTCACCTGGATTGTTAGGAGAAACCACAGAAAACTACCAATTATAATAGCGATCGCTAGAATTCCCATCCAAACTCAATGCAATTTTACACAGACATCCCTTTTGTCCATGCACCATTAGATTAAATGAACTTCGTGGAAAGTGTTGGGTGAATTTTACACACAATATGACCATCAGAGAATATTATCGACAAAAGTGATGGAAAACTGTAATTAATAAAATATACCTGAAGAAGAATCCGAACCTATAGGATTCGAAAAGTGTAAATTTTAAAAAGAATAAATATTGTCTGTTTAATAATAGGTTATTATGATAGTATGATAGCTTATTATGACAGCTTTCTATGAGCATATCTACTGCAGTTTATTGGATAACTACAATTCAACAATGAAATAAATATATGATATGTTAAATGATCCTACAGTTGAAAACAATGATTTGACACCCTCCATTAAGCTGTGTGAGATCGAAGCAGCTCTGAAAGAACTCAAAATGGGGAAAGCTCCAGGAAAAGAAGGTATATATAATGAACTTCTGAAAATGGGATCAGAAGTGATATTGAAACCTCTCACAACTCTGTTTAACCTCATTCTTGAAAAAGAAGAAATGTCAAAAAATGGCTCTTAAGTACTATCATTCTGATTCACAAAAAAGGAAACAGAAACGATATAAAAAACAATAGACCAATAAATTTATTGCCATGTGTTTACAAACTATTCTCCAAAATAATCAACAGAAGAATCAGCAACGTCATCAATGAACAACAACCTATGGAACAGGGAGAATTTCGCTCACACTTTTCTACAACCGATCACCATCAAGTCAACCAATTACTGGGAAAGGCTCAAGAATATAACTTCAAGGTATATCTGGCATTTATAGACTTCAATAAAGCTTTCGGCAGAGTTGAACACTCGGCAGCTCTACAAGCCTTAATTACACAAGGTGTGAATAAAAAGTATGTTAAACTTTTAAGTAAAATGTATACAAATAGTTGGGCAAAATTAAAGACAGAGATAGAAGGACCAATATTCAAACTGCAAAGGGGTGTTCGCCAAGGAGATCCGTTATCACCGAATATCTTCATAAGTGTACTCATTCCAGTGCTCGACTCCGAGCCGTGCGGACCTAGTAAGCGGAGCTCCCGCAGTTCGTCTGTTAACTAGTATCCCGTAGTGAGTGAACTTCGAAGTGACTGTTATACTTAAATGATATCGTGTGATAAGTGAATGTCATTCGGTATCGACTCATCAACAGGGCAAGCAATAAGCAATGCTCTTTTAACCCTAAACAACGGTGGATTCGATACTTCCTTCACAGGTGAAGTGCATCAAAACTCGGAATTGCCACCATCCAGTGAAGACATGGAGTACATCACAGACGCAGCCCAGAACCAGCCTAGCCCCGAAGGAAATCTCGAGGTTGGCGACTTATCAGCAAATGCGACCAACGTCCAAACCTTCTCTTCAATGGCAACGTCTCTTACCAGAAAAAGGTCAGTCAGTGAACTTCCTATCTCTCACGAAAACAAGAAATTGAGTGTAGATCCCAACAAACTTAGTGCCACACCTGAATCGTCAAGTGAACTACAATATAATGTGCCTACGGGAAACAAATTTAGTCTATTAGGAAATGTCAATGCCGAGATCGATGATACGCGATTTGCGTACTTAAACAATACTCCAAATGAAGATCTGTCTCATACAGTCAAAATCCCCCCAATATATGTGTCTAATATAACAAACATTAGTAACTTCACCAAGGAACTCAAGTAAAAAGTTTCAAACAATTTCGTATCAGACGTTAAATACGATAAAGTCAAGATCAATGCCAAAACACCAACAGACTTCCGGAATATTGTTAAATATCTAATAGAAACACAAAGAAGCTTTCATTCATACAAAGACCCCTCAAACAAGAAATTCTCTGTGGTATTTAAAAACCTACATCAATCAATAACAGAATCTGAAATAATATTAGACTTAAAACACCGGTACCCTTCGATTCTGAAAGTGACTAGACTCCAAAAGGACGGTAACCCCATTCCTGTAGTAGCCGCAGAATTCAACGGATCAGAACCAATAGATACCATACTATCAATAGATCAAATATGTAACCATCGGGTGAGTGTAGAAAGACGAAAAAAACCAAAAGGCCCCCTGCAATGCCAAAGATGTCTGGACTTCTGACACACCAAAAACAACTGCAATCACGTTATCAGCTGCGCGTTCTGTGCCGGCAACCATTATTCAGTAAAGTGTCCCAAGAAAAATGAAACTCCGACGTGTGCTCTCTGCAAAGGTGACCACCGGGCGGACATTAGGAATCAAAACTGTGCGTACTTCAAAGAGTTAAGTGAAAGAAAAACCAAAAATTCGGCGAATGGTAATAGAATTAAAAACCAATCCAATACCAGCCAATCCTCGCAATTTAACCTAAATGGTAATGAATCATTCCCAAATTTGCCTCAAACCAACACAATCCCGCACTTCAACCATATTTCAAACTTACAAAACCAACCCGCACCCGCCCAGTACTCCCGTAACACCACTCCACCAAATTCGCATTCACAAGATCCCCATTCCACTAACCCGATAATCAACTCAATAATAAATGCCATTACATCATGCATCTTCAATTTCATCAACTCCTTAATACCATCTATAATCAGTACCATACAAAACTCCGTAACCGAGTACTTGACTAATAACAATGGCAGATAAATCCAACAAAAATTTTAACCTGCTTAAATTGGAACTCCAATGGCATTAGTAATAAAAAAGTGGAATTAGTTCATTTTCTATACCACTATGACGTAGACATCGCATGCATGATTGAAACCCACCTAAATCATAAAAATAAATTATTCATCCCAAATTACACTATTTACAGAGCTGATAGATCTGAAACTAAAGGCGGAGGCGTACTAATAGCGGTAAAATCAAGCTATAATCACTACCAAATAAATCTGCCCGACTCCCCTGGCATTGAAACCATCGCAATCAATGTAAACATAAACAATCAACCATGGAAAACAATATCAGCGTATAAACCACCAAGGGCTAAAATTCAAAATGCGAACTTAAACAATTTCTTCCAACCCAAGGAAAATGTATTATTATTAGGTGACCTCAACGCCAAACATACAAGCTGGGGTTGCCAAAACAATAATCACGACGGCAAAATCTTAACTAGTTTAATTAATCAAGCTAACTTAAAAGTTTTATCCCCATCCGAACCAACATATTACCCATTCGACCGTTTGCGCAAACCTGATATACTTGATACAGCCATAACCAATACAAATACAAAATTTCACGTCTCCACAATTTTCGAACTCGACTCAGATCACATACCGGTATTACTGACCACCCAACAGTTAACTCCTCAACACGTCCCTATTCCTAAAATAAATACTTTGAAAATAAACTGGGTAAAGTACCAAACATTAATTAGAAATGCAATCCCTAAAATAAAAATCCTGAAAACTCCATTGGAAATAGACCAATCTATCAACTACTTGAGCGAGCTAATTATCTCCACTATTAAAAAGTCTCAACCCACCACATTACCTAACACTAACATAAACACTTACAGCAAATTACCTCAATCTATCCTGAACGCAATAATTATAAAAAAAAACAACCAGAAGGCTATGGATACAACTTAGAACTAGAGAACTCAAGAGGGAACTGAATCTAATCACTAACATTGTCAAAAAACTCATAAAAATCACAAAAATCAACAATTTCACAACCTATTAAATTCACTAAACACCAACAACTCGCTCTGGCAGTTTACCAAGAAAGTACTAAAAAAGAAAAACTTAATCCCTCCCTTAAAAAACACGACAGGTAAAGCATTTTCGTCGTTTCATAAAGCCGAAGAACTGGCGGACTATTTTGCATCGACATTCACCCAAAATAACACAAAATTTCATCCCGAACACAACACCATAGTAAAAGCAGACAGAGAATGTATTCATGGGCCTCACCACAAAATTCAATACATATCTCCGTCCGAAATCAATAAAATCATAAGAAACCTTCCAACCAAAAAATCCCCAGGTCATGATCGCATTAACAACACAACGCTAAAGAATTTGCCACCGCCAGCAATTTCATTCTTAAATAACATTCTAAACTCATGCTTCAGAATAGAATATTTCCCACTGACTTGGAAGCATGCAATAATCATCCCCATCGCCAAACCAAACAAAAATGCAGCCTTCACTGATAGTTATCGCCCTATAAGCTTGTTACCAAACCTTTCAAAAATTTTCGAAAAAATTATCTTAAAAAGACTAAACAAACATCTCCATATAACAAAAGCTATTCCAATGGAACAATTTGGATTCACAGAAAAAATATCCACACAACATCAATTACTCCGTATCACAGAACATATATACACAGCCTTCCAAAAAACTGTAGCAATCTTCATAGACATCACGAAGGCATTTGACCGAACGTGGCATCAGGCCCTGAAGTACAAACTAACCAAAATTGGAACTCCATACTACATACTCTCTATAATAAATAGTTTTCTTGACAAAAGAACATTCTCGGTAAATGTCAACAACCACATGTCAAACCCAAGAACAATAAACGCTGGACTCCCTGAAGGTTCCCCACTTTCTCCAACATTATTTAACCTATATGTCGCTGATCTTCCAAAACTAAATAATATTCAAATAGCACAATTTGCGGATGACACGGCCATATTCTCTTCAGACTCATCTATTAATCTTATTAGAAACAGAATACAATTGTACCTGCACATGTTAGATAGTTGGGCTACCAAACTCAAGATCCAGTTAAACCCAAGTAAAACTTCCGCCAAGATTTTTACACTAAGACCTTACACTCCACCCACTCCCATGACACTGAACAACAACACAATAGAATGGCTACCCCCCAACAAACCGGTCAAATATCTTGGACTCCAACTAGACACCAAACTAAACTGGAAGCAACACATAGACAACAAAATAATTCAAGCTAAAACAAAATTACTGCAGTTAAAACCATTAATACACAGGAACAGTTCCATACCGTTCAATTCCGCCATATTAATATACAAAACAATCATAAGACCTCTATTACTGTACGCCTGTCCGGTATGGATTAACGCCTCCAAAACCAACATTTAAAAAATTCAAATAATTCAGAATCAGTTCCTTAGAACAATAGCCAACGCCCCATGGTTCGTTTCCAACCTCCAACTCCATAAGGAATTTAACCTCGAACCGTTATCACAGCACATTACTTATCTTTCCACAAACTTTTACTCCAGCTTAACCCAAATTCCCTCCCTGGTGCCTTTCAGACTCGGCAAAAATCCTATCCATCAGACCAGAATTAAAAACAAATACCCCTTTCACTTATTTCTCATCAAATTCGCTGAACTGGAGCCTGATAAGAGGACCCATTTGGGAACCCTCTCCCATTTGTAATAGTTGTAAGTTAATTATAAGTTAATTATAAGTTAGAAAATAAGACATCAATACATATGTAAAGTTTTTTAAATAACTATTCTATGTATATATCATCAAAGATCAATAAAAAAATAAGTGTACTAGAATCAGTGTTTAGAAAAATCAAAAACGAATACGGACTACTCATAAATGGAAGGGAATTAAAGAATTTAAGATTTGCAGATTATGTAATAATCTTTGCAAAATCCCCAAAACAACTGGAAAATACTCTTATTGAGATAGCAGGCCAGGTTTACAAATGAACACTATCAAAACTAAAATTATGACAAACTGGACTGCTATACCCATCACAATAAACAACAGACAATAGACTTCGTTGAATAATACGTATATTTGTGACAATTAGTATCTTTCCAAAATAGACAAGAAAAAGAAATTAATATTCGTATTTCTAACGCATGGCGGAAATTCTACAGTTTATCATTTCTATTGAACAACAAAAAAGAAGACATAGCGATTAAAAGGTAAATATTTGACAGCTGTGTGTTACCTATCCTCATTTATGGAGCACAAACATGGTATCTTAATGTAAAAGAGCGAAATATGATAGAGATAGGCGAAATAACTTTCAGTCGCAAGTAGAAATGTGCTAGCCATTTTGACGCCTGATTACCTGTTAGATTTGTCAATGAATTGAAGTAACTTTATGTAGTAATAATTGCATTGAAGTGTGGAGGAAGTCGTGCCACAGAGCACGTTTATTGTTCAGATAATTTTAGGAAAAACAAATGTAAAATAAGAGTGGTAAGAGTACGCAGTTGTCGAGTTAAGTGTGGAAGTAAATTTAATCAGTTTCATTTCAAAGGAATTCCTCATTTCAATAAACGGTAATTCAGTGTATAGAATTTGAAGAGTCTTTAGTTATTTTGATTTAAAGAGAATATCGTGTGTTGATGGTACACTTTGAAAATTTCAAGGAGAATGATGATGATTCATGTGTAATGATTTGGCTATTATTTTTGAAATAATTAAACTTTGTTTTACTGTTATTTGTGTTCCTGTGTTTTGGATTGCTCTCTACACCCCAAAAGATCCCACTGCCATGAGATAAAGTAAGCTCGAAAGAGCAGATATCTGCGCACCCGCCCAGACGCTCAACCATTGTTGAGAGAATTAGTAAATTTGGGTGTTCGGGGCGGGTTTGCGTCAGAAAATATATATATGTATGTAAATAGAAGTGTAAATAATAGATTTTATGATAAGTGTGTGTGAAACAGAATCTAACAAAAACAGTGTTTAACAAGACTATGTGACTAACAGTATTTCTAACAAAACTATTGTTTAACTGTGAGAATAGTGCTACAGGAAAATCACATGTATTGCTAAAAACTTGTGGACTTTAAAACAGAATGGAAAACAATTCTACTTCGCCAGGTTTCAGCTCACCTGGTAAGTTCTTATTTGAGAGCTACCCCACCAGAGAGGGGGAGGCTTTTGCCCTGCATAGGTATGTTATAGCTTTCGTAATAATAATAATAATAATAATAATAATAATAATGATGATGATGATGATGATGATGATGATGATAGTAATTCCCGCTGGAGTTCACTTACGGTGAATCTACGCGGCCTTCGCATTTCATGTGATAAAATCTGTTCCCAAAAACGGAATGTTTTCAATAGTGTTTTTGCAAATCGTATGACGATTGGAGTGCACAACACAGCGAATAATGGCAATGAATTGGCTGCGCTTAGTGGGAAACAAAGAGAGATCTTGACAGTGATGTCATCACAGACTTGTGACTAACAATGTTCAATGTCAATTATGCATTTTACAGGTTCAAACATGTTTTTTCATAAGGTCGAAGGCCGGAGCCTCGTGAAAACTTCCGACACGCGTGAAAAGAATCTGAAGTGTGTTAGAATATTCGTCAAAAATAATTTTGGAATAAAATGCGTAGTAAACTATGCGTGGAACAGACTATGCAATCCCTTAGTCAAAAGACAGAATCATCGACATCATAATGTAGCAAAACGTCTAATTTCCTCACAAGTTTGAGCTTATAGATACGACGTCAAGTCGCTCGCGAGTATTCGTTGCACGTGCTTTCAAAAATGCGTTAGTTCCATTCTTCGGCTAAATCTATCCATACTTCACTAGTACATTCCATGAGGTTTGGACTATGACAAGACGAGCAAAAATGACTTCCATTTCCAATAAGTATATAATAACCGTATTTTCTACCTTGCGTACGGGCCAAATATATTCCTGTAAATTGTTATAATTGTATCATCATTTCTTTTTATACTTTACAGCATTTCACAATTCGTTTCATTTGTGAACAATGATGTTTTCATAAAGACCAACGTAATACAAGAACACTTGTCATCGTCCAAGGTATCGTCTTCTCTTCATTCACCTCTCACTGAATTCCTATCTAATGGATTGTTTTCTTATAAAACTTATGTTTCTTATGACACATATATCTGAATTATAATATTGAGAGACTGGCATGAAATAAATTAACAAAGTACAGGAGTCAGAGCTTCCAAATGTTAGAATCTCTATAAATATCTGTTCTTTAATGAGTTTCAGAAGCCCTATTCCCCAACTTTCCCCACCTCTTCTACGACTAAGTCAGCTGTTGGGAACTCTGTACTAAGATGGACGAGTAACAACACTACCTACCGCAAGTGAAAAAATAATTAAAAACCCCTACATAAGTTGTGCATGCAGTTGTGTGTTGGTAAGATTTGCGCGTGTGAAACATAAGCTTAGTTTAATCACCAACATTTTTGAGACATTGTTTTACGAGGGTTATGGGCGCACAGATTTTTGATATAAAATCAGAAGATTGAATATAACCAATACGAAAGGTGTAAGATCCAAACATACGAACACTTGTAATAATACAATGTAAACTTAATAATAGGTTTATGTTTGGTATGTCAGATTTTTTGACATACCAGCAATGTTTCAGTAAACAATAGCCTCGGAAAAACACGGTTGTAAAAATTCCATTATTAAACTATCATAATCAGACAAAATATATTTAACAAATACTAACTTACATCAGAATAACGGACTGACCAAAATCCTCTAAATCATTTTTTTAATCAACGAAAATGCTATTACAAATTCGGTGCATCTGATATTATGGATGGTTCGCCACTTCAATACCATCTATCCCAGCTCACTGATTTCTTTATATAAGTCCGGGATAGAAGAATGTATACCTATTGGAAACTATCTCTCTCCAATGGCGCTTCATCTGCTGACTCGCGTAGCTGCCACAGTCTTTCGAGGTCGATGGGGAAGAGCCGTATGGTGGCGGAAGCGGACCCATCGCCCGGCGCTTGGGATGGGTATCGAGGTAGGATGTAGAAGGAAGGATCGCGCGTGATCCGTGGCCCGTTGTGTAAGGGTTCTTCTGAACGTGAATCAACTGGGAATCGATGAAATGAAACATTAGAAGCAACCGACAAGAGCAACAGATCTCTGGAAATTTAACCCAGGAAGAACCACGACCGCTGAGATCGAGAATCACCAATCTACAAAACGTCAGCTGCGGTTCACAACTACTTCAACGCGCACGGTGAAAGAATTTATAATGTATCATTTCATTCGTTCATTTCTTTCATTTATTCCTCTCCATTCATTCCTTTCATTCATCCTTATTTTCATTCACTGTTTTATTCATTCACGCAATCATTTCATTTTATTCATTCATTCATTCATTTTATTCATTCTTGCGTTTTATTATATTCATTCATTTATCATTCTTTTATTTCGTTTTATTTACTTATTCATTTCGTTTTATTCATTTATTCGTCTACGTGTTTATTTATTAGCTTGCTCTGTCGATTTTTTCCCCGCGAACCCGTCTCAATTAGGCCCAGTGTGTAGTGCGGGTCGAGCCAAAGAACGCGTGGTCGCGGCGTAGCTCTGCCAACGAACGCCCACGATAAGTCACCAGCTCCGGCTTCGAGATACCACTAAATCGAGAACGGAAACACTAAATTTTAATTTGTGAGCAGCACCGTGTTTTATACGAGGAACGATTAAATCTTCCAAATGAGATAACGGCGTCATTAGTGCGACTGCCGCATGGCTGGAAATATCGCGGGCGCCAGATCGAATACGGAGGAGAGTCAGAAAGACGACATTTTCATAAGTATAAATCGTCAGCAATTGCGTAGCTTGTTTGGGAGATAATTCACGTAGTAAATACTCGATTAAAATTTGAATTTGTATTAGAACATATTACTTTTGAAAATAATACGAAGAATTTTAATTTACAACAATTTACGTTTAGTTACACAGCAGAAAATATATTTCTCGATATAAGCATAAATAAATATTTAATGAGTAAATGAAAACAAATCAATAAAAACATCAAGTTAATGAACGCTATGAAGTTACGGACAATCATAGGCAACAGTAGGTAAATTATGAGCTCTTCCTAGATATTTCTCCATTATCCTACTCTGAAATGAAGATCCTTCTCTGAAAAAACTATCTTTTATTCCTTTTAAACGTATAGTTCGGTTTTGTTTTGCTTTTTGTGAAGGTTCGAACGTGGAGTGTTAATTCAATAGGGTATTTTTTTTTATTTTAGAGTAAATTGACAAATCTGTTGATTCTTTGTTTGTGTTTTTATAAGTTTCAGTGCAAAAGGATTCATTTTTCAAAACTCAGAAATTTGCGATGTGAAAGGTAAGTCTATCCTTTTATTTTGCCCCATAATTTGGTTAGAGTGGTGCAACTGAAGTCAATCGGAAGTTACTGTTATTTCCCGATTTTTCACAATTACTGTAACAAATTTCTTCTCTTTGATAAGCCTCAATTCTACCCTTAGTACGAAAATTAAAAAAACTTAATTCTGATAAATAATATCTGATAGAAGGACATACTTTTAATACAATCAAATAATAATGGAAAATCTGGGGTACGTTATAACACCATTGGTTTTAGAATTTTTCATTTTTTCGGTTATGCGTAATAGAAGGAAAAGCTTAGAAGGACGGTATACAGACACATTTTATTCATTTGCATCGACTTACGATTGGTGAATCGTTAATAAATTGGTCAACTAAGTTGGCATTTTAACGTGAAGTCTTCATTTTTCATATAACGGGGATGCTAATTACACATTCAAATATTTTATTACTAGTGGAATGAGACGTCGCCGAAGCTGTAAACGATTTTAAAAATATTTCCGATGAGTTGAAAATGTACTTCATACTTCATTTATTTCACGCGTAGCTTTGTTCAAATACCTGGCGTTGGACTTACCAATGAATCGTAGTAGCCGATAATGTTATACTTCCCTTCAAAAATCCCGAACATCCAATTGCCCTGTATGCTGCCTCTGTACGGGATATGAACTGGTGATATTGCAATTTCAAAATTATAATCACCGTAAAAAATATTTGAGGGTATTTATGATGGTACAGTTACACTTTTGCTGCATTTTTGCACAATAACGCACAAAGATCACTTATAAGCTCCTCTTCTGGGTTATTCTCCAATCATAAAATAAGATCATCATCAATTGGTTCCGCAAATTCTGCCGCAAAATCATCTAAAACTACATTTGATCCTTTCCCGGATTTGCTTAACACATCCATATTCTTCTCCCATAATTTTTGAAGAGATTAAAACTCCTCAAACCCAATCCAATTTGTGTTCACCTCCACTTCTGCAATTGCTCTATTAATCGTTTTGTATGCGAATCTAAATAAACATTAAATGACAACTGTTTTGTATTTTTATGTGAATAAGGTATTAGTTAAATTTAATATGAATAAGTTGCGGGTCACATTCATTTGAAATTCGGTATTTGTATTGGTATCGATATTTGAACACTTAGGAACGTAAAAGTGAGAAGTCGAACATAACAACGTTAATTCATTATTTAACATTATTCACAGTTTTGTTTTCTCCATATTTCCTTGAAATTCTTCAAGCTCCAAAGCAATACTGTTCGTCGATTTTGAACATTTATTTTTAAAAATACGGTATTAAGTCTACGGAAAAATTTAAAATGAAATATCCCTCGCGTGTCACTTGTTCAAGTTAATTTCAGTTGTTCATATAAATATGTCAACATCAGTGTTGCCAAGATCGTGAAAGAAATTATGGCGTATTGAGCAAAAAAAACCTTTGGATACTGGAGTTTTATCAACGTCACCTACGTAGATCAATTTAGGTGGCATACGTTTAATTCCCGACATACTCACGGATATGGTAGTACCAAAACACACAAAAACAAATTTTTGGAAATTTCTCTGAATCTTCTAGCCGGATCCGAAAACAAAAGATCAGTTCTCCATCAGAAGACCGAGACGCGTCGAATGACACCTCATATGTCTCTAATCGGGCTTAGTAAGTGGCCTAGCCGTGAGTGACGGAACCACACATTCGAACACACGCACGCTACAAGAATTACTCAAATTCTGTGTAGGTATTATTTCTGCTTATTTATTTAACAGGTATAACATTGCTTTACAACAACTTCCCGAGGTTTATATATCTCTAACTTCTTTATTTTCATTTTCTTCTGCGATTTCTTCAACTCAGAACCAAAACAAAATTAAAATGTTGTATTACAAAAGTTAAAAGGTATGCGAATTATTCCTGTATTAGGATACAGGAATAATGAGTTCGGTGGATCTTCATCCTTTGTGAAAAATAAAATTCCTTGCAAATAGCAATAATTGAATACACAGGCTCTAGTCTCTCTCTGTCCACTAAGACAGAGAAAATAATGTTGAAATGGAAAAACCAAAAATGAAACAATATGAAAAATGAAAATAAAAAAATAAACAATTTTAATGTAATACGTAGAAAAAGGCAAGAACATTTTATTTATGAAAGCACACAAAAATGCTTGTTCAATGATCTCGCCACGATGCATTGAGTGTTAATAGAACGTCACTGGCAAGCGTTGCACAGACCGCCTCGCGTGCGACGTGTTGCGGGGGCGGCGGGGGCGGAGGGGCCGTGGCGGGGCGGGGCGGAAACATCCGCGCAATCCACGCGCCCCGAGGCGCGAAGGGAAGGTTCCCTCGGAACGGCCCGCGTCATTACTTTGGCACGGACAGGTTCATTAATTTGGCGCAGCGAATGAACTCGTAACTGCCGGCGAGATTGCACGAAAATCGTTACCGTTGCTCGGGGTCGTTCCTTTTACCCGGCTTCTACGCTCACCTCCCTTCTCCGTGAACGAAACGTCAAGATCCTCCGAACCTCGAGGACTTGAATATCTTTTTCAGAAAGCTGAAGGCTCTATTTTCGCCATAAATCGGCGTAAGAGTGAGACGATCTCAAAGGTTCGGGCAGATCCTGTGTAATGTGTTTTCTCTAGCTGCATGACAACTTCATGGTTTGAGAAACACGGTCTGATAATCAATGATAGACACGAAAAACCCATTCTTACACTGAATGGATCAATCTATCTCACTTAGCTCGCCGACCACGAAGTAGGCCAATATTTTGTACTGGGAAAAATCAAGGATAAACGTTAATAGTGTTAACTTGTTTCTCAACTCCGAACAGTAAAGCACATCATCGATATTAATTCAAGTTTTTTAAGAAATGTAATTAATTACAATTTTTCAAGAAATTGTACATCTTTCAACAATGTTTTAGAAAAATATGTTCTTCCCGTACATTGCCTTCTCAGGAAAAAAATGTTCTACGGTCAAGAAGGGCAATTGTCGAAAGCATACTCAGATCAAAACATTCCTAAGTCATGAAAATCCGAAAACCTCTACATATGTATTTATGGTTTTTATATAAAAAGGGTGATTTATATTGTCATAATTACAATATTAAGGAATAATTTCAATATTCACCTACAGCTACAATGGTTTCAGTGTTTACATATAGCTACAATGGATAAAAAATGTATACGTAAAATTTACCGCTCGTGCCTCGCAATCTGACAAATGAACATTATTTTATGTGTATTGTCTCTGACAACAGGATTTACCTCTGTTGATTCTTCACACCAAAGGGTCTTTCCTGTTGCTGTCACGCAAAAACAAAACCTCCAGTGGTACAGGGACGGGGTCTAAACGGATATCTCTTGTGCGTTCCATACAATAAAAGTAAAACATGGGATAATAATTAGTATTGGATAAACTTATTTTTTACTTTATTTTATTTTATATTTTACTCTCTTATTACTAGTTATTAACCCCGCTGGGCTCTAGAATTTAAATATACATTGATCTTCGAAAACGAACTCTCAGCGAGTAGACATAAATATTGTACACCCCTCGTCAAATACACATTTTACTGTTTAAGATGGAAGATATATAAATAAATATTAGATCCCGTTATATTCATTTTTGTTTTTAAAAACATTTGAGAAATTCTAGAAGGTATTGCATGGGGATTAATAAGACTGAATACACTTTCTAATAAGACTGAATACACTTCTTGCAAATCTTATTCTCTAATTTACCTTTTACGAGAGTTTACTGCAACGTGGTTATATTTAATCCATGATATGCTTCATGGAATGACAATACAGAGGGCCCCAATGGAAATGTTTAAAAATTGAAGTTGTAACAACAAAGGGCTTGCAAGAATTATTCTACATCAAATTTGATCTCATTGGTCTTATATTTCATGTCCCGACCGCGGCGTACTTTTAATACCTAGATTCGTATGTACATAAGTCGAATTCAGCCATTGCCGTCAATAACTGGCGAATGCCAGGGCAATACCCTCAACAAACTGACCACGGACCGCTCACAATTTTGACTTCCTCTTTCTTGTCCCTTCCTCTCCCCTTACAGACACACTCTTGTATGCATTACATTAGCAAGTGTCAGGAGAGCAGTCGGGTGCTTAGAGCCTGTCCCGGCCGGGACGATGCCCCGCTGGCGGAGATTCCTTGAGAGGGAAACCTCCCACATGACAACGTATAGGTCGGCGCCGGATCTCACTCCCGTGGGGGAAGCACCGCGCCCTCCCGCGATGTAACATGCACTACCCGCATGGGTCCAATCTATCAACCACCCGCGGCGAGGGGCGGAGGCGGGAGGTGCGCGGGAGCCGCTGCGCGGAGGCGCACGCACGGTGAGCGGCGCCCCTCTCAGCGCCGGCCGCGCCGCCCCGCGTAGTGACTACCGGCCAAAGTGAGATATCCCAGCCATTGTTCTCGCCGACCTCCGACCCCGGTCGCGCGGGCGGGCAGGCGGGGCGGCGCGGGGCGGAGCGGGGCGGAGCGGGGCGGCGCAAGCGAACCCCGCGCATTGCCACGGAGACGGCGACATGTAAACATGAACTAATCATCGGCGGCTGGTGGATGTGGGCGATCAGGGTGTGAGTGGGCGGGTGCTGATTGCGAGGTCAGGGTGTGAGTGGGCGGGTGCTGATTGCGTCAACTGCGGAGGTCATTCATCCTGTGCGTGTGGTGCACGTTGCAGCCCGGTGGGGGCGGTGGTACTCTCCCGCCGAAACGTGAGATCCGGAGCCGACCTGCGGCGGCCTTCTGCTCTGCCATTGCAGCAGGGCACTCCCCAATCAGGGACTAATTCTAAGCGGTTGTGCGTGTTGTGTGTTTGTGAGAGGAGAGAAAGGAACAAGGATGAAGCTCGAGATACCGCGCGCAGCCCGTGACCTGTTTATTAGTGTACTGCTCCCTCTTCTATCTGGTATTGATAGGGGAAATCACGAAAAAGTAGAGTTCAGAGCAGCTGGGAGCTGGAAGTCTCCTCCAGAAAGTGGTTGAATTCAGCCCAGCTATGTAGCTAGTGACGACAATTCCCCACCGTTACCACACCAACCCCGGTCAAAATACCCTGCAGGGGCAACGGCGTTGCCGCGGGGGGGGGGGGGTCTGTGGGACAGACACCGGCGCTTTCGCGACTCCCCGCTCAGTGGAAGAGCGCGCGAATACTCTCAGTTGATAAAACAAAATTTACGTTTAAGTAACAAATAATGTGGGCATCAAATAACTGTAAATAATGTGGGCATCATTCAATTGACGAAGGACCCTGGAATTATTATTATTTGTCTTTAACTATGCTCTAAATTGACGTGTATAAGGCGGAATGGAATACCGAACATTAAATAATATGCCAAAAATCATACCGGAACTGATTGATATTTCCGGGCGCGTCAACTGCTAAGATCATTGGTCCCGTAAGTGAAGTGCATGATTTTATCGCCTGGATTTTTCCCCAACCAGACATCTCCGACTAGAGGGGATCTCGGCCAGCCGAGACAAGCTTTGACATGTGTGGTAGTGTACTGATTGTAAGTTATCGGAACTAAGCTTTTCAAGCAGATGGTTATTTAAAGACGCCGAAGAATTTATAACATCTTCAAAAACGCCAAGAACTAATCTTCTTCTTCTTCTTATTCAACCAACATGGATTAGTTTCAACATGTTCTGGTGTCAATTTTTCGTTCGCCTGTCGTCTCTCCTTCCTCTTGAGAATATTGAAGAGACAACTCCGATAATATCTCATTTGGCAAAATTTCAGAATATTTGTACTATTTCTTATTAGTAAATATTTTTTATAACACGGACGTGACGTTCCACTCTCCCACATTCCTCTTCTAAGAGTAAATTCTAGAGTTCTTGAAAATATTTCTGTCACCTGAATTCTACTTTTTTCTTTCCAAAATTACTTTCTATTCATTTCTATACATGAGAACTGGGGCGGTAATGCGTTAAAGAACTTTATGTAAATATAATTACGTGTTGTTTTTAAATTCCTGTTAATGTTTACACACACTATATTTCTCAACTAATTTAAGTTATCATCTAAGTATATATCTTTTTCATAAGAAACAAAGCACCTTAAGTGTTTAAAATTATTTCCTTTTTTTAAAATTTTGTTGTGAATTACAATTTTTCGTTCTAACAGCGAATATGCCTTCAAAACCCATTGTTTTTAATTTGTGTGTAGAAATTTTAAAATTTTATATTATTACAATATTTTTCAAAAAAGTGCGTATTGTAGCTTGTCTTCGCAACCTTGCAAGGTAAATTGGTCGTCAACATAACATAATGAATTAAATATATAATTACCTAGATAAATTGCTCAATGTACCTTGCATATTTAATTACCTAGATAAATTCCCCAATGTACCTTGCATGCTCAGAATCATACCGTCTATATAAGTATTAAAAATAATAGGCGAGAGGCTGCAACCTTCACTCACCTCCCTATTTGTGGAAATCTCCTTTGTGAACTTTATACCTAAGTACGTACACTGTTGTTCCAATACAAGGGAATTTAATAGCTCTTATAACATTATTTGCAGGTGTTCTATTTTAATAATTCTCCAAATCAATACTCTGTTCACACGTATCGAAAGTCTTCACTAGTGTATAAATGACATGTATTTTGCAATTAAACTCTTCTTAAATTCTTCTTTTTATTGTGAAAAGGGCATTTATACAAGCTGGTCCTTTTCTAAAACCAACTCGCTCTTCAGATAATATCATGGATTAACCTTCAATTATACTAACAATCTGCCATTACGCCACTATTACCTTCGTTCCTCTTTATTTTTCTCCTTTTCTACTCCGTACTCCTCTGCCTCCCCCTTCCCCTCTCTCTTCTCGCTCTCTTTTCTCTCTCCTCTCTCTACGCACTCTTTTATCTCCCCCTCTCTCTATCATTCTCTCTCGTAGTGCATTAACATGACTCGACACATTCGGTATTCGGCGAGTAGCGATCACTCTCCGAATCCTTAGGAAAATGGATGGGTTGCTCCCTATTTGCCGAGCGACAAACATTCGGTGCACGTCCTACCCACCGCGTGTCAGTCTACTGAACACATAAAATGAAACGCACATTCGCGGAGGATATTTGCTGGGCGAGCAGGAGCTCGCTATTCGGTGAATACCGAATGTTAGGAGCCGCCTTATATTTAATATCGAATTCGCGGGTAGAAGCAACGTCCTCGTATTCTAAACTCGAAAGTAGAGGTGCATCAATGCGTGCTTTGCACCATTAATACATTTCCTATTTATGCATTGCTGCTTAGTGTACATCATATGTGTTTTAAGAAACGTTTATACAATCTGTATTGTTTCCCTGTTGGAAACAGACATTTTGTTTTGCGATCACCAAACTGCGACGATTTAATAAAGCGTGAAGAAATTCAAGACCACAATGTAAAAGAATCATTTCTTCGCTGAGAGCTAAAACAGGTCCGTGTTGTAGTCAAGTCCACAAAAGTCAATGTTGTTTGAACAGAACAGTGGGAGGAGATGCGCCAGAGAGGAGAAATGGTACGTGCAATGCAGAGAATCCTTCTGGCCAAGAGTAGTCACGTCGATGAATGGCGTATCTGACAATAACGTCTCACGCATGCCATCTCCGCATAACAAACTCTTAGTCATTAGGCACTATACAGTACATTGGAATAAAAATTTAAAAGTAATATTCAAAGATAGCTAGCTTGTGGCAAATACATATGAATTTTCTCTTGATGTGATATATGAAACTTTTTAAGTAATTTGTTCACAAATAACATTATTGTACTATAATATTACACGTTTCGAGGACTCTCCCTTACATTTTGTGATAGGCCAAGCAAAGTGGTACAAAAATATTATTTGCGACAGATTACTTCAAAAGTTTCTTATGTCGGCATGAAATTGCTTAAGATTGCGATTCACACATTCTTCAATAAGTCTCATGATCATTCATAACTTTCAAACTTTTATGTTCAAAAATGTTTAATCAAGAGTTTCATTGGCTATTGCATGACAATAATAAAGGGCGAATTATAAGTCTTTTTCCTAGTTTCAAAAACATTTTTTCGTACTAACTTCGTACTAAGTTACACATAATGACAATGGTAATGTTAGATATTACACCTTTGACAACTATTCTCGAACATTAGAAACTTGAACAGGCTAGTTTCATTTCTCCTGCTTTATTCCGAAAGGTAGAGAATGTAATTATAAAGTGCAGAATGTTACTGATGCCCCCGGTTCGATAGAATTTTAGAAAACTGTCACACACATACAAACAAGTATTTGCGTGCGTGCGCACACTCAGACATTCATTCAGAACCTTACACAAAATAATGCAATATTTACAATCTGGTGTTATAAATTGAATCTACTTATTACAACGTTAATTTAAAAAATATTACTTATGGCATATTGAACCTCTGTAGGACTAGACAGACCATCTCGCTCGCTTTACTAACACTCTGAGAGATGTGTCACTAAGTGAAACAAATGTAATGGTCAAGAAACCTAGTTGTTCGTGTCTTTCAACAACGTAGAAAAACGAATACAAAAAAAGAAAAGTAAGGCGAGTCTCTCATTCGTGAACAGATAATTGTTTAGAGAAATAAGCACGTGTGTTACTTGGTAAGCTTTGGTACTTGTGCATGACGCAAATAGCATCAATCCCAGTCAAATAAAACCGAGGACTTGGTAACAAATTACCAACGTGTATTATCATAGTATTTTCTTTGTATTTGATCCAGTCATATCAACGACTTTATAGCTAAGTGTATATTAAAAACTATTTTATTCATAAATAACCCTACTAAAAACACATTTGCTTCTCCAGTATGCGCTGGACTTGTCCTCTTCATAATTTAATGTTATGAGATAAGAGTTTATGGATATATGAAAACTCTTAAAAGTACCTTAAATCATCACACAAACAAAATGAGAGTTAAACAAGCTTCTTTAAAGCAAAACAATACTCTGAAATTTACTGAATGAAACCACAGGGCAAGAAAGACCAGAGAAAAAAATGTTCCCAGAAATTTGGAAACTTTCAATACTGTTAAACATAAACAAGTTTTGTTTAAACTATGGAATCATGAACACCCATGAACATTAACAACTTTTTCAGTTGTTTGAATGCAAGAATTTCGAAAAACAAAAAAGAACCATTGTTTGAGTAAAGGTGGGTATGACATTCATCATGTTAGCACCTAGTCTCTACTAAAAACTTTTGTATTACAGAGCCTTCAGCCTACGAAAGTATGTGTATATTCGCCTCTGTTGAATATATCAACACTTTTCAGAACTTCGGGCAGGTGACGACTGACAGGTGTCGCATTATGTATGAACATCTGTTTTCGCCAGAAAAAGAAATGTCACCATTTTAGGTACACCCTCACTGTGCATTACCACTCTACCTTCTGGAAAACACTCGCATTATTAAGCAACGAATGTAGTTTTGTTCTATGTTACATATGGAGAAGGGAGCAAGTTCTTGGGCCCAAGGAGGACGAAACGCTGCTCACCATTGGCACCACTGTCACGCTCTTAGCGGGTAGTTCAGTAAAAATAAGTAAATTAATTCAAAACCAAATATGCAGAAATAAAAACCATATACAATTAATTAGGGGCGTAAATTATATCAGCTGGCCCCGTGCAAACATTTCACACGTAATACAGTAGTTCTTTGTGATACGAGTGGTAAAAGTCGCATTTTATTTTAGGAGTAGGGAAAGTTACGAAACGAGGCCGACAGACTTTGTGTCACAATCCCACGAGGATAACAAAATCTCTTTTACCATGTGTGTCATACACTATTTTTTAGACAGCCTTACTGGCTCGCCTTTTATTTTAAATCAAGCACACAAATCATACGTTACATTAAGGTCAGTGGAAGCTGAGACGATCAAGCGAAAGTATTTTTTCTTTAATGCAGTCACAGTTTTTTCTGATCATTTGAGCATCGCTCCACTTTGAGCACTGTGCTAAACTAGAGGAACTACAACAGCACATACTTTCACATATTATTGGCAGCAGTTAGGTAGAATTGAAATATTGCACTTTCTGCCCTACTAACATCTTAGCTATTATTTGAAAACGTCCAATTCAACCACGAAGCGATCAACCACGGTGTAAGATATATATAAAACGTCCAATCATTTGATTGCAGTACAGCGCTTATGGAGGACAGCGTTGACACTTCTCGTACAGCGCTTACGCGCAAGACACACAGTGCTGGATACTCAGATTGACAGGGAACATCGAAGCTGCCCACGACCGTTCACCCTTCTCTATCAATTCCTTGCGTAGGACGAGGCACCGGTACCAGGAAATCGCCGTCGCACAGCTTGTCATTCTCGGTAAGCGAGAGTTAAGAGCTGTCTCACGCCTCTGGAGGTCAGGCGAAGAACATCCCTTTCTTACAGCTGGGTTGAAAAAATCTCCAGGAAACGTTTTCCAGTTCATTACTTAAAGGGTAAATAGATGGCTTAATATTACAAATTGAGGAGTTTTTTATAAAAAAAGATATATTGGAGGATAAATTATAAAAAAAAAACTTAAATGAAAATTATAACTGAAATATCAGTAGCAAACAAAAGTCCAACTCCTGGTAAAATACATTGTTTATCCTTCAAATACTAATGGGACTTTAATTGCTGTTTTGCTCGAAAGACATAGACATCAAGATGTGTTACTAATTTTCAGTCTCAAGTCATTTTACACATCCAGTTCATTCACATATTTCTTTTTTTGTAAAATAAAGGGGAAACACCAATTCATAAAGATGAGATGACATGGATGGTATCAGATACTGTAATGCCTAACGTTCTTTTTGAACATTCAGCTACAAATTCGCCACATCCTTGCATTTGAAAGCACATTATAAGACATACTGATTGAATGACTGGAACGAACATTGATAACTGTGGGGCGTTCATGCAAATAACAGGTCCATCTAACCAGGTTTTTCAGAAACAGCGCAAAACTTCTTGACAAGTTATCGCTTTTTGAAGCAATGTAATACGCCCTGCTGCTTACTAGTATTGTGACAAAAGTCTACGAATATTGCTATCAAATCAGTTATTTATAATTATGATGATATTCCAGGTTAAAAGTTAGACATTTTTGCTTTTGCTTGGAAAATTCTGACGTGCTTGCTTTTGACTTTTGTATAAAATAGGACTACTATCAGCACATTTGATATGCAAATTGCACAGTTTGTATGCTAATATTTTATTTCTCCAAACAGACAAATGTACTACAATTTCTGTAGCTAATGTAACCATTTTTTGATCTCTAAAGAATTTACAACGAATTTTTTTTCCGATGAACATGTTTTTTTTGTTGGTGTTTTTTTGCATGAATGCCCCTCAGTGGTAAAATTTTAAAATCATATCTTAGATAGATTTATGTGTATTTAACATTTTGTAATAAGTGAAATTCAAAAATAAATACCCTATTTTTCCTTTCCCCGTCGCCTGCTTAGAATCACAGACGTATTCAGATCTCCGTACGACATGAGATGTTCGTTCCGAGCGCACTAAATCATCGCCATTATCACCGTCTAACTAAAAAACCATAATTCATACAGAAACGTGGCTGGCCTCATATCAAAATTTGGACTTCCCGTGCCATTTCATCCGCTGGAAGTTTAGGCTTTTCTTCAATTATAAAAAAGTTTCTCGCATGGTGAAAATTTAAGGACGTCAAAATGTACAAGTAAACAATTTGCTGTAATTTATAATTAATTTCTTCGAAACTAAACCACTAAATTCAATTATGAAATAACGTCACATTAATAAGAGTTCTGGGAAAACAGTAGTCTATGATCAACACAATTGAAGCTATCGTTCAGTAAACATGTTAAATATTTGCGCGTGAAACAGGATGGACGAGCCGAATAACACAGAGCCTTGTGAATTGGCAACACAGCCTGCGATAGTAAGAGAGTCTTACACAAAATTGTATTGAATAGAAATAGAGGGCAATACTCCATAACGATCCGTACTGCAATGAAATGCTTGGACCCTCTATAGGTGTGTTAACTATCCGCCTTTGGGGCAAATTTTCTGAAGCCAGTATGAGGCTAGTTCCTCGCTTGTCCGTACGGTGAACGCATGACAGGGTTGCCATCTGTCCTCTTTTTGGAGAACATGTCCTCCTTTTTTAACACTGTCCGTCTGTCCTCCGTCCTTTTTTAAATTTATATGAAATGTCCTCCTTTTTTTCTTGTACAATTGAAAATAATACCGGCAAAATTATAAAGTAATTTAATTCATAAAAGGGACGTCATATCTTGAATATCTACATTTTTAATCCAATAAATGGTGTGAAAAATAAATCATTTGGCTTATAATGATATAAAACTTATTTATGCCTACTATTTGGTGGTGATAACGAGGGAAGGGGTGAAGTTATCCAATCGGAAGGATACTGCGATTTTTCCAAAGCCGGGTGTGACTTCGGTGTCATCCAATCGGACGGTTGAACGCCACCATAGTAAAGCCACTGTAGTGACGTTAAGGTCCCGATTGGATGGCACCGTAACAGCTGATGACCTGCAGAGGCAGACTTGAATAAATTGCAGTGAGCACTTTGCTATAACAGCATATTTTTGTATGAAGTAACCACGTGTGATAGATGATCTTTCTCTCGCTTAGTTTTTGTTATTGTTATGAAGCATAATGTCGGCCACAGAACAGAAAGCGTAAATTCAATGAATCAGTGGTAAAAGCACAGTATACCTGTTTTTTTAGATTAAAGAGTGAATATGAAGCAAAATATGAAGTGTGTGACTGCTATGTAAATGTCGGCAACAAAGGTATTTGGATTTAGAACGTCATGTTAATACTGCGAAGCACAAGCAAGGTGTTGTAAAAGTAGCTGGTTGTACAAAGGTCAGTTCTTTTTTTCTTCCAAATTTACCCAGTTGGATGATAAAATAAACGTAGCAGAAGGTACCCAAACATATCATACAGTGTATCATCACATGAGTTATAAATCTAATGACTGCTGTTCACAATTACGTGGGCTAATGTTTAACGATTCTGACACAGCTGTGAAATTTCAGTGTCAAAGAACTAAAAACGCAAGCTATAATAAATAATGTGATTGCTCCACACGCCACTGACATAGTTATTGAAGCTTTAAACGGTATACTTTACTTTGGATTGTCAACGGATGGAAGCAATCATGGGTCACTGAAAATATTCCCTGTATTAATTAGTACAGTACTTTGATTGGAAAAGCAACGGAATCCAAACTAAAGTCATTGAAATTAAGAGTGTCCCTAATGAAACTCACGACACTATAAGTAATATAATTTGTAGTTCTCTGAGAAAATTCAGTCTCACTTCCAAGTGCGACAGTGGCGACAACGCAAATGTTAATTTTGTAGGATTGTCAAGGAAACCCGAAGAAATGTTTTTACATCTCTGAAAACTGAATTAGACAATAATCATTTGATAGGAATTGATTGTCCTGCCCACATCTTCAACAATTGTTTGCATCATGGGTGTGACTTATCAAAACATGACACTGAAATGACTATAATAAAAATTTACAAATTCTTTTCAATATACACAGTGCGCATTGAGACACTCAAAGAACTTTGTCAATTTGTTGAAGTGGAATATAAACAACTACTTCGACACACCACAACAAGGTGGTTAAGCCTCTTCCCAGCCATAGAGAGAATATTGAGTCTGTTTCCTGCCCTTAAGTCGTACTTCCATTCCCAGAAACAGATACCACAAATGATTCTTAACTTTTTTAATGATGAACTGACTGAATCATATTTGTTTTTGATACACTCCTTGATTTCAGAAAAAAGTTGAAGTCATACAAAAGGAGGAAAACTCAGTTTTGGAAGTGAGAAGATTGATCATAACAGTTCAAGAGATGCTAGAAAATACGTTAAATGAAAAATGTATTCCTCTAGCAATAAGAAAACGACTCTCTACTCTCAGAGAAGAAGGTTTATCGGAGATGTGTGATAAGTTTATGGATGAGGTGTTACAACTTTACTCTTCCTGTGCTACATACTTAAAACAATGGACTTTGCCTCTAGATGAGTTCGATTGCTTTGAGTGGATGCTGTTTGATAAGAAGAAAGTTAATGACCTGAACTTTGAAATGATTTTACCTAGTCTACATTACTTACAGGAGAGAGGTGTCACCATTGATGACTGTAAATTCTTTGACCAGTATGAGTGCTTGAAAGCATTTTTTTGTGGACAAAATGAAGAATATTTTGAGAAGTTGGTGCATGGGCAATGGGTGAATTTCTTTGAGAACACACAAACATTAGAGTTTTTCTGAACTTTTAAAGATTTGTCAATTTTATTTCGCAATTCCCGGTTCAAATTGCAGTGTTGAAAGAGTGTTTTCTTTAATTAATTCACTGTGGACTGATGAGAGAAATAGACTGCTTGTTGAGTCAGTAGAAGGAATCATAACTGTGAAATATAATTTGAAGCATTTAAATTGCTTGCAGTTCTATAAATATATAATTTCTAAACCAGATTTGTTGAAAAAAATTTCATCAAATGATAAATATTATTCGAGCAATAAAAAAATGTTATTTGTACAATGTAACAATAAAGTTGCTATTTTTCTGCAAAGCAAAGTCTAATATTAATCTAATATTAATTTAATTAATATTATTGGAGTAAAATATCTATTGATTACAGACAATCCATTTCAAATCCGTCTGTCAAACGTAGTGCCTATTAATAAAACATTTTATTTGAAATTGATTATTATCAATAGATATTATAATCCAATACATTTAACAGATGGTCATAAATATAATATAATTAATTAATATTATATATACACCTACATATTTATATAATATTAATATTATTTTTAAAGATTATTAATGGTTTGGAATTGTCGAGTATATTGTCTATATATCGTGGACTATAAAAAAGTAAAATGTCCTCCTTTTTATTGAAATGTCCTCCGCTGGGAAAAAAATGTCTGGTAACCCTGACGCACGATCGGTTTGGGTCGCGGTGTAAAATATACATCTTAAGATGACATCTTAAACTGTGGCTGTTACACATTACGCGACAAATCACTTTGCCCGAATGAGACCCAATGATCGCAGAACTCATATGCCAGAACTGTGAGAACTAACCTCATATAAGCTTCCGTTTTAGACTGGGAGTGAACACACCTATATATCTTACACATTGCGAATAACTCTGTTTCCATCGCAGTGTTGTCAAAACTATGTGAATTCCACAACTGCATAAAAATATAATACAAAAGTTTTGTAAACTTGTTTTGGAAAAAGAAATCTGATACCATACAGCTCTATCAAGTCACAACAATGACACAATTCACAGAAATTCGCGACAGCGGAACGGAATTCAATTGTTGCTTTCCCTGCATTGTCGATACTCCCTTAATGAGCCAGCAATTTTTATTTCCAATATTTGAAAAGAAATCATTTCTTTAAAAGATTAATGTGTAAATGTATAACAAAAGGTTGAATATAAAAACCAACAAATAAATAATATACAAAATTGCAAATTCTAATCTACGACGCATTCGGGTGTCTAAAGCGCTGTAAATTTGTAGCGGGCTATTATGTTTGTCAAGAAATTATAGAAAAACTACTCGTATTTTCAAAAAAAATAAGCATGACCTTATTTGAAGATGTAGTTTAGATATTGAGAAAACCAGTTGCCATCTAACGCCGCCCAAAGTACATTTTTTTACATTTTCCTAATTTTTCGGTTTCCTAATGGTAGAACCGATATATTAATTTTAGAATATTACAGAACACAAAAATCTCATTCTAAATGGCAATTTTCTTTTAAAAATTTATAGCCGTTTTTAGGAAAACGACGTTTAAGCGCCATTAAACACGCGAAATTTAAATATCTTTTTCACAGAAAATTGTTGAATCTTCAAAAGCCTTCATTTGAAGCACTTACATTCACAAATATAGTAATGTTTACAAATTGCTGGTTATTTGCATATTAAAGATTTGAGAAGTCCTTCAAAAAATTACATTTGTGTAATTTTGGAAAAAACAAAAAAAAATATATACCAAAATGAACTTTACGTCATATTAAAAAGTGCAATTAGCACTATTCGTTACAAAATTTTGAAGAAAAAAATGTGCAACCATTTATGAGGAATGGCATTTTACCGTTTCTGAAAATGCGGAATTTTGAGCTAGTGTTCACAGAACACTGTTGAGTTTTCGAGAAACTTTACTTGACATTATTTAAAGCTCATGAACTCATTAATATAATAATGTAAATAAATCGCCGCTAATGTAAATATTAACGACGTGAGAGGCAAGTAAAAAAATACATTTTGGCAATTTTTGAAAAAAAAATAAAGCAATATGGTGTTTATGTCGTCTCATAGAGTACATTTAGTACTATCCATACCAAAAGTTAAAAGAAAAAAGTTGGAGCTGTTTTTGAGAAAATCTTGTTTTTGTAATTTTTTTTAAAATTGCACATATTGCACGCAATATTGTGCAAAAACGACTAAAATTTTCAAAAACTGTACATGACCTTAATGAAAGAACTCACTTTGGAGAATAATTTTTTTGGAGGACAAATCTCTATCTGCAATTTTATAGTGGGAGGAAGACGCCGACAAAAATTCAAACTTTTGCAATTTTCGAAAATTCAGAGTTTTTAACCGGGAAGAGACCTACGCCACTCTCTTAAAATTTAGACTATTCAACAACAAAATTTAGTCAAAATTGTTGACACCATATTTTTAAAAATTGTGAAAATGTCCCAGGGACCCCCAAAATTAATATATCGGTTTCAAAATTCAAGATGGGGCAGTATCAATTTTGGAGAAAATCGGCTGAAGGGTTTAGTCGTTAGCGTTGTCCACAGACGGACGGACGGACATACATTTTGCTGTCAATTGGTTTTTCGGTATCAAGGACCCACAAAACAGGAATTCCAGTAGCACCACGTGTTAGGAGATTTTTTTCTTAATTTAGCAACTGGATTTATCCACTTTTTCGTTACCGGGGCTCTGTAAAAAGAGTTTTTCTGCCGAAAATCCGCCGTTTTTTCGCGCAGCATTACGTAACTTTCCCTATACTATTCGTGTACGTATAATATACAGGAAAGTAAAATTGAACTTTATAACACGCTCTGCAAACCATAAAAGTAACCGCTTTTACTACTGGCTGTCAAAAACATTGTTTTAAAAGTGAAAGTAGACACGTATTCTAAACTTGGAATTTTATTGAATACCACGTAAATATATAATCATCATAAATAATATAAAAATAATTAAATATAAATATCATAATCATAAAAAAGGTGGATTTTGATGATATAATGCAATTTATCGAAAAATATTTTGATATCAAACACCGATATACTCAGAGAAAAATGAAAAATCAGTACTGAGAGAAAAGCGATCGCGAAAAGCGAAAAGCGATTCCCCTTCCCATATTGATGTTGACAAACTCTATGTTGATGGAAACGAGAGGGTATGGGATTGATCGATTATTTTTGTTTCCGAGCACTCAACTTTCATTGGCCCCATAAGTATAGTGCATGTTATATCGTTGGAGGTGGCAGTGTTCCTCTCCCACTGGAACGTGTGATCTGGCGCCACATCATAGGACGGTTGCCACAGGAATCCCCGCCAGCGAGGCTCCGTCCCGGCCGGGACAAGCTCTAACTTCCCAGTTGGTCTCTCGCCATATGTGGTAGCGTAGCATGTGTTTATTGTGAAAAGAGAAAGAAGAGGACAGGAAAAAATCGCACGCGGTCTATGACCCGTCTGTTAGGGAACTGCTCTGACATTCGCTTGTAATTGATCGGCGAATCCACGGAAATCTATCGATCAGAGTAGCCAGCCACTAGAATGTTCATCCAGACGCTGCTGAATTCTACCCAGCTACATCTCAGGCATCGACATTTCGCCTCCGCGGAGACTCTGTCCAGACCTCCCGGTGAGAGTCGCTGCTCTGAACCCTGCTGTTGCCCACTCAGCCAGGGAGAGGGGCGAGGAGGGCGCGATGAGGAGGTGGCGACGAGGGCTCGCAGAGCCAACGGACAGGTGGATCGAGCGGCGGCGACGGCGCGGCGGCGCTGATTGATGACGTCATTAGGCGCCACGTGCGAGCGCCCGCGGCCGTCATTACAGAGCGACGCGTCGCGACGCCCGCCCGCCCGTCCGCCCGGCCCGCGGGCCGCAGCTGCCGCCGCCGCCACCGTCGCAGCGGCCCCCAGTCATTACGAGCGCCCGCACGCCCGCGGCCCCCTGGGAATTGGATCTGCCCGCCCCGCCCCACCACGCCCCGCCCCACCCCCGCCAAGGCGCGGCAAGGCAATGCGCGGCAGGCGCCTCTAGCCGGCTACCTGCGTTGCCCCGAGATCCCGGCCTATCGCGGCATCTCCTAGCTGCCCGGTCACTGGCTGGCTTGGAGAACGTTATGTTAACACTAGGAGAACTGTGATTGCTTATTTCTAGAATATGTTTTTAAGTGAAATATATTTTCCAAAAGAAGTATATGTGTATCAAAATGTAAATTATGTGTATGTGGACTTATATAATGTTGGTGTATCTGAATAAATACAAGAACAATTATCAGTACAAAATAAATGTGAGATGTTGGTGGAGTAAACATGTTATTTTACCAGTTATATTTAAATGTGTGGACTCAAGTTTGAACATTGCGTCAGGCACTTTATGAAGAATGATGATTGATTATTTAGAATTGAATAAAAACGAACATTACTATGCGTTATTAAAACTTCTATTTTCCATGGTCACGCATAATTGAGATCATTTTTATAAATTCAGAAAAAGATCTTAATTCACTTTCTTCACGAATGTCACTCGCACTAATCCCTTTGTAGAGTTATACCTCAAGCAAAGGAAGCAGCTGAATGGGCAGCCTCGCCTCTACCTTTAAAGGGTTCTCATACCAGATAATTAATCAATCAAAGTCTTGTAGCTCAAAAAATGCCAAAAGTCGAGAGAATTTTGTAATTAAGACAAATTGCTAATCTAGCCTGTAACGCCCAAATTATTACCAGGTTTCATTTATCAAAATTTCCATCGTGTAATTTGGCGAAGTTTGTTGGAACGCTCATTATTAAAATGAACGGAAATTTTAAGTATAACTTAATTTAGGATTTAAATTAAAAGGAACTTTAATTTATCATCAGATCATCATTGGCTATTTCATACCAATATCTAATCTGACATATCTATGAGAATGTATGTACGGGTCTCACACATACTTTTGCAATGGTCTCTTCGAGTAATAATTTCAAAAATAAAAAAAATTTTAGGCGAAACAAGATCTCCGACATAAATATATCTCACAAAGGCACATTAATCATTCGTCAGCACTTGCAAAACACAGATGTCAGTATTAATATTAACTCACAAAATGTATTACATTAAATATTTTTTAAATAATCATATTCAATAACACTGATTTTTTCTATAGTTTCAACGTGTTCACAAGCAGTTACTTCACAACAGTAATGACATCTTTATTCGATATTCATTAAATTCTTATCTACGCATAAATTAATTACAATATACATTACTTATCTACATTATGAAAACGAGCAATATGTGTGCACCTAGGACGCTGTCTTGTATAAACAGATCTCACGAAAGCACATTAATTATTCGCTAGCACTCGTAAAACATAGGAGTAGTTTAAAATTGTATTAGTATTAACTTAAACAAAGTTCAACGTTAAATAATTTGTAAATAATCATAATAAATAACTGTGATTAGATATTTTCTGTAATTTGAAATTGCTCACAACTAGTGGTTTCACAATAGTAACGATGCCTGTGTTCTATTTGCATTAAATTCATATCTATGCATAAATTGACTATAATATACATTAATCATCTACATTTTGTAAATGATCATTAAGTAAAACGCGGCTAGGATTTTATAAAATTGGTATAAATTTAATACAGCACAAGAACCTACAAAAAAAACAATACCTTCGTGCACATAAAAATATCTTCGTTAACAAATTTTATTTTCTTATTTCGATGTCTCAGTTTCATTGTTTTTAGCAATTATATAATTGCATTGTTTATTGCCAAATGTTGCAAAAACCACGGTTAATAAAGCATGAATACTTAAAAAAGAATAATGAGCATGAATATGCATTCAAAGTAAATAAATGCGTGGTATCTACTTCATTGATGTAAATCATTTGGTTTTGAATTTTACGTAAAAATTAAGAAAATTTTATTATTCGAAGCTGTTACAAAGGGCAAAGAACTCCGTGCGTATTGTAATGTGGTAATAGACACTCAATTCACAGCTCCTCTCTCAACCCTTCATTGAAGTCTCCACTATTTTGCAGGTTTTTAAAGGGCGCTCTCTAGCGTTTCCAGCAGCAAGAGAAATAATTGAAACTACTTATTTATTCTGATTCCATAACAATGGATTTTGACTTTAGACCTGGAACAAAGAATGCCCTCGTGAATAATGTTCAATGGTGTTGAATGACTGAATGAATGAAAAGTAATTAAATCTAGCGAGACTAGGAAGAAATCTGCCACATTCTCGCATTTTCTGGCACTAGTTCCATGTGGAGTGACCAGAATTTAAAACTAGGAGTGCAGATGTTTGGAAAATTGACGCTCCGCTGCAGCTGGACCTCGCGTGCCTTTAGGGCACGCACAGCTGCGTATGGCGTCGAGTCAGAAGAGCTGGAAATAATTAAGGGTTTAGGGAGATAAAGAGTATTCAACCTTTTGCTCTCCTACTTCAATGTCACTTTGAACACTAACAACAACGCACTGTTTTTGAACAGTAGTAAGTTATTTTATTTATTCGAAACCGAAGCACAAGTCATAGTCATTATTACTATTTCTCATACCACTACCACACCTATCACCATCAATTAACACGGAACAAGTACACAGAATAAAACACTCCATAATACATATATGCACACACAGATCAACCACGATATCTCAAGGGATTCCCAATCAATGTCTTGCAAAGTCAATACTCAGGGCGCTGCCAAAACCAAGTCTTCCATATTAAATGTACGTGGGGACAGTCTAATCACCATGAAATTATCATTTATCTTCTTATTGCCTTACTCAAATAAACTAGGTTCTGACATGTAGTCCCATTTCTTCAGATCGCATTTGTATCTTGTATTTCCAGACCGCAAACGATTCAGAGACTTGTAGGGGATAAACATTGTCGACCATTGAGCTAAAACACTCTGGCCATAAAACCAAAAGATGCTCTGTTAAATATAATGCATTGCAATAAAAAGTCAACATCATTTGTCACAATGGAACTGTAAGGTTACTTCACATGACGCGTTTTACTTCAAATATCTTAATTGTTTTTTAGCAAATGTTGGAAGAGCTAATAATAATAATAATTTAATTGGTATGTCCAATAATCCAGGAGAAATTGTTTATCCATTGTGTCGCGTAACTCAGATTATTTTAATGTACTTCACTTCTCCAGAAATGTGGCTCATAACTCAATGTACCCGAAGCAAATATTACAAGCGTATCAAAACTCATCGGGAAAACTGAGTGAATGGACCCCTTACATAGAATAAAATTAGATCCATACAACATGGGTTTGGAAATCCATTGCGGAGATATTTGAACGTTTATTTACTTGGTCTACGCCAACAAGTGGGACACAGTAGTTCATTTAATAGACTACAATCCTTGAACAACATTACTGCAATTCGACATTCGCACTGTTGACTGTATCGAGTAAAACTATATTTTCAGAATACAGATCTCCAGTCTTCTTGGTAATGCGTGCTGAAATGCGTGCTGAATAATGCTGCTCTGATCGGTAGTTTTCCGCGATTTCTCCGATCAATACTTGACGAAAGCTGGAACCGGACCTTAACAATCGGGCCACGACCACGTACGGCCTTTTCTTCCACAATCCTGTCCTCTCCTCTCCCCTCGCACACAGAGACACACACTTGCACGCACCATACCTCCACACACGTTGGGAGACCAGTCGGGAGCTTAGAGCTTGTCTTGTTGGGGCGGTACCGCGTTTGGCGGGGACACCAGCAAAGGGAATCTCCCTCGAGCCGACCTGTGGGACCGAAAGAGGTGGCTCAGGGCATCAACTGATGCCACTGCAATGCTCTTGACGGGAACCGCCAAGATTTGAGTCCCAACGGTAGCAGATTTTCGTTACTAACTGCATAGGTAGATCGAATTCAGTCGCTGTCTGGATGAGAATTCTAGAGACCGGCTGCTATGATCGGTAGGTTTTCGTGATTTCTCTAATCAACACCAGGCGAATGCAGAAGCAGAACCCTAGCAAACGGGCCCCGGACCGCCCGCAAACTTTCCTTCCTCTTCTTTGTCCTATCCTCACCCCTTACACACATTTATACTTACAAGCACCACACTACTACACATGCCGGAAGACCGGTCGGGAGCTTAGAGCTCGTCCCGGCTGAAGCGGTGCCCCGCTGGTAGGAGATACCTGGTTGGAAAAAACCTCGTTAGCTGATTGTAGGTTGGCACCGGATCTCCCTATCCAGCGGAGGGAGATCATTGCCACCACTCGAGGAAAACGCATGCAACTTCACTTACGGGACTAATAGCCTAAGCTGTTGACGCGCCCGGAATCATCAATCAACTGACGTGTAGTCGGCGCCGAGGGAAAGGGGAGGAACATCTGCCACAAGACGATTGTCACTTTTTTACCACTGAGTTTTGGAGCAGGCCGCATGAACGCGGGCCTGGCCGGGGCTCGAAGGGCGACGGCCCGACGCAGGTCTGCTGGTGGCTGCGCCGCCGCCTCCGCCTCTCGCGCGCGCCCGCCGCCGCCGCCGCCGCCTCCTCCTCCGAAGCGGCCTCTGGGGTTGTAATTACGCCTGCGCCCGCCATAAATCAGGTGAAACTAATAATGTAATAGTAATAATAAAATAAAACTGTGCCAAGTCGCGCAAGCCCATTAGGCACGACTGCGCCATCCATTTTAGAACGCCGCGCCGCGCCGCGCCGGCCGCGGCGGGCGGCGGCGCAGCGCGAGCCGCCCCCGGCGCTCGCCTCGCCTCGCCTCGCCCCGCCCCCGCGCCCAGCGCCCATCGCCCCATCAGATCTCGCCGCGGCGCGGGCGGCGCGGGGCGGGCGCCCGGCGGCGCCCCGGGCCTGTTTGATCGGGATTTGTGCGAGCGCGAGCGCGCGCGCTGACCCGGGATTACGGCAGACTCGGGTTACCGTCGGGCTCCGCGGCGCCTCCGGCAGCTCCTGCTTTGCTTTACGGTGGGGAGCGGCAACTTAAAGACGACTCCGCGGCGAAGCGCCCCACACGGGACGCAGGGGAGCATCTTGATCGGCAGCGCTGCACTCTCAGGAATTGAATGTTGCGCTTTGCACTGACACGAGAAGGAAACCGAAGAGAGAAGTAATGTGACTGAATTGAAATTAAACGTTCTAAAATAAAATACTGAGTGAATTTAATAACACAGGGAAAATTCAGAAGAAATTCTTATACATATTTGGAAGACAGACATATAAAGAAAGAATCGACGGAGAGAGTATTGGCAATTGTCAAGTTTCATTGAAAAAGGAAATGATACATTTATTTACCTAAGTTCGGAAGTGAAACTACCGAGTTGTAGAAATTTAGATACTCTTTTAGTATTTTAATTTATTTTTGCATGCTATGCATTTTTGTCTTTCAGGAGTGTTCATCATACAAAAATTTTACACAGCAACTTTTAGGGATGGACATCCACATTTACCTCCTTTTTCACGGATCTGATAATTCATTTTATTAGCCAGAGAATAGAAAGTAGAGATGTCAGTTTTTGGAGTTATTTGTTATCATTTTTAGTTATTGCTATAATTTTTAAAGGGAGGTGTTTGTGGGTGGAAATTTACGGAAGAATCTTGGGAAGGATAAGTAAATGAGTTAAGATGGTCGAAGGGAGTCTTTAAAGAATCGTGATCGTATTCTGTTTGGTGAACTATGTTTTACAAAGTTGGAATATTGTGGTACTGTGCGATTGGGGGACGGATCAAAAGAATTTATGGATCACAAGATTTATATAATCGTTAATGGCTGATATATTTAGTTCGTTTTGAATAATAACTTTGCGTAAAATCTATAAGTACTAGGAAAATTCAGTTGTCATCCTCGACACTAAAAGTATTCGTTTCGTGATGCGATCATTTGATTGACGCTCTTCGTAGTAACTGAGTAATCTTCGTCCATCCATCCGCCACTCATACTACTTCCGGTTCAATAATCGAGACAAATCAGATGGCATTCGAAGCGTCTCGGCCTCCTGGTGGATAATTCATCATTTTTTTTTTGATTCATTCAGAAGATTTTAAGAAATTTCTCGGCAATGACATTCAGAAGATTCTAAGAAATGCTAAGTACAATTTCTTAGATTTTTTTGAGTTTTTTTAGAATCAATTTGCTTTACGATTCTGTCATTTGGTATTCAATTTTCTGGGATTACAATAAATTAATTTACATTGCGTATATTTAGATTTCTTGTACTTTTTATTGTACTGTTTTTCTTGTAAATGACATAAAAATATAGTGGTCAAATGCTATTTCTCTGTAATGCTTTATAGCAACCCGAAATTTAGTCAATGACACGTTCTCGATCGCGACACGTACGCGCATGATCCTCGAGCCGTTTTGTTATAGTACTGCAACGCCATTCCCCTGGCACTAATCGCAGAAACCACGAAAATCTTCCGTGCAGCCGCCACCACGGTTACTCTCAGACAATGGTTGAATTCGGCCTAGCTATTGATCTAGCACCAAAACTCCGCCACTCAGAAGCCACAGAAACCATATTGAAACCCGAGCACCTCCTGGTCAGGTAGAGAACAATTGTTCGCTGTAGAGAACAATTCCACATATCTAAGAAACTCTCGAGGCAAACGAGCACAGGAGAAGAAACGAAACTAGTGGGCTACAGAATGACACAGACTTTCCCGTATTAGTTTTCTATTCCCTTCGGTCTCGACTAGATATTCGGAATTTCCACATACTCGTGCCAGTTGCCATCTATCGCGGCCCAAACTACATGTTTTTGGCATTTCCTTAATTTTTCGATTTCCTGATGGTAGAACGGAAATATTAATTTCAAAATATTAAAGAACACAAAAACCTCGTCCTATATGGTCATATTCCTTTAAAAATTTGTAGCCGTTTTTAAGAAAATGGCGTTTAAGCGCTACTAAATGCGAAATTTGAAGCTCATTTTCACAGAAAATTATTGAGTTTTCAAAAAAAATCATTTGAAATTATTCGAAGCACATTCACTCACAAATACAATATTGTTTACAAATTACAGGTAATGTGCAAATAAAAAATGTGAGAGATCATTAAAAAAATTACATTTACGTAGTTTTTGAAAAAACAAAAAATTACACCCAAATGAATTTTACGTCATATTAAAGAGTGCAATTAGCACTGTCCGTTTCAAATATTTGAAGAAAAAGTTTGAACCTCTTTATTTGAAAATGGAGTTTGAGCGTTTCTGAAAATGCTGAATTTGAGTTAGTTTTCACAGAAAACTTGAATTTTCGAGAAACTTTACTTGACATTATTTAAAGCAATTGAACTAGTAAATATAATAGTGTAAACAAATCGCCCTTAATATAAATATTAACGACGTAAGAGACGCGTCAAAAAATTACATTTTTGCTATTTTTGAAAAAAACAAAAGAATAGAGCCATATAGAGTTTTTATTATCTCATAGAGTACATTTAGCACTATCCTTACCAAAAGTTTCAAGAAAAAAATTTGAACCGTTTTTGAGAAAAACTTGTTTTTGTAATTTTTTAAATTGCATATATTGCACGCAATATTGCGCGAAAACTACTAAAATTTTCAAAAAAAAATGTACATGACTTTAAAGAAAAAACTCACTATGAAGAAGAAATTTTATTTGAAGAAAAAATCTCTATCTGCAATTTTGTAGTTGGAGGAAGACTTCGAATAAAATTCAAACTTTTGTAATTTTCGAAAATTCATAGTTATGCTTGAAAATCGGACCTATGCCAACTTAATAAGTATATTTTACTTTAGTCATACAAGAAATTTAAATAAAAAATTTGGAGTCGTTTTGAGAAATTTTCAAAATGTCCGGGGAGCTTTATGTAAAGCACCCCCAAATTTATAGAATCTGTTTCAAAATCTCAAAGCTTTGACTCGAACCAGATCGACGGGAGAATATCCATTTTGGAAGAAATCGTACGTATGGTTTAGGCGCCAGCAGTGTTTACAGACGGACGGACAATCGGACTGATTGACGGACGGACAGACAGACGTTTCCTTTCAATTGGGTATTCGGTATCAAGAACCTAGAAAACAGGGTTTCTGGCTACATCATGTGTTAGGAGATTTTTTTCTTAATTTAGCAACTGGATTTATCCACTTTTTCGTTATCATGGCCCGGCAAAGAATTTTTTCCGCCAAAAATTGGCCATTTTTTCGCGCAGCATTACATAACTTTCCCTATACCACGTATATTACTCCTTATATACGTACGCACACGGGAAAGTAAATATACTTCCTAATCGAGCTCGGTGTGTCAAGATTGAGCTTGTACTAACAACAGTATTGTTACCATAGTGCAAATTTCGGAAAGGATGCGTCCACAACATTACAACCCGGGAATGTTTCTAATTCCGTATTCATCAAAATTGGGCATTGTTTTACAATTTTTGGAGGATACTCCCACTTCGAAATTGTATTCAAGACTAAAGTTATTTTCACTTTTGAAACAATTATTCGGTAAGAGTGAAATATTTGCAGGGCTCCAACTGGCAACTTTAAATGTGTTGGCAGGCGAAAGCGCGTAAGGCGGAGCGTGATCCGCGGCCGCAGAGAAAAAGCTCGCGCATTCCGCACTCGCCTTCTCCTTCATTGAAGTCGCCCCTCGTGAAGCAGCGCGCGGCGCTAAAAGCTGTGTACTGCCTTCTTGCGAGCGGCGGGCAGCCGTTCAGCTCAATCGCGCAAGCGGCAGCGCCGCTGTTTTTGTGCAGAAGGGAACAGCCCCAGAAAGAGGGGAAATGCTTTCTGGATACGTGCGTTTCCTGAAGGTTTTATTCGGAATTTCCAAACGCGTGGAGTTAGTTTAAGATTAGTAGAAGCTTCTGAAAAAGTGGAACGATCTATATTCGGTGGCCCTGAGAAAAAAAATGTCCAGTGTCACTAGAAATCACAATGATCATACCATGGTAATCGTTAAGTTTTCTATAAAACGAATTGGTCGTAAAAAACAATCATGTATCAAAATAATGAATAGGTAATAATAATAATAATAATAATAATAATAATAATAATAACAATAACAACAACAACAACTTCGAATAAAATATCAAGAGCGACTGACAAAGTTGCTAAACACTTACTTATCAGCGGGTAATCTGATTTCAGCTATCAACATCTGGGCTGTGCCGGTTTTAACTTATTCCTTTAGTATTGTTAAGTGGACTGAATCTGACCTGGAGGAGCTGGACAGATCGACGAGAAGACTGTTACATAAATTCCACTGTCTTCATCCAAACTCTTCAGTAAGAAGATTGTATCTACCCCGAACGATGGGAGGCAGAGGGTTAGTTAATATAAAACCTCTTTGCCTGAGACAAGAGGAAAAAATGCGACAGGTTCTCTTAAACTCCACCGACACGTTAATGAAATTAACTGTTAATGAGGACTACGGCTTCACTCCATTGAACCTCCATGAGCGAAATTATGAAATAAATATCTCTACGCACCAGTCGAGCTTCAATGAATGAAAGCCACGAGCAATTCATGGAAGATACCCAAAACTCTTGTTTCAAGACGATGTAGACAGACATTCTTCGGTGATGTGGCTTTTAGAGAAACAAATACATCCTGAGACCGAGGGTTTTATAATGGCCATTCAGGACAGAGTTATTAAGACCAGAAACTATCGAAAGCATTGTTTGAAAGAAGATGTGGTGGATAAATGTAGGAAGTGTGGAGCTGTAGGAGAAACTATAGAACATGTCACAGCTGCATGCTCTTCCCTCTCAGACAGTGCTTACTTGGGAAGGCATAATCAAGTTGCGAAAATCGTACACAGGGCAATCGCAATACAGCATAATTTACTGGATGAATCGACACCGCCATTCTATAAGTACACTCCTGCTCCAGTCCTGGAATCAAGTTCCATCCTTTGTATTGGGATAGACCAGTTCTAACTGACCGTACTGTCGATCACAACAGGCCGGATATTCTCCTCATAGATAAAAAGAAAAAAGAAGGAGTAATAATAGACATCGCAGTACCATTATCCCAAAATATCAAACAGAAAGAAATTGAAAAAATATCTAATTATGACAACTTGTCTTATGAACAAAGAATATTTGGAAATTAAATGTTACCAAAACATACCCACTCGTGATATCGGCGGAAGGCCTTGTCAGTAAAAACTTCCTAAAAAATTTAAAAGAACTTCAACTACCGAAGAACATGGTACAGCGCGCAGTTCTGTTGCAAACAGCCCATATCGTAAGAAAATTTATGTCTTAAGTCCAGACATAAGATGAACTTTTTCTGTGACCGAACCTGTTCCAAAACACCTCTGGGGAAGGTGAACATTTTTACCAGCGAAAATTGCTGAGGAAAATATTACAATAGTGAAATAATAATAATAATAATAATAATAATAATAATAATAATAAAAATATGTAGTGAGTTATCAAGATGACCCTTATGAGGCAGGTCATCAAATCTGACCGAAGAATGGGAAACAGAAGCATTGTAAGGGTAGCAAAAAGCATTAAGAATAAGGCTATGCAAGACTCGCGGAATAACACAGACACTGAACTTCTGATGCTACTTAACACGAAATGTGAGATTAAAAAAATGTTAAATCGTGTAGAGACAAACCGCTCCATGGACAATATCTAAAAAGAATATATAAGGCGCAGACCAATAAAGATCAATCATTTATGTGGCCTAAAAGAGGAATAATGAGGCCAAAATCGGAAGCACTAGTAATAGGAGTAGCTGCCCAAGATCAGGCGTTGAGAAAACGGCATTATGATAAATTCTCAAAATTTCCCAAGACGATAAATGTCACATTTGCAAGGAATAAGTAGAAACCATTGATCATATCATCTCAGCTTGTTCAATACTAGCAAAGACCGAAAACTTAAAAAGACACGACAGGGTGTGTCGTTACCCCCACTGGCAGATCTGTACCTCCCTCGGAAGTACCAAACATATACCCCAAGTGGTACGAACACTCACCAAAACCAGTAAAGTCTGTTGAACTGTGTGCAATATTGTAAGACCAACAAATGCAAACTGATTGCACGATAGCGGCAAATAAACCGGATTTTGTTATCCGGGATTTGGAGAAAAAGTCGTGTCTACTAGTAAACATTGTTGTGCCATGCGATCAAAACGCGCGTCGTAACGAAAGAGGCAGAGAAACGTCTTAAATACAAGAGTTTGGAAATCGACATCAGCCGAATGTGGGGCGTAAAAGCATAGGTCGTCCCGATAGTTATCGGAGCTCTGGGATTTGTTCCGGAAAACTTGTATAAGAACTTGGTAAATTACCAGGTAATTAAAAGAACTGGGAAGTGTTAATATTTCATTATTCCTTTACAATATTACATTATTGAAACAGCCCACATTTTGCGTAAAGTAATGTAGAGGCACCGATGTCCCTAGATTTACTCCTAAGGAAGCTGGTTGCAATCCGGAGTAGACTTTATAATCAACCAACTCATCACATCTCTAATCGTCAATTAAAGGAATAATAATAGTAATAATAATAATCATAATAATAACAACAATAACAACTCCGCTCAGACGGCAGCTGTTTTCTGCGCCGCGGAGGCTGCCGATTCGAGTCCTGCGTAGGCATGATCGTGTTTGTGATTTTCCCTTCACCCCTCATCACCAGCCTATCACGTCATTATTCATAATTCATAATTCAAGGAGTGATAACCTCGTGTTGCCAAGGAATACAGCTGAAAAGCTGGTCCCCGTAATTACACACGTTAATCTCTCTAGGATAATATATCTAGGCCTTGGAAGATAATGTGTAACGTGATCATAAATGGCCGATACGCAAATAATAATAATAATAATAATAATAATAATAATAATAATAATAATAAGATGATGATGATGATGATAAATGCCGCATTTGCCAGGAGCAAGTAGAAACCATTGATCATATTGTCACAGTTTGTCCAATCCTAGCAAAGACCGAATATCTGAAAAGACATGACAGGGTGTGTAGCTACCTCCACTGGCAGATCTGTACCGCCCTCGAAGTTCCAAACACATGCCCCAAGTGGTACGAATACTCACCGAAACCGGTGACGTCTGTTGGATTGTGTACGATATTGTACGACCAACAAATTCAAACTGATCGCACGATAGCGGCAAACAAACCGGATATAATTATCCGGGATTTGGCGAAGAAATCGTGTTTACTTGTCGATGTTGCTGTACCTTGCGATCAAAACGTCGTTACAAAGGAGGCAGAGAAACGTCTTAAATACAAGGGTTTGGAAATCGAGATCAGCCGAATGTGGGGCGTAAAAGCACAGGTCGTCCCGATCGTTATCGGAGCTCTGGGATTTGTTCCGCAAAATTTGAGTAAGAACTTGTCTAAACTCCCTGGTAATTCAAAAGACTGGGAAGTGCAAGAAATTGCTTTATTTGGAACAGCCCACATTTTGCGTAAAGTATTGTAGAGGCACTGATAGTCACCGGATCTCCTCCTTAGGTAGCTGGTTGCAACCTGGAGTAGATTTTATATTCAGCCGACTCATAATACCTTTAGTCGTCATGTAATGGAAAAATAATAATAATAATAATAATAATAATAAACATATAACTAACTTGCGATCAAAACGTCGTTACCAAGGAGGCAGAGAAGCGTCTTAAATACAAGAGTTTGGAAATCGAGATCAGCCGAATGTGGGGCGTAAAAGCACAGGTCGTTCCGATAGTTATCGGAGCTCTGGGATTTGTTCCGCAAAATTTGAGTAAGAACTTGTCTAAACTCCCTGGTAATTCAAAAGACTGGGAAGTGCAAGAAATTGCTTTATTTGGAACAGCCCACATTTTGCGTAAAGTATTGTAGAGGCACTGATAGTCACCGGATCTGCTCCTTAGGTAGCTGGTTGCAACCTGGAGTAGATTTTATATTCAGCCGACTCATAAAATCTTTAGTCGTGATGTAATGGGAAAATAATAATAATAATAATAATAATAATAATAATAATAATAATAATAATAATAATAATAATAATAAATTACCAAAAAAATCAATACAGTTCGATTACCCTAAGAACTTTATGTACTTGTCAGAGAGATGCATAAAACTAGATTTGACAACCGTTAAGCAAATATGGGTACAATGAATATAACAATATTACTTTCACATGTATATTATGATATTGCAATACTCGTAAGGACAGTTTTTGTTAAAATACTTAATTTATTGGAGAGTTTTACGAGAATATTTTAATGGTTGCTCTTGAGAAATGTAATTGCTACTTTTTGGAAAATAATTTTGTGTTGTTTTATTCAGCCATTTTTGATGCTGCAGGTGATTAATATTAATAACATCTAGTTAAGGAGAATGACAAATGCATAAGAACAATATTTCTTAATAAGTAAAAATTAGTACCATATTTTTCTTATCGTTATAGAAATCCTTTTGTAGCTAATCAAATAATGAAATTATTAAATTAAAATGCATTACAGTACTGCTATGGAGAGTAAAAACAATCATATCAGGTCTTTAGTAGGATGCTACGTTACTCATGGCTCAATTCTCAGTTGAAATAATTGGTTAATATGTGCATAAATTTTTAAAATTATTATACATTTTCTCATACAGGGAGGCAAGTGCTTTATAAGAGTGAATAGAACTGCAACTTCGCACGTGTAGCACTAATAGTCACAAACAGGAGAGCGAGGATACTCCCACTGGAGACTTCAATAATCAATAGTTATTGTATGCGATGAAAATGGGAAAATAGGGGTATTGGTTACAGTTACAGGAAGAAAAAAGTTACAGAAAGTAATTTGGGTAAATCCTACGTTTCTCTTTAGAGCGGTTTAGGAATCTAGATTTTATTATTCGGAGTTGGTTATAGGTTGATCTCAGGTTGAATGTGGAAGTTGCAGAGGAGGATTATAAGGAAAGAAATTTTTTTATTGGTGGCTGACATAATGATCAATCGTGTGAAGAACAAACTCTCTTTGGAGTTGCTTGGTTGATAAGTACCAAGGTGCTTTTGCGGCCGTGCGAAGGATTTTATTTCGAAATGTTTGGAACTTTTTACGTACCGAAGGGGCAGCTCAACCCTAAACCGGACACGCATAAGTATGGAGCGAATGGCAGTTTTGTAAAGTAAATGAGAGAGATCTGTTTTAAGAGCTGATTTTTTTGTTTATTAAAGTATACAATTTGAAAAATGCGGCCTGTGATATTTTATCGGTTTATTCGGAGGATTCCAAGGAACGTTTATATATCTATATATATATATATATATATATATATATATAGAGAGAGAGAGAGAGAGAGAGAGAGAGAGAGAGAGAGAGAGAGAGAGATGAGAGTGGGATTCTTGATACGCCGTAGAGTGAATATTTTAGCTTCGCATTTGGATGGGTTTACATTAAATCTCCAAGAAGATGCCCACTTCTAAAAAATGTGTTGTGCGGCTTGCAAGTGATGTTGGGCGGAGAAAAGGTGTGAGTCCACTGTCCACGGCCGTGTCTTTAGCATAGACTACCGCCTTAGTGTGTTGGTCTCGAACGGGTACATTCTGAGGTGAATGTGTTAAACAAAGTGGGAGAGAGCGGGGACCCTTGAGGAACCCCAGCAAAGATTATTGGGGAGGGAGAAATAAAATTATTTAATTTGACTGATAAAGAGCGATTTGAGATAAAATCGTGTATTATGTTGAATAAATAATCGGGAATTCCTATGTGTCGTAATTTGTAAATTCAGCGGTGGAGTTAGACACGAACAAACGCTTGTGCGAAATCCAAAAAAGTTGCTATTAGATATTTCTTGTTATGCTTATTATGCAAGGCCTGGGCGATGTCTGCGAGTTGCTAGACGGTAGAATGGTTTGACCTGATTCCAAATTGACAGGAAGGGATAATATTATTAGCGATGAAACTGTTTAGTCTAAATAGCATTAGTTTCTCGAATAGTTTGCTTAATACGGATAGAAGACTTAAGGGCCTATAAATGGCGGGCTCTTCCTGCATTAATTAGGTTTTAAAATTGGGATGATTACTGATTTTCTATGTGTTGGGAAAATAACTAAGTCTTTGGCATCCATTAAAGATGCCTGTTAGGAAGGTAATGCTGCGATCGGAAAGGTTTTTAAGTCCCATGAGAGAAAAATTGTCAATTCCCTTGGATTTCTTGATTTTCGCCTTTTTGATTTGTTCTGTTACCTTGGATGAAGCAATATAATTAATTGGCAGAGGCACAGATGAGTATTTGTTATCAAGGAAATGAATTATTTATTGAATAATAAGTCAGTAACATGAGTTTTGTTTATTATTAGCAAAATAATCTGATAACATTTTTATTTTATGTTCAGATGCGGTTGCTCTTTTGTTGTTGTAATCTATAAGAGGAATGGTGCTAGATGTATTATTGAAGTGTCTGTAGATTTTCCAAAGGTTAGAAGATTCCTTTCCTAAATTACTGTATGTTGAAATTTTTGGAATCTGTACTGTTCGAGAGTAGAATGAACTTTGTGTGTTAAGTAATTCAAGGTTTTCTTAAGATTAGGAAGTTATACTCTTGCCAGTGTTTCCTAGCCGTTCTTAATGCTTGAATTAGAGATAGTATATTTTGCGGAATATTACTATTTTTGCGTTTGAGATTTTTACCGTATACTTGTTACATTGATGCACAGATAACCGAAAAAATATAATTAGGGACATTTGTTAAATCAATAGATACGTATTCAAATAAATGACTTCAAACACGATTTAAAGCATTTTCTACGGTCCAATTAGCTTTACGTAGCAAGCACTTCTACAACAACTTCTTCCGTCAACGGGAGTCTGATTGCTACTGGAGTCCGGTTATTACTTCATCCCTGCTCTTTGCCGGTCTGTCTGGCGAATTTCAGCTCTTCATAAAGCGCGCGCCGATTCACGAGCTCCGCTGCTGACGTAAATTGGTCCACTTGGCGACAGGCCTCTCCATCGTCAGACGCCGCCGCCCGCCCCTCCCCCGGGGCTCTCTTCGCTGGTGGGAGCGGGGAACGATTAGGGGAATCGGAGATCCTGGCGCGGGGGGCCGAGGTGCGGAGGGTGGCGAGTGGAGTGGCTGCAGTGGCGGCGGGGGCGGGACGGCGGGGAGGTAACGTGGCGGGGGCGGAGCGGGGCGATGCCGCGTAAGCGGGTACGAAGTAGAGGGGGCGCGGCACAACGAAGAGCCGAGGACGGAGCGGGGGCGGGAGCGTGGGGGGGAGGGGCACTTCCAAGAGAGAGGCGGGGAGACAGGACGGGCACGCGGATGAGATGCGGGCTAAATCGGGCGGGACGGGTTGGGGCGGGCGGGACGGGTTGGGGCGGGCGGGGCGGGGTGGGGCGGGCGGGCGGTGTGGGCGGGCGGGAGTGGGTGGGGTGGGGCGACGCGAAGGGAACAAAGCGGGATTCCGAAATCTCCGCGAACGAGCGGTCCTTTCCTGCAACTCTTACGGCGATTTACTGCATCCGCAGCTGTCGTCGTCTCCAAGTCTTTCTTCCACGACGCAATTCTGACCCGACCCGCGCCATCTCTCCCTCCCGGTTGCTCAAAGTTTGCGGCTCTTGGAGATTTCTTGCACAAAGTGTCCAGAGCTCGCATGTCCCATTATTCATTTTGATTGCTTTCTATTTTATGAGTTTCCACTCTCTTTCTGCTCGATTCTTTTGTTTTTTTAAATAATTCTGGAATGTTTCTGAATATTCAATATTCGTTCTAAGTTTTCAGATATTTTACATTGCGATTTTTTCTCTATTAGCCTTCACTCTGATATTCTTATTCTTTTTAGACAATCATTGCCTTTCCCTTGTTTTCGTTTTTCTTTTTGTATCTCGTCAAGATTTTCATTTAAGTCATTCTTAATCGCATTCCTAACAATTCACCCAATCTCCATATTTCATTTTTTCTGTAATTTCCTGACACATTACTTATTCTTCACAAACACAGCTTTCCATTTCGTTTTATGCTTCGTAACTGGTCTGAATAAATGTACGATGGTCTCAGAACAAGAACTCCCTCCCGTTTTACATCTTATTTTCCAAATTGGTAATCAAAACAGTAATTTTTTAATAACACCACACTCAACGCCACACGAATTTTCTCTGCGACGATTAACTCCCAACGGATATCAAATTGTGAACCCATGGCAATGGCTAGTTGAATGGGCGTCTCTGGCTCACACAGTTTGAGATGATCATCAAAAAACTTTCTTAATGCTAGTAAATGCTAATGATAGGTGAATGCTAATTAAATGCGTAATTGTAATTTTATTCACAACTGTTTTTTTATTTACTTATTAAACGTATCGAGGATCACACGTAAAATAAAAAAATCAAGCAATTTCGATGCTAACCAGAAATTAAATAATACAATTCTCGGTTTTCCCCATCCAGATATTTCCTTTTCACCGGGGCACCGCCTGAGCCGGACAAGCTCTAATCGTTCGACATATGTGACAGTGTAATGCATGTAAGTGTAAGTGTGTGCAAGTAAGAGGTGAGGATAGGACAAGGACGACGAAAGAAAGATCGCACGCGTTCCTTGACCCGTTTGTTAGAGTTCTTGTCCTGTATTCGCCTGGTATTGATAAAACTAACAACGAAGACGAGCCGCCGACCGAGCAGATAGGCCGATCTCTCGTATTCTCTTCCAGGTAGTAGCAGAATTCGATCTTCGTATGAAGGTAGTGTCGATCTGCCACTGTCGGGACTCGAACCCTAGAACCTGCCGTTGAGAAGCTCTGCAGCGACATCAGCTGATGCTCTGAGCTACCGCAGACGGTACAAAACGAACAAATAGCGCTAAAATACGTTTACCTGAATGTGGCTTTTAAAACAAAGAAAATGGAATACAACCCTTGGATGTAAGTTCTTGAGAATATTGAGAGGACGTCACCCGGTCCACCAGAGGCGCCCGTGGCTACGTGGGTGTTCAGAGGTGGGGGCGGCGGGGGCGGGGGCGGGCGGGCGGCGGAGGGGCCCGGCGCGCAAAAACGCGCATCGCAGCACAGACGAAGGCGGAGGCGAAGGCGAAGCCAGCGGCCGGACGACGGCGACCGGAACACTTAAGCCCTTTTGATGATCAGCCATCGACATTAATAGTTTTTGGCGCAATTTCTTGAGAAGTCGGAGCAGGTTTCATTCCAGCGGCGCCGGCGAGCCGCTTCTCGGGAAACAGCGACGCGGCGGAGGCGGCAGGCCGACGAAGCCGCGCTGTCCGCGCCGGTTATCTCACAAACAGTGAAGGCGTGTCTGTGGCCCCTGATAAGTAGTGAGGGAAATGATGTTTGGCAGCAGACACGCTTATGGTAAAGGTGGTGGTTAATCTTCATAGCCACATTGGCTCTTGGCTGTGTTTTTTCTTTTTTCATGAATTGTCAATGCCTTATAAAATCATAGTTTCACGTTAATTTTGTAACTCATTGTAAGTAATAATGAATGTAATAAAAACCTTCCGGAGTAATTAACGTGTAGAATAGAATATAGGAACTTGAGAGTAATTAACTAATTAACTTATAATTTCTCTTCCTTTTTCAATACATTTTGTAGTGAACATATCGCTGAGAACAAGTAGTTTAAAGATTGGAGACCATCTATATATTTAAGTAATTATTGATCCTAAACTAACGATTATCATGAACGTATGGTCCTCATTTTAGAAGGTGTAATGAGATCCGAAGATCCTTCACGAGAATCTCAGAATATGTTAAAAAAATTTATAAAATATTTTAAAATATGTTAAGCATTAACTTTAATTGCAAATATTTTTCTTGTCATCTGCATCTCTTTTGCTGTTTTGGGATATTGTTCATCATTTTCGCAGTTATAGATCTTTCCGAAGAGCTTTGAAAAGCGGTTAAAATAAATCTTGATTGATAACCAAAAAATCTAACTTATTCCACCCAAGAACACTAAAACCCCAAAATAAATATTCTAATAAGATGAAAAATCAATACAACGAATATCATTTGCGTTCCATGCCATCGAATCTTTAGTGTCAAATGTGGCTTTAAAGAAATCTGACTTCTTTCCAGTTAGTCTAATCTTTTTTATGAAAGCAACTCCTCGCATATTTTATGGTGATGATGTAGCACACCAATTTCTGAGGCTAGGAGATGCTTGGGGCTTACGTCTGTAAGTCCTCTCCTTTCCAGGGTAGGTGATCACAGAGATAGTTTGCTTTTGCCTTGGTGTGTTTTAAGGATGAGGGTTAAATGATAAATATACGATTATAGATAGGGTGGTGTTAAGGTGAAATACATGGTAGAAAGAAAAGTCAATAACGCCGCCATCACATGGAGAAAACAACGATTCGGTTTTTTTTGTTTTTTTATTGTTTTTTTTATTAAAATGTTCTTGTTGAGTATTACATAGTTCAGTGGAACTTACACTATACATATGTTTTTGTTGCTTATAAGTAACTTACATACTAAACTTAATCTAATACATAGGTGAGGAAACCATCATTGGTACCTCGTAACTGTCAATTTCGGCGAAGTTTTGCAGGAAAATGTGGAATGGGTATTTATTTTGAATTCGGGTTGGTTGGGTTGGGTTACGGCCGAGGTTGAGAGCTTGTAGGGTGCGGATTTGTGGGTTGGTGTAGTAGAAATTAGTGGAGAGGTAGTTAATATGGTTGGCTATGGGTTCTATGGATAATTCTTTATGTAGTTGATTGTTGGTGACAAACCAAGGGGCGTTAGTGATTATTCCGAGGAACTGGTTTTGGAAGATTTGAATTTTGTGAATATTGGTTTTAATTGTAGTAGTTTTACTTTTGCTTGATTAACTTTACTTTGTATGTGATTTTTCCAGTTGAGTTTCGTGTCTATGTGCAGTCCAAGATATTTAATTGTGCTTTTCTGTGAATGCCAGATTATTGTTTCATTATTTAATGTCAGAGGAGTGGGTGGAGAGTACGGTCTGAGGGTGAATATTTTAGCAGCGGTTTTTGATGGGTTCAGTTGGATTTTCAGTTTAGTGGCCCAGCTATCGATTAGATTAAGATATAATTGCATTTTGTTACGTATTTCATGTAAGTCACGTCCTGAAGAAAATAGTGCCGTGTCGTCGGCAAATTGAGTGATTTTTATTGAATTTAGTGTTGGTAAGTCTGCTACATAGATATTGAAGAGTATGGGAGATAATGGTGATCCTTGGGGGAGGCCTGCATTTATTTGCCTTGGGTTTAAGTGATGGTTATTGACATTAACTGAAAATGTTCTGTTGGATAGAAAACTGCGGATAATTGAGGTGATGTAATGAGAGGTTCCTATTTTTTTGATTTTGAATAGTAGCGCCTGATGCCATGTTCTGTCGAAAGTTTGGGTTATGTCAATAAAAATGCCAATTGTATGATTTTTTTTCTGGAATGAAGAGTATAAGTGTTCTGTGATTCTTAGTAACTGATGCTGAGTTGATATATTTTTGGTGAATCCAAATTGTTCGCGGGGGATGGTTTTTGTGTCTCTTAATAATTGGGTTAGACGTTTCAGAATTATTTTTTCAAATACTTTGGCTAACGTGGGCAGTAAGCTTATAGGACGGTAACTGTTTGGAGCTGTAGCAATTTTGTTAGGTTTGGGTACGGGGATAACTGTTGCGTGTTTCCATTGTTGGGGGAAGTATGAATTCCTAACACACGAATTGTATATATTGGTTAGGAATGCAATTGCGGGAGAAGGTAATTTTTTTTAATATGTTGCTATTAATGTTATCATGTCCAGGGGCTTTTTTACGTGGTAACTTTTTATTATTATATTTATTTCTGCTGGGGATGTATATTGTATTTTCGGATGTGGACCAATTCTTCAGCTTTCTGAATAGAGGTGTATGCTTTGCCCGTTGTCGTGTTTAGTGTAGGTATAATTGTCTTTTTATTAAGTATTTTTTTGTAAACTGCCATAGCGTATTATTTTTAGTGGTGAGTTGTTCTACTAACTTGTGATATTGTTGATTGTTGTGGGTATTGATTAATATTTTTACTACGTTTGTTATGATGTTTAATTCTTTTTTTTAAGTTCAGGAGATTTTAAGTGGGTTCATAGTCTTCTTGTTTTGTTTTTAACTTTGATTTCTTTGAGTATTTCGGGAGGGAGCTCTTGATTTTTAGTTTTTTAGCGAATTGTTCATTGTTTATATGAGACTCATCTACGGTAGTGTGAATTATTGTGTTGAAATGAGTGAGAGCATGTTCAATTTCGATAGGGCTATTGAGTATTTTGAAAGCGGGTATTTTTACACTAACGAGTTTTTGGAATTGGCTCCAATTTATTCTGTGTTAGATTTGGGGGCTGGGGCATGTTGTGGTGCAAGCTGCTGCGTTGTTATTAGCACTGGGATGTGGTCAGAATCTAATTCGAATATAGAGGTAGAAAATAATGTTGTATTAGAGTTGGTAATGCCGATGTCGAGAATGTCTGGATTTTTATTGCGGTCGAATGGATAATATGTAGGTTCAGCGGGAGTGATTAATTTGAGTTTTAGTATGTTAGCGATTTGTGATAGTATGAGTTCATTTTGATTGTTGTGTCGGCATCCGCAATTAGTATTCTTAGCATTGAAGTCGCCAATTAGTAATGTGTTATTCGAAGATTGAAAAAGGTGTCTAAAATTGATATCCTTAATTTTCGAAGTTGGGGGATTATACACAGTAATTATGTACCATATGCTGTTATTTATTATGGCGGGGATGGCTATGGATTCAGTTCTTGGAGAATTTAACACGTCAATTTGATGATGTATTATACTTGTTTTAATTGCTACTAGTACTCCGCCGCCTTTGCTTTCAGATCTGTCTGACCTGTAAATTGAATAATTGGGAATGTATAATCTGTTTTTCTTATTTAGGTGGGTTTCGGTAATGCCTGCAATATCTACATTGTATGCATGGAGAAATTGGGTTAGTTCAGTCTTTTTGTTAGATACGCCATTGGCGTTCCAATTTACTAGAACTAATCCTTTATGGACCTGTATTGCCATTATTATTATTATTATTATTATTATTATTATTATTATTATTATTTAGATAAGCTGAGACTGAGTTTTGGATTGCACTTATTATGGTGGGGATTAGATAGTTTATGAAATTTACAATGCAGGATGAAATTGAATTAATAATTGTATTTAGGAGTGGGTAATTTGAATTATTAGTACGAGTTTGTGGTTGATTCGGGTTATTACGTGGGTGTCTCGAAGTGATGGGTTGGGTTTGATTTTGAGGATTTGAGATATGAGTGAAATCTGGGAAGTCTGAGAGGGATTGAGTAGAGGGTGGGGGTGTAGAGGCTTTCATATTGTCATTATTGTTTTTCCTAGAAGATCGCTGGCTTTTTGTGTCACTAATTTCCTTATAATATCTGCAAGAATTTTCTCTAATATCTGCTTTATGCTTCCCATGGCAGTTAGCACAAAGCGGATCTTCATTCTTGCGGAGGCATGTTACGGTGTAATGATTACCTGGGCAAAATGCGCAGTGAATTTTGTGATTACAGTTGTTCTTAGTGTGACCATAATCAAAGCACCTTTGACACTGTATTGGTCCTTTAGGTTTTCTTCTTTTTTCGGTGGTGACTCTGTGGTTTCAAATTGAGTTTATAGTTAATATTGATTCAATGGGTTCTGCGCCACTAAATTCTGCTGCTACTACTGTGATTGGTTTATTGTCCTTATTTAACCTTGTGATTTTTATAATTGAAGGGTGTTGCGATTTTAAATCTACTTTTATGTCGTCTTCGGAAATTGATGTATGCAGATTTTTGAAAACAACTGAGTATTTATTATTTGCGGGATCATTATATGTGTGGAACCTTTTTCGTGAATGTATTAAGTATTTTACAATGTTCCTATAGTCTGTTGCTGAACTTGAAATTATTTTAATTTTATTGTTTTTAACATCGGTAACGAAATTTTTGGTAACTTTGGTTTTGAGTTCATTTATGAAATTGCTGACGTTAGGAATATTGGCTACATAAATGGGTGGGATTCAGTTAGCTGGAATTATCTGGTCGTTGCACGTTTCTTTGAGATATGGAAATCTGTTGATTTCAGGGCCTTCACCGACTTCACCAAGTTCGCCGAACATGTTTCTAGTGGGTACATTATATTCGTAATCAGTGGATGATTTGGAATTTTCACCCGCTCTTTCACTTGAACGATTGATTTTCTTGTTTTCGGTTTCACTTTCACTGTCACTAACACACACTGGCCTTTTGTTTTGTTGATGTGGGGCAGGAGCTGGCGGTGGAGTCCCGTAGAAACGCGTTGTGCTGAGTCAAGGCTTGGTTGACGATGCCCTCGCCATTGAGTAGAGCTGGCGAGGCTGTGTTGCTGGTGTCCATATCTACGCTGGTTTCCAAAGAGGTCAGCTCTGGATGCCCTTCTCGGTTGATGTCTGCATTGTGCAGGGTGTATAGGGCTTGGCTAATTGCCTGCCCTGTGGATGAGTTTATGGCATATACCATAATTTGCACTGTTTGTTTGAGTAGAAACACTAGGTGTAATATCACTTATAACACTTGGTGTAAATTATAGCACATTGTCGGTTATGCGGAGCGCTAGAGAGCAGGTCCGCACCGCTCGGTGTCTCGTGCTGAAATGACAACGATTCGTAAGATGGGAATCGGGCCAGAACAGGAGGTTCTTGCTCCACTGAGGTCGGCGCCTCTTGATATTAATCATTACAACAGGAGGAGAGTAAGATATCGGGGTCCGAATGGATTGACCCTAGCCTGTGATAGACGCAATAGAGGAAAGAAATTCGGGAATGTATCATCGTTAAATTAAACTCGACAAATATCAATAATACAATCAAATATACAGAGATCTCACATTAAACGGACTAAGAGTGAATATGCCAATCTCGTAGCATCGCGATGAATTTTGATTACTGTAGGTATCCATATTTATACCCATATCCATTAAAAGTTCTAATGATTGGTATGATTAAATAGTGTTAAGAGTAGTGAAAAAAGCCATTCTTCTTTTCAAAAGCCAGAGATAACAATCGTATGAAAGTATACATTTACATCGACTTTTCATGTGAATGGGGTGTCCGAAAGGCTTGACGTAAGTGAGGACCAATATTTCAGAGGGGCATCAACAGTGTGTCAAAAGCGGAATTTTTCACGCGGAGGTGAAATTTGACATTTAATTAATGAATCAGATAACGCAAACCGCGATTGGTAGTTGGCTTCACTTGTTGAACTGAAACTAGGAAATTAATTATGTTAATATTTAGTCGGGTGAATTCGGTTACAAAACTTTACTTGAAAGTGTCAGGACAACAGTAATTTACTACACGTTTACAGTCAATACGAACCACCTGGATAGAGTCCAGCACAATCGGACCAATAATAACGAAGGTGGAGAGCGCTTCGTCGTTACGATTCCTTTATACATATATTTCCTCCCGCCACGACATGAGACATGAAAATAGCGGAGTAAAGTGCGCTATCTGCGCATCGGAGGCGCTGAATTCGGGCGCGCGGTGACTCGCGTAGCGTCGCGTCGCGCGCACAATAGTGCAATTAGCGCAGCGTCGCGTCGGCCAGCGGCGCAGGCCGAAGCGACGCCGGCGTCGACGTGGGGCGGCGTCGCGACGCGCCCCGCCGCTGCCGCCTCCGCAGGTGCGGCGGACGCGAGGGGGGGCGGAGGTGGCGCAGGGAAGACAAGCGGAGGGGGGAGGCGGGGCAGAAATTGGAGGCGAAGGCACAACGGAGGTGCAGGAGTCGGGGGAGATGGCGGAGTTCGAGGACGAGGAGGCGGAGGCGAAGACGGAGGCCCCGGAGATGGAATAGAGGGGGCGGAGTTGTTGGTGGCGGCGATGGCGGATTTTTGCGGAGGTGACACAAACAGCGGTGGAAGAGGTGAAGGCAGAAGCTGAAGGGGCGGGAGCGCTGTAAGCGGTGGCGACGGCGGTAGCGGAGTTGGAGGCAGTCGAGACGGCGGGGAAGGTCGAGTCAGAGGAGGCGGCAGCGGTGGGGAAGTGGGCGCTGGCGCGGGTGACATACGACGCTCTCTGCGCCTCGGAGCGGCGGCCGGGTCGCCGCAGTAGCCGGCGTCGCAGTGGCCGCGGCCGCGGGCTCCGCCGTGCGGCCGTTACAAAGGCGCCGCGCGCCGCCGCCCTCGTAAAGTGCGTCCAGCGCTCACCGCGAGGCGACGCACGCGCTCGGGGCGGCGGGGGCAGTGGAGCGGGGAGGAGGAGGCGACCGGGTGGAACGAGGCGGAGGGGACGAGTTGGGTGGAGGGGACGAGTAGGGTGGAGCTGGGTGGAGGGGATAACCGGGCGGAGCGGGGCGGAGCGGGGCGGAGCGGGGCGGAGCGGGTTGGAGCGAGGCGGAGCGGGGCGAGTTGAGATTAGACAAGTTGAAAGCAGGTGCCAACTCGTCTTAACTCCCCTCCTGTCCTTTCTTCTTCCTCGAAAAATCATTCGTTTCTTTGCCTTAGTGTACATGTAATTAGCTCATCAGATTGTACAAAAATCCTTTTGTCACTTTCAACAAACATCATGTAGTGGTTATGGCTACTATTATTTCAGTCGCTACAGTTTATCAAGTGGTCCATCAACTACTCTTAAGCAAGTCCTAAACGATCATTCCACTATCCAAAAAGGATGTTCTCCTGTGGATCTCACTCAACCTGGAAGAAAACGTACGCCAATCGCCCTCAATAAGAGCGGGCTTTACCTGGGATTCGCCCCAGTCCACCCAGACCCTATCGCTCAACTGCTCTCCCTGTTCCCGCTGCAACAATCTCCGTCCACACTGTTAAAACTCGGTTATTCAGACCTCTGCAAAGTTAGAATCAAAGTTTTTGTAACCTTTATGGAGATTTAATACAAAGTGCGGTAGCTTATTACTTCATCGTAAAAATATGTCTCCCAGAAGACCCTATTTACACGCTTCCTATTCTGCAATTTTAGCGAACGTACGTGTGCGCAGTTCGGTTTGTGAAATCTTACAAGCGACGAAGCACATGCGCGCGTTCATTAAAACTCCCAAAATTTTACCTCAAAACGAAATGTGTGAATCCGGTCGAAGTAATTTCCTTTTCTTATCACCTTTTAATTATGTAACCACTCCACTCGCCACGAACACTCAATCTCTAATTGGGGGGCTCGAATCCCTGATGCCTTAGGCAGCATTCCCACCTCAGCTGTCTGACAATCAGCTCGTAACGACCCTATTAAAAAAATGTACGTTTCCCTTTCGTTTTCTTTTATCATTTACTTATTTAAACAAAATTGAATGAACACAACCAAGTGTTTGTCTATATACAAACATGTCACTCTCACCAAAGCCCAGCGAACGAACTGTCCTCATAAAATGGAACGCGCGCAGCAAGGGGCGCGGAGGGGAGGGAGGCGAAGGGCCTGGAGAGGCGGTTGTCGCTCCTCGCCCTCTCAACCTGCTGCTTCCTGACCACATAATTCTCCGCGTGCTCCACTACATCCGTTCATCCGCGATCTTCAAACATATATCTACCTCTGGACTGTTGATTCTCCGATATTATAAAAAAAAGTACAGGAACACGCATCTTTCATTGTGGGAAAAAGGTCATATACACACTTCGTCCTAAATAATTTATATAAAAAAGTTTGCATTTAGAGCAAATTTTGCGCACCTCCTTGCACACACACATTTATCTACATTACTAGTGGCCGCCACCAAACACCGTCATAATGAGTCGGGAAAAATGATGGTGCTGTTTCCGGAAACAATCACTTGCTGTGATGACTCAGTGGCAACCTTTGCTGTGAAAATGTAGGTAACCGCGAAGTCCTATCCTTCCTTCCTTTTCCTAGTCCTATCCTCACCCCTTACTTACACACACGTACGAGCATACACCACCGCGCAAGCCGGGAGACCAGTCGGAAGCTGAGAGCTTGTCTAGCGCGCTTCGGTGTCCCAATGGGGGAGATGCCTCCAACACAATGCGAACTTCAGTGGCTTATCTAACTGTTCACGGAATTCGATTATTCGAACCATTATTGCTACGAAAAGACCACTGGCTGCCAAATTAGATTAAATGTTTAAATTTTCATATATCATAAAAAAATTAATTATACTCAATTAAATACTTCTAGAAAGAAACTATCGTGCGTATGAGTTTATTTTTTATTTCAGCCGATTTAAACAATCGACGTCATGAAATGTTATCGCTTCTAAATCTGAAAAAAAAACTGCAGTAAAAATGTATAACTGCAGCTAAAACTGCAGTCTGTTACGGCTCCAAGAAAATAGCCGCTGCCATTAAATATTTGCTATTTACGCGTTGGATTATGTAACTTATGTGATGTTCTAGGTATGTAAAGAACTGTTGTACTGCGAAATATTCTTGAAAACTTTTTGTTAAAATATATAATTTGTTGCAGTGTTACACAAAAGTAATATTTTTGTAATTGATCGATGTGAGTTCTACTTTTTGTAAAACCATTGTGTGTGTTTTTCTCAGCAGTATTTTGGGCAGAACAGACCTTTCATTGATCCGTTACCTTCCATCTACGAAACACGAAAGATCCCAAACCCACGAAACAACCCACACACAAATCCCACGAAAGATTCCAAAACGGCAGATTGAAACCACTCAAATATTTAAAAACTGTCCATAATATTGATCACTGTAACGACTCTTTAAACCTCATTTACGTTAATTTAAATTTGTGACAAAAAATCGTAAATAGAAACAGAAACTTCTTTATTAACTTCAGAAACTTTATTATGAAAAATATCTCACTGCTTCTGCAAGGTCATTCCCGAAAAATACAAAGTTATAAAACATGTGTAAACTCTTGATATCGAATTTCATGGAACCAAACCCTTTCATTCTTGAGTGAGAATTTTTGTTGTGAGGAGACAGTGCATGAATGTATGAGTTAATAGGTACGCCAACGAAAATCAATGACTAACGATATATACGTCTTCCTTTATAAGAAAGTTCATTACAGAGAGTTTTCACTGTACTTGCAATTAATCCCCGCGAAGGACAAAAAGCTGTTGCATGACTAGAAATGCATTTCTAAAAGTCCCAAGCAAACGCGCGATCACGGCCACTGTGACCTGCACAGTGGTCGCCGCCGCCGCCACGTTTCTTGCCTTTATCACGGACACGTCCGCGAGGGGCGCGCGGGCGCTTTTTCAAATTCCTGCCGGTCGCGCCGGCCACATACGCGTCGCCCCGCACCGCCTGAGCACCGGCAGGGCGCGCCGGCGCTCGATTTCATAACTCGCGCCCAAGAATGTCGCCTGCTGGCAGGCGGCCCGGCGGCCGCACGGCCCCTGCGGCCCCGCCTCGCCCTCGGGGACTGCGGCTCTCGGAGGGCCCCTGCGGACTGCACGGAGCGGTGGCTGTTCGGGAGTGGTTCCACGCAATCAAATTAGCACACTTCGTCCCTGCCGTGTATGTCGACTCTGTCACCGTCGTCGCTGCTATCACTCTCGCCCCATCACTCTCACCGTCGGTCCTGCCGATACCGTCGACTCTGCTATCCCCATAGTGTCTATGTCACCGTCGTCGTCCCTGCGTCACCGCCATCCCTCCCGTTACCATCGTTCCTGCCGAACGTGCCCCGACTTCAGAGTCCGCTATGGCCGAGATCCCCAACCTTCTGCTTTCATCGGCGCCTTTTAGAATAATTGTTTAATCGACTCCTTTATATTTTTCTCTAGAGTAAAGTAGTACATTATACATAACCATAACAAAGAATTGCACAAAAATGTCTTAAAGATAGCAATTTCATAAAGCAATATTTTTGTATCACGATTTTCAACAATCGAAGTTGCTTCCGCTCATGAGTATTTAATTCCTGTGCAATGGTTACAAAATGTTGAATGTTTTTTTACGAACTGGTTTTAACATTTTTTCCAATACAAATTTTAATTCTCTTACCTTAAGGTAAGTTCGGCTCCCAATTGTGGTCGCCGATCGAAGATGCTTCGGGGGAGGAATGGTTGCGACAGGATCGCGGGATCCTACCTTCCGAGACGCTGACCGCATGGCTGTGCAGTCGCGTCCCAGAATTGTTGTCTTGATACACAGATATATTCGATTTCGCAGTTAGTACTATCGTCACTATTTATTTACGTCGGAAATAATAAACATATCCGTTCATTAAGTACGGGTGGATCTTCCCTCGAAAACTGCCAAACGCAGCTGGCGCGGAGCAGAAAGGGCGTGTGGGAGTCGTCGCTCACGGCCGGTCGGGGCAGCATCCATAGAGCTTTCCGGGCGGCCTCTCGGGGGCTCCACGAAGCCGCGTCTCCGTTCATCTCTTCCACGGAACTCTTATGTCGCTACTCCGGACCGACGCGTTGCGTCAGGGTCCGTCCGTCCCCTTCCGCGTCTCACTCTCGTCTCTCTTCCAGTCTCCCTGTCCACTGTCTTCTAAGTTGGTCACGTCGCCGACCTTGTAAACTGTTTAAAAGATTTTTCATGTGATGAAAATTTCTAAATGTCATTCATATCTTTAAATACGTTCTCACAGTCTCTGGCATTCGACAATGAATCGTAGTAGCCGATAATGTTACACTCCCTGTTCAAAAATTTCCAAAACCCAATGATCTTGCATGATACCTCCACACGAAAAAATACTTGCAGGTGTGAGTGATGCAAATAGTAAGAATTTAGTACAGCTACATTTTATATCTTTTTTTGCTAATATACACAAAAATTCACATAAAAAATCACCTGTAAGCTGTTCTTCAGTGTTATTCTTAAATCCTAGTGTAGGTTATTCTCAATTAGTTCCAAAACCTCTGTTTCTACATACATATGATTCTTCCCCCGGTATTTGCACGCTTAAGGACGTAAAACTGCAAAGTCGAATCCGCATGTGCTTCCGTTCCCTAACATTACTCAGTTCTGATTTTCCTCGTATTCACTTGGCATTCTTCAAATTTAACAAGTTCCAAGATAGTACTGTAGGTAGGTGTTTGAAAAATAAATTATTAAAAATAAAGTAATACGAACGAAACACTTCACTTCTTATGTTCAAAAAACCACCAATTTTGATAGTTCTGCCGACACATGTTCTGTTGGATTTCATGTTCCAGAACAATCAAATGTTGCCATTTTTGTACAACAAAATTATGGCGAGAACCGAAAATATTTGGGGTTTAATCAACGCCTCTACATAAATCTATGTAAGTGGCGTTAGTTTAATTTTCGTCTACCCACTCTGATCTCAGCGCTAAAACACACAAAAACATGTTTTTGAAAATTTCTTAGAATCTTCTTACTCAAATACTGTGTAGGTATAATAAAGAAACATACAAACTCGCGTCTGTTGAGATTATGCTAATTGTAATAACAACAGCAGGTCTTGTTAACAAAAATTTAAAGTATTATTTGGAACAATTGGGTCTTCCTCATTAAATTATTCCAAAGTTTGAAAGTAAGTCATTCTTCAAACCTACTGGATTGTTCGTAGAGTTCCAAATATGTAATGCTAGAAATGCGGTATGCCTAAAGCCCTCTCAAACCAGAAAACCCGGGAGAGGAAAGCCCGAGAAAAAAGAAAGTAATAACAACAATAACAAGAACAAGACCGAGAGTGAGAGCAAGAACGAGAGCGAGAACTAGGATGAGAACTAGAACTAGAAAAAGAAGAAGAAGAAGAAGAAGAAGAAGAAATGAACTGTGTACAATACTGTACGACCAGCGGAATGTGGAGCACAGAACGTTCCGAGAGTTATCAAAGCTATGAGATTTGATTCGTGAAATTTGTGTACGAATCTCAAGTCACTCAAAAGTCTGGGAAGAGCAAGACATTGCTCTATTGGGAACAGCCCGCATTTTGCGCTAAGTATTGTACAGGCACCGACAGTCCCTAGATGTGCTTCTTACAAAGCTGGTTGCAATCTGGAGTATATTTTATATTCAACCGTCTCACACATATAAGATGATCTTAATGTGATTTGCTAAGAAGGAAACGATTCTCTCCCAAATGCTATATGTCGTGAATGACTTTAGCAATGACATCTACATGAAGTTTGGTCCTCACAAGTGTGCAAAAATCAATTTAAAAAGAGGCAAACTGACAACGTTAGAAAGCATTGAAGTTGATATGCACACTGTGATTAAAGATCTTGACCCAGGTAAAACTTACAGTTTTGATCGCACTGATCGAAACTGATCACACGATAGCGGCAAACAAACCGGATATAGTTATCCGGGATTTGGAGAAAAAATCGTGTTTACTTGTCGATGTTGCTGTAACTTGCGATCAAAACGTCGTTACCAAGGAGGCAGAGAAGCGTCTTAAATACAAGAGTTCGGAAATCGAGATCAGCCGAATGTGGGGCGTAAAGCAGAGGTCGTACCGATAGTTACCGGATTTGTTCCGCAAAATTTGTGTGAAAACTTGTCTAAACTCCCAGGTAATTCAAAAGACTGGGAAGTGCAAGAAATCGCATTATTTGGAAGAACCCACATTTTGCGCAAAATATTGTAGAGGCACCGACAGTACCTAGATCTGTTCCTTAGGTAGGTGGTTGCAACCAGGGACTGAATACCGAAATAATAGCGGTAAAGGTATTTATACCGGTATAGATACACCTTAACCTCTATTATACCTTTATTCAAAATACATTTAAAATACCGGTATAAGACTTCAAATACCGGTATTTTTAGAGGTATTATACCTTTATTCGACGTTTATTTAGAGGTATTTTACGGGTATTTTAGTAGAATCATACGGTTTCGGAAGGGAAACATTCCGATTTTTTACGCTAAGATGGCTCAGAGGAACAATTATGGGCTCCGCAGAATTTCTGACCGGAGATCCTAGGGCTCGAGTCTCTACGTTGTGGAAGAAACCGCGTGCGGGAGCGCAAGCGCGTGTGTAGGGGCGCGCGCCCGTGTGTGGGGAGCGAACGCGCGTGTGTGGGGGCGCGAAGGCGCGTGAGGGGGCGCGAACGTGCGTGTGAGGACGCGAACGTACGTTTGGGGGCGAACGCGCGTGTGGAGGTGCAACCGCGCGTGTGGGGGTGCAAACACGCGTGTGGGGGCGCTAACGCGCGTGTGGAGGCGCGAATGCGCGTGTGAGGGCGCGAACGCGCGTGTGTGGGGGCGCGAACGCGCGTGTGGGGCCGCGCGCGCATGTGGAGGTGCAAACGCGCGTGTGGAGGTGCAAACGCGCGTGTGGGGGCGCGAACGCGCGTGGGGGGGCGCGGACGTGCGCGGGGGGGACGTGAACGCGCGTGTAGGGAGGGCGAACGCGCATGTGTGGCCGCACGCGTACGTGTGGAGGCGCGGACGCGACACTATTTCCATTGAAAATACCGGTATAATACCGGTATAACTTTTATGGACGTCCATACTGGTATAGACGTCCTATAAAGGTATTTTACCGGTATAAAAGGATAAAGGTATTTTATACCGGTATGAAAAAATACCGGTATTTTACCGGTATACCGGTAAAAATACCAGTATTTTACCGGTATTTTTACCGATATTCAATACCTTTTCGGTCCCTGGTTGCAACCTGGAGTAGATTTTATTTTCAGCGGACTCATAACATCTTTAGGTGTGATGCAATGGAATATTAATAATAATAATAATAATAATAATAATAATAATGATGATGATGATGATGATGATGATAATAATAATGATGATGGAAAGGAAAGTAATGATGAAGAAAATAAAGCTTAAATAATGACGATGATGATGGTGATCAGGTCCTAGGACTATGGTCAAAAGTCACCAAATAGTGCAGGTGATCATCCAGGAAACCAGCATGATTCTCTGGGATGCTGCATGGCTGAGAGTGTGTTTTTAAAGACGATTTTCTTTTTTAAAGATACGTGGTGATTCTTCGTTTATGCGCAATTGATTTCGAGTCGACGGTGTTACAGAATATTTTGAATCCAATTGAAGCATCTATTTTGTAATATCTACTCGAGGACTCGGCTATATAGTTAGTATGTTAATTCAATAGACGTATTGAAACAATGAATTTACACCGTCGTTGAATTTACAAAATTGAATCTCCTTTACTTTCGCAATTTTAGAACACTTTCCAATTCATTGTTTTATTCGTAGACGTCAAAGGAAACAGGAGGAGCATAACGTCTCACTTAACACATTCGTTTCATGTAGTCGCTCTACATCGAAAACTATACCGTAAAGAAAAACGATATTCTTGCTAATTAGTAGTGAGTACCAAGTTTGGAAGATTTCGATTCACATGGTACTAGCGATGATCTAAATTGTAATGATCCTGTAGGTATTTAGAAAACTTGATCATAAAAATAATATTTTGTTATTAATAAAGCACACAAAAATAACAATGAAATCAAATTCTGAAAACCCAAAGATTTTGCCGAAGAACTGCGTGATTAGTACCAAAAAATGTAGAAGTAAAGTGAGTACAATTTGCTACAGAATTTGGTTATTGGCGAAAAGACAGAGGAGAAGTAAAGCAGAAGAAGAGGACGAAAACGAAGAAAAGTAAGAAGAGGAAAAGAAGAAGAAAATGAGAAGACGAAAAGCGAAAAGAAGAAAAGCAAGGAGAAGAAGAAGAAGAGGAGGAGCGTCTTTGGGCTCGGACGTCGGGCCGGGCACTGTGCGCGGCCATTTGTGGCGGGGCGGGGTGCACGGGGGGGGGGGGCGCGGCGGGCGACCGCTTTTTCGGGGCGCGAAGGCCGTCCCGTTACGCGCGAAGTGGCCGGGCCGCCCGCGGAGCGCCTGGGCGGTGGCGGCGGCGAGACGTGCGGCGCTTGCCCGATCGCCCACCCCCTGTCGCCCGCCCTCTCTGCGCCCGGACGCTCGGGCGCTTCCGGTGCTCGCGAGGCCGTCGAAGAAGCCCCTCGATGCCTTCAGGAATTTCGAACAGTAGCGAAAGGCAAACGGAAATCACGAATTGACTTTTATTTCACACATTTCACATTGTCACATTTATCTTAAAGGCTGGAAATTGGAATTTTTACGATTCACATTTTATTTTATTGCCCAAGCTTCAGCCACTGTTTGAAATACGAAGACATTTTTTACTTGAATCCAAGCAAGCTTCATTGTAATATACGTGTACTGCTTCTCTTCTTCCAAAATAGGGCGCGCTTCAAACAGAACGTTAACAAATGTTTTATGTGAAAAGAGTTCTGCATCGAATTGAAATTTTCTGGCTGCCTGTAAGAAAACTCGAAAGAAGGACTAATACGAGAGTTGCTAAATAAGCTAATTACACGTAAATCACACACAGTGCGTCATTCTTTCAAATTCACGAATTCAGCAACCCGAGTTTCTCTCTTTTCAAATTAAAGATTTAGAATTTAAAAGTTCATTCCTCTATTTTATAAATATAAACTTTTTTTCATTTATAGTACTTTTAAAACGGAAACGGACAATTGTTGAGCACGGCACAAGGCTGATATCTCTCGCAACAAACGTGGACCTCCGTAACAGCCACAATTTGTGGCAAATAGGAACTCCTAAACAGCCTTATGCTAGAGATGCTACAACAGCACATACTTTATCGCATTACTTCTAATTTTAGAAATTTCCTAAAATTCACAGAGTACAATGAAAATGAGACCTTCCCCATTATTTTAAGCGTTCCTTGTTCTATCCGTGGAAAAAATCTTAAGAAAGCCAGAGGTGATAAAACACTGCCCGTATTTTCTCGCCCGTATTTTCATGCAACATTATGCAAAAAGTACTCAAATTTTCGAAAAACAGTTTACGACCTTATTTCAAAATCCATCTTTAAGGAACAAATTTCATTAAGGGAAAAATATCTACCTTTAATATTTTAGTTGTAAGAAGGCTCCGAAAAAAAATTGAACTTTTGCAATTTTTGAAAAATCAGGGATTTGAATTAAAATTAAACTTGTACCATCCTTTTAAGCGTCCTTTATGCTATCTGAGAGTGAAGTTTAATCCACAATTTTGGAGTTAATTTTGAGAAGATTTCAAAAATGCTTTTGAGGCTTCATGTAAAGTACTCTCAAAAATGAAAATATCTATTTCAAACTCAGAAGGCTACGAGCTCTTTTAAATCGATCGAAGATTTTGGAGAAAATTAGCGGAACGGTTTTCGCGCTAGATATAATAAGCTATTAATAATAAAATAAATTAAAACTGACGAGCATAATACAATATCAAATGTAATTTTAATGTACACAATCGAACGAAACATTTACTAGAACGATTCTCAATGATTTATTAAGTGACACTACTTGGCTTGTGCACTTCTCTGCGATTGGTCAAGAACCTATATCATAATGAAATCTGTATCGTAATGAGTAACATTATGCAACTGGTTGCAGCCATCAAATGACAGCATTATACAAAGGCAGTAGAAAAAGTATTTCTACTTAAATACGTGAATTTCAAACATTTTTACGTATCCACATAGATTAGCTGATTGTGCCGTCTGAGGACAACTGCTGTTGCCACTACAGTGTCTCTGACCGGGAGGTCCCAGGTTTCGAAGGTAGCGTATTTTCGACACTAGTTTCATGGCTAAGTCGAATTCCGACACTGTACGGAGGAGAATGCTAACGGTCGGATGTTCTGATCGGTATTTTCCCGTGATTACATGCACTACACATAAAGGATTACTGAATGTGCCAGCTGACACGCACAGAAAACTAAAATAATCAATCTAGTTTAGCTGTACCAAAAAAATTCATTTTTGGAAGTGCAGCGCCCTCCGAGAGAGTGAGACCATAGCTGTAAGCTGTAAGCGGACAATTGCTTCGCGGCGCCGCAAAGTAAAATTCGGGGTCGAGAGGCGGGGGGGGGGGTGAGCTGCCGCGTAGAGCGAGCGTAACGTAGCCGGAGCGTGGCGGGGTGGGCGGAGGGGAGGCGGGCGGAGGCCAACGTAGCTATTTCCCGGGCGCAGGGTCAGCGCGCGGCCCTCAGGATCTTTATGGCTCGCTCGCCGGCGCGGCGCGGCGCAGCGCGGCGGCCGCTGCAGATCGCAGATAGGCGGCCCGCGTAGTCACGATCAGATAGAGGCGACCCCTTAATTATTATTGGCACGCAGTGAGGAACTCCCCGCCGCCCCCCGCCCCCGCCCCTCCGGGCCCCGCGTCCCGTCCCGTCCCGTCGCGGCCCATCCCCTCGGAACGTGAGCGCCCGCTTATATGATAACGCCTGATATTATAACATCACCCCCTCGTCCCCGCCTCGCCGCTCGCCCGGGGCCATTAAACTTTATCGGAACTGCGGACTACAAAAATGCTGCTCCTTCGCTGTTACGGATAATTAACAACT